>CM070786.1:65074590-66274590 GCA_036346955.1 Dipus sagitta
TTGTTCAGATGAGCAATCTGAACATATCTGGAGGCCTAGAAGGGTCCCAGAGGCCCAGTATACACTAGGGAGGTCTCAGTGCCAGGCTGGCCTCAGTGGCACAGCAGGCAGCCTTGATACCACATCTGCAGGGTGAAGTGTCCAGCGGAACTGTCAGTCTGCAAACCCAACAGCAGAACAGGGCACCATCTCCCCCCAGCGGGCCATACAGGTTGGTGACTTTCCTGAGACAAGGCCAGGCCCAGAAACTGCTAGAGCACAGCTTGCCTTTCTGCTGACCCCAATGTGGATCCAAGATCTACTCCATCTCAAGGCTGTCGAAAGGACTTTCACGGTTTTGTCCCTAACTATCATGCCCCCTGGCTACAAACCCTATTTCCAGCCACAAATAGTTTCCATTACAATACACATCTTGTTGATGACCAAAGGGTTTTGTTTTTTCCTTCAAAAAATGTCACCTCCTTGTTGCCAGAGGGAGGTGGCTCTCTTTTCTGGGTCTGCCCTAGCATTTCCCACATCATTTCTCATCCACTGACCTCTGGGCCCCGGTCATGGCTCTGTCTCTTCCTACAAAGATCGTGCTGTTCTCTCTGCTGAACTCTCTTCTGCCTCCCTCCTTTATTCCACTCAGCCGGCTGACAAAACTCCCGACAGCAGGAACACTGCGAGCACAGCCAGTCAGCCAGAGAAGCCAGAGAGCAATTTGTTTTAATTCTACATCTGTTTACGCCCTGCTTTTCCTTCATTGTGTCCTTAGGGCAATAACCACTGTCTGTGTCGACTTCAAAAAGGGAGCTGGCATCTCTCACCCGGTGTTTACACGTCAGGGGAACAAGGGGGACACTCACGAAGACTAGGTATGGTGGCGGGTGCACACAGCAAACCCACCACAGTGTGAGACACTATCACTGTTTTTTTTTTTTTTTTAATCTTTCTCTTGAGCTTACTGATTTCTTCCTTGACAGAGTTAGAGTCAAACCACGTGCTCTTCCAACCACCACGTCCCCTGGCACGCAACACCTGCCTCTGTGATGGCACGTCCCCCAAAGCATTCATCCCGTGGCTTCATTGACTGGTCCCCCCACTGCTCCTGGATAAAAACAACATCTCCCCCATCCCCTTACTGCAAGCTCCCAAGGCTGGTCCCCAAGGTTCACTGACTCCACAGAGAAGCCCTACTTACCAAGGGATGTGCCAATCAAAGACTGGCTAACAACCCCGTGCCCTTGTCGTTGGCCGTCTTCTTGCCTGCTCCAGGGGAGCTGAGAGCACATGCCAGACTTGGCTGAAGGCTGAAGGGGCATCTGGGAACACACACTAGCCGCCTACATACATGAGGGAGAACTGGAGAGACACAGCCTAGCCAGCTCACGCTGCGCAAGCCTTGCCATTGTCCCCCACCTTAAATGAATGGCTGCCAGCCATCCAGCCTCCCATCCCCTGGGCAGAGCATGAGATGAGATCAGCGCTTCCCCCCTCCCCAGCCATGCATTCCTTTTCACCTATTTTAATGTTTTCTGCATGCCAGTGTTCCTTGTTTGTAAAGGCGTAAAATATGTCCATCAAGTGGCTCCAGGAAGCACGCTCTGCTTCTGAGTCTGCCTGGACGCTCCTTGGATGACAGAACTGGGATCAGCTGCTTGCTCAAAAGCCATGTCTCCGTGACTCTCGGCTCTTGGTGGGGACAACTTCAGGGCTTAAATAGTGTCTCCTCTCCACCTCCTTCAGCCCAAACCACATTCCCCTCCTAAAACCTTCACAATGCCTGCCTTTTAAAAAGCTAGTCATAATCTCTGGGTGGAATGCCACAGCTGGGCTCATGTCTTCTCAATCAGGAGTTCTGGGAATGGGCTCTACTGCATGTCCTCAAATTTGTACGCTTACGTCCTGGCCACCACTACCTCAGAAAAGTCAAGATAAAGACTCTCATGTAGCCCAAGCTGGTGTCTAACTTGCTAGGACAAACTGGAAATCTGGATCCTCATGTCTGCACCTCGAAGTGAGCCACCACAAATGGCTCTAGAGTTAGGGTCTTTAAAGAGATGATTACATTTATTTCACTTTTATTTATTTTTGTTTTTTTTGAGTCAGGCCAGCAACTCAGGATCCCACCGCTTCAGCCTTCCAGGTGCTGGTGTTATCCTCCGTGTCCCACCCTGATTAACTTTTGGCTGTTTTTGTTTGTTTGTTTGTTTGTTTGTGGTATTGGGGATGGAGCCCAGGTCTTCCCACATACTAGGTGAGTGTCCTGCCTCGGACTTACATTCTCAGTCCGTGATGAAGGTTGTATGACCCCCGTTAGAATAAGCCTAATTCAATCTGACTGGTATCTTAAAAAAACTGAATCTATTCATTTGCAAGAAGAGAGAGAGAGAGAGAGAGAGAGGAGGACGAGAAGAATAGGCAGAAGAGGCAAAGGAGGAGAAAGAGGAGGAAGAAGAGGAGGAGCAGGAGAAAAGGGATAGCAGGGGCGTACCAGGGCCTCTTGTGGCTGCAAACAAACTCCAGATGCATGTGCCACTTTGTGCCTCCAGCTTTACGGCGATACTGGGGAGTCAGTTCTGGGTGGGACGGGCTTTGTAAGCGAGTACCTTTACTTGCTGAGCCATTCCCTCCCCCCCCCCCCGGCAGTCCTGACTGGTGTCTTAATAAGAAGAGATCAGAACACAGACACTCACAGGCAGAGGACTACGCAAAGACGCAGGGGGAAGATGCCATCTGCAAGCCAAGGAGAGGCCTCAGGAGAACTCAGCCACACACACACCCCCTCGATCAGATCCCAGCCTCCAGAATGGAGGAAATGGAGCTCTGTTGTTTAAGTACTGAGTGTGCAGTGCTTCGTGACAACAGCAGCCCCAGCACCCTAGCGGGCTGGTTCAGGTGTCCTAGTCACCCGGCTGTGATTTGCCCGTAGGTAGGCTGGTTTGGTCTATGGTAAGGATCAGATCTCTCTGTCTCAGTCTGTTTGGAGCTGCTCTCCCAGAATACCACAGACTGGACAGTTTGTAACATCAGAAACCATTGGCTCATAGTTCTGGCGGCTGGAAACGCAAGTGCAGGTCTAACACGCGTGAGGGTCTTTACGCTAGGCCACGGGAGGACAGCACTCTCGTTGCCAAGCTTGTCATTATGTCGCACCTCACCCCAGAATTGCTGGGGGTCAGCTGTCCAGCACATTCTTCTTTGTGGGGGGAGGGCGGGCACAGTCACACCATCACGCTCACTTCTGCTACCTTTGGCCCTGAGGGAACCTTGGCACTGACTGCTGCTTCCAAAGTGTTTGCTGCCTTGATGGGTGGTATGACGCAACAGGAGGGCCACAGGTGGCAGAAGCACAGGGATATTTGGGCAAAAGCGACTCTCACTCAACTGGAAAACTGAGAACACTGGAAAGCTGGCCCAGGCACACGTATTTTGAGGAAAAAGCTTATTGAAAACATCTTTACGAATTTTCATAATTTGGAAGATCACTCATTTGTCTGTTCTTTGTGGGGAATCTGGGGTACTGTTAGTGAATTGCTATGTTTAGATACTTCTGGTGGGGGGCTAGGGTCTTGTTACATAGCCCTGCTGGCTTTGAACTCACCATGTAGCCCAAGCTGACCTGAAACTCGCAATCCTCTTATCTTAATCTCTCCTTGGTGCTGAGAATACAGGCCAGAGCTCTCTACCCGGCTCCATATTTCCCAATTTCTCTTCGTGCTTTCTTTCTTGTTTGTACCAGGCTCTCCCTAACCCTCCCTGCTCCTCTGAGAGTTCGCAAGGGCCCTCAAAGACTCAAGGCGGGTAGAAACAGTGTGGAGCTACTCGCTGGTCCTCTCTTCCCTCCCTGTCCCCCCAACCAATGGGGAGCACAGGCAGCCCCCATCTGGGGGGCCTTCATTTCCCCATATGCACAAATGGATATTTCAGAGCCCCTTACCGCAACTCTGGTAGAGCACTTCCAAACCCCCACCGCTGCAAGCCGTGTGTGTGGGCCAGGCCTCCCCTCCGCCGCGGCCTCTGCTGCTGACTGAAATGAGAGTCCACACGAGGAGGGCAGCTGTGGCAGTGCTCATGGTGAGGACCTGCGGATGGCCACACAGAACAGCCAGCCCGACAGAAAGGCCTCCGAGGCCCCCTGGGCACCCAGGGGCGGTGCCTGGTGAAGTTTCACTTCTCACATTCTGGGACCCACCGTGGGAGGGACAGGGCAGAAAGCAGTGGCATCTGAATACTGTTCCGCAAGGCTGCGGGCACCTGAAGGAGCAGGTGAGGTGTGCCTAGCCTGGGACAGGTCGAAAGCTGACCTCCTGTTTGCATAAGAAGAGGGCAGGCAAGCTGTGCGTGGATCCCCCAGAATAGCCCGCCTCCATGTCCAGGTGACACTGTGCCCTAAAGAAAGACAAAACCTCAGGCCACACATGTTTTCCATCAGTGCGAACATCTCTGCAGGCTCCTGACGTGCTCTGTGGGCCAGCAGGCACATCTGGCATTTTGAGGGCTGCAGAGGGGCACTTTGGTCCTGCTCGCTGTGGCTGGGCTCTTGGGGTTAGGAGGGAGCCGCGAAGCAAGAAGCTGCAGAACAAGATCTTGCTCGGCAGCCACAGAGCCGGTCTCTGGGGGAGGGTGGAGGCCCTGGCTCTGAGAAGAAAGCCATGTTCTATTTCTGGGCTCGGCTTGGGGGAAGGGGAGCCAGCAGCATGGACAGGCAGGGCCTCCCTTTTAAGGCTGGCTTAAGTGCTTGGTACTGGTGGGAACACTGGTGTCACATCTCACTACTTTTTTTTTTCAAAGCCAAGTTCTTTCTTCCATGGCCTTTGGTGACCAGCTTCAGGACCTCTCGGTTTCTCAGGCCCGATGCCCACTCCAACTTCACCTGAGGTCACGACGACCTGGGCAGAGCCAGGGCCAGCCCAGCCCAGCAAACACTTTCCCCAGAGGACAAGGGTTTCCTCAAGGGCACTTCGTAAAGTAAATCAGACATTTCTGCCACTGGCTAAGTAAGTATTAAAGTAATCTCAAAGCACATTTTTGAAGCAGGTGGAATTGAATTATCATAGAAGACAAACAAATGCGTCCCATTACTTGGTGGGAAGTTGGGAGGTCTTGAGAGATGGAAGGAAGTAGTAATTTAGGGAGGGGAAAAGCCTGGGTTGTTTTCTTCTGGTATTCATCTGCAAAACAGGTCAGTAATACCATTTTCGATGGTTCTCTGACTGTGGTCTGGGGAGACAATGGCGTCAGCTTCCCCTGGGAGTTTTGACGACAGACACACAGACTGTGGGCCCCACCCCAGAGCATGTCATTCACTGCTCCTTAACTGTTCCCAGGGGACACTGCTGCTGTTCTGGGGCCACACCGGGAGAACCTCTCCTCTGTGGATCAGGGTGGGTCTGTCCCAGAATGCACATATTACCACTTTTAATCAATACATAGTGATTGTGCATATTGATGCAGTCCAGTGTGACATTTTGATACGTGTGTACAGCATGTAAAATCACATCAGGGTCACTGACGTATCCATCACCTTAAACACTCACTGCTTCTTTGTGTTGAGGACATGCAAAACTCTCGCTGTTTCGGCATTTACAATAAGTTGATGCCAACCCTAGTTGCTGCATTGCGCTATAGAGCATTAGAAATTATGCCTCGTGGGCTCGCGAGATGGCTCAGGGGTTAAGGCGCTTGCTTGCAAAGCCTGATGCCCTGAGTTGCATTCCCCAGCACCTATGCAGAGCCAGATACATGAAGTGGTGCATAAACCTAGAGTTTGTTTGCAGTGGCAGGAGGCCCTAGCATGCCCATTCTCACTCTCTCTCTTCTTCCCTCTCTCACATATAAATTTTTTTAAAAGGAAATTATTCCCCCTATCTAGTTGCACCCATTGACCCTCCTCCTCTGTATCCCTTGGTCTATCCTGTTACCAGCATCTGGCACCTGTTACTCCACAGGCTACTTGTAAAAGGTCAGGCTTTTAGACTCTGCATATGAGCGAAAATGTTGAATTTGTCTTTCTGTGCCCGGCTTATTTCACTTCACACAATAACCTCTAGATCCAATCTATATCACTGCAGGTGACAGACTTTCATTTTTTTTTTTTTTGTGGCTGAATTATACGGCATTGAGAACATACAGTATTTTCAAAATGGTGTCTCAATAAATGTTGTCTTGTACTTGGAAGATAACATTTTATGTAGCACACAGCATGCTTTTACAGGAGAAAAGAGTAAGCCACCTTCTCAAAGGACTTCTCTTTGCTTGTTCTGCCTAGCAAGAACCAGGATTTGACTCAAATCACTGGTTTATGGCCCATCTGTTTCAGAAATCAATCCATAGCAATGTCTTGTGTTCTGTGATGGTTTGTGTTAAGTGTCCTCCAGAAGCCCATGTATTGAGTGCTCGGTCACCAGCCTGTGGTGCTGTTGGGAGGATGTGGAACCTCTAGGAAGTTGGTGTCTAGTGGAATGAAGTTATTTCACTGGGCTTGTTCCCACGAAGGGGACACTGGGGACCTAGCCCCTTACCTTCCCATGTTTCCTAGTCACCATAAGGCATCAGGTTTCCTCTACCTTAGAGTCCACCATGCTGTGTACCACCACAACCCCCAAAGCACTAGGGCCAAGTGACCAGAGATGGACACCTTTGAAACCATGAGGCCCCAAAAACTTCTTTTTCCTCAAATTGTTTATCTTCATCATTGTGCCACAGAGACAGGAAACTGACTAACACAAGTCCTTAACCAGAAGTTTTATAAAGGCAACACAAAAATTCTTTGCGAATGTTCTGTTCCCTACTATAGCATAAAATTAGAATCAGCTTATGATAGCTATTTAAAATATGGTGTGCATGATAGCCAGACATTCTGTTATGCTCTGATGTCAACTTCCAATTCCTCAGCAAGTTGCTGCCGCGAAGACTGTGCGTCTGGTCCCATGTGTTTGACTCCTTGACTTCCTGCCAGCCCTTCCTCTGTCTCCACAGCTCCTTTCACAGGGGCCCGAGTGGCAGGGCTGCCTTTCTTTTCCTTCAGGGCGACTGTGTCATCGGAACAGCTGTCCCTGGCAGTGCCCTGGAGAAGACAAGCTCCTGGTTTGCAGATGAGACTTGAAGACTGAAAGGCGAGGGTCTGGGAGCAGGAGAGCAGCATGAAGTAGGCAAGGAAGAAGCTACCGTGCACATCTGGAGGGGAGAAGGCGGCCAGGAGCAGACCATGAAAGGAGGGGGTTGTACCTTCACATTGCTGGCACAAAACACCCGACCAAGAACAGCTTGGGGGACGAAAGAGTTTATTTTGGCTTACAGACTCGAGGGGAAGCTCCATGGTGGCAGGGGAAAACATGGCATGAGCAGAGGGTGGACAACAGTAGCAGGAGAGTGTGCCAAACACTGGCAAGGAGGAGCTGGCTATGGCACCCATAAGCCCACCCCCAACAACGCACCTCTTCCAGCCGGGCTCCAGTTCCCAAATTGACACGAGCTGGGAACCCAACCCTCAGCACACATTAGTTTATAGGGGACATCTGATTCAAACCACCATAGGGGCCAAGGAGAGCTGGGGGAGGGCTGGGGCTGAGTGGAGTGACTCATTCTGTCTGCAGGCAGGATAGCCAAAGGCGTCTAAGAACAGAGTCTCTGGGAGACGAAGGCAGGGGGATGGCATGTTTGATTCCAGCTGGGAAGACTTAGTAAGATCCTGTTTGAAAACCATAGTAGCACCAGCACCCCCAAACCCAAACAACAACAAAACCAAAGTTTTTGCTGTGTAGTATGATAGCCCTCTTTGTTCTGTGACACTCAAACACCCAGTGGAACTTATACACCTAAGAATGCTCTGGAAGGGCTTATATTCACGTCAGTGGAGTGTGCAGTAAAGGAGGCGGTCATGGGACTCCAGCCCCTTGGGAAAGTGACTCAGTCTTGGAGTAGACATTGTACTCACGCAGGACACGGAAGGTGGTTCAGGCCAGTTTTATCTCCATCTCCTCTATGCCACTGAATGAGGAACAGGGGCAAGATAGCCTTTCTAAAATTAGTCAGCCAGGGACAGAGGCCCAAGGAGGTGCTACGCTGCCTTCCCTGGCAGGACTAGAAGCCACTTCTGAGCCAGCCTCATCCAAGATGGCTCCAAGACATTCGTTAGCAACAGCTCCCTGCTTCTTCCTCAGCTTAGCACCCTGGGGTCGCAGCCCTCCTCAGTCAGCCGCTTGAGCCAATCAGGTCTCTCCCTTACAGACCTGAGTCTGATGTTGAGCTGTCCCCTGATTGGATGTTTGATCCGTGTGAGGAACCTGAGCCCTTGTAGCATTCTTGGCCCTTCCTTCACCTGGCCCTCCACTCTGCCTGCAAGCCTGCATGTGTGTGTGTGTGTGTTGTGTGTGTGTGCTATATGTGTGTGCATGCCTGCACACGTGTGTGTGTGTGTGTGTGTGTGTGTGTGTGTGTGTGTGGTGTGTATGTGTGTGTCTCCAGACATTTCCCTCTGTGAGGAAGACTTTCTTCATCGCCCAAGCCTGGCTGGGAAGGGGAGAATCTCTTTTTTGGCTTGGAGCTTCCTGCTAGCTAGCCTTCCCTTTGGTTTCTAATTCTCCCTAAAATAAACCTCATAATTCATGTTGACCTTTCTCAGAGCCCATGATTCAATTCTTTGCTAACTCGGAAAAGAATCAAAACACTGGGGTTCACAGGCCTGGGATCTTCTACATCTTTTCATTTATTTATTTCTGTTTATTTTTATTTATTTATTTGGGAGCAATAGAGAGAGAAAGAGGAATAGAGAGAGAGAGAGAGAGAGAGAGAGAGAGAGAGAGAGAATGGGCACACCAGGGCTTCCAGCCACTGCAAATGAACTCCAGATGCGTGCGCCCCCTTGTGCATCTGGCTAACGTGGGTCCTGGGGAATCGAGCCCTGAACCAGGGTCCTTAGGCTTCACAGGCAAGCACTTAACTGCTAAGCCATCTCTCCAGCCCTGATCTCCTACATCTTTATGGGATTTAATCCTTCCCTGGAGCCAGAATCCTGCTTTACCACCGGCAGCAGACATGGTGCTGCCTGCACCTCTCTGTCTCTCTCTCCAGCAGCATCCTCACGGTAGCTGCAGACACTGATGCTGGAGCTCTAGCTCTCTCTCTCTCTCTCTCTGTCTCTCTCTCTCTCTGCCTCCAGCAGCAAGGCGCCTCCATCACTGCTTGTATTCATCCTCCCCTAACCACGTCTGATCTCCGTTACCATCATGCAAGGCAGCTGGCACGGGTAGGCAGTGGCCGGCAGCAGCCTTGCACATCTGTGAGTCTCTGCTTGCTGGCCAGCATCAGTTTCTCCTGTGCTTCATGTCAACCTGTGTTGATCTAAACACCGTGTCCCTGATGGTGCAGAACCCATCATTTATTGCTGCCAGGAAAAGGCCTCACCCCAAAACAAACATGACTAAGGACTACAAAGGTGAGAATCAGTGATAGTTCTTGCTTGCCGCTTGGTCAGGCCCATTCCGCCATGGATGAGAGTCTCAAGAACAAAATCAAAGGAGGCCAGGGAGTCAGCTTAACCGAAGGCCACAGATGCCCAGAAGTTCAGGAAGGCCCCATATCAGACAGTGACCAGGATGGAAGACCAGACACAGATGCACATCCGTCTTGGTACCATGAGAAAGAAGCTTGTTCTCTATGCTAGACCCAAGGGCAGAGTTGAATGTACCACTGGCTCCAGGCGGCTTAAACTTTCTGGGAATCTTGAATGCAAGCAGTGAGTCTGGAGAGCTGATATGAAGGCATTTTAGATGGAAGTTTTGGACATTTTAGATCATTTACTTGTAGAAGAAATGAACTTTCCAGAGCGAATCTTCAGCACGGTCCAGGACTGTGTAAATGCACTCTGTGACATTCACACAGTGACCTGGAGTGCCTAATGACACGTTCCTAAGAGCACACAGGACTAAAGTCGCCCTCCCTCTGTGCGGCTCCCTCCTCCTCTTCCTGTGGCTTGTCGAGGAAGGAGACAGGCTTGATCTCATCTGGCTTTTTTTGACTTGCGGATTGAGTGAGAAGTGCAAACTGCTCCCATCTCCAGTGGAGGTCAGGACCTTCCCCTGCCTCCTGTGCAGCACCGTTTAACACCTCCACTGGCGGGCTGCTGGTGTCTTAGTTAGGAGACACCTTCTCTATGGGGGCTGCACAAGTGTCTTCGAGAACTGGTGTCCTCCCGTTGCCTGCCCCACAGTCTCTCAGGCTTCGGAAGGACTTACCCAAGGAAGCGACAGATGTCTCTTGATGTCACGGACAGATAGATCTTCCGGAAAGCACTAGAACAGCCACTTGCTTTCTATATAGCAGAGGACAAGCCTTTGTTGTCAACTTGCCTCAAATCCACTTGATAACAGAATCAACAAATAGTGATCAAGCACCCACTATGCCAACTATTGTTTCAATCATCAAGAAGACAGCAAATGACAAACTTTGTTTTTATAAAGCCTGCTTTCCAGACAACAGACAATGCATATGTTTAGTAAAGTTGCTTAATAATGAAAAAGAGACAGTTATTTTTTGAGACAAGGTCTCATTATGTAGCCCAGGCTGGCCCAGAACTCACAAAACAGCCCAGGCTATATTTACACTTACAGCAATTCTCCTGCCTCAGCCTCTAAAGTGCTGGGATTCTAGGCAGGAGCCACCACATTTGACTTAAAAAGAATTTTTTCTTGTTGGAAAGTTGGGTTCTACATAGAAGACTGGGTTGAGCTTTTGAAAGATTTTCAAATGGCTGCTGCAAACATATAATACGCTATAAAAATTCCCCTAGTCCAGGAGCTTATTAAGTTTTCCCAATAACTGCTTTTTTTTTCCCAATGGATAAACAGTAGCAGGTTTATATAAAACGCCAGCCTCTCCCCAATTTGTTACTGTTGCTCCATTTGTTACAATTATTAATGTCTAATTATTCCAGGGACTTAATATGTAAAGTATTTTGTCTCTAAATGGATCTATAAATTCTATAACAGACTACAAACAGAAATAAATTCTGTCTGAGTTACACATTTGCTGTGCACGAGAAGAGGTGGCCACTAT
Organism: Dipus sagitta; assembly: GCA_036346955.1. Taxonomy (NCBI): domain Eukaryota; kingdom Metazoa; phylum Chordata; class Mammalia; order Rodentia; family Dipodidae; genus Dipus; species Dipus sagitta. Next base: position 65,085,631 of record CM070786.1, read on the forward strand.
AGATCAGTCACATCGATTTTCCAATGATTTAAAGGGCAAAACATCGCAGCATTGGATTAAGGAAGAAGAAATTGCTCTGAGATTCAGGGAGAAGAGGGCTCATCAGAAAAGACTGATGTTTATTGTACAAAAATTCTTAAAAGCTTGGGACAAATTTGCAGCTTGTAGCTAATACTCTGCCCCTCACACCGAGAGTGTGGTCGAGGTGTCCTCCTCTTAAGACTGAAGTATTCAGAGGCTCAAAGAAGAAGCACGGTTGGAAACAGAAGCTCAGCAAAGTGCAGCAACCTCGTTTCCCAAAGTAGACCCTGGGTTCTTTGTCCTTTTAGCTCTCATTCTTAATGTAATCTATTTAAAACAAAATTTTCTTTTAATTTATTTGAGAGGGAGGAGAAAGAAGGAGAGAGAGAGAATAGGCATGCCAATGCCTTCAGCCACTGCAAATGAACTCCAGATGCGTGTGCCACCTTGTGCATCTGGCTTATATGGGTCCTGGGAAATCGAACCTGGGTCCTTTGGCTTGGCAGGCAAGCGCCTTAACTGCTAAGGCATCTCTCCAACCCAAGTAATCAATTTTAATTGAAGAACTTTAAAGCAAGGAAGAGGGAGAAAGGGGGAAAATATTCGCCCATAATGTCAGGGCCCAACGATCACCACTGCTGGGCAATTTTCTCCCCATGCTCACACACACACACACACACACACACACACACACACACACGCCATGCCGCGCCTCCTGAGCTCACCGTGGCACGCTGCGCACACCGGCCCCTCACACTTCGTGCTGCGGCAGCAAGGACTTACTGTGAGCTCCTCCTCTCCTGTAAGAGCTGACTGTGATTCACTCAAGCAGCAGAGGCCTCGGCCCCTTAATAGTCGTCAATAAATAACACAATAACGGGAGCAAATGCTGTAGTGAGTCTCCTTATTTTTATGTTTTTGTTTTGCTATGATTATTTCTTCAGGGAAAATTCCTCAAAACAAAACACTTGGTGAAAAGAATTACCAGATTTTAAGGCTTTTGACATACACAATCATGTTTTCCCCCTTCCCACCCCATGGGCATTGGACAATTTAACAATCTCATCAGCAGAAGGACATTATTATTGAAAATTTTTTAGTCAATTTAGTAGATAGATATTGTTTCCTCCTTGCATCTATTTGCATTTTTTCAGCACTAATACAATTGAACATTTTCTGAAATTATCTCTGTTCATTTGTATTTCTTCCTTTGTAAATTCATACAAGTAGTCATCGTCTATTTTTTTTTTTTTTACTATGTCGAATTTGAATGAAAGAAATGTAGGCAGAAGACTGCTAAATTTCTACCTTCATAAAAATTCTGTGAACACTAGCTGTCATGCTGGAAAGATCTGTATGGCATGTTGGGGGAAAAGTCATCAATGGTCTTAACCATCAGTGGGCCAGCCAGGCCAGATGTGCCAACTGGTGCAATGGTGGCACATCTGTCATGGGGGAAACCACCTGCTCTTTGGTTGCATTCGAGGCCCATTCCACCGGAAGGAATTTGTGCTGGAGCTGAAAACCTAATCAAAGCCTATGGCTAGAAAGTGGGGAAGCTGTTGTTATTGTTGTTTGACTCAATGAATACATTATACCCACAAAACTGCCCTCTGAAACACTTAGTTTTATGACTGTATATTAAAGCTACTTTCACATTGGGTTAGAGAAACGTCTCTTTTCAGATGGCGGCGACCACTGGGGTGACTCAAAACTCACCAAAGTGCTGAGAAGAAGAGACAGTGCAGTGGTCAGCACTAAGTGAGACATCTCTATCACATCCTCCAAGGCTCAGGGACCATTGTGGAACAGGTGGCTGAAAGAATCTAAGAACCAAAGGAAGGGGAGGAATGTTTACAATACTGTCTTCCAGACACAAAGTGGCCATGGTATTCATGGCCTCACAGTGGCTAATGCCAACTACATAAAACCTGCATAATAGGAGAAAAAATAAAAACGATGACAGTAAAATAGACTAGGGCTGGGTGTGGTGGCGCACGCCTTTAATCCCAGCACTCAGGAGGCAGAGGTAGGAGGATCGCCATGAGTTCAAGGCCACCCCGAGACTACATAGTGAATTCTAGGTCAGCCTCTGCTAGAGTGAGACTCTACCTTGAAAAACCAAAAAAATAAACAAACAAACAAACAAACAAAAACCCACTAGGGACTAGTTGAAAAGATAAAAGGATTCAGTGGAGAGGAGAAGGGTGATGATCATGGTATATTGTCCACATATATAGGTTGTCAATAAAATTAAAACATAATGGACATTGAATACATTTTGTTGAAGTAATGAAATCAGAGCCAATTTCTATTTCCAGGAAAAATGTTAACTGTTTATAAAGTAATACAAATAACTTCCTGTCCCCCAGGGGAATACAGTCAAGTGTGAAGCAATGAAAATGTTCACAAATACATTATTCAGGGGATCGTTTCCTGCTAAAAGTTTTAAACATACCTCGTATGCATGTATAGAAATGTCATAATGAAACCCCTTGTACCATCGGTATCCTAATAAACAAATAAAAATTAAAAATAAATAAATTAATAAATTAAAACATAAACTAAAAATAATTCTGTCAGTGAATGTAATCTCTTCACCCGTCTGCGTGATGATCTTTGTCCTTGAATAAACAACCATGACCTGATGCAAGTAGAGAAGATCCTGCCACAGGATTCACTGGAGACTGAAGTTTACTCTGAGGATTAAACAGTCTATTAACATCACATTGCAGTGCTTCCAACATGAATGAAAACAAAAGAATTCTAGAAATAAGCTGTTCTGTCGCTTGGATCCTTGCTTTCTATTTGCTCATGACAAGCTGAGAAGTTGTGTAGGAAGAGTTGAAGCCTTCAGCAACGCTGCTCCAGACGTTGCTTTTGCCAGCAGACACCCAAGTTTTGATTGCTGGGGCCACTGTTCCAATTGCAAGTTGGAGTGTGTGGTCTTTTGGGGAGAATCTTTGGGTGTTTGGAAAGCACAAATGAAAACACATGGCCAAGTTGTGTTTCTTCAAACACGTGTGATATACTATTGTTCAACAATTGCTTTTGCCGGAGAAACTTCCAGAAGAGGAATGTTTGTAGGGACAGGTTGCAAGAGGTGGTGGAGTCAATTCTCTGCCTGGCTTCTGGCCCCAGCTGTGACTGGTATATGACTTGGGGAGCCACAGACTCTGGTCTGCAATGTGATACTTCGATTTTACAGGCTTCTGGTTTGAAAACGAGCCAAACATACATGGAAAGTAGTTGTTAGATATTTGGCAAGCAAATCTTAGCGACTCACCGTTGTGATTTGAATGTAACACGTCTCCCATAGGCTCAAGGGTTTGAGTACTCAGTTGCCAGCTGGTGGCCCTGCTTTGGAAAGTTGTGAAGCCTTTAAGTGACAGGAATAGGCTGGAGGAAGTGCACTCGGTAGGCGAGGCCCTGAGGTTGTATTGTCCCACCCCTTCCTTTCTTTTTCTCTTTTTGAGGTTGCCCTCGCTCTAGCCTAGGCCGACCTGGAATTCACTATGCAGCCTCAGGCTGGCCTCACAGTGATCCTCCGATCTCTGCCTCCCAAGAACTGGGAAATTGTGAGCCGGAATAAACCCTGCCTCCCTTGGGCTGCTGCTGCTTCTTCGTATTTGGTCATAGCAATGACAAAAGGAACACAGAGACCAGCTCTCAAGCTGTTATTATTTTGCTAATAAAGTCTTGAAAACATTTAACTTTACAACTTAAAAGTCTTTATATGTAACAGAATAAGAGGGAGACCTTGTTAAAAGAGGAACTGCTTCCTTCACATTGGGCAAGCCTCCTTTGTGGAAGTGGTAGAATAGACTGCACTAATTTTGGACAGAATGACTGGGTCAGAACCATATTTGCGTTTTTTATTTTTTTCCTCTAGCTGCTTGGTTGCCATGTTTTGCCAAAGAGAAAAGATGATATTGTGAGAGGAAAGCTCATGTGGACACATGTACACCTCTACCCTCAGGGTCTCGACTGTTTTTCCCTTAGCCTCATCCAAACAGACATCAGCTAGACAGTCAGATGCCAGGGTCTGGCTTCTCAGCTGAGGAAAAGGCCTTGTCTTCCCTCCCTTGAACAGGATTTGAACCACAGTTCATGGTCCTTGGGCCATTGCACCACAATAGTGATGAGCTATGAACACGTATTTTCATATGGCTGTGAGGTAGGTAATGTGTAATTCCTGTGCTACAGATGGGGAAACTGACGTCATTTGTCCAAGGTCTCATTATTTTGAGACAGGGTCTCTCTATAACCCAGGCTGACCCATAACTCGCTCTATAATCCAGGCTGACCCATAACTCGCTCTATAGTCCAGGCTGACCCATAACTCACTCTATAGTCCAGGCTGACCCATAACTTGCTCTATAACCCAGGCTGACCCATAACTTACTCTATAGTCCAGGCTGACCCACAACTCACTCTATAGCCCAGGCTGGCCACAACTTGCAGTGAATGTGCCTAGTGCCAGGATTATAGAAATGAACCGCTGTGTGGAGCCTCCCAACCATTCTCTTTTAAATTGTGTGTGTGTGTGTTACGCATGGTGTACATGCGTATGGCGTATGCATGTGTGTGTGCAAATGATGTGCCCCATGTACGCATGTGTGGCGGTGAGAGGCTGTTGTCAGGTGTACTCCTCTATCACTCTTATTTTGCCTTATTCCATTGAGAGTCTGTCTATCTCTCCCTCCCTCCTTCTCACTCTCTGAACCTGGAGTTTGCCGTGGTTTTGGATACGTTGGTTGAGCAGCAAGTCTCAGTGATTCTCCTGCCTCCATCCCTGTTAGCACTGGAGTTCCAGGACAGGAATGTGTCGTCATGACCAGCTTTTTATGTGCTTGCTGGGCCTCAAGCCCGGGTGCTTTTACCTCCCACCCTATCTCCCAGGCCCCTCAATTCGTTTACTTTTTCAAAAAAGTTATTTATTTATAAGGAGAGAGAGAGACAAAGAGAGAGAAATGGGTGCCTTAGGGTCTCCTACCACTGCAAATGTACACCAGATGCACATGCCACTTTGTGCATCTGGCTTTACGTGGGTACTAGTGAATTGAACCTGGCCCCTTAGACTCTGCAAGCAAGCACCTTTAACCACTGAGAAATCTCTCCAGCCCTCGGGTCACTTTCTTAACTACAGCCCTCCACTGCTCTGAAGCAGTGACTAAACAGATGTGCTCCTTGGCAAAGACGTGTAGGGGAACACAATGATGCTTTTGCCCAGACTCACAGTGTATTACTGATGGGAGTGGGAGTAACACGCCTTACATTAACTCCAGCCTTTTGGTCTCTTTTGTTGAGAAAAGGTCTGACTTTTAGCCCAAGCTGGCCTTGAACGTGGGGTCCTTCTGTTTCAGCTTCCTGAGTGCTGGGATTATAGGCTTCAGCCATCTGGCCAGTCTACCCCAGCCTTCTCATTCATCTTTCCTCTATACCTATTCAAGCTAGAACGTTTTGCGAGATTACTGATCCATACCTAGACAGGCTGCTCTAGCTCCTACCTTTTGCTTTCCTTCCCCCTTTTCAGTCTTATTATTTCTCTAGTATCTTTTGTTTTTTCCCTTTTATTGCCTTTTCAGTTATGCTTCCTGTTTTCCGCGTTCAGTTGTTTCTGCAGGGCTGTGCTTCCCAGTGGGCTAGCCGTTAATGACATTAGAACTTGGCATGGGGCCGAAGGAATTGAAATGCGCTGACTCAAGGTTTCACTGTACATAGCTTTTGAACAGTTAGCATAAAGAGTGTAATGTAAACATTTCACTAGTGTTTTTTCACACCGATCACATGTTGAAACAATATTTTAGAGATTCTGAGCTAAAGAAAACACGGTACTAAAATTAATGTCGGCTGTTTCTTTTATGATTTTAGTATGTCTGCTAGAAAATGTGAGGTCCTTTGTAACTTTCATTTGTGGTCAATATTGTATTTTTCTTGGGCAGTGCTTCCCTAGGACTTACAGTATGCATCCACAAGAGTCTTCACACAATGCCTTTCCATGAACTGCTTTGGCTGTTTATTCTATTTCACTTACACAAATTACAGAATTCAATAGCATCTCGTTAGTTCCTGCTTACCCAGGTGATCAACACTGGGAGGATCCAGAGGCCGTAACCTGCTTGTAAGCTAGCAAGTTAGCATGTTTCATGGTGCTGGTGAGACATCTGGGTCAGAGGCAAAGGGCTTTGCTGCTTGCAGCACAGTGAGGATCATGACGTGTTTGCAGCGGTCCCTTGACCTCCAAGTCCCACCTGGGCAGTGTCGTGGGCCCAGGTGGAGGCTACACAGGCAGGTTTATGACACAGTAAAGGAACCAAGAGTCGAGGTCACAGCATGTTCTGAACAAGCAGTAAAGAGTGCAGAAAGGCGTGCCCAAGCCAGTGCTCCTACCACAGCGCAAACTTCTCCAGCCGTCACACTGTCCTTGCTTGACCACTTGACCACTTTTGTGACTAGCTACAGAGTCATCAGAAGACAGATGCGCTTTGCAGCCCGCAACAGACCGCAGGAGCAAGCGTGGATGCACAGCTGCCTGAGGCGGACTGCTTCACTCAGCAATACTCGGTCTTCATCTAAATAAACACTTCAAACTGGGAAGAGGGGAAGAGCGGACAGGAGAGGAGAGGACAGAACAGTCTGCTGTGAGCTGTAACACCAGAACTACTTTAAATCTCTTTCAAAGGCCTGCCCACAGTGACCCAAGGACCTCCTATTAGGCCTCCCATCTTCAGACTCCGCCACGTCCCATTCCCCCCTGAGGATAATGCTTCCAACGCATGGACCCTTGGGAGACACGTTAATCACATCCAAACCACAGTGGGCAATAAAAGGAAGAAAATAAATCAACAAATTGAATGATATGAAAAAAAGTTGACCAAAGAACCCTGTTCTGAACAAGCAGAATACCACAGGAAGGGAGAACATGCCTGAAAACCGTCTATCCGATAGGAGCCCTAACCCAGCAACAAAGCAGGCCCGCTCGACAACTGGCCAAGACTGAGGGCACGCTTTCTCCCAGGAAGAAATAGCATGGAAAGAGGCTCTGTGGTATTAGTCACTGGGGAAATGTATGTTGAAATCACAGTTGAGTATCATCTCACATCCAGGAGGATGACTGACCCCGGTATCTGGAAATACAAGCATTGGGAAGGACAAAGAGAAATCTGAGCTTTCATAGACAATGGGAGGAAATGTAAAAGAGGGCAGATATTGTGAAAAATCAGATTGGAAAGTCATCCAAAAATTAAATGCAGGGCTAGAGAGATGGCTCAGTGGTTAAAGACATTTGCTTGCAAAGCCTCATGATTTGGATTCAGTTCCCCAGGACCCAAGGTGACGCAGGTGTCTGGAGTTTGTTTGCAGTGGCAGGAAGCCCTGGCACACCCACGCTTACTCTCTTTGTCTGCCTCTTTCTTGTCTCTCACTCCCTCCAGATAAATAAATAAAATATTTATAAAAATAAACACAGAATTATAATATGACCCCCAAATTCTGCTTTTGGGAATGTGCACAAATGAACTGAGAGATGGGCTGACACTCGGTGTTCATAGCATTACGCGCAGTGGCTGGAGGGAGATGACCCACATGCCCACTAGTGAGTGAAGGATGGATAAACGAGAGGCAGGCGGTGGAATAGTTTAGGATTGTAATGTCCTCCTGTTGGAGTGTGCCCTTAATCAATATAAAGTGACCTTCCTTATCTTTCTTGACCAATGTTGGACTGAAGTCTACCTTGTTAGATATTAGGATAGCAACCCCTGCTTGTTTTCTAGGCCCATTTGCTTGAAACACCTTTTTCCAACCTTTCACCCTAAGATAATGTCCATCCTTTGTAGAAAGGTGAGTTTCTTGGAGACAACAAATTGTAGGATCCTGCCTTTTAACCTAGTCTACAAACCTATGTCTTTTGGTTGGGGCATTGAGTCCGTTGATAGTAAGAGATATTATTGAAAGGTGTGTATTTGTTTGCCTTTTTTTTTTTTTTTTTTGTAGTTCCGGTTCTACCTTTGCTCTCTTGTGCTAACTAGTATTTGAGTATTGTTTGTTTTTTCCAGGTTCCTTATATGTGCGCTTTTCCTTCTCTTCGGCATGGAGGATTCTTTCAAGTATTTGCTGTAGAGATGGTTTTGTTTTCAAATACTCCTTCAGCCTGCTTTTGTCATGGAATGTCCTTATTTCTCCGTATATTTGAATGGATAGCTTTGCAGGATAAAATAACCTTGGTTGACAGTTGTTATCTTTCAGAACTTGGAATATATCACTCCAAGCCCTTCTGGCTTTTAAAGTTGTGTTTAGTTATCTGCTGTAATCCTGATGGGCTTGCCTTTGTAGGTAACTTGATTTTTCTCTCTAACTGCTTTCAATATTTTTTCTTTGGATTGTGTCTTTGGTAGTTTGATTATAATATGGCGAGGAGAGGTTCTTTCCAGGTTTTGTCTGGCTGGGGTTCTAAAGGTTTCCTGTATCTGCATTGGCACCTCTTTCCCAATTTGGGGGAAGTTTTCTTCTATGATTTTGTTTGAAGACACCTACTATGCCTTTGGAGTGAAATTCTTCTCCTTCTACTATGCCCTGAATTCTTATGTTTGATCTTTTCATACTGTCCCAAATATCTTGAAATTCCCATTTATACCTTTCTATTAGTTTGTCTTTCTCTTTGTTGGACTGTATTAGATCTGCCACCTGGTCTTCTAGCTTACATATTCTGTCCTCTCCTTCATCCATTCTACTGGTGAGATTTTCTACAGAGTCTTTTATTTCATTAACTGTGTTCTTCATTGCTAGTAATTCTGACTGGTTTTTCTTTATTATTTCTATTTCCTTATTTATGTCTTGTATTGACTTCTTTATTTCATTAAATTGGTGTCCTGTGTCTTCTTTGATTCCTTTGATTTCTTCTTTGACTTCTTTGAGCATATTTACAATCATTCTTTTGAAATCTTTTTCAGGCATTTCCTCTAACTTATTCTCACTGGAGGTCATTTCTGATGCATTAATACTTTTTGGTGAATTTATATTGTCTTGCTTTTTAGTGTTTTTTGTGTTATAATGTATATATTTTTGCATCTTGGATTAAGTTAATGCTTGGATTTTCTAGCTAGCTGGGTATTCTTAGCTGTCTCAATTGATCTGATGTTATATATCTTCAGGGTAGGAGCTTAAGGTATTAGGTGTGGCTCTTAAAACTCTCAGAGTATCTACAAAGGTGTTCCTAGGGGTTGGGTTTGCCTGCTATGGGAGTATTCAAATAGGCTGAGTGGAACAAAATACAGATAGATTCTAAAATATAACTAAACAATGTACACAATCAATGAAAAGCAGCACCAAGTATTTATGCAAGAGTAGGTATTATAACAACCAGGTCCTCTATCAACAAAGAGGATAAGATTTCTGGTCTGTTGAGGGTTCCAAGTCAGCTTGTGACCAAGTGAGACCCTTCCCTGGTATAATCCCAGTTACCTTTTTGGATGACTTTGGTCTCAGTTATGCGTCCCTCTTTGGTGCCCTGTGGGTTCAAGTAGGCTGGCTGGATCGCTGGACCACTGTTCTGTTTTCTGGAGCTGGGCACTGGCTTTTCCTGTGGGGCAAACCGAGCCTGGCAGCTGTGGCCCCACAGACCTGGCACTGCTGCTGAAGCTGCCGCTGCTGGATCTGCTGCTGCTGTAGCCGCCACTGCTGCTGCTGCTGCTGCTGGAGCTGGCACTGCCAATGCCAGAGCCGCTTCGGCCTGCCTGTGTGGGCTCTGGATGCTCTGGATCTCTCCTACTTCTCTGCTGCTGTTTTAATTTCTTATACACCTCACTTTTTAGTAAAAGTGTGTATTTGGCTGGGTATTCTTTGGCTTTTTCTCCCCTAGGATGCTTTGGTGTGGTTCCTACACCACCATCTTAACCGGAAGTCCTCCAGGCGGTGGAGTAGTATTCAGATGCCAGAAGGGATGAAATGGTGTGTATACCATGGCAGATCTGAATTAAAAAAAAAAAACCTATTATGTTATGCTAAATTATCCAGGCACAAAGGGACAAATGCTATATGATTCCATGAAGATGGGGAACCTAGAGGAGGCAAATTTATAGAGATAGAAATGAAAGCGAAGATTATACTGGGAGCTTGAAGGAAGAGGAAATGGAGACTGACGGTTTCACGGTGACGGAGTTTCCGTGTGGGGTGAGAAAGAGCTTCTGAAAAGGGCGGCGGTGCTACCCACATTGTGAGTTCCTCATGGCACTGAGTCGCACATGGTGGAAACAGTAAATCCAGACCTGGTTTGCAGTAAGTGACGCTGGGAAGGAATGCCCAAAGTGCCGTCGCTAATGGTGTGAAGGTGGCGGGTTGGGAATACAATTGCTGTCTCAGAGGACAGAAGAGCTCCTCCCACTCCACACCATTCACTGTGCCATCTGCATTCATCTTCTCCTCCTTATCCTCTTCCTCCTCCTTTTAAATTACTTGGCGTGGGCCTGTACATCTTCTGGACCGTGGGTTTGTCACCCCAAAAAGGTGTTGACTGGAGTGATGACACCTACCAGCTCCGTTTGATGGGGTCACAATGGCCAAGAGTGAGGACAAGATGGCATGGTCCACTTTCCTCACGCTCTCCCTGGCATCCACGTGTACACTGTATGTTGAAACCTTCGTGAAAATGTTCATCCCGGCCTGGTGTGCTGTGACATGCAGCGAAGGAAAGCTGTGTATTGGTGACATTCCTCCTTGCTGTGACAGAAACAGCTCAAGGAGGGAAGGGCTTATGTCGGTTCACAATTTGAGAGGAAATAGGCCATTGTGGTGTGGAAGGAATGGGGGTGAGAGGGAGAGGACACTAGTTACGTTGCATCCACACTTGGGAAGCAGAGAGACAGATGCCTGTAGGCGCTCAGCTCGCTGCCTCCTCCTTCCCTTTCACTCAGCCCCAGACTCCACCCGTGGGGAGGTCTTCCTTCCTCAGTGACACTCCCGTGGGAACACGTGCACTCACATACACACAGCTACAGCTCCTCAGGGACCGAGTTGCCAGTGAAAAGTTCATCTTCACAGGGTGTTGTAGTTACCTTGCGGTTACTAGGACAAGACATCTGACCAAGAGCACCTGATGGGGGAAGGGGGTTGTTTCGGCTTCCAGTCTCAAGGGGCAGCGTCACGGTGGTGGGGAAGGACGGTACAGCAAAGGCTGGTGGCCGTCACCTCCGCCGCAGCAGGTGGAAAAGAGCAGCAGGAGAGAAAGCTGACCTCTGGCAAGGGGGAGCTGGCTGTAACACCCCGAAGCTCACCCTCAACATCACACTTCCTCTAATAAGCCTCCACTTCCCAAATTGCCCACAGGTGGGGGACCAAGCATTGCAAACTCATGAGCATCTGGGGACATCTGACTGAAGCCACCACACAGGGTGCTCTACATCTGTGTGTGTTAGGAGGCCCAGATAGCACTTGTGTGATTTGAAAAGAAAATTCAAAGGTAATATTCAACGCGGTGCCAAGTAGAGCTTGTCACTTTCATTTTAAATGTCACTTCCTCAAACTTTAAATAACATCCCCAGGAGTTTCACAGTCAGTTTCCTATTGCAATATCACCAATGTTAATTTTTCTTTACTTTTCACATTTTTGTGGGAAGAGGCAAACATAGGGATCAGCGTTCTTTGACTTCTGTAGAAGGGACTGTGTTTCAATGTGGGGGTTTGACTTCCACAGAAGCTAAAAGACTGAAACTGGCATGTCAGAAAATACTTAACCAAGTCAACATGCATTTGTTAAAACATAAAATGTGGACATTTAAAAGCCTTTCCTCAGGCTGGAGAGATGGCTTAGTGGTTAAGGCGCTTGCCTGCAAAGCCTAAGGATCCAGGGTGGCTTCTCCAGGTCCCACATAAGCCAGATGCACAAGGTGGTGCATGCGTCTGGAGTTCATTTGCAGTGGCTAGAGGCCCTACAACGCCCATTCTCTCCCTCTCCCTCCCTCTCTCTCTCTCTCTCTAAAAAAACAAACAAACAAAACAAAACAAAAACCCTTTCCTCATTTATGGAACAAAAGTACCTGTGTTCTGGGCACACTTCCTAGTGTTGGAATTTTCTATGAGGATGGATGGGGCTCCAGACAGCTGGAGAAGGTAGAAGACATTCCCAGAGGAGTCACATGCCCCTTCTCAGCCTAACATCAGACGTGGTCACGGCTTCATCCTTTGGAGAGACAGGGAGAGCCATTCCCTTCATGGTAGTTCAGGTGTGAGCTGTCACCTTCAAAAAAAATTTAAACACACACACACACTATAACAGGCTCTTTTATCTCCTTGTCCCTGTTCTTGTTAGTCTGGGGACCCTCCTCAGTGGGGTTATGGTACTCACTGTGGCGTCATGAAGGCCTCAGTCAGTCCCTGTGAGATATCAGGGGGAGGACTGTGTCTTGAGGTATTCCTACCCACTCTGTGGCTCTTACAATCTTTCCATCCCCTCTTCCACAATGTTCCCTGAGCCATGGCAGGCCTGTTGGCAGTCTGATTTAGCATTGAGCTCTCTGTGGCCTGTGGATTTCTGCTTTGATGGGTTTTGATTGATCACCGTGTCTGTCGCCATCACCCTGGAGCTGGTTGTCAGGCTGGCAGTAAGAGCAGTGTTCATGATGTCACTTCCTCTGCAATTTCTCCTGGAAGCTGTGGTATAGGTGGCGTACTTTGTGGTGGGAAGTCAGGGATCTTCCTGTCTTATCAATGGATCTTTGCTCTTCTCCTTTTTCTCTGTCATCTTCCCCTTGTTTGTTCCGTTGTGGGCAAGTGCTACAGAATGGTGTCTAGCCTTGGTACTCAACCCCAAACCTCAGCCCCGTCTCACAGTGGCTGAGCCTTCACACTTTTGATGACTCTGAGTCGCATCTCCTATGCTTACTTTCCCTGGAGACAGAGGAAGCCTGTTCGTATTGAATATTTTTGCCCAGAAAATCAGTTTCATGATGGACAAAAAAAAAAAGAGTTGAAACAAACTGCTTTCTACGACCTTTTAGCAGTAACCTTCATATCTAAGGACTGAAGATATCACTTAATTTAAACTGGGAACAGATTTCAAAATGCCAAGAACAGCTGGAGAGTGATCTTCTCCAAGTCTCAGGGCTCAGAATACTTGTCAGCGTGGCGGATGTGGAGAAAGAACCTACACTGCAGCTGTTCAAGCAGAGATTGTTGCCTCAAAGGGACTCCTTGTAAAGGGTCATTGCTCTTTATTTCTCCCTGTGATGCTGTGAAATATGCACCTGGTCTTTGTTCCTGTCTCCTTACATACAGCTCCTAGAACCCCAAGAGCCCCGGGATTGCGAGTGCCCTTCCTATGCTGGTGAATAATTGAAGGCTGGGGTTGCCTGGGCAGTTTCAGGGTGGCTGGTGGATGGTCTAGGCCGGCTTAACAACTACACTGAGGCAGGAATGGAGGCTGGGGACTTTCAGTCCCCACTCCCAGCTCCAGGGAAGGCAGTGGGCCGTCAGTAGCCAAGGACCCATCACTGTCCACACGGAATCCAGAGGCCAAGCTCGAGGGTGGATATGACTGTGTGGAGATGCCAGGAGGGTCACAATGAGAAGGAGGTGCAGTGTGGGAACCCCATGTTCTTAATCCCCTACCGCTTATTCCTACATCTTTCTTATTTTAAAAGATATTTTTATTTGTTTGGAGAGAGAAAATGAGAGAGAGAGAGAGAGAGAGTGAGAATGTAGGTGTGCCAGGAACTCTTACCACTGCAAACAATCTCCAGATGCACGCATCATTTTGTGCATTTGGCTTTAAGAAGGTACTCGGGAATTGAACCAGCGGGTTTTGTAAACAAGCTTCTTTAACCATTGAGCAATCCTCCCAGCCTGTTTCTACACCTTTATTCATCTGATTTCTTGTCTGATTTCCAGCCTCTTACAGTGCAATGTGAAAGTGTTTTTTCCCCCAAATTCCTTGAGCTGCTTCAGCAAATCAATGGGACCCAAGGAGGGGGTTGTTGGAACCCCGGTTCATAGCCACTGGTCATAGCAGGGACCTTGTGACTGGCACCAGAAGAGGGTGACAGTCTTGGGGGCTGAACCCTCCAACTGCAGGGCCTGACGCTGTCTCCAGGTAGGCTGATAGGTTAAGTTGAATTACAGACACGTGGCTGGTGTCTACTGGAGACTCACTTGATCTGCCTGGGAGGGGCTGTTGCACTGAGGAGCTGTGGAAGAGCCCAGGAGAGGAGCACCTTGTCCCGTCTTCGCACACCCCCATCCAGCTCCCTGGAGGACCCCCTTCTCTAGTTCCACTCAACCTTGCATTCCGTGCTGCACTGAGAACCGTTCTCAGTCCCCGTCTGTCTGCTCATCAGGAGGCAAGTGCATGGGCCTGGGAAGCACGCGCTCCCAGAACACGCCGGCCAGCAGCCCGGGGCCTGGAGGCGAGGCCAGCATACTCCATTCTCAAAGCCTCGGCGTCCACATGCGTGGCATGAAGAGGGCTGACTGAGAACAAAGTAAAATAGTTCTCGCAAAAACATCTGCTGCACAGTAGGCACTTGGTAGGTGTGAACACACCCATGCACGCATGCACACACACGCCTCCTTCTTGACCCTGGCCTGTGTTGTGATAAACTTGCATGTGAGCTAGGGCAATGGCTCTCAGTCTGGTCTCTCTGCCTGGAGTCTCTCTTTCCAGGTCATCCTCACAACACCTTGTCCCCAGTCCTCCTGTCTCCTCAGGCACAGGTTCCCCTTGCAGGTTTCACTTTATCGGGGAGGCGCGGGGCTTCCCTGTGTTCTGGGCTTGCAGAACTTTCTCCCAGAGCGCCACCACCTTCAGGCCTCCCTACTAGCAGCTCCCGGTTTGGTTTGCATTTCAAAGCTTGTCACGTGGGCTTCTGTCCCTTAGCCCAGCCATGCTTCTAGTCAGCTTCAGAGGAACACTCCCAAGCATAGCTACCTGGTCTTGTCTCCTCTGTGACACCAGCACCAGGGGTTAGCACTTAACAAAGGCTGTGCTCCATCTCATGCGGGTTCTGTCCCCTTCTCTGCATTAGAACTCACTGAAAGACTGTCCTGTTCAGCTTTAGACCAGAATCTCTCAGTGTTTCCAGAATCAACAAATCTGAGTTTATGGGGAGAAACAAAATGGAATATGCAAGAAGATTCTCCCTGAGCCACACCCCAGCACCTCTCCTGATGCCCATAGCCCTGTGTATTTGCTTGTTACTGTTTGAAAATGGCCTTTGCTGGTCACTTATTCTGCAGTAAGTTTTATTGAACCGTGTGTGTGTGTGTGTGTGTGTGTGTGTGTGTGTGTGTGTGGCACAGTGGCAGGTGCTGGGGGAGAATAAGGGCTTTCCTAAGTTCATCTTGTTTATAGAATCTATATTTCAATTTGCTCCATAATCATTCAGAGAAGAGCAGGGTGAACATAGAGGTTAGAATATTCACAATTTATGGGTCTTCTTGGGTAAGATAAAATACAAACTTGCAGATACAAAGAATGCATAATACTGATTATATCAGTAACATTAAAAGTTATATTTAAAACCCTGACAAGTTGCAGTAGCATTGTAAAATACATAAAATAATCTTTTACTAAACTATCTGTTTTTTTTTCTATAAAATTGTTTCACTTGGATTTTTTTGGCTTCCCTGTATTTAGATAGCAATTTTGTTCATATTTTTTTCAGATAGGAGCTAGGAAGATAATTTATCTTTCCTCTAGCACTATTGATCGAGTTTATTATTATTTATTGACAGTTTGCAAAAATGATTTTTAGTTTCCCAGTTACTCGTTGGGTTTTGAGAGTCTTGTCAAACCTGTGCACACATCTGTTGAATATATTTCATACAAAAACTGTGAGGACTTTTCAGCCTCTTAATACACTGACTAAAGTCTAAAAAGTCTTTGATTTGGTAGCACTCATGAACCATTTTGTCAGCAAGACCCTCACTAGGTGGCTCTTTAGGAGTGTAGACGATCACTGCTGCTATCGGTGGGTTGTGCCAGCTACCCAAAAGTCAGTCTTTGCAATTTTGCATCCAGGAGACACTCTTCTTCATTAATTGGAATAATGGATGATCTCACAAGCCTTCCCTTCACTTCCCTCCAAATGTATTGCTTCATGCAGTGGCTTACTGCTTTTGGTTTAATATAAAGTAAAAGAGGGTTTTATTCTTGCTATAATTTATCTCTCAATATCAAAGTGGTTCCTACTGGCTGAATCACTCACTGCTAAGGCTTCTGTTTATAACCCATTAATTTCCACCTGGAGTTTTCTCTTAGCTTTTTAAGAGATTAATTTCATCATGGCCACAGTAGATTTCTTTGTCTATACCCAAGTTGGGACTTGATAATTTTTCACTTGTTTTATTTCAAAATCTATGTCTAAATTGCAAGTAAAGTGACATCTTTAAGCTTTATCAAAAACACTATTCTCTTTACAAAAAAGGAAAAAGAACAAGACTTATTTGTTTATAATTATATTAGCTGATTCATCAAATATATTTTTAAATATTTTATTTATTTATTTATGAGACAGCCAGTGAAGCAGATACAAAGAGAGAATGGGCATGCCAGAACCGCTAGCCACTGCAAACGAACTCCAGGTGCATGTGCTACCTTGTGCATCTGGCTTATGTGGGTACTGAGGAATTGAACCTGAGTCATTAGGCTTCGCAGGGAAGTGCCTTAACTGTTACATCATCCCTTCTGCCCCATATTTACATTCAAAAACCATTTATGTATTTATTTTTGAGAGGGAGAGGAAATGAGAGGGGGGGGGGAGAATGAGAATGAGAATATTGGCACATGAGGGCCCCCTACCACTGCAAGTACAAACTTCAGCACATTCATCATTTTGTGCACCTGTCTTTGTGTTGGTACTGGGGAATGGAACCTTGGCAGGCAGGCTTTGCAAGCAAGCACCTTTAACCGCTGAGCCATCTCTCCAGGCCCAATCAAGTAGATTTCTAATAGGGGAGGACGTCCATTTTGACTAGGTATGTGTAAGAAGGAAACCTTCGCTTACCACGATGAACGTCTGCTCTCTGAAGTACTTCTCAGAGACCCCACGTGCAGACTTCTGCCTCCTCTCTGTACCCACAGGGCTCTGAGGTTAGGTGCTATGGAGAATGTCAAGGCAGCGGCCTGGGGCCTGAGCCTCCTAGCCAGTTCAGTGAGCCAACAGGGGCTCAGGGCGTCCCTGGAAGCAGTTGTAGTCCAGAACTGCCCGCAGTGACCCCAGGCCCCCAAACACACCCACCTGTCCAAAGCCATGGCCGCTCGTTCAGCCTCTCCATTGGAGCCATCTCCCAGTGCCGTTGGCCAGACCACCTAGCAGCTGGCTCCTGGAAGGGGCTCTGGCATGAGCCCCGCAGCTGACGTCACTGGCTTCGTAAGGAAGTCCTCCTGCGTCAGAAAGCAGCTGAGCCCCGTGCTGACCAAGGACAGGACTCCTTCAGGACCGTGAGCGCGTCTCACAGTGAGAGCGGGACACCAGCAGCGTCACAGTCACCCTGAGCTCGGAACATCTTGGGCCCCATCCTGGATCTGCTGAGTCAGAACTGTGAAGGACCTTAGCGGATTACAAGTTTGAGAACCGCTGCTTGAGAATTATGTAACCCAGTGCACTGGCAATGTGGCCACGAAAGTCAATTATGATGAAATCGTACCAGAAATGTTCCACGCTCAGTGGCCACCTGTGGCCAGTGCGGATGTCTCCTTCAGCTCAGAAACATCCACTGGAGTGTCTGGCTTTAGAAAGTACCCCCAGGAGGACGCCCCGCCTGTGACTCCTCCCATGTGGGACCAGAAGGACCCAGCCAGACACCTCAGCCCGCACCTCTCATGCTGCATCAGCATTGTCCTCTCTGTTTGCAAGTTGTGTTAATTTCAGGTTTCTGTATTATTCATCTTTATATCCACAGAGCCTGACCATGAGTCTAGTATCAGTTGTTAGGTCAAAAAGTGTACAAAGTAACAGAAATGAAATGTGCTGAGATGAGCTATTCCTTTTTTTAAAATTTTTTTTGTTATTTTTATTTATTTATTTGACAGCGACAGACAGAGAGAAAGAGGCAGATAGAGAGAGGGAGAGAGAATGGGCGTGCCAGGGCCTCCAGCCACTGCAAACGAACTCCAGAGCACGTGCGCCCCTTGTGCATCTGGCTAACGTGGGTCCTGGGGAGTCGAGCCTCGAACCGGGGTCCTTAGGCTTCACAGGCAAGTGCTTAACCGCTAAGCCATCTCTCCAGCCCAAGCTATTCCTTTTTTTAAAATATTTTTTAACTTTATTTGACAGCAACCGAGAGAGAAAGAGGCAGATAGAGAGAGAGAGAATGGGTGCGCCAGGGCCTCCAGCCACTGCAAACAAACTCCAGACGCGTGCGCCCTCTTGTGCATCTGGCTAATGTGGGTCCCGGGGAATCGAGCCTGGAACCAGGGTCCTTAGGCTTCACCAAGTGCTTAACCGCTAAGCCATCTCTCCAGCCTGAGCTATTCCTTTTTTGTTTGCTTTGAAACTGAGTCTCATGTAGCCCAGAGCTAGCCTGGAACTTGCTACAAGCCAAGGCTGACCTTGAACTCCTGATCACCGTGTGTCCATCTCCTGAGTGTTGAGATCACAGGTATGTGCTACTCTGCAGGTATAAGATATTCTCTTCTTATTAAAGGATGGAAAACTTTGGCTAGATTTTTTCTGTGATCCTAATTGGTATTTTATCTTGTCTCCAGTAAGAATGCCCTAGATGTATTATGAAGAACAAGATTCATTTTCATTAGATGAAGACCTGTGAATACTGTAAATGGGAGAGTACCACGGTCTTGGAAACATACTGTTTGCCAGAATAATCTTTGTTTCTCTGTCCTTGTCTTTCCATCTCTCTGTCTCTCAGTCTTTTTCTCTGCATAAACACCACATTCTCGAAATAAACACACTCAGGAAAAAAAAAAATTGACGATAATGCCGTTTACTCAATAAAACCAAGATAAGAGCCAAATTATTCCACCCACTTAAATCATTTTTATCTAGCTCGTGAAGGAGGATAATTTAATTTCATGAGATTGAAAGCATTGATTGAGCTCTGAGTCCCTAAGGCATTTATTAGACAAATGAGACCAATGAAAAAGAAATGTATTTTTCTTCTTTAATTTCCATAAAAGATTTATAGCCAAAGTTGGGAGAATTGGTTTTTAAAACGTCACCTTTCCTCTAGGAGTTGACACCCACAGACCATTGCTGGCAAAGAGCAGCCAGGGGACTGAAGGCGGCCTTGTTCATGCTGAGTCAGCGCCGCCTAGGCCTGGGCCCTGTGGTCTTTGCTCCGAAGCCCAGGGCTGCAAAGCCAACGCAGGGCCTCTGTTCTGCCGCGCTCCTCCTGCACAGGCCGTCCCGTAGTAATTAATTAGAGCCATTATCATAGAATGCACAGAGGGCACCGATGCTTCCCCCTCCAGGAAGAAAGAAATTGAAAAGGATAAATTCAGTTTTCATAAATGTCTCAGTTTGGGCTTAGTGGAGATGAGAGTGGAGGAGAAAGTGCTTGAGGCTTCGGTCTTCCTAGCAGGTCACATCTGTGTCACTGCAGCGGCTTCTTCCCGAGGCTCTGGGCCCCTCCGGATCTCAACCCCAGACACACTCATTCACCTCGGCTTGCTGGGGCCAAAGGCGGAGGAGTCGTCTCTGGGCTGGGAAGCTGGCGGGGTGACTGGGGGTGTGGGTGGCTGCAGTGGGCAGGCTGAGGGGCACCCCGGTCCTGCTCCACTGGGCTCTGTGCAGGGCGTCTTGCAAGGGGCCCCTGGTCGTCACACACGTGCTTCATGTCTGCCAGGAACGGAGCCAGGAGAATCCTGGAGGAAAATCGAGGCCACCGCAGGTCAGTTTCAGAAACGGCACCCACCCAGTCCTAGTCTGGGTACCTCCTGGTTGGTGGGGGAAGTCGTTAAAGAAATACCGGTTTCCAGAGTTAGGGTGGCCAAAAATAACAGATCTAGGAAGAGGAGAAAACCCCAAACAGATCAGTCAAATGACACGTATGCCAGGATATGCTTGAAACTTTTGAGAACTGTGAATAAAGATAAAAAGATCTTAAAACACAGTCAGAGATGTTAAATCCTAGCCATTGATCTACTGTTTACAGGACACCCTACCAAAATCAGTAAGACTGTTTTTTTTCTCCCCATAGAAATAGGCAAGGTGTGGGGAGTGGTGGCGCACACCTTTATCTCAGCACTGGGGAGGCAGAGGTAGGAGGAGCGCTGTGAGTTTGAGACCACCCTGAGACTACATAATGAATTCCAGGTCAACCTGGGCTACAGCGCCACCCTACCTCGAAAAAAAAAAAAAAAAAAGAAAAAAGGCAAGGTTATAGAATTTAAATGGAAAGGCACTAGAAAAGGTAAGGCAACCTGACAAGTAAGAATCAAGAGGGGGCTTTACCTGACAGTAAGTGTTTTTGGATAGCATAGTAATCAAGACTGGTACTGGTACTGGTAGAAAGGCAGACATGCAGGGCAAAGGGACAGAACGAAAAACCTGGGAGCAGACCCACACAAGACTGCCAAAGTGTCTTTTGACAAAAGTGCAAAAGCAATTCGATGTGGGAAGAAGAGGTTTTCAGTGTTGCCAGGGCAGTTGGACATTAGTAGGGAAAAAAATAAACTTTGGCCAAAAAAATTACAAAAATTCATTCAAAAATGAATTATATACCCTAGGGCAAATCTAAACCTTTAAATTTTCTAGAAAAGCTAATAAAAGCTTTGGGACCTAGAGTGAGGCAAATAATTGTGCACAAGGAAGACAAAATCAAAGCAGTGGGGGGCTGGAGAGATGGCTTACCCATTAAGGCATTTGCCTACAAAGCCAAAGGACCCCAGTTCAATTCCCCAGGACCCACATAAGCCAGATGCACAAGGGGGCACACAAGTCTGGAGTTCGTTTGCAGTGGCTGAAGGCCCTGGTGCACCCATTCTCTCTCTCTCTCTTTCTCTCTCTCCTGCTTTCCCTCTCTCAAATAAATACTACTACTGCTAATAATAACCAGTGGGCATTGTCAAAATGAAACTTGCTCTATGGAAGTTGGTGCTAAGAGAATGAAAAGCTGGCCAGATGGTGGCTCGGGCCTTTAAACCCAGAACTTGGAAGGCTGAGGTAGGAGAATTGCAGTGAGTTTGAGGTCAGCCTGGGCCACACAATAAGTTCAGGTTAGTCTGGGCTGGAGTGAGACCCTGCCTCAAAACAAAACAAAACAAAACAAAACAAAACAAAACAAAACAAAACCCCACCCAAAATAAAGACCAATCAAAACTGTAAAAACAACAAAATTTGATGGCAAGCTAAGCTACATTCCTGGAGAAATACTTGCAAGCCACTCATGTAAAGAAGGATTAGTATCCAAACTACATAAAGACCTCTCAAAGTTCCATAGTAAAAACAGTCCCTTGGGCTGGAGGGAGCTCTCTGCATGTGCTCCGTAGATGTTAGTAAGGAGCCCCCTCGTGGCAATCAGGCTGCACTGCAGTTTTCTACAAGAGTAAAGGAGGAGTCCTTTTAGGAGTTGCCTTGCAGCTGCCGGCTTAACTTTGGAGAGGAACAGCCAATGCGAGACATGGAAGTTCTTGAGCGATGGATGCAGGACAGAGATCAGTGTTACCAGGAACCATATGCTGGGGACGACCTGACAGCAGACAGATGCACTTAATGGGGGAACCTGCTTTGATCCAAAGTGGAAACACAGGATTCTGGTCCAGAATTTTTCTGCTCTAAAAAAAATCATCAGTGGGTCAGCCCATCTTGTTTGGTATGTTGAAAGACAGTCATGTCTAGATATATTTTGGATACAGAAAGCAGATGGACTTGGCAAAGGGCGGAGGGGGGTGGTGTTGGAAGGGAGCCTGTGAGTCATTCAAGAGTTCCTCAGGAAGAGGTAGGGGAGCTCCTGTAAAGGAAGTCCAGGGGCTGCTGTTTTCTTCACGGCTTTGGGAAGAGCTGTTGCTGTGTGCATGGGCTGGAGTTTGACCTTATTATGTCAGATGAATCGTAATTAGTGCACTGGATGCTGGGAGCTAAGACCAAATAGTTCATGAACTTGTGAAAGCCTTCTGGAGCTACATTTTTAGAAGGAGATCCCAGCACAAGGGTGCTATGGGAGTGTTGCCACAGCCTCGGTCACTAGGGTCTTGTGACGCCGCTGGGAAGATGCATCACGTACAGAAGATAAGCTCAGTAGAGATGCAGGGAAGAAGACAGCCTACTCGTGTGCCATGGCCAGTGGACACGGAGGGTGGATGAGGGATCCTCACAGAACAGCCGGGGAGACACGGTCTGCAGTGTGGCAGAAAGGAAGATGAAGTTGCCGAGAGGAAATCGAGCTGCTCAGATGGAGATCTACTGTAGTCAATGTGCAAAGCAATGAGTCAGTTTGGATTGCATTGCCTGTAAGTGACAGAAGTTAAGCATGGTGGCTTAGCCTGAATGGAGTATTACTTTTCTCTTGCAATCTGGCATCTTGCAGTAGGAAGTCCAGGATGGTTACAGTGGCTCCCGCATGCTGCCAGAACCCCAATCTCCATTTCTGCTCATTCCTCAGCATTCATGGCATTGGTCCTGGATGTTTTTAGCTTTGGGATCACAAGATGGTTGGTCACTCCACCTTAGCATAGGAGCAGTGGTCAATGGACGGATATGGAGCTTGACCCCCATGGGAACTCTCTCTGAAAGCATTGCCCAGAGACTTCTGCATCCTCCCAGAAATGTGTCACATGGCTGTACCCACCTGCACTAGCTAGAAATGTACTGCTGTCCAGGAGAAAAATCGAGCGTCTACCGGCAAAGATGGCAGAGAGTACAGGGCGTGCAGCAGACAGGAATGCACAAGGCACACGGAAAGCTATAGCTTCTGAGTAGGACAGCTAGCTATTCACTAATTCTTTGCGGATTTCTTTTTATTATGGCAAGAAGAGAGCGTACTGGGCACAATAAATGATCCGAATCTATGAATGATAACCACCCCGCCCTGTCCACTTTGGGCTGAAATGCATCCTCGAAGGTCTGCGGTTTCTACCAGCTCCGGACACTGCCCCTCGCGGCCTCATGAACTGTGGATAAAGTCTGTGATTGGATCTGACTGAATCTGATGCTGTTGAGGTTCAGACAGGCTCAGATCTCAGCTTGCTGCGCTATTTCTCATCTCTTCATAAGCTTCTGGGGTCAGTGGGAGAATTTTGAAATGCACTTGTGAATAAACATACTTCCACCATCTCTGAGTGGCTGTAACAGGCCTCAGCTTTCATGCTACCCTTCCCTTCCAACAGCACATTGTTTGTTACCTACTTAGCTCCTCTGGAAACTGTTCGTTTTTTCCCCCCTGCCATCTCTGAGCTACCAGTGTGGCGTGTGTCTGCTTCTCCCCATGGTGGTGGTGATAAGTGACTTCATCTTGTATACAGCCCCATGGCCAGACTTTGCCCTGTGTCGTGAATATGTACCTTGAGCCACTCCTCTCCTGTGATGACCAGTGGGGTTACCATAAGTGCAATCTTGGTAGACCTGGCTTACTTCCCTACTTATAATTAGCCTTTCCCACAAGCCTTTCCAGTGATTCTGGAATATAGATTGTAACACCTTCATTATGTAGGGAAAGATTTTTCTATGATGCAGCATCTCTGGTACACAGGAAATATAACTCGCCTTGAATTAATCTACTCTCACTCTGTGTCTATTTTCTATGGACACCAGCTGCTAGTTCTTATAGGAGGGGCATGGAGGTCTGCTAAGTAAGTGAATGTGAACACTGACTTAAGAAAGGTAACAGCTGAGGGGGTTACCTTGTCTGCCTGCTCTTTCCCATCCTGGCTTGACTCTGATTCTTCCTAGAGTTCTACAGTGTTAGACTTGAAAACTCCATATTTTCTTTGAAGTACACACCCACTGACTTTTCCCACCTGGAAACCATGGGCCAGCCACATCTGTGTTGTGGTCCCTCGCCCACACATCTAACCCATCCTCAAATACTTTTGAATTTTTCTTCTGGATTTTCTTCCCAACTTCAAATTATTACCCCAATTAACAATTTCATAGCTCAATCATTGTATTGAATCCTTTCAGTGACGAGGTGCTGAGAAGTATGGGAGGAAAGAGGAGAGAGGGAGGGAAACAAAAGCAAACTTTGTTGAAAAACAAGCGAAACCTAATTCTTTGTATGCTAATAAAATAAAGACAAATAATACATAAGTAAAACCCTTGCTAATCCTCTTTCTCTACCTCTATTGTTTCTGTTCCAGATTACTTTTCTTAGTTTTGTTTATGTATTTTGCAAGCAGAGAGGGAGAGACAGAGAGAAAAAAGACAGACACAAACATACATACTGCAACACAGCAAGAGAGGGAGGATGAGAGAATGAACGGGTACAACTGCAAACGGACTCCAGATGCATGTGCCGCTCTGTGTATCTGGCTTTACGTGGGTACTGGGGAATCGAACGCTCGGTCATTAGACTTTGCAGTCAGATGCCTTAGTTGCTGAGCTACCTTTCCAGCCCCTCAAGAATTATTTTCTATGAAATACCTGAAGTAAGTTCTCCTTAACTTCTTTTTTAAAATCACTGATCCTTAAAGTTCCTCATTAATTTCTCCCATCTCGATATAACTATGTTTGTCTGTAAGTGTGTATGCTCGTATATAAATACAGGTGTGAGTATGTATTTTGGTGCTAGGGATTGAGCCCAGAACCCTTGCTCCAAGCTAAGCACATGATCTGCCCCTGGCCTGCACCCCAGTCTTGTCCCCTGGTCACCTTATATGCCCCTTTAGCTCGAGCCCCATCCACCCCATCTGCATATTGTGTTCTCTTCCCTTTGATTTCCTAGGTGCGCCTGGCACATTCTCCCAAGGAGTGATCTTTGGTTCCGAATGAGCTCAGAGTGAAACACCATTTCTGAGATGCCGCCTAGTGAGAGACGTCTTCGGCATGCTTGGCCTGGGCGCACGTGTGACGTTTGGAGAGTATTACTGTGCCTTTGCTGATACACGATTGTACAGACTTGCGTATCTGCCTTCCCCATGACCATCCTTCTTTCTGTTGCTGGGGAATTACAATCATCTACCATTTGCTTTTCGTCTTGGGTCGTGCTTGGTGGAGCACACTGAACTCGGAAGGTTTGGATGAATATCATTATTAAATTTAAGAAGTTTACTAAAATTTACATATAACCCTCCCACCACCCTGCTTTCTTCCCCCTCCCACATACCCCTGCACTGAGTCTCCACTTTCTCCCTACAATTCCTCTTCTATATTAACGTATTTAAAAAAATATTTTATTTATTTATTTGCATGCAAAGAGAGAGAGACAGAGAAGAGAAAGAGAGAAAGAGAGAGAGAGAGAGAGAGAGAGAGAGAGAATGGGTGTGCCAGGGTCTCTACCAGTGTAAATGAACTCCCGATGCATGTGCCACTTTGTGCATATGGCTTTATGTGGATACTGGGGACGAAAACCTGGGCCCTTAGGTCTTGAAGGCAGGTGCCTATGCTTTGAGCTATCTCTCTAGCCCTGATGTCTGTTTCTTTTTAAATTTTACATTCTTTCATCATATACACTAATCTGTTGGAGGGCCCAAGATAATGCAGTCTTATCCATATAATGCCATAATATTGCTCACTTTATGTCTGGAAGACAGGGTTTCAAACACTCTCTATCCTTTGGATCTTACATTTTATTTTATTTTATTTTATTTTATTTTTGGTTTTCTTGAAATAGGGTCTCTCTCTAGCTTAGGCTGACCTGGAATTCACCATGTGGTCTCAGGGTGGCCTCAAACTCACGGCAATCCTCCTGCCACCACCTCCCAAGGGCTGGATTTAAAGGCTACGCCACCCGCCCAGCCCGGATCTCACATTCGTTTTTCCCACTTCTTCTGCAATACAGATGTCTCACTTAGTGCTGGACACTCCACTGTCACTTCTCACTTAGTGCTGGACACTCCACTCTCACTTCTCACTTAGTGCTGGACACTCCACTCTCACTTCTCACTTAGTGCTGGACACTCCACTGTCACTTCTCACTTAGTGCTGGACACTCCACTGTCACTTCTCGCTTAGTGCTGGACACTCCAGTGTCACTTCTCACTTAGTGCTGGACACTCCACTCTCACTTCTCACTTAGTGCTGGACACTCCACTGTCGTCACTTCTCACTTAGTGCTGGACACTCCACTGTCACTTCTCACTTAGTGCTGGACACTCCACTCTCACTTCTCACTTAGTGCTGGACACTCCACTGTCACTTCTCACTTAGTGCTGGACACTCCACTGTCACTTCTCGCTTAGTGCTGGACACTCCACTGTCACTTCTCACTTAGTGCTGGACACTCCACTGTCACTTCTCGCTTAGTGCTGGACACTCCACTGTCACTTCTCACTTAGTGCTGGACACTCCACTGTCACTTCTCACTTAGTGCTGGACACTCCACTGTCACTTCTCACTTAGTGCTGGACACTCCACTGTCACTTCTCACTTAGTGCTGGACACTCCACTGTCACTTCTCACTTAGTGCTGGACACTCCACTCTCACTTCTCACTTAGTGCTGGACACTCCACTGTCACTTCTCACTTAGTGCTGGACACTCCACTGTCACTTCTCACTTAGTGCTGGACACTCACTGTCACTTCTCACTTAGTGCTGGACACTCCACTGTCACTTCTCACTTAGTGCTGGACACTCCACTGTCACTTCTCACTTAGTGCTGGACACTCCACTGTCACTTCTCACTTAGTGCTGGACACTCCACTGCTCACTTCTCACTTAGTGCTGGACACTCCACTGTCACTTCTCACTTAGTGCTGGACACTCCACTGTCACTTCTCACTTAGTGCTGGACACTCCACTGTCACTTCTCACTTAGTGCTGGACACTCCACTGTCACTTCTCACTTAGTGCTGGACACTCCACTGTCACTTCTCACTTAGTGCTGGACACTCCACTGTCACTTCTCACTTAGTGCTGGACACTCCACTGTCACTTCTCACTTAGTGCTGGACACTCCACTGTCACTTCTCACTTAGTGCTGGACACTCCACTCTCACTTCTCACTTAGTGCTGGACACTCCACTGTCACTTCTCACTTAGTGCTGGACACTCCACTGTCACTTCTCACTTAGTGCTGGACACTCCACTGTCACTTCTCACTTAGTGCTGGACACTCCACTGTCACTTCTCACTTAGTGCTGGACACTCCACTGTCACTTCTCACTTAGTGCTGGACACTCCACTGTCACTTCTCACTTAGTGCTGGACACTCCACTGTCACTTCTCACTTAGTGCTGGACACTCCACTGTCACTTCTCACTTAGTGCTGGACACTCCACTGTCACTTCTCACTTAGTGCTGGACACTCCACTGTCACTTCTCACTTAGTGCTGGACACTCCACTGTCACTTCTCACTTAGTGCTGGACACTCCACTGTCACTTCTCACTTAGTGCTGGACACTCCACTGTCACTTCTCGCTTAGTGCTGGACACTCCACTCTCACTTCTCACTTAGTGCTGGACACTCCACTCTCACTTCTCACTTAGTGCTGGACACTCCACTGTCACTTCTCACTTAGTGCTGGACACTCCACTCTCACTTCTCACTTAGTGCTGGACACTCCACTGTCACTTCTCACTTAGTGCTGGACACTCCACTGTCACTTCTCACTTAGTGCTGGACACTCCACTGTCACTTCTCACTTAGTGCTGGACACTCCTTAGTGCTGGACACTCCACTCTCACTTCTCACTTAGTGCTGGACACTCCACTGTCACTTCTCACTTAGTGCTGGACACTCCACTGTCACTTCTCACTTAGTGCTGGACACTCCACTGTCACTTCTCACTTAGTGCTGGACACTCCACTGTCACTTCTCGCTTAGTGCTGGACACTCCACTGTCACTTCTCACTTAGTGCTGGACACTCCACTGTCACTTCTCACTTAGTGCTGGACACTCCACTGTCACTTCTCACTTAGTGCTGGACACTCCACTGTCACTTCTCACTTAGTGCTGGACACTCCACTGTCACTCTCACTTAGTGCTGGACACTCCACTGTCACTTCTCACTTAGTGCTGGACACTCCACTGTCACTTCTCACTTAGTGCTGGACACTCCACTGTCACTTCTCACTTAGTGCTGGACACTCCACTGTCACTTCTCACTTAGTGCTGGACACTCCACTGTCACTTCTCACTTAGTGCTGGACACTCCACTGTCACTTCTCACTTAGTGCTGGACACTCCACTGTCACTTCTCACTTAGTGCTGGACACTCCACTGTCACTTCTCACTTAGTGCTGGACACTCCACTGTCACTTCTCACTTAGTGCTGGACACTCCACTGTCACTTCTCACTTAGTGCTCACTTAGTGCTGGACACTCCACTGTCACTTCTCACTTAGTGCTGGACACTCCACTCTCACTTCTCACTTAGTGCTGGACACTCCACTGTCACTTCTCACTTAGTGCTGGACACTCCACTGTCACTTCTCACTTAGTGCTGGACACTCCACTGTCACTTCTCACTTAGTGCTGGACACTCCACTGTCACTTCTCACTTAGTGCTGGACACTCCACTGTCACTTCTCACTTAGTGCTGGACACTCCACTCTCACTTCTCACTTAGTGCTGGACACTCCACTGTCACTTCTCACTTAGTGCTGGACACTCCACTGTCACTTCTCACTTAGTGCTGGACACTCCACTGTCACTTCTCACTTAGTGCTGGACACTCCACTGTCACTTCTCACTTAGTGCTGGACACTCCACTGTCACTTCTCACTTAGTGCTGGACACTCCACTGTCACTTCTCACTTAGTGCTGGACACTCCACTGTCACTTCTCACTTAGTGCTGGACACTCCACTGTCACTTCTCACTTAGTGCTGGACACTCCACTGTCACTTCTCACTTAGTGCTGGACACTCCACTGTCACTTCTCACTTAGTGCTGGACACTCCACTGTCACTTCTCACTTAGTGCTGGACACTCCACTGTCACTTCTCACTTAGTGCTGGACACTCCACTGTCACTTCTCACTTAGTGCTGGACACTCCACTGTCACTTCTCACTTAGTGCTGGACACTCCACTGTCACTTCTCACTTAGTGCTGGACACTCCACTGTCACTTCTCACTTAGTGCTGGACACTCCACTGTCACTTCTCACTTAGTGCTGGACACTCCACTGTCACTTCTCACTTAGTGCTGGACACTCCACTCTCACTTCTCACTTAGTGCTGGACACTCCACTGTCACTTCTCACTTAGTGCTGGACACTCCACTGTCACTTCTCACTTAGTGCTGGACACTCCACTGTCACTTCTCACTTAGTGCTGGACACTCCACTGTCACTTCTCGCTTAGTGCTGGACACTCCACTGTCACTTCTCACTTAGTGCTGGACACTCCACTCTCACTTCTCACTTAGTGCTGGACACTCCACTGTCACTTCTCACTTAGTGCTGGACACTCCACTGTCACTTCTCACTTAGTGCTGGACACTCCACTGTCACTTCTCACTTAGTGCTGGACACTCCACTGTCACTTCTCACTTAGTGCTGGACACTCCACTGTCACTTCTCACTTAGTGCTGGACACTCCACTGTCACTTCTCACTTAGTGCTGGACACTCCACTGTCACTTCTCGCTTAGTGCTGGACACTCCACTCTCACTTCTCACTTAGTGCTGGACACTCCACTGTCACTTCTCACTTAGTGCTGGACACTCCACTGTCACTTCTCACTTAGTGCTGGACACTCCACTGTCACTTCTCACTTAGTGCTGGACACTCCACTGTCACTTCTCACTTAGTGCTGGACACTCCACTGTCACTTCTCACTTAGTGCTGGACACTCCACTCTCACTTCTCACTTAGTGCTGGACACTCACTCTCACTCTCACTTAGTGCTGGACACTCCACTGTCACTTCTCACTTAGTGCTGGACACTCCACTGTCACTTCTCACTTAGTACTGGACACTCCACTGTCACTTCTCACTTAGTGCTGGACACTCCACTCTCACTTCTCACTTAGTGCTGGACACTCCACTGTCACTTCTCACTTAGTGCTGGACACTCCACTGTCACTTCTCACTTAGTGCTGGACACTCCACTGTCACTTCTTCTCTGCACTTGGCTGAGTTTTGAGTCTCCTCAGTGGCCACCACTAATCTGAAAAAAGAAGCTTTTCTAACCAAAAGTAAGAGTAGCCTTCATGTATCAACATAAACATAAATATTTAGAGGCAGTTTAGTGGCCATAATATATCAATTTAGGCAGAACACAGTAGTAGCTCCCTTCCTAGAGCTTATTACCTCCTAAGCAATAGGCTTTTGATTAGATTTTCTGTCCAGGCAGGAATTCCCTCTCATGGAGAGAACCGTTAAGTCCAATCGGAGAGCAGTTGGTTTCCCCTATAACAGACATGCCACCATTGTACCAGTTGGTATAATTAGCTTGGCTGGCCACAGAGTTTCAGGGTGTACTGTTGCTTGTGTCCATTGATAACTTTCCGCCCCCTGCAGGTTGCACAGCTCTTTCCAGCACCCCGACAGCTAGTCAGCTGAGAAGAGGAGTCCAGCTCATCTAGTTGTGGTGGACCACCAAGAGCCTTGTCAACAGCCTAAATTGTTTTGGAGATCTCAGGGGCCTTGTTGACCAACGCCTCATAGGAGGTATCCAAAGCTGGGCACTCAAAATTTTCTGTGACAACCTGTGGCTTCTGGGCACAACATTTATAACCCATAGGGTACTTTTGCCCAAACTTTCTTTTCTAATTATATTTATATATATATCAGGGCCTCCAGCCACTGCAAATGAACTCCAGACACATGCTCCCCTTGTGCATCTGGCTTATGTGGGTCTTGGAGAGTCAAACCAGGATCCTTTGGCTTTGCAGGTAAATACCTTAACTGCTAAGCCATCTCCCCAGCCCCACTTTCTAATATATATATATTTAATTAGCTAAGAAGTAAGTTTGCATATGGGTTACTGATAACCTGTCTAGTTTTGATGTCCATCCGCCACTCCTGACCCCGCTTAGATGGTTCCCTCTAGTATTCCTCCCCTCTACTTACTTGCCTACCACCCTCTCCTCTTGAGCCCCTCCCTTTCCTCCCTCACTAATGGTCCCTTCTTAGCTCCTTTCTCCAACTCACACAAATCTAGAAATATGATCCTGGGATCTACATATGAGGGAGAACATGTGGTGTTTGATTTTTCTGAGCCTGGCATACCTCACTTAGTAAAAACCTTGTCCAGATCCATCCATTGTCCTGCAAATTTAGCATATTTAAATATTTAATTATTTAAGAAGGGACAGAGAGAGAGAGGAAGGGGCTGATAGAGAATGGGCACACCAGGGCCTCCAGCCACTGTAAATAAACTCCAGATGCATGTGCCGTGGGGTACTGGGGAATTGAACCTGCATCCTTAGGCTTCATGGGCAAGCATCTTAATTGCTAAGCCATCTTTCCAGTCCCAAATTTAATAACTTTCTTTATAGTGGAATAAACTTCCTTTGCGTACATGTACCACATCTTCACAATCCATTCATCCTTTCATAAGCATCTGTGCTGATTCCATTTCCTAGCTTTATGAGTAGAGCAGCAATAAACAGGGGTGAGCAAGAGCAAGCATCTCTACAGTCATGAGCGGAGTCCTTAGGGTTTATGCCAGGAGTGGGATAGCCAGTCGTATGAGATTGATTTTTAGCTACCTCAGAAATTTCTACACTAGTCTTCATAATAGCTGTAACAGTTCCAACAGTGAATAAGTTTTCTTCGCTTTCCACATGCTGCCCAGCGTTGATTGTCATTCGATTTCTTGTCAGTAATCATTCTGATTTGGATGAGATAGAATCTCAAAGTCGTTTTTTTAATATTTTATTTTTATTTATTTGACAGAGAAAGAGGGAGGGAGGGAGGGGGAGAGAGAGAGAGAGAGAGAGAGAGAGAGAGAGAGAGAGAGAGAGAGAGAGAATGGGCATGCCAGGCCCTCCAGCCACTGCAGACAAACTCCAGGCATGTGCGCCCCCTTGTGCATCTGGCTAACATGGGTCTTGGGGAATCAAACCTGGGTTCTTTGGCTTTGCAGGCAAACGCATTAATCAGTAAGCCATCTCTCCAGCCCTCAAAGTAGTTTTAATTTGCATTTCTCTGATGGATAAACATATGGAACATTTAAAAAGCATTTATTGGCTATTTACATTTCTTCTTTTGATAACACTACTCAGTTCTATAGCCCTTTATTTTTTGATTGGGTTGTTTGATTTTTTATTATTTAGGTTATTTGAATTCTTTGTATATCCTGGATATTAATCCTCTGTCAGATGTATAGCTGGCAAAGATTTTCTCCCATTCTGTAGGTTGGCTCTTTGCTCTATCCCAAGTGTCCTTCATTGTACAAAAGCTTTTTAATTTCATGAGGCCCCAGTGGTTGATAATTGGCCTTACTTCCCAAGTATCTAGGGTTCTATCCCCAAAGTCCTTGCCTATGTCTGTATGTTGAAGTGCTTCCCTTACTTTTTTGCCTCTAGCTGTTTCAGAGTTTCAGGACCTGAAGTTAAGGGCTTTGATCCATTTGGGTTGATTCTTATGCATGAAGAGGGATAAGGCTCTAGCTCCAATATTCTACATATAGATACCAGTTTCCCACACCATTTGTTAAAGAGGCTGCCTTTTCTCTAGTGGCTACAGTGAGTATTTTGTTTTTTGTCAAAAATCAGATGGCTGCAGCTGCAGGTGTTCATATCCAGATCCTTCATTCTGTTACATTGATCTACATGTCTGTTTTTATTTAAAAATTGTATTAAATACATACTTTGCATGGGCACATCATGTGTTGGTACCACCCTTTCCCTCCTCCCTGCCCTCATTCCACTGAGGGCCCTTCTCAGTGACATTGCTGATATTGCCCGAGGCGTTGTGGGTTATGAGTTATGACAGCAGCAGTCAGTCACTGTTGGGGGAGGTCAATGCCTCTGATTATGCCCTCCCAACCCGTGGCTCTTACAACCTTTCTGCCCTCTGATCCACAAAATTCCCTGAGCCGTGGTGGGTGTGTTTCCAGTCTCACGGGTGTTTCCGTGCCAGTCCCAAGCTATCGTCTTACTACAGCTCTGCACTGCATACAGAAGACAGGGTGGTGCTCCCACCATCCCCACTGTGTGGCTCGGGATGGCTTTGGCTGCTTGAGGGTTTCCTACCTCCAAACGAATTTTAGGATTTTTTTTTTTTCTATTTCAATGAAGAATGACACTGGAACTTTGACGGATACTGCAGTAAATTTAAAGGTTGATTTTGGAAAGATAGCCATTTTCACCATATTGATTCTTCTGGTTTCTGAATGTGGGATGCCTTTCAATTTTCTAGTATATTGTTTGATTTCTCCCTTGAGTATTTTAAACTTTTTATTACAGAGGTCTTTTTTTTTTTAATGACACAGCTGAGGAACTCGTTCTTTAAAAAAACATTTTATTTTTATATATTTATTTATGAGAGAGAGAGAGAGAGAGAGATTATGAATGGGCACACCAAGACCTCTAGCAACTGCAAATGAACTCCAGACACATGTGTTACTTTCTGCATCTGGCTTATGTGGGTCCTGGGGAATTGAACCTCAGTCCTTAGGCTTCACAGATGAGTGCCTTAACTGCTAAGCCATCTTGCCAGCCCTCATCGCAGAGGTCTTTGACTTCCTTGGTTAGGGTTACTCGAGTGTGTTTTTTATAAAATATTTTATGTTTTTTGTGAGATAGAGCTAGAGCGAGAGAGAGAGAGAGAGAGAGAGAGAGAGGGAGAGAGAGAGAGAGAAAAGGCATGCCAGGGCCTCCTGCAACTGCAAACTAACTGCAGACAGGTACCATCTTGTGCATCTGGCTTATGTGGGTCTTAGGGAATTGAGCCTGGGTCCTTTTGGCTTTGCAGGCAAGTGCCTTAACCATTAAGCCATCTCTCCAGCCTCCAAGGTATTTTTTGAGGCAATTGTGGATGGGAGTGCTTCCCTGATTTCATTTTAGCAAGTTTGTTGTTGGTATATAGAAAGGCTACTGATTTCTCTGTGTTAATTTTGTATCCTGCTACTTTGCTGAAAGTGTTTATGAGCTCGGTCATTTGCTTGAAGTACCATTTTCCATCCTTTGACCCTAAGGGAGTGTCTGTCTTTTATGGAGAAATGAGTTTCTTGGAGGCAACAAACAAAAAGATTAAAAGGATATTGTCTCTGAATTCATTCTGTTAGTCCCCGTCTTTTTATTGTAGAATTGAGATCATTAATTTTCAGAGATATTATTAAAAGGTATTATTAATTCCTGTCATTCTCGCTGATTTTTAGTACTTAGTGTTTTTCTACCCTTCTCTTGCATTCATTATTATTGAAGCATGGGTTCTTCTTTCCTGTGGCCTTTTGTATGTGATTTTTCCTTCCTTTTAGTTTGAAGGATTCTTTCAAGTGTTTTCTGTAGAGCTGGCTCATGTATTATGTTTTTATTACTGAAAGTTCTTTCTCCTTCAAATATAACAGATAGTTTTGTTGGGTAGTGTAGTCTGGGTTGGCAGTTGTCTTTCAGCACTTTGAATACATCATTCCAAGATCCTCTACTTTATTTACTTATTTTTTTAATTTTAGAGAGGAAAAGAGAGTGAGGAAGAGAGAGAATTGGCACACCAGGCCCTCCGCCACTGAAATCAAACTCCAGATGCTTGTGCCACCTAGTGGGTATTTGCGACCTTGCACTTGCCTCACCTTTGTGTGTCTGGCTAAGGTGGGATCTGGAGATCAAACCTGAGTCCTTAGGCTTTGTAGGCAAGCGTCTTAACGGCTCAGCCATCTCTCCAGCCCTCTTCTGACTCCTAACGTATTTGTTGAGAAATCTATTGTTTGATGGGCTTGCCTTTGTAGTGATTAGGTGCTTCTCTTTTGCTGCTGACAAGGTATTTTCTTAGTTTAGTAGCTTAATTGTGGTATGGCAAGGAGAGGTTATTTCTGGTCTTGTCTGCATTGTGTCCCAAATGACTCCTGTACCTGTACTAGCATGTCTTTTCCTAATTTTGGAAATTTTTCTAGTATGATTTTGTTGAAAAATACTTATTATGTCTTTATATTGAAATTCTTCTCCTTCTATACCTAGAATTCTTAGATCTGCTCTCTTCATGGTGTCCCGAATGTCTTGAAATGCCTGCTCATACCTTCTTATTATTTTTCTTTCTCCTTGTTGGTATGTTCCATATGTTCTAAATCATCCACCTTGTCTTTAAGATCAGATATTCTGGCCTTTCCTTAATCCATTTTATTGGTGAGTCTTTTTCTGGACTTTTTAACTTGACTTACTATATTTCTCATTTCCAGTATTTCAGAGTGGGTTTTTTTTTTCAGTATTTTTATTTCCTTACTTATGTCTTGTATTGACTTCCTTATTTTGTTTAACTGATTTTCTGTGTTATCTTGAGATTTCTTTATGAGTTTTTTTCTTCTTTGATTCCTTCAAATACACTTATAATCATTCTTTCAAACTCTCTGTCTGGTGTTTTGTTTAACTCAATCTCACTAGAGGTCATTACTGTGGGACTCATAATTTTTTGGAGGAGCCATGTTGCCTTGATTGTGTTCGGTTTCTAATATTACTGCTTTGGGATTTTCACATCTCTGGTTATTTCATTGCTTGGGTTTTTGGTTTATCAGCTATATTTTTCAGATGTATATGACAGAAATTATATATTTAGGGTAGGAACTCAAGGGGCCAGGTATGCCCTCTACATTACTCCCAGAATAGAATACTAATGGTGGGAACAATCCACACCCACTATGCAAACATTCTAGTAGTGAATTCATATCCTTTTGACATCTATACTTGCTGGTGGGTAAATGAGCAAGACTTTTTGGGTGAGTTGCTCTCTTACCTATGTTGAGTTGAAAAGCTGAGTCACTCGTTGGTACACTATGGTCCTGTCTCAGCTAGCTAAGTCAGTTAGTAGTTCTGATTTGCTAGTCTGGATGCTGGTGGGGTGGGGGTGGGGGCTGGCAGACCAGACCTCTGGCTTCCTGCAATCTCTGGTGGTGTTCCAGGTGCTGGCCTGGGAAGGGAGGTCATGAGATGCTGTCTGGAGGTTCCCTGAAGCTGCTCAGCAGGTCCTTGTTGCTCTCCTTCTGTTTCGTGTGATTTTTCAGGGCTGGAGTGAGTGAGGAGCATCTACTCCCAGCGGTTTCCAAGGCCTTTCCTAACTCAGGCAGGGTGGCACAAGAGGTACCTCCCAGTAGCAGCCGGGAGGGTCTGTGTTCACTGCTAGCAGCTCCCCTGGCTTTCTCTTGTGCATGTGTGTGTGTGGTGGGCTGGGTCAGGGTCTTGCCTGGCTTAATATGTTCCTTAGAGATCTTGGCTTTTGCTAAGAAATAGAAACAACAACAACAAAAAAGAGCTTATTGTGTGTTATCTTGCCTTCCCCCCCCCCCACCCAGGTTTCTTTGGCAAGATTCCTATTCTGCCATCTTAAAAGGAAGTTTCTGAATGGATATTACTGATGGATAATGGGAAATGTTTGGATCATTCTGAACAGTTTATTCCCCTTGGTTCCATTTCCTTGGTGAGTTATTAGCTAAAGACCTATGTCTGGTTGTGAGTCCAATTCCCTCAAAGGTAAGTGAGCTTCACACAAAGGAAATATGCATCCTATGTTCATCGATGTCACGGCCCTCTCTGCCATGGTTTGAATGTTGGCCTCCCTCCTAAGTCCATGTGTTCAGTGAAAGTGATGGCATTTGGAGGGAGACTCTTTAGCAAGTGATAAGGGTGCCCTCATGGACACCATCAGGGTCCTCGTTAAAGAGACCCCTTTGAACTCTGGCTCTCTGAGACAGCAGCCTGCTTCAGAACTAGGACTCAGCTGTGCTGGAACCATGACTTCTGTCTTCCAGACTCCAGAACTGTGAGAAAGAAATTTAAGTCATTGTGCTACTTTTTTTTTACACTGTTGTGGCAAAATTTCGGAAAGAAGCAGTTTAAAGGAGGAAGGGCTGATTCTGGCTCCTCATGGTGGGGAGGCATTATGATGGGAGTGGCTGAATCTTGAGGCGGGCACTTCTTCACTGACACACACCAGAACCAGCTTCATGATTCTCCTCTAGTGACCTTCTGCCAGCGAGGCCCCATGTGCCAAAGGTTCCACAGCCTCCAAAAGTACCAGCTGGGGACCAAGTATTCAAATACGGAAGCCTGTGGAGGACACATGAGAATCAAATCATGCTGGCATCTGGTCTGTGGTGCTTTATGATAGCTGTGCAAATTCACTGAGACGTGATCTTAACTGTCACGTTAAAGTGAGGCGTCAGAGCAGCCCTGCATAGTAACCTGAGTAGAACTCAGTGTAAACCTATCACTCTGCTGAGAT
Source organism: Dipus sagitta (assembly GCA_036346955.1). NCBI lineage: Eukaryota > Metazoa > Chordata > Mammalia > Rodentia > Dipodidae > Dipus > Dipus sagitta. The sequence goes on from CM070786.1 coordinate 65,123,021, forward strand.
ACACCTGGTTATGGCTCCTCACTGAGTTCCATATGCAAGAAATTGTATGAAATTTATATTGTACATGAATTTTTATTTTATTATTTATTTATTTGAAAGAGAGAGAGAGAAAGAAAGAAAGAGAGAGAGAGAGGCAGATAGAGAATGGGCACACCAGGACCTCTAGCCACCAGATCATGTGCCACCTTGTGCATCTGGCTTACATAGGTTCTGGGGAACTGAACCTGGGTCCTTTGGCTTTGCAGGCAAATGCCTTAACCACTAAGCAATTTTTCCAGCTCTAGATGGTGAATTTAATAAGTAAGATGGCCTATAAGGATAAATGCATAATTGAAATAAGTCATGTACTTCCCCATGTATTATAACTCACTATATATATATATATATATTAGTTAAAAAGGCAAAAGAATGTTCTGTCAAGACAAGCTCCATTATGTTTCAGTAGTCCATACATATCAACATATCAAGGGTTTAAAACAATTAAAATTAATTTCTAAATCACTGAAAGCCCACTGAATGATGGAAGATACTCAGGGTCAGTTTCTTCCATTGCTAACTAAGATGCTGTTGCCATGAGATACTGTTTTCTCAAACCATCAGATAACTGGGTGTAGGGGAAGAGATGGAAAGTTAGGCACTAGTTCTTAGGTGTTAGGCTCATAAGGGACATGAGTCACATCCACTTTTAGCTTGTTGGTTGAAATTAGTCACATGGCCCTGTTTAACTCTAAGAGGGTGGATATTTAGTAAGGAGTCAATATCTGTGTCCAGATACAATTATGCTTTAAGGAGTTATATGAGTTTCAAAGTTATTTAGCAATCTCAGCGAGGCTGATGGTCTGAGACAGTGTTCTTCACACACCCTTCAGAAACAGTGTTTGGACTCACAATTGCTCACCCAGAGAATAGTTGTACTTTTGTGAATTTATGGTAAAGAATAATGGCTCATGCTAGGTGTAGTAGTGTATGCCTGTAATCTTAGCACCCAGGGGGGCAGGAGCAGGAGGATCATGAGTTTGAGGCCAGCCTGGGTTACACAGCAAGACCCTGTCTCAAAACATTTTGGCTAAAGAGAATCGTAATTAGTTGTTTCTCAGTTATTCTACCTTCCATGAATAAATCATACCACTCAGTGTTGTCAAGCATTGCTTTACTTGACAGTAATGGTATTTCACTTCATCATTACCATAAGTTTGTGTACATAATGAATGTTCTTTAAGAAAGTGGTTTTTGTGGGGCAGGGTTGCCTTACTTATAAAACTTCTTACTGAGTTTGAAAAGAATTTTTTTTTGAGCTAGGGTTTCACTCCAGCCCAGACTGACCTGAATTCACTATGCAGTCTCAGGATAGCCTCGAACTCACAGCAATCCTCCTACCTCTGCCTACTAAGTGCTGGGATTAAAGGCATGTGCCACCACGCCTGGCTCTTAGTGGGTTTTATTTGCAAGAAATTGTACAAAATGTATATTATACATTTATAGATGGCGAATTTAATAAACAAAATGACCTATGAGGATGAATACGTCATTGAAATAATTCAGGTATTGTACCCATGCATTGTAACTCACATTGTAGAGCTCCGTGCCTGACCTCTCTCTGGATGCCCACTCCCTGTTTGAACTGCTCAGCTTAGCTTCCTTCTCCACACGGATTCAGTTCTGTTGTGGGAGATGAAAAGTTAGGTCTCAAATTCTCTGACCTCTACTATGTGCCCTTTCCACCTTGTTCCACCAAATAAATACAGTACATTTTCTGGTAACTTTTGGTAAGTTAATATTCAGAATTTGTTATTCTGATCACAGGAACTCTATTCACAGACAAATAGTAAGCTTTGGTTATATTTTCCTTGTGTTATTTTTTTTTCCCTGGAGTTTATTATTGACTTGGTTTTAAATATGTATTGTACTGGATTTTTGGGACACCGTCAGTCCTTCATTCCTGCTTTGAGAGAGGCTTTTCCCCCCACATATTCAGTGGTATATGTTCATGTCAGTTGTGTCTTCCAGGAGAGACGCTGTGCCAGGTCTGTGTGCCGCATCCACACCCTCCTTTCCTCCCGCAGGTGAAAGCGTGCATCAGCATCGGGCAGGCTCCTCCATCAGGCGCATTCTGCTCAGGTCTGCCCCCTGGAGGCACTCACGGGAATTTGAAAGTGGGACGTTCCAGGCTATTGCATTCTCGGCAGAGTGTCAGTGCTTCCGGCTCAGAGATGTGATGGGTGGCGCGGGGTCTTCAACAGCGCCCACCGCACCCACACTGACAACAGCAGCACCAGGCCCCTTCCCAGTGTGGCCAGCCCGTCACTGCGGACCTTGGAGCTCCTGAGCAATGGCCTCCAGCCGGCGCTGGCTCCTGAGGGCGTGGTGCAGGCTCTGCTGTCAGGTTTTCTGGAATCATCACTTTCTCGCCTTGCTTTCTAACCCTGTAACAAGCTGGGAAGCCGCGCTCAGTCTGCACTCTGAAGTGGCTAGGATGGTTCCCGTGCTCTTGTTCGTGGACTGAGGGCTATCCCTTGGCCACGACCGCTCTCTGAAGCCACGCATTTAGAGAGAAAGAAAGCAAGCGCAGAGGCGACTAGGTAGTGACTGGCTCAGCACTGAGTCTCTTCAGGATAACTTCACCGAATAGAAATGCAACATTAAAACATTCATATAGGGCTGGGGAGATGGCCGACTGGTTAAGGCACTTGCCTGCAAAGCCTAAGGATCCACGTTCAATTTCCTAGTACCCATGTAAACCAGATGCACATGGTGGCACATGTGTCTGGAGTTTGTTTGCAGTGGCCAGAGGCCCTGGGGCACTCAGTTTTTCTCTCTCTAATAAATAAATAAAAATAAAATACTTAAAAATTCTTATAGATATCCTGAACAGGGCTCAGCGTCACCTGTCACTTGTTTTCAGCACTTTGATCAGTTATTAGTCTTTCCATTAACTAATACCCACTGGGAGAAACAAATGACCTTTTCTTTTGTAAAAAAAAATGTTTATTTATTTATTTGCAATCAGAGAGAAACTGATACACAGAGTTGCAAATGAACTCCAGATGCATATGCCTCTTTGTGCATTTGGCTTTATGTGAGCACTGGGGAATTGAACCCAGGGTTGTTAAGCCTTGCAGGTAAATGTCTTAACTGCTGAGCCATCTGTCCAACCCTAATTTTTTTAATTATTTCATGAGGAGAAAGAGAGAGAGAGAGAGAGAGAGAGAGAGAGAGAGAGAGAGAGTTAGTCCCAGGTCCTCTAACTGCTGCAAACAAACTCCAAGTACCACTTTTTTTTGGTGCAGATGGGTTTACATGGGTGCTGAATCTGGACCAATAGGTTTTGCAAGAAAGTGCCTTTAACACTGAACAGTCTCCTCAGCTTGAGTTTTTCTGATAAAGACTGAGAGCGGCATCACCCGTTCCAAGGTTCAGGGGGCGCTGTGGAGGTGGGGGTGGAGAAGGATGCGAGAGCCGGAGGGTGGGAAGGAGTGCGGCGAACCCTCCTGTTCAGAGGCTGCACGGCCACTGCACTCATGGCCTCACAGCGGCCGTGCTCATCCGGCTGAGAGAAGGCCCTCAACAAGTCAGCATCCTGACAGAGATGGCCAGGGAGCTCATGAGGCCACGCCCCTTTCTGAGGCACTGTTGGCAGTTAGTGGCTGTAATTCTCTTCAGTTGTGTGGCCTTTGGGAAGCGGAGTAGGAGAGGGATATGGATAAGAGAGGAAAATTGTGGGGGGGGGGGCTGGAGAGAATGCTCAGTGGTTAGAGGCACTTGCTTGTAAAGCCTCATGGCCTGGGTTCAGTTCCCCAGTACACACATAAAGCCAGATGCACAAAGGGGTGCATGCATCTGGAGTTCATTTGCAGTGGCAGGGGGCCCTGGTACACCCATTCTCAATCTCTCTCCCTTTCTGCTTGTAAATGAGTAAAATAATTTTTAAAACAGAGGGAAATGGGAACTATATGTATCCAAAATACAGAATATATTTGTATGAAATTGTAAAGATAAAATTAAAAATGGAAGCAAATTCCTAGCTGCCACATTTTCCATACCCAAATCATTTCCACTTCAACATATAATCTGCATAACACAATGGTCGACGACTCAGTATTCTCTTACCTTGCTGCGCAGTTGACATCTAGGTGTATTTTACACATGCAGTGTGTTTGCATCAACACAGCACCTCAGGTCTCACCAGCCGGGTACGACTGAGGGTCTGCATAGGCAGCACGGTTCTACATCTTGGGCTCAGATGGCACCATGCCTTCTTCCAGCCTGAGCCAGTCGGTCGGCAGCTCTTTGTGCTTCTAAGTTTGGATGAGGGGGACTCTTCCTCCAGGGGCCACTGAGACTTTCAAGCTCTGAACAAGGGCGGGGCCAAGAGCTGCAGCCAGTCCACTGGCCCTGCACCTAGCTTACCGCTCTGCTACTGGACCTTTGAGGTAGGGTCCGGCTGTGTAGCCCAGGCTGGCCTTGAACCAGTGCTCCTTCTCCCTCCAACTTCTGAGTGCTGGGCTGACAAGATCACACCACCTTCCAAGGGACTTTTAAACAAAGGACCTCACATCGTCACTATTATTTTGCCTTGATGCCCTCAAATTATGTAGCTGATCTTGCTTCTTGAACTTGCAACTTTCTTCCTGCTCACTGTTTCTGTCTTAATTATACTTTATGGAAAACTTGTATAAATTTTTAATTCTTTTCTGAATCTTTCCTTATTGCCATAACTTAAAAACATCTACTCTTAGCCAGCCGGGGTGGCACACACCTTCAATCCCAGCATTTAGGAAGCATAGGTAGGAGGATTGCCATGAGTTCGAGGCCACTCTGAAACTACATAGTGAATTCCAGGTCAGCCTGGTTTAGAGCGAGACCCTACCTTGAAAAATCAAAAAGAAAAATAGAATCTTGACTTTTCCCATCTTCTGAGGATATTCTTTTTCTTGTGGCATGTTTTTCTTGTAACTCTGAATTTTCTTTTGAACTCCTTCCTCTCCCCCCATTCTGCTTGCCCTTAGTATTTTGATGTTAGAGGTAAAAGCAGATACAATTTGATTTGGAAAAGACAAATTATTTTTTTTCTCCCCTTAAGCAAGAGAGAAAGAAACGCTAGGAGATGATACCAATATTTCAGGAGCAAATTGAAGAGGCCTGCATGAGGCTAAAGTCAGGCCTGGGCAGTGGAGGATTGGCGCCTCGCATTGTGGGGTGCGGTAAGGGCAGGAACAGAGGCGCAGGAAGCAAGATCTGCAATGCAGGGTCGCGGCTGGAAGCGCTGGGCACTGCCCAGATGAGCAGTCTGCGCCCAAGCACAGCCCTCTGGCCTTTTCCAGTTACTGGTGGCCGGGTGGGGTGCAAGACAGAGTGATGCTTGTTGCTGGACACTGACCAGAGATAAAGGAAGGGACACAGGGAATAGAGGGACACTGGGAACAGAAAGTGCAGGACTGTCGGGGAGATCACCTTCCTATCCCAGCAGCAACGTGTCCTGGGAAGTGAGGGAGACCGTGGTGAGAACTGGAGTCCCTGTGGTTTACCAGGCAGGCTGCAGTCTGGTCTTCGTGGAGGCAAGGCAATGCTGCAGGAACCCAAAACACGTCTGCAGTGCATATCAGGAAGGAGGGCTCATGGGGGAGGGGCCGTCACTCAACCAATTTGGAGGGACTGGGAAGCTCTTAAGACCAGCCTGGCTTCGACCCTGCCAAAGACGTCGAATTTTCATCTCCATCATCCACTTCGGTTTCAAAATCAATAATTTTAAAAGGGTTTGTAGTGTCAAGCATTGCTCCTATAAAGAAATCTCTTGCCTCGATGACTCGAGTATAAATTAAAAAAAAAAACACGCACACAAACAAACAAAACCCTGAGGTATCTACCAACACTGGTTCTGCAGCAAGCCCCCTGCACAAAGAGAAAAAAACAAAAAGTGGACCATGACATCATTTCTGCCTGGTCTCCGCGCGCTGGCGCGCTGCTATCCACGGTCGCCAGCAGATGGCGCCGTTGCTCTAAGATGGAGCCCATTCCCCACCCGGCGGTCCTGGGAAAGCCTGACCTGAATATAAAACTTTCCTCATCTCCACCTTTGATTCCACTGCAAAACGGCAGAAAAATGCCGCTCACCGCAGATAAGACAAACAATAGCATCATCTCCCCACTCTGCGTGGCCGGCAAGCAAGGTACAGACGGCTATTCAAAGTTTGATTTCAAGGAAACGACATCAACGTGTGGAGTTGGGGAGCCAGCGCTCTCTCCTGCATCCCCGACCGACTGGATGCTTCTCCACGCCAGCAGCACCGGCCGTGGTTGGCAGTGCCCGCGTGGCGTGGGCTGGAGAGGCCTCCAGAATCTGCGCCCGGGTTGCACTTCCCTGGGTCTGACCCCTCGCCCCTCCCCTCCCCGCCCCGCCCCCCCCGCCCCGCCCCAGGTATACGGTTGCTGCACCTGCGGGCCCCATCCTCCCCTGGGGTGTCTCAGGGGCTCACGGGAGGGAGGTGATGGCAAGGCAGTAAATCTCAATTTAAGAGGTCCAGTCCCCAGAACAGGCCCTGAGATCCCAGGTGTGTGTGTCCTGGAGGGTCGCAGGACCAGCCACGTCTGGAGCAGTGCTTGTGCACCTGTGCAGGTGGTGGGGGAGGGGCGCACTGCAGACTGGCTGGAGGACAAGAGCTGCCTCTCACCCAAGGGATCCAAAGGCCACAATGGAACTGTTGCTGCCCCTGGGACACCTCCCTCCCCACGCACCCCCCCCCCCCCGAAGCCCTGGCCTCGGGCTGCAGCTCTTCCCCAGAGCCAGGATGGGGGCCTCACTGCCGGCTAGCTCCTAAGGTCATCTGCTCTGCGCAGCTGGGCCCGCGGACAGGAGGAGGTTGATGAATTTTTCATCACGATTCCCTTGGCTGTCGATCTGAAGGCAGTTTCTGGGGCAGGAGCCATTAAGGGCCTGTTTGTGCCAGGGGCGGACCCTCCCCCTCTGCGCTAATTACTGACCTCTGAGAGGGCACTTTCCTCTCTGTCCTCACCTCCAGGGTGCATCTTGGTACCTTCTGGCCTTGTTTGATTTCCAAGCATGGGGCAAGTGGGAAAGGCCAGGCCGAATGAAGAAAGGTGCCTGTTCGGCTTAATTCCATTTGTACAAAACCTTCCTGGGCTTGGCCCGAGCACCAGGCTGCAGATCTTCACTCCCTAACCTCCAGGAGCTTGCGGACTTGCTGAATAAGAACTCCCAAAATGGAGGGTAAATATCAACTTAGTGGGACCTTGCTGGGGCCTGCACTGGGGTCCCGAAAAGACAGTGGAGTGAGAGGGACAAGGTAGTGAGAAGGGACTGGAGACAAATGACCTGTGACCCTGTGATGGCTCAGAAGGCCAGTCTAACTTCTAGGTGGGGGGTGAGGGAATTCTCCAAAGAGGAACTTCCATGCAGGTGTTAAGTAGACCACCCATCACAATCTAGGCCCACCATGTGCATGAAGTTGATGTTTTCTTAAGCCCCCTTTCTGTAAAAACATGAAATATAGTGGGAATCATTAGCTGGATAAAACATTTGGGTTGGTTACTTATTGGGCGTGGTTTAGCCAGGTCTTTTGCCATATGGACTTTTTACACAGTTGTATGTTAAAAATAATTAATAAAGACCCAATACACATACTGTTGTGTGAAATATTGTCTAAAAATACTATTTTCATTTTAAAAGGTAATGCCCATGTTTGTAAGCTTTGGGAAAATAAGGTAAGTCAAGTTTAAAAAATTCATGCCAGACCTGGATGGCCCAGCAGTTGAGGTGCTTGACTGCAAAGACAAAGGACCCAGGTTTGATTCCCCAGGACCCAGGTAAAGCCAGATGCGCAAGGTAGTGCATGTGTCTGGAGTTTGTCTGCAGTGGCTGGAGGCCTTGACACACTCATTTTCTCTCTTTCTATCTGCCTCTTTCTCTCTCTCAAATAAATAAATAAATAAAATATTTAAAAAATTATCCCAGATTCCAAATGAATTGTAATATAAAGATTTTTGTATGTTTCCTTATTTTTATGCATGCTTAATTTCATTGTGACTATGTATTATTTTTTAAACATATTTATTCGAGAGACATTGATAAATAGAAGACTGTATAAGAGAAACTTGTTTAAGTGCAAGGTGGAGCTAGGGGTGGTACACATGCCTGAAATCCCAGTGTGGGGAGGGGTGGGAGCTTAGGGTTGAGTATGAGGCTTACTGAGGTGTGTGAATTGCTCCCTCAAAGACCCCCCTCAAATAAAGCGGAAAACAGCTCATGGTGTCTGACCAGGCCCGTTAGCTCATACTGCCACACTCGTAATGGAGAAGTCAGTAAGGGACGGGGACTCAGCGCTCCAAATCCACTCCCTCAAACCCTGCATGCACATTATCTATGCTCTCAACTTCCCATCATCTCCCTACCCTGGCTGCCTGGGCTCAAGAACTGTGAAATTCCCTCTCTCTCTCTCTCTTTTTAAAATATTTATTTATTTATTTAAGAGAAAGAGGAGGGGGGAGAGGGAGAGGGAGAAAGAGAGAATGGGCACACCAGGGCCTCTAGCCACTGAAAATGAACTCCATACACATGTGCCATCTTATGTATCTGACTTTACATGGGTACTGGAGAATTGAACTTGGGTCCTTTGGCTTTGCAGGCAAGTGGCTTAACCACTAAGCAATCTCTCTAGCCCAAAATTACCTCTTTTTGCCCGCTCTGACAATCTGCACAGACCTTGCCAGGTCACCTCATTCTTTCTGGTGTCTTGCTCAGTGCTTCAGTTGAACCCATTTTAACACCTGTCACAAGAACAAAAACCTGTCCCACATTAGAGTTTTCCTCTGAAATATTATGCACAAAAGTTCTGAGTGATATACACAGAGTTTTAAAGAAAAGTTATCACTTGTGCACCAAAATACTTTTTCTATATCAAACTAGCTTTCACATTTATAAGGCAACAGAAAGATATTTTCATCAAATAAGAGATTATGAACTGAGTCTAAAGCCCATGGCTTGTAAGGTCATAGACCCCAGAAGGTAGTTTTCACTAGTCTTTGGCTAAACCAAGAAGATATGTCCTTCAAAAAGCCTTCTAAATGTATGTGTTTATGCCCTTTGATTAATGCTGATCTCATTTTTGATTAGAAAAACTTATTTTTACTGATGAACACAAATACTGGGGAGACCCACCAAATGACAAGAAGAGAAAGCCCATGGCCTATCACTGGACCTGACATCTCTGTAACACCCACCAGGGCCCAGGGGACATATTGTAGAGTAATTTGAGAATGAATACAAGTGCAGCTCTCACTGTGAGCCAGAGAACCTGGAGAGAGCGGTAGACACTGAGGAGACTCAATACTCATCAAAGCAGAAAATCAGAAGTTGCCAAGAGCTCAACAGTAAAGGAGAGTTATCACACATTCTCCAAGGCTCAGGGAACATTGCAGAAGAGGGAGCCGAGAGAATGTAAGAGCCACAGGGTGTGCAAGCACTCTTTGTGGGCACTGTCCTTTGGACATGAACCTGCTGATGATTTCAGGTGCCCACAAGATCAGCATAGTTACTGTAATGCACAGTTTCATGTTGCTGTGATGAACATCCAACCAAACCCAGTTTTATGGGAAGAAGGGATTTATTTCAGGATGACAGATTCAGGGCAAGTCTCCATCAATAGTGGAAAAAGCTGGCTTCCATGCACAAATCCAAGCAGAGAGAGATAGAGCGAAAGAGAGAGAGAGAGAGAGAGAGAGAGAGAGACCCCCATGAGTCAGCAAACACCAAAAGGCAGCAAGCACATTCCTGCCAGACTCACACCTTGTGTGCTTTTGGGCTGGAACTTAGATCTGCTCCAAGTTGCACACCCTCTCATCAGCTAGGGGCTAAAGCTACAAACTCAATTTTAATAAAACATGAGTCTGTAGAGGATGTACATTCAAAGTGCCACAGGTATCAAGACCAGAATGGTTATAAGCCTATCAACATTTTGACACAAAGGATGGAGTATAGAAGGTGTAGCAGACAGCTTCAGGTTCACTGAGATGAACTTCCAGACCAGGCACAGTTATGCAGGAGGGATATTTATTGAAGCTTACAGATCCAGGGGAAGTTCCATAATGGCAGAAGAAACTGGCCTGCCTTCACAGGCCCAAGGGAGAGAGAGAGAGAGAGAGAGAGAGAGAGAGAGAGAGAGAGAGAGAAGCACAAGCCAAAAAACCCAAAGCCACAGCACACTTCAGGAACTCCAGCTAGGCACACTTTGCATATCTTTAGATTGAAATCTGAAACCTACCACCACACCTTAAGATCCACACAATGACACTGACTCCAGCCAGGTGGCTGCAGATGCAAACTACAAACAAACAACTGAATATATTGGGGGCCATCTATTCTATTCAAACCACCACATTTCGCCCCTGGCCCCCAATAGATTTATAACCATCACACATTGTAAATTGTACTCAGTTCAATTTCAGAGGTCCCCACAGTCTTGACCAATTTAAGATATGAAGGCCTGTAAAATCAAACAAGTTAAACATTTCTAACATATAAAGGCACAGAGTAAACATTTTCAGCTGGTATAAGGCATAGCAAGGAGAGACTAAAACAATGCAAACTCAACCACCATGAAACAAACATCAAACTTCTGCAGTTCAAGTTCAATATATCCAGAGACTAACAGTCTCCAGACTTTCCAATTCCGCCCCTCTAGCTGGGCAGAGTAGCCAGGGAACACTTCCATCCCAGGCCAACAATGCGCTCTATGGTAGCCCTTGCATAGTTCTGGTATATACAAAACACCTTGAGGTCTTCATGCAAACCACGGTCCATCTTCTAAAGGCTCTTTTAGCCTATCAGGGCATCATGCCCTGCCTCATACTGCATCTCAGCAGCAGCTCCTGGAACCGTGTGCAATTCATGACCACTCCTCACATTTTCCAAAGGCTCTTTCAGCCTCTCAGGGCATCAGGCCCTACCTCATGCTGCATCTCAGCGGCAGCTCCTGGAAGCATGTGCAATTCACGACCACTCCTTGCATTTTTCATGCTTCTGAAACCAATACCAGGTGTTCAGGACACAGCCATATTCTTAATTCAGGGACAAAACAAATCACAGCCTTGAAAAGCAGATTCCTTCTCCAGTCAACTCTTTCCAAAAGTGTTTGCATTTCTATGATAGTCTTTCCTCAGGCATCCTTTCCATGGTAAAGAAATTGGACCATCTTCCTTTAAGATTGCTAATGTGTTTGACAATAGCAGATTCAGTAACCTAAAACCAGTCTCAGTGCCTGTAATTTTAACTTGCTTGAGGTTTTCCAGCTTAAAATCTTAAATCTCTCAGTCCAATATATTTAGCCAAGCACATCAGCCCATTACAAATTTAACCTTGATCAAACTCTCTGGGCCTGGGCAGCAGGACACAGCCAGCCCTTATGCCAGTAGCCCAGTTCCAACAAAGTCCTCTGCAATCTTTCCTTCTCCTTAGAAAGCTCATAAGCCAAGCCTCGAAGTTCAGTGCTGTCTGTACTTAGCATTCTCAGACTCTCATCAGAATAGTCCATAAAACTTGGCTTACCACTCCAGAAGGCATCTTCAGTTGCAAGCACCAAATCCATTCCTATTCCTCCAAAACAAAGGTTCCAAAAGATCAACATCCACATGGTCAGGTTCATCTCAGCCCACTCCTCGGTACTAAGTTCTGTAGCAGACAGCTTCAGGTTCACTGAGATGAACTTCCAGACCAGGTACAGTTATGCAGGAAGGGATATTTATTGAAGCTTACAGATCCAGGGGAAGTTCCATAATGGCAGAAGAAACTGGCCTGCCTTCACAGGCCCAAGCAGAGAGAGAGAGAGAAGCACAAGCCAAAAAGCCAAAAGCCACAGCACACTTCAGGAACTCCAGCTAGGCACACTTTGCATATCTTTAGATTGAAACCTGAAACCCACCACCACACCTTAAGATCCACACAATGGCACTGACTCCAGCCAGGTGGCTGCAGATGCAAACTACAAACAAACAACTGAATATATTGGGGGCCATCTATTCTATTCAAACCACCACAGAAGGAGACAACAAAATAAAGAAAGGAATACCTAGAAAGAGGAGGGGCCTCAGTGGAGTGGGGTGGGGAGAATAGGGAAGAAAAGAGGGTTAGAGTTAGGGTTATAAGATGGCAGTACAATCAAATTACAGTATGCTCATATATTAAAGTTCCCAATAAAAAATGCTAAAAAGAAAATATGCCACCTAGATGGATGTGGTGTCACATGTCTTTAATCCCAGCACTCAAGAGGCTGAGGTAATAGAATTGTCATGAGTTTGAGGGCAGCCTGGGACTACAGAGTGAGTTCCACGTCAGACTGGGCTAGAGTTAGGCTCTAATCTAAAGAGAGAGAGAGAGAGAGAGAGAGAGAGAGAGAGAGAGAGAGAGAGAAGCAAAGCAAAAATAAAAATGTTACTTAGCGAATTTCTTGCAGGATAAGAAAAGAGGGGACTTCCATTGGCTGTGAAGGAGCCCTTTGTATGAGAATAACTCTGCCGCAGAGCTATGAAGGCTGGATACAACAACTACAAAATATAAAATAACCCAAGCAATCAAGGGTACGGGCTTGGTAGGGCCAGGGTCTGAGAGGTGAGGGTGCACTAAAGAGAGGCCTTTACAGCTCTTTTAATCCCCTGGGAGCCCTTGCTGACTCCTGTACTGCCATGGAGTGTGGAATCCAAAGCAAAGTGACAGCCCATTGTTTGCCACAGTGGAAAAATATTGGAGTTCAGGATACAAGGTTGCCAGCACTCAATGGACCATGAACACAGAGAAAAAGGAACCAAAGAAAATTGAGCGTGCGTGCGATTTCTCTCCAAACCATTTCCCAAGCTCTGAGCTGTGCTTGTGAACAGTGACATGCCAAGACACCAAACAAAAGCAGCTGTCGAGAGGCTTAAAAGCTAAGCCAAGACACTGGCATGCTCTAATGCTGGGTAGAAATAACCTGCAGTTCCAGCTGCTAACAATGAGGGGCGCTGTGAAGCCTTCATTGTCAGCGGAGTCCCAAAGAGGCAAAGGTAGGAATACGAGCCAGCACAGAGGACAGCAGCCCACACACCGCGTGTCACATGGGCTCCACTGGCTTCTCCTCCGGTTGGCATGAGCACAAATGGTCTTCAGGTATTGTATCTCTAGCTCCATCACATTCAGCCTTTTTGAGGTAGACGGCGGGGCCCCAGTGCCAGAGAAAGTTTTGTACTTAATCCATCGCTACCGGGCGAGTCATCTGCAGGTAGAAGATGCTGGAGAAGTGGAGCGTTTCCTTAGAGAGTCGCAGGATGCGTGTCTTGCCTCAGATATGGTCCCCATGGAAGGAGAGCTGGCCTAAGCCATCTGAAGACCTAACACAAGAGGCCGTGGGAGGCCTGAGTGGAGGAGGTGACAGATCCATCCAGGTGACTCTGAAAGGGGACGTGTCTGAACCTGAGGCTGAGGCCAGGCAGCTGATGCAGTGAGGCGGAAAGACCACCACCACTGCTCTGGAAACTCTGAAGGTCAGTGTCGTGGTTTCTTGCGAAACCTACCATATTATCACCATTCTAACAGTTAAACTCCTTGGAAGGTTTGGACCTAAAGAAGGTTAAAGAAAAAAGTCTTAAGTTCATACAAAAAATAAAATGTGGAAATCGATAGCTGCTTGGTTGTTGCCAAAATCTGGATGTCCTTCAGAGGTGAACAGATAAGTGTGGTGCATGTCAGCCGTGGCGCTGTGACGTTCTAAGAAGAAATGAGCTGTGAAGCCTCAGAAAGACACGGTGGAAACTTTACTGCCTGTTTCTCAGCGAGCAAAGCCATTCTGGAAAGTCCTCTTCATACCTACACATGGATGTGCAAGCGCCTCTGTGGTGGGACACGGAGTTCTTTGGGTATCAGTCTAGGAGTGGCATAGCTGGGTCTTATTCACAGTGGTTCTGTTTGTAGCTTTTCGAAGAGCCTCCACACTGATTTCCAAACCAGTTATACCAGTTTCCACTCCCACCAACAGTGAATGAGCGTTCCCTTCCCCCACATCCTCAACAGCATTTGCTCTCTGTTCTTTTCCTGAGGATAGCTGTTCAGACTGGGGTGAGTTGGAATATCAAACTAGTGTTTTTTATTTGTTTTATTTATTTATTTGCAAGCAGAGTGAAGAGAGACAGACAGAATGGGCATGCCAGGGCCTTAGCCACTGCAGACAAACTCCAGATGCACGTGCCACCTTGTGCATCTGGCTTTATGTGGGTTCTGGGGACTCGAACCAGGGTTGTTAGGCTTTGCAAGCAAGTGCTTTAATTGCTGAGTCATTTCTCCAACTCCTCAAAGTAGTTTTAATTTGCATTTCCCTGGTGGATAAGGATGTTGAACACTGTAAAATATTTATTAACTATGTCTATTTCTTCCTGTCGGTTCAGTTCTATAGCCCACTTTTTGATTGGGTTCTTTGTTTTCTTGATGTTTAGTTTTTTTGATTTCTTTATATACTTTAGATTTTAATTCTCTGTCAGTTGTATTCTTCCATACTCTAAGCTTCCCCAACTTGAATGATGGCTTCCTTCACTGTACACTGCCTTTTAGTTTCATGTGGTTCCATTTGTTGATTGGGTTTTTTTTTTTTTTGTTTGTTTGTTTGTTTTTCGAGGTAGGGTCTCACTGTGGCCCAGGCTGACCTGGAATTCACTACAGAGTCTCAGGGTGGCCTCGAACTCAGGGCAATTCTCCTACCTCTGCCTCCCGAGTGCTGGGATTAAAGGCGTGTGCCACCACGCCCAGCTTGTTGATTGTTTTTAAAGATATTTTATTTACTTATTTGAGAGAAAGAGGGAGGGAGGGAGAGAGAGAGAGACAGGAGACGGGGAAGGCAGATAAAGAATGGGATATGCCAGGACCCCCAGCTGCTTGCAAACTAACTCCAGACACATGTGCCAACTTGCATTGGGCTTATGAGGGTACTGGGGAATCAAATCTAGGTCCTTAGGCTTTGTAGGCAAGTGCCCTAATCGCTAAGCCATCCTCCAGGCCCTGTAGATTGTTTGTCTTATTTCCTTGGTAAACAAAATCCTCTTCAGAAAGTCCTACCATAGGTCCCTATGTTGGGATGTATACCATGCTTTCCCCCAGATGTCTCAGAGCTTCAGATCTTGCATTGATGCCTTGCATCCATTTAGAGTCAAAACTGCCTTCAAAATATCTTTGTACCTGCAGATCAGCTCTGCTCTCAGAAAATCCACTTAGAAAATCCTGTTTTCCTTTCTTTTCTTTTCCTTTTTAAATTTCCTTTTCTGTTTTGGCAGTGGGAGGCTGTTGATGAAGATGATTGCTGAAACTAAGGGAAGCCCTACACGGGACGTACACTCAGGGAGCAGGACAGGAGATGGAACACCACAGGGTGGTGAGGGGCGCGCAGAGCTCTGTCACCAGATATGACGCGGCCGCTGCTCTCGGGAGCCCACAGCTGCTGTGGTCACCTGCGCAAGGCCGGTGCAGGGTGGGGCCAATTATTCTGTTACGGGTGGGGGAGGGGCTTCCCCCATGAGCTATTGACAATTGACGGTTGCTAGGGGAGGGGGAGCCACTGTCTTCCATGGCACGGCCACTGATGGAGATGAAAAGAAGGTGTACAATGGGACTGAGGAAGATAAGAGAGGATAAGGTGGGGTATATAGGATTAAATGCAATAAATATGTGAAAATTAAACAAAATAAAACCCACAGTTTTTTTTTATTTTTTATACATTTAAAAAAATTTATTTATTTATTTGAGAGAGAGAGAGAGAGAGAGAGAGAGAGATTGGTAGATAGAAAGAAAGAGAGAATGGGCACACCAGGGCCTCCAGCAACTGCAAATGAATTCCAGACACATGTGCCCCCTTGTGCATCTGGCTTACGTGGGTCCTGGGGAATTGAACTGGGGTCGTTAGGCTTCACAGGCAAATGCCTTAACTGCTAAGCCATTTCCCCAGCTTTTATGCATTTTTTTAAATGCAGGAATGGTGGCTCATGCCTTTATTTAATTTATTTATTTATTTGAGAGAAGGAGAGAGAGAGGAAGAGGTAGTGAGACAGAGAGAATGGGTGCTCCAGGGCCTCCAGTCACTGCAAATGAACTCCAGATGCATTTGCCACCTTGTGCATTTGGCTTAACATAGGTCCTGGGGAATTGAACCAGGGTCCTTTGGCTTTGCAGACAACCGCCTTAACCACTAAGATGTTTCCCCAGCCCTGTTTTTTTTTTTTTTTAATATATATTTCATGTTGAGAGAGAGAGAGAGAGAGACAGAAAGAAAAAGGAAGCGAGAGAATGGGCATGCCAGGTCCTCTGGAGCCGCTGCAAATGAACTCCAGATGCATGCATTACCTTGTGCATCTGGCTTACGTGGGTACTCAGGAATCAAACCTGGGTCCTTAGACTTCGTAGGCAAGCACCTTAATTGCTAAGCCACCTCTTAAACCCCCAATCCACAGTGTTTTAGTGCTCACAATTTTCAAGTTAACAGAAGGAGAAAATTGACTTAACAAGGAAAGGAAGAGAGCTAGTGAAGGGGCGGGAAGGAGGGTAGAAAGGAGTGACAGAGGGAGGGAGAGGAGGGAGAGCAGGGAGGGCAGGGAGAGCAGGCTGGTGGCGGAATCTCAATCCAAAACCATGGACAGGAAGCAAGAGTGTGGGTAGTGTGCAGAATCAGGAGGAGAGTGCTTCCTGAGCCAGGAGTGAGGCGCCGCCCCTGAAATGGTTGGAACATGTCCATTCATTTCAGCAAGTGCAGTGAGTATAGAAGGTTGAGGGGCTTACCAATGCAAGGCAGAGCTTCATCCACTGGCTTGGAAGATCCAGCCATTTGCTCTTTAGTAGCAACAAGTCTATAAATTATGACATAGACGATTAAAAATAAAAGAATAAACAGGCCAGCCAAAGAAGCAAAACGCCCAAGGCACATATATTTATATAAAATAAAAGATGACCAGATTGTAGAGAGAGGTTTCTGAAAGGTTCAAACCCCTGGCTTGCAAAGCCCGATAGCCCCAGTTTGAGTGCCCAGTTCCCATGTACAGCCAGATGCACAAAGTGGCACATTGTGTCGGGAGTTCATTTCCAGTGGCAGGAGGTCCTGGTGGGCCTATTCTCACACATTCTCTCTCTCTCTCTCTCTCTTTCAAATGAATAAATAAGTAATTTTTTTTTGAGGTAGGGTCTCACTCTAGCCCAGGCTGACCTGGAATTCACTATTTAGTCTCAGGGTGGCCTTGAACTCATGGTGATCCTCCTACCTCTGCCTCCTGAGTGCTGGGATTAAAGGCATGTGCCACCACACCCGGCTATCAGTAAATATCTTTTTTAAAGATGAAACAACTTATTAAAGATATATAGGGTAGCTACAACATGTTATAGACTTAATTCACCAATAGTTCACAGCAATTCTAAATTTATATGCCAAAGAAAATGGATACAAAATATAGAAAGCAAAGATCTGTAAGACATCAAATAGGAATGAGTCTTCCATTGAGCTCTCATACTGGCTTGGTTAAGTTGTCAATCAGGGTAGGGAAGATTTGAAAATAGTTAACAATCTGACTTAATGACATATTGAGGCTTACATCTGAAAACTTAGTAACTAGCACACACACCATCTTCTTGAGCATGCAGTGGATCTTAAAACTAGTTTTTTAAAACTCCCAAGAATCACCACCAGAAAGACATTAATGCAGAGTTACAATGAAAACACGAAGTGGAAAAACCTGGGGATGAAACCAACAAAGTAGTCTGAGGGAAATTTCAGTGAGTACATGGGAAAAGGAAGAGAGAATGAAGGAATGGGAAAAGGAGGAGAGAATGAAGGAATGGGAAAAGGGGGAGAGAATGAAGGAATCAAAGCCAACTTAAGTTTAGGGAAAATCGCAGGGCACGGTGGCACACACCTTTAATCTCAGCGCTTGGTAGGAGGATCGCTGTGAGCTCAAGGCAAGCCTGAGTCTACATAGTGAATTCCAGGTCAGCCTCGGCTTGAGTGAGATCCAAACTCAAAATAATAATAATAATAATAATAATCAGGAAAATAGCAGCAATAGGAAGTGTAAGCTCAAGGAAATAGCAGGAATGAAGAAACCAAAATCAAAAATGAGAAATGAATAAAGTTAAAGAAAAATACATTAGAGGTAACCTAAAATGTCAAAAATTGATTCTGTGGAAAACATGGGGAATGTAAAAAATGTAAGGTAAAAAGGTAAAATGTAAAAAAAATCAACTACATCTGCACTATTAAGGAGAGAGAGGACCCAGGTAAATAGTTAGAAAAGAGAAAAAAAAAAAAAAGAACATGGTCAAAGAAAACATAATCAAAGAAGACTCTATGATATAAATTCTATAAATTTTAGATAAAAGACAATTCCTTAAATATCTAACCAAAACTAGATCAAGGCAAAAACAGTATAAGCAGTCCTATAACCATTTTCTAAAGGCAAAATTAGTAGCTTAAGATCTCACATTAAGAAAATTAAGCCTAGATCACTTCATAGATGGGTTGTATTGATTTTTCTAGGAAGAAATAATTACAATATTATAGAAATTCTTCCTAAAAGTTGAAGAGAGAATTCATTTTATGAAGTAATGTGATCTTAATTTCAGAATTGGGCAGAACTGTATGATCTCATTTATGGATATCACTGCAATCAATTTTATGTATAGCTAATAAAATAGGCATTAAATATAGAAAGCAAAACTTCACACAGGTCAAGAGAACATAGGTTAATCTTCTACTGAATTACTGTTCTAGAATTGGGTTGGTTAAGAAGACATAAATAAGGCTGGAGAGATGGCTTAGTGGTTAAGGGGCTTGCCCTGCAAAGCCTAAGGACCTATGCTTAACTTTCTAATCCCACATAAGCCAGATGCGCAAGGTGATACAAGCCCAAAGGTCATGCATATGCACAAGATGGTGCAAGTGTCTGGAGTTCAATTGCAGTGGCTGAAGGCTCTGGCATACCAATTCTCTTTCTCATAAAAAAATACAAAAAAGACATAAATAAAGGTAAACATTGGCAAATTAAATATGACACTGTATGAAAAGACACGATTACGTTGTATATACTGGGATGGGATGCAAAAATTGGTTTAATTATAAAAATTTATTTTTTTGTAATTGCCATTTAGCTTGTTAGGAGAAAAAGTCAATACATTTGACAACATTCCATATCTATTTATAGTTAACATTACTAGGAAACTAGAAATGATTAGCCCAATAAAGTGCACCTACCAAAACCTTCAGCAAATATTATAATCAGTGACAAAACATTAGAAGTGTTTTCTTTAGAATCCTAGTCAAACAGTACTGTGTGCTATAATTGATTCTGATATGGTTGTGGATATGTAACATTTTCTAGCTATCTCAAGAAAGAAGAGGAAGAAAAAGGGAAAGAGAGAGAAGGAGATGGAGAAGAAAGGAAGAAGAGAGAGGGGATGGGGGAGGAAGAGAAGGAAGGGGAGAAAGGGCACTGGAGAGAACTGAAGAGGAGGAACTGAAGCAATCACCTATAAATCCTGCAATCTATACCAAAAAAAAAAAAAAAACTCAAATGAAAGTACAGACAGATTATTGGACATTTGTAAATATTTAACAAAGTGAATAGATACACAAAATCAATATTAAAATGTCAACCGTAAACATTTCAAAAATACATTAAAATAATACTATTTGCAATTGCCATAAAATACAAGCTAGCCAGTAATAAACAAATGTGTGGAGAAAATCATAAAAGAGCAAAGATCTTCTAATCATGGCATTCCTGAACAAAGCCAGGGCCAGCTTCTGCATTTCTTTAAATGGCTTCATGGTGGCTTGGTTACTCATGCCTAAACTTCTTTGACTTGGTCCAAACATGGTGATACACTCTTGTAATCCCAGCTCTTGGGAAGCTGAGGCATTAGAATGGTGAATTCTAGGCCAATCTAAGCTCCATACAAGACCTTGTCTCAGAAAGAAAAAATGTGTTTTGTTTACTAGTAAGCCATTTGGCTTGGTGAGTAAGTCATTTGGATGCATGAGGGTAGATGGACGTGAGAAAAAGAAACACAGAAATTTTGAGAGCTTTGGGAGAACAGATGCTCTTGACTGTCACAAGTTCTTAGAGACACTTTGAGGTCATGACACAAAGATCATGTGACAGACATAGCATTTATTCAACCTGGGATATTTGTGTGCTCAACAATACTTGATGGGAGCTGGGTGTGATCGCTCAGATCTACAATCCCAGCCCCGCTCAGCAGGCTAAAGTAGGAGGATCACCCTGAGTTTGAGGCCAGGCTGGGCTACAGAGTGAATTCCATGTCTACTTGGGCTACAGTGTGACCTTGCTTCAAAAAATATGTTACAATTCAAATTTTCTAAGACACGGGCTGGAGAGATCTCTTAGTGGTTAAGGCTTGTGAAGCCTAAGGACCTAGGTTCAGTTCTCCAGTATCCATGTAAGCCAGATGCACAAGGTGGTGCATGTGTCTGGAGTTCATTTGCAGTGGCTGGAGGCCCTGGTGCACCCATTCTCCCCCCCCCTCTCTCTATATATATGCACATATATGTATGTATATATATATATATATAATATATATGTACATGCCCCTTTCTCTCTCCCTCTCTTTCTTAAATAAACAAATAAAAATTTTAAAAGAAATTTCCTAAGACGGGTTGTTTTTTTCAAAAGCTAGGTAACTTTCTTACACCACAGTCAACCAACAAAATAAATACTTTGTCCAGTGGCTATTTTGGTATGTATGTATGTTTGTGTATTTGCAAGCAGAGAGAGACAGAATGAGTGTGCCAGGGCATCTAGCCACTGCAACAAACTCCAGACGCATGCGCGCCACTTGGTGCATTTGGATCTACATGAGCGCTGGGAAATGGAACCTGCATCGTTAGTCTTTGCAGACTAGTGCCTTAACCACTGAGCCATCTCTCCAGCCCCTCCAGTGGCTGTTTTTATTTTAGGCCTTGCATTTAGTAATGAAAAAGACATCATTCTCCTCTTCCCTTTTCATTCCCTCTGATTTCTTCCCTGCTGAGACTGGACTCAAAGGCTTCTCCGGTTCTATGGTTCCAATCCAAGTGGCACAGAAGCAAAGCTTCCCCATGGCAACAGCGCCATTCCTGTTACAAGACACTGGCTTTGCTTAACAAAGACAACAAATGGTCCGGGGCTAGCAGGAGATGAACAAGAGCACCGTCCTAGAAAGAGCCCGGACTCAGAGACCAAGAAGAGGCGGAGTGAATAAGCACAGGGGAGTCAGCAGGAGCTGCGGTAGAAACTGTGTTGGCATAGCTGGTCAGCATTGATGGCCAGGGAGGCCCAAGGAGGCTGTGGACCGAGGCTCTGCCACCTGCCGTTTCTGTAGCTCACGTGACATCACGCTCTTCCTCAGCCTCCGGGGCTCTAGTGTGGGCGAGGGGTCTCTGGCAGACAGAGGCCCTGCGAGCATAGGGTTTGCTCACTTGCTTTCTGAAGAGGAGGGGTGCCTTCGCTTCCACCTCTGGGTTGAATTGGCATAGGACCCAAGCAGCATTTAGTTGAGGCGGTCCGCAGTGAAGCTAGCTCAGGCATACGAGCACATGCCCCCTCCAGGAAGCAGCAGGCACCTGCGGAGGGGCATCGACCTACTCCTAGGTCTGGGGCTGGAGTAGTCAGGTCGAGGCATGAGCAGATCCGGCGACTGTCAGTCACGCTCGGTGCTCGAGTCCCAGCGCTCCATCAGCTCACAGTGGGCTTGTCTGTGGCCCACTGTAACCTAAACAGAGCTCAAAACCCTGGGAGGTGGAGAGGAGGGCCCTGTGCACACGCACCTGGGATGAGGACTATGGCAAAGACCATTAGGTGCTGATGCCCGTGAATTCTGCTAAAGACTGTCAAACTATGTCCCAAGGACAGCCAGCTGATGTAGGAGAACCGTTGTCTGAGGTCATCTTGACACCACTGATGCATTCCGTTTCGGCTGTAAACCCTGTCACCAATGTTCTCTGTCTCACAATGACTCAGGTGAGTGCCCCATTGCACTGCTGAAACCCTGAAGCCCCCTGCGGGCTCTTTCCTCTCCGGATGTGCCCGTTGTTCCTGGTGGCACACGTGTTCTGCACTAGCAAATGTTTCTGCCCACTCCCAAATGACCCCTATGCTTGGAGGACCCTTTCTGTTGGTACTTAGGTGGGCACACTACACTTCATCTTAGCAACCAGATGGACGCACCCACGTGGCTATGACAAAACTGCATTGCATTATCTGAGGCAATCCAAACCATCGGATATTTCCACTTCTGCTTGGAATTTTTATAAACAGATTCTAATGACCTTCTTCATCTGGTCATTTATATTTTTGATCTATCTTTTGATGGAAACTTGTGGAGAAAAAGAAGACAAGTTTTAAACCTTGGCTTGTGTTCATTCACAGGTGATTCAAAAGTTATAAGAAGATATTTTCCAAAACAGAAAAATTAACACCCCCCCTTTTGTTTTTGCTATCCAAAGAAATGGTTTTGTATTTTCATTTACCTCCACCCATGGCAAGGAGCTCTTCAGCACAGAGAATAAGAGACAGAAAAAACCTTGGACTTCGTTTCAGAAGGTTCATGAGATTAACATGCATTATTTGGAAATTTCTCCTCAGTAATTACATCTACCATCCAACCCCCTCTCTCAATTATTCTAAAATAAAAAGTAAAACCTACAATTAACTTTATACATTTGAGTTTGGCTGAAATTACTATTTTGTGAGAAGTGTCAAAATCAAAAAGGTGTTTCCTAGTACTTTCTACCTGCGGGCCTGGCAGGACAGCCGCAGCTCAGTGAGAGCGGAAGCTGTTCAGGCAGAACTCCGTCTCAAGGGGAGGGGGCGTGGCAAGAACTTCAGAACCTGGAGAGCAAGAGAGAGGGTCGGTGCACCTCCAGTGGCCCTGAACATGGAGCCCAGGCACATTTTGCTAAGTAGTATTAATGAGTTCATCATATTGCCTTCTTCCCTTTCCCTCCCTTCCTCTCTCTTCCCCTCCTCTGTCCTCCCTTTCCTTTTTGAGACAGTCTCAGGTCACCCAGGCTGTCCTGGAACTCAATATGTGAGACTGTCCTTGAACTCCTGATGCTCCTACCTCCACCTCCCCGGTGCTGGGAGCAGAAGTGTGCTGCACAAGGTCTGGTTTTACCTCACTTGAGAAAGTGGTATCCCACTTTGTGCCATATCTTAACTCTTTAACCAGCCTAATGTGATCATGACTATGGGACCTGGGGCCAGCTACGTACTTTGGAGTTTCTTCCTAGCTGTATGTCATTTGTGAGGTTTAGGCAAGGAGCCATCTTTCCACTGCGACTTCCTCATCTGCCGGCTGTGGCTAACACTGTCCCCACGCAGTGCTGTTGAGGGAATTATGAGGAAAGTATTAGCAATGACTGACGCATTATAAGCACAGGAAAGCTTCTAGAGCTTTCTGTGGGGTATGGAGGCAGTGTGGCCATTTTATGTGAAGCATAGTTATTATTCTGGTGAGCATTCACTGACCATGGTCTCTGAAGACAGCCCTGGTTATTTATTTTGCCTCCCGTGTGCTGGGAATAAAGGCATGCACCATTGTGCCTGTTTTTGTTTTTGATTTTTCTTTTTGAGATACACTCTTACATAGGAAAACATTTGGTGAATGAGAAGCTTTTACAGATTTTTTTTCCTTTTTTTAATGAGAGGGGAGAGAGAAGAGACAGAGAGAGAACTGGTGTACCAGGGCCTCTAGCCACTGCAATCGAACTCCGGATGTGTGTGCCATCTTGTGCACATGTGTGAACTTGTGTGCATGTGTCATCTTGTGCACATGTGTGAACTTGTGTGTGTGTGTGTGTGTGTCATCTTGTGTGTCTGGCTTACATGGGATCTGGAGAGTCAAGCATGGGTCCTTAGGCTTCGCAGGGAAGTGACTTAACTCCAATCCATCTCTCAAGCCCTACTTTTATTTTCATTTTATTATTTCTTTCATTTTTATTTGAGAGAGAGAGAGAGAAAGAGAAGGAGAAAAAGGCAGAGAGAGAGAGAGAGAGAGAGAGAGAGAGAGAGAGAGAGGGAGGAAGTGCCAGAATCCTCAGCAGCTGCAAACAATCTCCAGACACATGAGCCATCTTGTAAATCTTGCTTATGTGGGTCCTGGGGAATCAAACCTGGGTCCTTTGGTTTCTCAGGAAAGCACCTTAACCAACTAAGCCATTACTCCAGCCTGAGCCCCCTTTTCTCTTAAAGAAAAAAAAAACTTTTTATTTTTATTTCCAAGTCGACTATTAGGAGAGCTTTTCAAACTCCTCCTATCAGTGAGACAATAGGTATTTCCATTGAAATAAAAATGTGTGCATGCCCCACTTTGCTGAGCTGAGAGAATACAGAAGCAGTATTTCTCTGGTGTTTAATTCGCATTTATTTGATTAGGGCTCCTTGCTTGATTAATGTTCCCACCTTCTCCTGTAATCCTAGCCCCACCTGCCAACCACTTCCCCTACGCAGGCAGCTCCCCTGCCTCCTCCTGGGAGATTATTGATCGCTAGTCTCTCTTACCATTTATCATGTGAAACTGTTTCCCAAATAGGTTGCCCTGTTCTGAATGTGTTTCAGTTTGTCATCTCCCTCTTAAAACATGGCGCCAGAATCGAACATAATACTCCACGTGTGGTCAGACCAGCTGCTCCGTGTGCCCAGCAATAAGGTGGTTCAATTATAATGTGTTTTTCTTTTGAGAATCCATTAGCGTGCAGTTCCCCTTGAGTTTCTATTGAATCTTGCAGTGATTTAGAGTGGATTTAGTCCACAGTAGCTTTGATTAAAGAACTACTTTTAAAAATTGTGCTTAAAATGGCTTTTTCTCTTCTACCTGTTGAGTGCTGCTGTAAGCCCACATGCATGGTGGGCATGGATAACTCCTTCATCGTTGTACTGGGTCAAAGTAGCTACAATGGTAGTCATCCTCCGCTGTGGCCTATGCAGGGATGCGCAGCGACTTTTTCTATGTGCAATATTCCCAATATACACCAGAGGCATGGGCGTGGTGAGATCTGACTGGGAGAGATTTTATGCACCTGAAGAACAGTCTTGGGAATGGGGAGAGAAGACCTGTGAATGCTTTTCTGCTTCATCAAAAAGGAATTATTATCACTATTGTTTTAAAGACCTTCCAGATACACATGCTTCATATTAATTAACTTCCTTTGTTTTATTATCTGCAAAACTCAAGGAAGACAATGGTGGACTTGCAGACTATTTAGAGAGAAGAGAATGTTAGATGTTTATGTGTGAAGGTGGCTCACACATTCTATGTATTGTACACCATTCATTCTTAGGTATTGGGGCCATTATGATTTTTGAGGAGGCATTAGGGAATGAGCGTGTCTGTTGGAACCAGAACTGCCTGTTGAATTTGAGTGTTATTGTCGGAGCTGGGTGACAGGAGATAAAGAATATCAGACCTAGAGGGACTTGTGGGGAAGGCAGGCATTGTAAGCACAATGAAAGGCCATTTACTAAACTAGCCTTCTGATTTGATTCTGGGGGCTAAGATTTGAAGAGCTCTTCAGCCTTTGACACGGCGATGGAACGCCAGAGGGAGAGATGGAGTCTGCAGAGGGCCAGCAGGGCATCAAGGGAAGGTAGATACAAAGTGAGGGTACAGAAAAGAAAAGCCCCTTGGAATTGGTTTCACACTGGCAGCCAACCGTAACTTTCTTTTATGGTCATGTCCTCTGCTATGTTTTCTTTTTTAAATATAGATTTAAAAATACTTTATTTGGAGCCGGAGAGATGGCTTAGTGGTTAAGTCACTTGCCTGCAAAGCCTAAGGACCCAGGTTTGATTTCCCAGTACCCAGGTAATCCTGATGCACAAGGTGGCACCTGTGTCTGGAGTTCATTTGCCGTGGCTAGAGGCTGTGGTGTACCCATTCTCTCTCTCTCCCTCCCTCTATGCCTCTTTCTCTCTCTTTCTCAAATAAAATCAAATGTTTTATTTATTTATGAAAGAAAGAGGGAAAGAATGGGTGTACCAGAGTCTCTAGCCACTACAAACAAACTCCAGATGCATATGCCACCTTGTGCATCTGGCTTCACATGGGTCCTGGGGAACTGAGCCTGGGTTCTTAGGCTTTGTAGGCAGGTGCCTTAAGCACCGAACCATCTCTCTAGCCTTCTAGCCTCTATCTTTTCTTTTGTGTGTACACACAGACATGTGTAGATATGTAACAGGTGATGGGATATGTCATAGTATGTGTGTGTGTGTTCAAATGTGTATTTCCTGTGCACATGCATGTGGAGGCCAGAGGAGAACAGCACCTGTTCTCTTTTTGGTCAGCGTTTTCTTGAGATGGAGTCTTTCTCCCAACCCAGAGCCGCCCTTTCCACCTTTTATTGTCAGTTAGCAGGCCCCAGTAGTTCTCTGCTCTCTGCCTGCTGCAGACTGGCAGACATGTGTGGCTGCACACATCTGTTCACATGGGTGCCGGGAAATTGACCTCAGGTGGCCAGGCCCTCTCAGGCCGCTTGCCTGCACAGCAAGCCCTCTTAACCACTGTGCCAAGAGCACCAGCCCCTTCCTCTGCTCTCTCAAAGCTGTTGACTCACTGGATGGTTTTGTGACTTTAGGAAATGATACCCAACGGCTGTGGCCCCTAAGCAAGGCAGGTCAAAGTACCCGTAGGATGGGAGCAGGAAGAGGAAGGTCCGCAGGGAAGTGGGATTTTATTTAGTCACAGGATTGATTCACAAAGGAAGTCCGACTGAGTACTCATGTTACATAAGTATTCAGAGTAACTCTTAATAATGTGCTGTAATTTGAGAGCTACAATTATTTTTTCAGCGAAAAATATTAGTATGAATTACTATAATTATGATAACATGTATTTTTAAAGAAAAATGTTTTTAACTTCAGAGTAAAATCCCACCATTTTAACTTCCGCTGAATGCTATACTAACTATTTTCTTTGGTTAGAATTTTTTATGACATGGACATACTTCTGAACAGCAAGCACATTCCCCCCTTGCCTCATTGCATGTTTTCCAGTTGACACATCTTCAGCTGTTATGGACACAATGTCTATCCTGCAATCTCAGTTGCTTTAGTAAGCAGCAGCAGATATCATTTTGTTTATAGAATTTGGGCTCAGAGACATCAGCTTTCCCTCATTGCCACGGGGCCCAGGAGTGTCAAACGGCTCCTGAGTCACTGCAGTCATGTCTTCCTGGAGTTTGCACAGACTCGAAATGTGCTATTGTGTGAGAAAACCTGAAGAAGGGATGCTACACGGAGCATAAAGGAAACCTAATGCAATTGCCTCAGCCCTTGAGACCCATACTGTCTAGGGAGAAGCTTCTGGAACAAGCTGTACCTTCCTAAGTCAGGTCTGCTTGGATATTCACATCCTAGTGTGGAATTTGCCAGAACATTCTTTTAAAAGGAGCTGGCTCTCCTGCTGAACAGGGGCGTTAATTTTTCATGGGCTTATGCTGTGAAGGGGAGCATAAAAGGCTGAGAGGGCTTCAGGAAAAGAATGTGGAAACAAAATAAAAGAAGCCTTCCTTGGTTCTATGCTGAAGAGGGAGGCTTGAAATTGTGCTTGTTAGCAGAGACACCAGCTAAATACAGAATAATAATTTAATGCAATTAACTCTTTGGTGTGTGTTTCCTGGGAAAGGAAGGAAGACTGCGACATCACCAGCCCTGGAGGCTATATGGAGACTGTAAGGTTCCCATTTCTACTCTGGCAGGGGACTTTCAGGATCGAGTTGTCTGGCCAGAGAGGCACCTGTCATGACCATGCCACTGGCCATCTGGACCTCAGATTCTCTACCTGTTACTCAAGGGAATCTTCAATAGAAACTTCAAGTTTTCCAGACCTAAATTTCATTAGGAATTATAATAATAGTCACTTTTCCCCTCTGTCTTGATCTTTGATCTTATACTGCAGTCAGTATGTTGGTCCAAAAAACTACTCAGCCTATGAAATATTGTTTAATGACAAGCAGCTACCATATGACTTGTACATCTACAATAGTCAAATCAACTCTGGCTCCTTTTGGGGTATGATTTTATGTTCAGTGTTTGGCCTTTGGGTATGCAAACTTGAATTGGCTACACTCCTCTGTTCGTTGTAAGTGATTCTTCTGTCAATAGGAAAATCAGAGGAGGCCATGTGGTACTTTCAACAGTGTAATTTTAACAGGGTTTTAGGGGTCCAGGAAAGTCTCTGAACCCTAAACCCTGGGTTCGTTTCTCATTTTAATCAAAGAATCGAATAAAAAGACTGATAAGGATAATTATTAAGCTACATTTATTGAAAGACCTACAGAACCGAGGAAAGGCACCCATGTGGCTAGACATCCCACATGGAGGGCCTGGAAAAACACGGAAAGAAAAGAGAGAAAAGAAAGTTCAAGGAGCTCCTTGAACTTGCCATGTGGGGAGCTGGAGGGGGTAAAGGACCCAGTGGAGAATAAAGGCTAGGGGGCCCTCCCCTCGGCTCAACCCGGCTAGGCCCAGCTGAGGGAAAAACTGACCCACAGCCGGAAGTTCCCAAGTGGTCAGAGAGCCTGCCCTCCCCTTGCAAAGGTATTTATAACTGCAGGGTGGTGGGCTACCTTCCGACTCAGGTGAACCAGAGGCACAGCTGGTTGGTTAGGGCTAGGGCTGTCTCAGGAAGAGGCTAGCCCTGACACCAAGTTCCAGGGACTGAATTTGACCAACCACAATGTTTAAATCCTACGAAAGACCTCCCTCCCAGGACGAGTCCTGGTTATTTGTGGAAAAACAGGTCTAGGGAACTATGCAAGAGATAAGAGATAAGAAGTCAGATCATCTTTGATTTCTAGCGAGTGCAGATGTTCCTGTCTTTTTCTTACTTCCAGGGGTCCAGTCACCCTAACTGTACCCTCCACTCATAACGGCTGTGTTTCTTCTGTGTATACACAAGCTGAGTGCTGCTCGAAGGCAACGTCAGAATGGCAGTCAGCTGTGACCAGAATAATGCTGTGTGAAAAACCGTCCCGAACCACCTGACTTAAACACAGCAGTTTGTTACCATGCATGTGTGGATACGCAGGAAGTTCAGCCTCCTGTGGCCATAGATGGAGTTCAGGCTGGGCCGGATCTGCCTCACCGTCCTTGGACTCCAGGTGGCTTGGGTAGAGCGTCTTCTCAAGACAAACACAGAAGCACAGTGGCTCAAGCCCAGTCAAGTGACCACAGTTCAAGCCTTTGCTCAAGTCTCTACTGTTAACACACTGTAGGCTCAAACCTAGTCACATGGTCAGGTTTCAAGTCCACGAGTATATATCATATATTACACACACACACACAGTAAGTCTACTGTGACACCTCACAGAGTCACAGGAGACAGGAAATACAACCCTTTCCTGGAGGTGACAGAGAACAGAGAAAGCACTTGAACCATAGTTCCATACACCGTCACCAGTCTTTTCTCATTCCAGCAAAGTAAGGAGTTCTGGTAAGTCAATTATTTTCATCAACACTTGGCTTTACCAATATTCAAATTTTGCCAACCAATGGTAATAATATTATTCTAATGAACATATCTCTGACTATTGGAGGATGAAATTGTTTTATTTCACCACAGGTTTGGTTGGTAATTCTTTTGCATTACCAACTTATATTCATTAAAATTTTTTAATTGAGATTTTTGTATTTTTTCTTGTTAATTTATAGGCATTTCTCATATAATATTAATATTAGCCTTCTGTTCATTTTAAATGCTTCATGGTCCTTAACCAATTCTGTCACTTATGAATTAACTTTGTTGTTGGTATGCTGCATTGAGTAAAAATCCTTAATTTTGTTGCAATCAACCTTTTTATTTTACTTTGCACTTTTGGAGTGTTATTTAACAAACTTATCCATACATCTTAATGTCACATTAAAAAAAAACTATTTCAGTTTCAATTTTTCATGTCTGGGATTAAAATCAATTTAGATTTATATTTTTATGTGCGGTGAGGTAGACCTTTCTCTTCATGCTGTGAGGTTTTCCTAACATCAAGCTACTGAAAATATTTCTACTTTCCCTCTCATTTGTGATGTCGTCTCAGTCATATAA
This sequence comes from Dipus sagitta, assembly GCA_036346955.1. Lineage (NCBI taxonomy): Eukaryota > Metazoa > Chordata > Mammalia > Rodentia > Dipodidae > Dipus > Dipus sagitta. Next base: position 65,153,118 of record CM070786.1, read on the forward strand.
CACATTCTCACACTGAGCCAGTTGGTTTCTGGGCTTCCTGTTCTGTTCCATTGACCTTGTTATGTTTTCCAATGAAGAGACAGCCTTTTCTTTTGGATTACTTCATCATTGCAGTATCTTTTTTAATGTTTATTGTTGTCATTATGAACAACCTATTTCATATGGACACATCATGAATTGGTGCCTTCTTTTCCCTGGTCCCTGCCCCCATTCTGCTGGGGACGCTCCTCGGGGGGGGGGGGGGTTGCAGGTATTCCCATGGAGTTGTGGCTTATGCGTTGTGGGAGCAGCAGTTATTTTTTTGGGGGGGTGGGGGAGGTAGGGAATGCCTCTGGGCATGATGTCTCAACCTGTGGCTCTTACAATTTTTCTGCCTCCTCTTCTGTAAAATTCCCTGAGCCGTGGTGGGTGAGTTTTAAGTCCACTTCAGTGATGAACTCTTAGGAGCCTCTGGATCTCTGCTTTGGTAGGTGTTGTGTGTCCTCAGTGTCTGTCTCCTTCACCCTGGTGCTGATTATCAGGTTCAGCATGGAAGCAACACTCTTGCTCATCTCCCTACTTCTTCAGTGGATTCAGATGTGGCTTGGCTGAAGTGCAAGGGGTAGTTTATTTCCTCAGGTCTTGCTACCTTCGGGATCAGGGAACTGGGAGGAGTCGTTGCAGTATCTTAATGTATGGTCAAGCCAGTTTCCTTGCTTTGCTCTTTTAGACAACTAGTCAAATGAATATGTCATATTCATACAAAATCTACAAATATTTTTATCTAATTTTTATTTATTTGCACTGAGAGAGAGAGAGAACGAGTGTGCCAGGGCCTCTAGCCACTGTAAAAAAAAAAAATTCCAGATGCATGTGCCACTTTGTGCATCTGGTTTTAAATGGGTACTGGGCAATCAAACTCAGGTCTTTAGGTTTTGCAGGCAAGTACCTTAACCACTGAGCAACCCCTCCAGCCTCGCTATTGATGTTTTGATTGGAACTGCGTTAAATTTACAGAGTGTTTTGAGGACAGTTGTTTTGCTGAAAGTACACAAAGAGCTTTTGAAGGTTTGGAATTGGAAAAAACTTCTTCGGAGGTCATGTTCTAGGCTTGAGATAGAGGAGAGCCACAGACGAACTGTTTGGCACAAGATTTTATATAACACCAGGAGATACTGGTGGAATAGAGAGGGTGAGGGCTCCAGGCCTTTGAGAAAGGGGAAAGAGGGAATTTTAAGGATTATTGGGGAAAGGAAGTAGAGAAATGTACTGCCAAGGAGGGGCCTTGCTGTTCTGAGGTGGGAGTATGGTTGGTGGGGGGGGCGATTGGCATTCTCTGTTTTTAGCGCAGGTGTCCAAAATCTAAGACCTCATCTGAGTGTGGCCAGGTGGGAGGAGGGAGAGCAGGAGAGAGAGAGAGAGAGAGAGAGCGAGAGCTCTTCAACCTGGACGTTTGGGATGCGTGAAATATTCCTCCTTAACTGTCTAGAATAAATCGATGGCTCCCAAAGGATTGGATTGCTATTTTCACAATAGGAGCAAAACACAGAAAAGGAAAGATCTGTGCATGTATTTTTTAACTTGGTGAATTGTAGGAACACTGATTCCTTCATCACAATGGTCCCCCTTCTTCCCTCATACTCTGACTACCAGCCTGATTTGTTCTAGTCAGTGGTTTGTTTAGCCCTTTAAGAGCTAGTGCCTCCTCTAGCTTTCTATTTAACATTTCATGATGCTATTTATATCTCCTCAAGTTTTCCCAGTGTGGCCTTTACTCCAGCTGGGTTACCTAATTATCATCCCGCGTTCAAGAGACCAGGCTCATTAGAACCATGTCTTCCGGAGCCCACTTTATCCTGGCCAGCCATCGTGCAAATGCACACTTTTGACCAGGGAGACCTAGAGGTATGCTTGAAAGACTTCAAACACCTCACTACTCTTCAAAAATACCTCCACAACCATGTGCTTACTAATGACCTGATTTTCATATATAAAGGACAGGACCCAATGGCTATTTGTAGCTCATTTACAGTAGCTAATGAGGGATTACCTAATGAAGAGGCTGGAAAACATAGGACAAAAGTGGGCTTCAATTGGCTTAATCATCTCTGTCTAGTAGAAGTCTATTCATCCTTTTCTTTTTTTTAAAAACTACCCACAGGGATCCCAAAGGTGTGACTTATTTGCATTTTAGCAACATATTAAATCCATTTGGATATATACAGTAGGCTGGGAATGAGCCACTGTTTAATGAGTGCATTTCTAACCTGCAATTCAGAAAGAGAATAGACGTGCCTATTCAACGTGCTACTTAAGAAAAAAAAATGTATTAAGTGATTCAGAATTGTTCAACAGATCTATAAATGTTCAACAATTTTATACTTTTCCCTTGCTTTGTCATACACTTCCCTTTTCTTTCCAACCTTGAAGATCTCTGTCTTCCAGAGCCTGTGATTTGAAGCAGCAGGACAGTGATGGGATTGTACCGCAGTGTTGGAATTGCTGAGTCAGGGCTCCTTCCTCATTCCACAACCGTTAAAATCCTCACATTGGAAAATATGACTAACTCCCTCTAATTCTCAAAAGTCTTCTCGAGAGACAACTCACATCTTGTGCTACCTGAATGACGTTAAAATGACTCCCCCCTGGCCCCGGCTCGGTGCGGTGTGCGGCTAACTGAACAGCACGTTCATGCTCACAGGCAGCCATGGGCTGGGTTAAAAGCTCTTGCCGTAATTGTGCCTGAGACATGAATAGGTTAGAGACCGCTGTCCAGATCCAAGGTTGAATTTTATTCAAAGAAATGCTTTAGGGCTTTTGAAGAGCTTTTTAAATTCCTCATAGATGTTGTCCAAGTCCCTCTTGCCTTACAGAAATCTTTAATTTCCAGGTAAGCTCACATGCGTATCCAGAGCCAGGGGCCCTGCTGAAATCCCTCCTTTACTTGCTTGTAGATACTTATTGTAGCTGTTTAAATGTGTTCCAAATGTGCCTTTTCTGATTGGCCTAATGTGATCCTCACAACCATGCATAGGTGCCAGGTGCCAGCATTGCAGTCAGTTAACAAGGGAGCCAAGTTCTGAGAAATGAGTCACCAGAGGACTCCATTGATGTGTGAACATCCTAGCGTGCACTTCAGCAAACCTGGTTCAACCACAGGATGTGGTCTCTGGACACAGGCAAGGGACATGGTGGACGCAGACGGATGAGGCTGCTGCCAGAGTCATATAGCACAGATTTACAATCAGGTTTTTCCTCTCTAACGAGTAGGCGCATCCTCCACAGTAATAATCAAAAGTACGGGATAGTGAATACACAAACCGGTTACCTAGTTGTTGGTTAACCTGATCCAGTAGCACGTCCTGTCCATCATTTTAAGTGGTGCCGCTCTGTACGTTCAGATGACTGGCAGCTCTGCAGGTCTGTGGATGCCCGCCATCACCACCGAGAAGAACGTGTGTGGTCCCCAGACAAAAGGGAGTTCTCACCTCCATCATAATGTCGTGGGCTTGTGTTGTACACGGAGGCTCATGACGGACTAAAAGCCTCAGGTGGTACACGGCTGGTGTTGTGTTACCCATTTCATAGATAGTAAGATTGGGGCATAAGGCAGTTAACAGCAGCATTTTGTAGATGGGCAAAGTCTTGCTAATCTTGGTCTTTGCTCCAGTATCAGATGATGTGTATGCTGCGCCCAGATCACTTCTGCCACTTTCACTCATGCCATTTTGGCATATCAGGTGGTTTGGGGGCACTTCTCTTTTTTAAATTTTTTTTTTGTTATTTTTATTTATTTATTTGAGAGCGACAGACAGAGAGAAAGAGGCAGAGAATGGGCATGCCAGGGCCTCCAGCCACTGCAAACAAACTCCAGACGCGTGCGCCCCCTTGTGCATCTGGCTAACGTGGGTCCTGGGGAGTCGAGCCTCGAACCCGGGTCCTTAGGCTTCACAGGCAAGCGCTCAGCCGCTAAGCCATCTCTCCAGCCCGGCACTTCTCTTTCTTATTTATTTATTTATTTGAGAGTGACAGACACAGAGAAAGAAAGAGACAGATAGGGATAGAGAATGGGCGCATAGGGGCCTCCAGCTGCTGCAAATGAACTCCAGATACATGTGCCCCCTTGTGCATCTGGCTAACGTGGGTCCTGGGGAATCGAGCCTTGAACCGGGGTCCTTAGGCTTCACAGGCAAGTGCTTAACCGCTAAGCCATCTCTCCAGCCCGGCGCTTCTCTTTTCCATGGGATGCTGGAGCCTTTGTGGTCCACACCCGCTGCGAGCAGCAGGCACTGGGGGAATGTTTATCCCCTTGGAGACCCTGTCTGGGCTGATGGAACAGGAGTCTGACTCCCTAAGCTTTCCGTGTTGCAGAGCACAAGCTCCTAAGTGAACGTGGCAGGATTTCACCTGGTTCTGCCCTGGGCTGGGCCTCCTTCCTCCCCTCCTGCTCCCCACTCTTGTATTGGCTGCCTCTTCCTAAGAGCACATATTTCAGACTGTGCAGTCCTCACATTAGGACCTACCCCTGGGGAGCCCTACCCACGACGTTCCTGTTTCCTATGGTTTTGTTTTTTAATGGGACAGAAATTTCTTGGGGTATGAGAGTGAGATTTAGGTTAATGCATTCAAACTTACTTGCAGAAAGTGTGAGTCTTGGAAACTTTAAAAAAGAAAGAAAATGATGGGCTGGAGGGATGGCTTAGCAGTTAAGGTGCATGCCTGCAAAGCCGAAGGACCCAGGTTTGATTCCCCAGGACTCACGTAAGCCAGTTGCACAAAGTGTGCATACGTCTGGAGTTTATTTGCAGTGGCTGGAGGCTCTGGTGTGCCAATTCTATCACTCTCTCACTTTCTCTCATAAAAAAATAAAAATAAAAAAGAAAGAAAATGAAATTTTAACCTTTAGTTGCATTTTTTCCCCTAATATGCAGCTTGCTTGAGATATCTAACGTTTTTGTTTAACCTTTTATTTCCTTCTCCCGGCATAGTCATGTATGCGCTCCATGGTCCTCGGTGGAATTGTTCAGTGGAGAGAAGGCAGATGTATTTATTCTAAGGGCATTCTTTTCATTTGACATCATCAACCTGTTCTGAACATCCGGCCCCCTCCTGTCCCCTTCTGTCCATCCACCCTCCTGTCCATCCGCCCACTGTCCTCACAGCTTCATCAGATGTAATGTCCATTCACCCGCTAAAGCAGGAAGACACGTGTTGTTTTGTGGAATTTCCCTCTGAGAATTGTGATCTAACCTGGGACGAGAACTGATTAGGGCTAGGAGCATGAGCATGAGTCATCTCTACAAGAGATGAGTTTTGCTCTTAAAAAAAAACCTGGAGACATGGAGGTTGGGGGGCAGACAGGTAGGCCTTGAAGAAAGTATGTTTGTTTGAGTCCATGTGTTTAAGAAACCAGAGAGGTCTCTAAGTATAAGTATATGGCTCCAATTTAGTAAGACAGAGAGAAAGAGAGAGAGAGAGAGAGAGAGAGAGAGATTGATTCCTCAAGTACTAAGGGTGGTGATGAAAGGTAAAGATGGTGGCAACCTTCCATTTAGGACCCAGGGCATAGGTTTGGAGGCAGCGTTTTCTCCTACAATGAGGCCAACATGAACTCAAGTGCACCGTAAGCTAATGCAGTGAGACCAAGTCCTCTGTGTCCCACAAGCAGCCCCATTTCGCAGCCACAGCAGTTATCCTTAAAGAATATGAATGTTTTCCAGCCGGGCGTGGTGGCACATGCCTTTAATCCCAGCCCTCAGGAGGCAGAAGTAGGAGAATCGCCGTATGTTTGAGGCCACCCTGAGACTACATAGTGAAGGTCAGCCTGGGCTAGAATGAGACCCTACATTGAAAAAATAAATAAATAATATGACAACAAAGAATATGAATGTTTTTCTGGAACACCCCTGTGGATACTGAGAGATGACAGTTCAGCCTTTTTAAGTTAATTAATTAATTAACTTAATTTGGAGTTAAAGCAGGATGGAGTTTCTCATTCTCTTTTTCCCCAGCTCCCTGACCAAGTTTCTTTATCACACAGGTATCAACAGCAACATAGACTGTTTGATGACTTCTGCCCTCAGAAGTCTCTTCAATCTTCATTCTGGAAGTTTTTCCATCTCTTATGTTTCCTGATAGAAACTCTAATTCCATATCATTTTCAGAGGCTCTTAACATGATGGTCTAAGTGTGGGACATGGTAGGGTTATGGAGTCTAAGGTAAACATGGGACCGCCCATGTCAATAAGACATACTTTATACCTTATAAGTGTTTCCAATATGTTAACACACTTAATTCTTAAACAGGAAGGAGGTGTCACAATCTGCCCTCTTAGGGAGGAAAAGCAGCCTGTAGGGTTTTGAGGAGTTCAGAATTCCCCCACTAGGAGAAGCCAGGGGTGGACTCTCCCCGGTCACTTCTTAGAGCTTGGGGGAAGTGTCGACACAACACCTTAACAACGTTCACGCGCAAGTTCAGCACTGTTAGCTGCGTTCACACCAGTGTACAGCAGCTCTGTGGACCCTCGTCACGTGGTAAAGCAGAAACTCCACACGCACAGCTTGGCGACTCTCCCGTCTCCCACCGAGCCCCTGATGCACTGCTGCTCTCTGTCTATGACTTTGGCTGCTCTGGCGCCTCTTGTCAGTGGAACCACACAGTGTGTGTCCCTTCTTGCTGCCGTATCTTATGTACCACGATGTCCTCATGGCTCTCTGTTAGAGCACGTGGCCGAGTTTCCTTCCTTGCCCAGCTTGATATCCAAGACCTTGCAGTGCCTCGCAATATCTTCACAAGACCCTCATAACAGCAGAAAAAGATGATGACATCAAAATAAAAGAGAGACTAATGGAGAGAGGCAGGGCATATAATGGAGAGTGGAGTTGTGAAGGGGAAAGCAGGGGAGGCGAGGAAATTATCATGGTTTATTGTCTGTAAGTATAGAAGTTGTCAATAAAAAAATTGAAAAAAAAATCCCACTGTGTGCTAGTTATGGGGAAGAAACTGAATCTCGGGCTAGTTAGCCTCACAGAATCTGAATCCAGTTATGACCAGTTTCAAACCTGTTCTCTTTCTTCCAGGTACAATTGCCTCCTTGGAGGATGCAAAATTTGAGGCTGGGAATCCTTCACGTGGCCCCCCCACTATGTCATGCCACTCCATTGTGTTTCCTACTCTGATCGCATGCACCACACTCCCAGGAGTGACCTCCCCAGAGACTACACTCTGCAGTGGCACATCTTCTACCTCTGTATAAAACATGGTGAGTGCGCAGACCTCGACTGGGCCTTTTGCAAGGCACACCAACCGAAGCTTCTCTCCAGAGTGTGTTTGAGGGGGGAGAGGTTGAGGAGGCTAGCTGTGTCCAGGTGTGGTGGGCCTATGGGAAGGCTAAACAAAGCCTGGACACATGTCTAGCAGCGTGTGGGCATGTCTACGTCACAGCACCAAGTGAAGCACTGCTGGTTGTTAAGCGCTTCGAGGTGAGATTCTATCTCCTGGTACGAAAGAGCAGCACACAGATGTGCCAATATGTGTGGGCATGGAGCAGTATGCATAAAAAGGGTCACCATAGAAACCTAGCATGACTATACTGTGTGCTTAAAGTATGCAGTGGGTGCGGGAGCTCCAAATATATGGGCCATGAGAAACTGCTAAAGATACATTTCAAGAGGGCTTCCAGCACCCCCAGGACACCCACAAATCTCATTAGGAAGTTAATTCAAAATCTCTCCTGTGGCCTCAAAGATGGTGTATAAGAGAGGGCTCCTTGCACTTTCTCTAACATCTTCTTGGGTCACTCAGTTACTCTCAGGAATGTGCTGCCAGATCACTTAGTTTTCAGTTTCTTGAAAAGGCCATGCCTTTCCTACCCCAGGTCTCTGGCAGGTTCTGGTCCCCTCCCCAGTGCTCCAAACCTGGATCTTCCTTGTCATTCAGATCTCAGCATGTGGTGTGGTTTGAATGGGAAATGTCCCCTACAGGCTCATGTATTTGAATACCTAGGTCCCAGATGTTTGGGGATGTTGTGGAATCTTGGGTGGTGGTGGTGGTGGGGCAGCAAGAATGGCTGGACAAGGTGGGTCCTGGGGACAGGATTTGAGGGTCAGAACATCCCAGTTCTAGTTCAAGGTCTCTGTTCCCGGTTGTCACTGTGAGAAGCAACCACTGCGATCTTGTGCCACCCTGGAGAGCTGACCTCACTGTTGTCCCTTCCCTGAGTGACATCATGAGACAACACAAACCCTTCCTCCCCTGTGCTTCCATCAGGTACTTTTACAGCAATGAATAATAGAACGAGTGCGACTTCCACGTCATCGCCGTAGACTGTTCTTCTGTGACGCCCACGCCAAGACTGACGTCCATCTTGGTAAGTCCTGCGTCAACCCCGGGCTCATCTCCTCAACAGCACTTTGAAAGCAATTGTTTTGTTACTTGGTGCTGTTTGAACTGTGCTCTCTCTCTTCCCACATAAAGGGTCAGGTGAGAGCTTCAGTCACCTCTCTGCACCATATCGTCACTTGTCTGAGGAATGTATAGTCGGTTCTCAAAGTTTGTCCAGTGAATAGACTCAACACTGGCCAGTGCAGTGTAGCAGAAGATAACCCTCCATCCCCACCCCAAGACCCACTGCACAAGCATTTGTTAAATTTTCAGAGAGAGAGAGAGAGAGAGAGAGAGAGAGAGAGAGAGAGAGAGATGTGAGGGAGAAATGGAAGGTGGAATTTGGCAGACAGTCTAGGTGGTGGGAATGCCACGGAGAAGCCGATAATTCACGCTGACCAGAGGGGGCAGCTGCAGGTCGCAGGATCCATTTGGGGACCTTGTGTGGAGAGAGGAAAGGCAATGTGAGCCCTGGAAGCTAGATGTGAAGCAGCAGATAATAGTAAATGCAAAGGGGGAAAGTTTTGGGGGCCAAGAGTGGAGCCTTGAAAAATAAGACATGGCAGAGCCATTAGTTGTAGAAGGTTCTGGGTGGGTGTGATGGTTCATCTCTGGTTGTTAACTTGACAGGATTTGTCATCACTATGAAAACAAGTCCCTGGGGATCTCTGAAGGATTGCCTACATTTGATTAATTCAGCTGGAGGGATCCACCTACCTGGGGGAGGCGCCATTCCATGCGCCGGGGTCCCAGACGGGCTACACAGGAGAGAACAGAGAGTGGCAGTCATCAGTCTCTGCTTCCTCCATGCTGGCGTGAGGCTGTGACACGGGCTCCCTGGTCCTGCTGAGCCCTGACTGGTCTCCCCAGCAAGGAGAAGGTGATGGATACCGAGGGCCGTCTTCTTCCTTGCTCCATCCCAGATGGCAGAAAGAAGCGACTGTAGGTCATTGGCTCTAGGTGGATCGTGGGATCACAGGGCCCAGAGCTCATGGCTGCCAAGGACCGGGGCGACAGTGAGGGCTGGAAACACCAGGGCACAGGCCTGGCCTGGGGTGACCCCAGCAGTAGCCCTCTGGGAAAATATTCCTTCCTGGAATCCCAATATGTTTGCTCTTGACACTTGGTGGTTTGGAGTGTACTCTGTTCCCCAAGTAAAAGAGGTTTTCCCAGGTAGAGAGCATGAAGCTGCAGACGCAAACCCGTGTCTCAGAAAGCAAAAGGCTGGGTTGGGAGGGAAGCTTGAACTCTGCCATTTTTGGTTGATAATTTGAGCCCATGAGAGTTCTCCTGGCTCTGGGAGAGACAAGTTGTAAACAGCTCGGTCTACACCCAGCGAGTTATAAAAAGCACACTCAGAGTCCTGTGGGATTTTAAGAGCAGATGGGGACCCTCCTGGGCTGGACTTGAGTGACTAAGGCTTTTGAGTTGTTGCCACACACCAAAGAATTAAGGAATGTGGAAAAGGAGGTGAGGAGGGTAAAATAGACTTTACTAAGGAAAATATAGAAAAAGACTCCTGAGAGAATAAGAGGTTCCCCAAAAGAAAGAGAGACAGGGTTGCCTGGTGAGGATCTTGGTCCCACCAGCACCCAAAGAAGACAGAGAAAGGGAGCAGGAAATGAAGTCTACATTTTGGGGGTGGGTGGTGGTTAGAACTCAGGAAAATGGGCAGGTTCAGGAGAGCATTCTGTCAGCAACTGCTTCAAGGTGGTATTGTTAAAGGAAAAATCATTTCCCCCACCTCTTTGGATATCTGTAGATGAGAGGTGATCTCTTGACCAGGGGAGAGACTGGCAGGCTCTCTTATAGTCAGGAGGAAGTGTCTCTTCCCTTTCTAATATTACCAGGAAAACAGAGGTGGGGTCCTTACTTCAGGGACCCTTTAAAAAATACTGTTATTTATTTGCAAGGAGGGAGGGAAGGAATGAGGGAAGAAGGGAGAGAGGAAGAGAGAATGGGAGTACCAGGGCCTTTTGGCACTGCAAACAAACTTCAGATGCATGCACTTCATTTTGCCTCTGGTACTGGGGAATCAAACCCAGTTGGGCAGGCTTTGCAAGCAAGTGCCTTTAACCACTGAGCCATCTCTCCAGCCCCTTCAGTGACTTTTATGCCTAATGTTTTGATACCTACAAGAGGAAGGGTGACTGGGCTCACAACTTGAGATCAATCCAATCGTGGGCTTCTGCCCTTGTCATGACGTGTGAGCTCTAACCATCCATAGCCTGTTCATGAAATACGCAAGATCAGAAGTTTTAATTCAAAGACAACAAAGCAACCTCAGAGATGAGAGCTGAGATTAGATCTTTCCTCTTGCCAACAGGACTTGTAATTTTATTATTATTTATTTATTTGAGAAAGAGAGAAAGAGAGAGAGAGAGGGTGGGGGGAGAATGGGCATACCAGGGTCTCCAGCCACTGCAAATGAACTCCAGATGCATGCGCTACCTTGTGCATCTGGCTTACGTGGGTCCTGGGGAATCAAACTGAGGTCCTTTGGCTTTGCAGGCAAGCGCCTTAACTGCTATGCCATCTCTCCAGCCCACTTGTAATGTTCTTAAATGAAAAATGATCCTTTATTTTTTAATTTTACTAAGGATTATTTATTTATTTAAGAGAGAAAGTATGGGCATGCCAAGGCCTTCTGCTGCTGCAAACTCCAGACACATGTATTATTTTGTGTATCTGGCTTTCTATGGATGCTGGGGAATCAAACCCAGGCCATCAGGCTTTGAAAGCAAGGGCCTTTGACTGTTGAACCATCTCCCCAGATCAACTGACTTGTTTGTGTCCTGAAGTCTTTCAGAGGAGAAGATTGTGAACCAAAAAAAGCCGTGACACCCATCAGTGTGTACCTGCCTGTTGGTTCTCAGCTTGGTGGGTTTGATATTTGGTGTCACTGTCGGAGTTAAGAAGTGAGTTGCTGTCTGAGCTGGCATCCCTGTCATGAAGAAAATGCTCTGTTCCCAGGAGAGCTGTGACCTGCCTCTCAGGCCTTGCCACCGAGGAAGGGCCTGTAGCATTGCGGGGGCAAGGGGGGATGCCAAACATCAGCCCTGTGGGCCTGTGTAACACGGGATGCCCAGAGTGGTCCCCAGGAAATGCTCATGGAATGTCCAGAAATCCAGCAAGAAGGGCAGAAGGACAAGCATCCTGGAAAACTGGAGAAGATCAACCTTATATAAAACTCCAGTGTGGCCTCACCTCAAGCTGGTAAGCTTCTCAGCCACTTAGACGTGAAGTTCTTCTGCTAAAGATACTGATCTCGTAGGTGAAGCTGGTATGAAATTTGATCTCACTGATAAATATCATGGTAAAAACAAATGTCAATTTTAGAAAGTGATTTTATGTTTCCCAATTGGCAAGCCTTCACCCCCATTCTTGCAGACCTTGCCAAGAAAACTTCTTTCTCATGCAACTGTTGAAAATCACTTGGTGTTTCTTATAGAAGATGGGTGGAATGGATTTGTGAAAAGGGGCTTGTTGAAAATTCTGCCTCAGAAAGATTGGGTGAGATGGGTCTGATGGCCCAAGACTGTAATCACAACGACTCTGTAAGATAAGGCAGGAGGATCACAAGTTCATGGCCTGCCTGGGCTACAGAGTGAGATCAGACCAAAGTAAGTCACATAGTAAGAGCTTGTCTCAAAGAAGACACTGAAGAGAGGGCTGAAGATAGAGCCAGAGGCAAAGCTCTGGCCTAGTCTGTGTGAGACCCTATTTTCAATGCTCAATGCTCAAAGAAGACACTGAAGAGAGGGCTGAGGATCGAGCCAGAGGCAAAGCTCTCACCTGGCCTGTGTGAGACCCTATGTTCAATGCTCAATGCCAAAAATAAATAAGTGGAAACACAGAAATATTTGGGGAGATTGTTCAGAGCCAATTCCTGGGTTCTACTTCCAGAGGTCCTCATTGAGTTGATCTGCTTGGGACATGGAATTTGATTAAAGAGATCTCCTCATCTGAGGGACAGTGGTCTTGTTTAGGTGAGGTGGAGGCCCAGGCATAGACCTTTTCTTGGATGCCTTCTTCTTCCTCTTCTCTCTCTCTCTCTCTTCCCAACCTCTCCAGGGAAGGCTGCAAAAAGAAAATGTAAAAGAAAAAGAAAAAAGAAGCCTGGAGGGCCAGAGAGATGGCTTAGTGGTTAAGGCATTTGCCTACAAAGCCAGGTTTGATTGCCCAGGGCCCACATAAACCATACACACAAGGTGGTGCATGCATCTGCAGTTTGTTTCAGTGGCTAGAGGCCTGGCATGCCCGTTCTTTCTCTCTCTCTCAAATAAATAAATAAAATACATATTAAAAAAAAACACCTGGAGTTAGCAGTTTTCCTTCACCCAGCTAAGTCCCTATTAGTGAAATAAGACGTAGCACTTATGAAATGGAAGTCCAGTTGCGGAAGGCCTACTGCAGGCTGTTCGATCAGTGTGGACGTGTGTTCAGAGGCTCGTCCCTGCCCCTCCCAGAGGCTTTCAGAGCTATCGCTGAAGCATAAGAGCTTCTGGTAGCCACATGGAAACTGGGTCACAAGATGTGTGAGACACAGGCTTTCCCCCAGGGCATCTCTAGGCTTAAAAGTCCAGAGAGAAATAACCAAAATCTACCCAGGGCAGCGGGGTGGACAGAGCACCCTAACCTGTTAGGCCACACATTGCCTGACGAGGCTACCTGCCTTCACACCACTTCAGGGGGTACATCCCGCCTTTGCCAGACTGATGAGTATGATTAGAAATAAGCTCTTAGGGCCTTTGGGGACACGGCGGCTCTGTGGTAAAGTGCTTGCTCTGCAACCATGAGGACCTGAGTTCGTATTCTCAGCACCCACGTAAAGCTGGGTGTGGCAGGCATGTCCATCATCGCAGTGCTGGGGAGGCAGAAACGGAAAGCCCAGGGGCCTTCTGACTGGCTTGTCTAGCTGTATTGGTGAGCTCTGGATTGAATGTGAGACCCTGTTTAAAAACAGGGGGAAGAGTAATTGAGGAAGACATTGGATGTTAATCTCTGGCCTGCACATAGACATGTGTGCACACTCAGGCATACACATGTGAACCAAACACAAACAAACATGCAAACACAGAGGCATGCATACCATATACATATACACGTACCAAAATGATGTAAATAAAGTAAGGAATGGCTCTTTTTAAAAAAATTTATTCATTTGAGAGGGAAAGAGGCTGATAGGGAGAGGGACAGGGAGGATGACACCAGACGCCTGTGACACCTTGTGCACCTGGCTTTACATGGGTACTGGAGAATCGAACCTGGGTCCTTCCTCAGGCTTAGCCGACAAGCATGTTAACCTCTGAGCCATCTCTCCAGCCCCAGAAATAGGCTCTTAATGTAAAGTCAGTTCTCCTTTCTGTTGCATCTTGTGTCCAGAAAGCTTGTCTTCTCTGTAATGATGTAGCTGGGATCTCTGGTGCTGACCTCTTTCAGAAGCCCCACAGCTGAATTCCTCTTGGACTGCCTGACACCTCTCAGGTTAGAACACATTATCCACTTCAAACAGCTCTTCTCCCTGAATCCTCTATCTCCACCATCCTTCCTTCTGGCTGCTTGCCTTTCTAACTCCCCTTCTTCCAACACCCCCACATTTAACTGTGGGCTGCCAAGACGACTGTCGATTATTCTCTTGGGTTACTTCTGACAGTTTAGGCGGAAACTTGATAAGCGGTTACCAGAATTGCACACAGACCCACAACCACACAAATGTAATACATGTGTCAATTCCTTCTACCACGCCATTTTCAAATCCACGCTTGCCTCCTAGGGTGTTGGGAATCTGAGGATGTGGTGGCCGAGCTGAAGCAGTGATTTCAGTGAGTTGGCAAGACGAGCAAGAACACGTGAGATAACGGGGGGGAGGGCGGTAGAGCAGACGTTTCTAGATTCAGCTTTGATCTTGATGTCTTAACAATGTGCAGTACATTCCAAAGAGGTGACCCTGTTTCTTAATTATTCCTTTGGAAGCCAGAGTTGTCATCGTTATAATATTGGATATCTGTTATGGTATGAATCTAAAATGTCCCTCACAGGCTCCTGTGGGGCTCTTCATGTTTTAAGCTCTTGTTTGCCAGTTGGTAGTGTTACTTTGAGAGGCTCTGGAACCTTTGGGAGGTGGGGTCTAGCTGGCAGAAGTAGGTCACCGGAAAGAGTCTCTGAAGGACATGTCCAGCCCTTACTTCCTGCCTCACCCCCTCTGCCTCCTGACCCACTGTCACGTCGATAGTCCCAACCACACACTCCCACTGCCTCAGACTGAGTCACTCTACCCTGCCTTCCACTCTAGGGTGAGCTGAAACCCTCTGAAACTATGAGTCAAGCAAACCTTTCTCCCTTATGTTGTCTCTGTCAGGTGTTTTGTGACAGTGATGCAAACAGTCACTGTTACCCCCGGTCCTCTGTTGTTACTGATGATTTCTTCTCAAGAAAGGCCTGCAGACCTGTGGGAGTGAAGCTAAACAAGGGAAAAATTTAGCACAAACGGGTCCCAAGGCCCAGATATGGAGGACGATGGGGATTTGCGGGCACCTGGTCTCATATTTACTGACTCTGTCCTAGCAGTAGATAGTCACAAGGAGACAGTCTTAGAAGGTGTGTGTGTGTGTGTGTGTGTGTTGTGTGCCTAAGAAAAGGTTAAACTATATGGGAGCTATTTTTTTAAAATCTAAGTCAATTTTTCAGTGATACGCTTGTCAGCTAGGAATCGATGGAATGGCATGATTAACCTTTGCTGCCCAGACTTCTCTCAGTCACGGCATGTCCTTCGTGGCCTTTGCTTCGTAGCAGTCTTCAATAAGGGACTTATAGTGTTACTATAGGGTGTATGCATTTTATCCGTCATTCACTGCTGTAGATTGCTGGTGCTCCAGGATCCAGCAGTTTCCTCCTCCTCATGCCCTGGCCATTACATGCTTTATGAGGGCAGAGTGATATTTATTGGTCATGATATCCAAAGAGTACCTTCAGCAGCATGGTGTACTGAGCTATCCTCACTTTCTGCAAGAGCAGGACTCTTGTTTAGGACCCCATCCTTGATGGACCATCTTGTGTGTGTCCTTGGCATGGGCCCACTGCCTGTTTGGGCCATGCTGTAGCGCTGCGTGAAACGGTGGCACGGGGCAGCCTTCTGTTCAGCTCGGACACCGCAGTATCGTTACAGTCATTTCCATAAGAAGCTGAAGGCTGTGAACTAGGAAGAACTGGGCGTTGTGTTTAACTGGGCTGTGGGCAGTGCCTCCTGGGAAGAATAGGATGTCTGACCTGTCAGTTGTCTCTGTAAAAGTGTAAGGTAGAGCTCAAAGGCACACGTTGTCCAACCTGTAGGTCCTGACATACATGTGCGTTGTGGCTGTGCAGAGGGAAACTCCTGCATTAAGAAGTCCTCATGAATCAGGCATCTCAGATTCTCCCCTTGGGAGCTGTTGTGGGTCAATTCATCTTTCTTATGTGACTTTTAAGATTCTTGGGGAAGCAAAAAAGAAATGGTTTCTTGGTTACTTCCCACTGGGATCCCTTACAAAGAAACCGTGGGGCTGAAAAACTGCCAAGTAGAATATAAATCCTGGGCCGCCCCTGAGTGTGCTGGTGCAGCCAGGGCTGGAAGACGTATGCCGTACTCCCCCAACGGGGCGCGTGCCCCCCACCAACCCCCAAAACATAAAGTTTCTGCATACATCCAAGTTTATGGCTCTTAAATGATTTTGTTGCATTCTTCTATATGATATCTACCATCAGTACTTGCAGTTTCCAAATGGGAAGTAGGAGGGGTATGCTAATGAGTTATAGGTTTGATTCAAAGTGAACCAAAAACGAACTTACTTTCAGTCAGTTGTCTATTTCGTTTGTTTGAAAACCCACTTATTGTCCTGCTTTGTTTCAAAATGTGACACTTGGTGTTGCTTTGCAGGTTAGTTTTGCAAGGCCAGCACCCTGGGGGCTGTTTCCTCCCTGCCTTGCCTGCAGTTGGCACGTGTGGGCAGCCAGTGGATGACAGTGTCTACGCTCAGCCGGGTAAATGCTGCCAGGAGAAAGCTGGGGTGGTTTCCACTGGACTGTGCTTCTAAATGACCATTGCGGTGGTTTGAGCCACATATTAATTTGCTTTCCTCCCAAGGACATAGAGATCTTCTACATCTTAAAGATGGAGCAAGAGAACCTCAAGTATTTAAGAGGAAGCTACAAATATCCCACTGGGCTTCACATGACTCTGAGCATCTCTCCTAGTGCAACTTTCTAGGATTGCTTAGGGGAACGTCTCATAAAGATAAGATACTATTTACTGTGTATTATGTAGACAAACGTTCCAAAGGTGAACCCATTCCAATTAGAAAATGTATGAAGTTGGTCCATGACTTTGATGCCCAGGAAGGCACACATGCCAGTCTGGAATTCACTGATCAAGACTACTGTAGATGACAGACTTCAGGCTTCCTCTCAGCAGGTTAGCACAGTCTGTGCAGTCACTAATGCATACTGTTGTGCCTGGATTCATGCCTTGAACCAATGGGAAAGGCTAATGCAGATACATGATTATAAAGCCACCTGGTTTTATAAAGCCCTGATGGTTACAGGATTTGTTCAGCTGGTTGGTTCTGGGACAGTGAGGGTGTGGTTGAGATCAATATGGCAGGCTTGCCTCGTTCTATTGAGAATAGCCATAATTAAATGTTGTATGAGACAAATTAAAGGGATTTGAGTCCTCGGGGGTCAGATTAATCAGAATGATTGGCAAAGTAATTATAGGGAAATTTGCCAAAAAACAGAGCAGTGTAGAAATAAAGAGTGTGTGTTCTGGCAAATAATGCTTCATGGTTCTGTTGTGTTTTTACATGTCTGGCAAGCAAGACAGTTGACAGTTGCCAGCAAGACATTTTATTCTGAATTATTTTTTAAGGATGATTGTATAGCAAACATATAGCTGTAAATAGCAACCATCTTTGAAAGATAGAGACAGTGTCTTCCTCTGGCATAAAGAGCATGCTCAGTCTTCTATGAAAGATTCATGTTTTGTAGCACAACTTTCTCCAAGAGTGGGTTGCTCTTTTGAATAGTGGGATGTATGGGGTGAGAGAGGGTTGGATCTTAAAGAGCTGACAAAAATGCTGACATTTTGGTTACTGCTGCTGTTGTGAATAATATACTGTACAGCAGTTCTGACCTACAAGACATTCCTAAAACTGTAACAGGCTGACTTGTTAACTTGCAACTAGGATAAAACATAAGATCCTTCACAGTTCTTGACAACAAACTATCATTTGAAATAGGTATGTTATAAAGTTTAAAATGTGTAATAGCCCTTAAATGCTTAACTAAGATAATACAGTTAATTCATAATCTAAGAAAGGAGTTAAAATTGAACCATAGGGGGGAAAAAAGATGACATGCACAGATGTAACAAACAGAAAAGAAATTTCACAGTGTTAGAATTAACCTTACCAAAAGTTATATTAACTGGGCTGGAAAGAGGGCTTAGCCATTAAGGCGCTTGCCTGTGAAACCTAAGACCCATGTTCAATCTCTCTCCAGATTCCATGTAAGCCAGATGCACAAAAGTGATGCAAGCACAAGGTTGCACATGCGTACTAGGTGGCACAAGCATCTGGCATTTGATTGTAGTGGCTGAGGCCCCAGTGTGCCTATTCTCTTTCTTGTTCTCTTTCACTCTCTGTCTAAAAATTATATTAAATATAAGTGATCTAAATACTGTAATTAAAAGGGAAAGATGTTCAAATTGAATAAAAGTATGAATTAACTCTATGCAGAATACAATGAACACACTTTAAGTGTAATATACAAATAGTTTGGGGCTGGAGGGATGGCTTAGTGGTTAAGGTGCTTGCCTGCAAAGCCAAAGGACCCAGGTTTGATTCCTCAGGACCCACATTAGCCAGATGCTCAAGGTGGCACATGTGTCTGGAGTTAGTTTGCAGTTGCTGGAAGTCCTGCGCCCATTCTCTCTGTCTCTATCTCTCTCTCAAATAAATAAACAAAATTTAAAAAAATTTAAAACAAGAAAAAATACAAATGGTTTAAAGCAAAAAGGGTGGGAAAGTTATATTCTCTGAATGAAAACAGAGGCACAGTTTCTATATTAATAGGCACTTTAAAACATTCAGAACTAAGGATATTATGAGATAAAGATGGTCATTTTATAATGAAAAAGGGGTCAGTTAATCAAGAGTACATAACAGTCACAATTATTTATGTACCCATAAACATAAACAGTTTTCAAAGTGTTCATGATAGAACAGGGAAAAATAGATTCATAGTGGTAGAAATAGTTATCTTTGTCTCAACAATGGGTAGAAAACTCATGAAGTCAGCAAAGATAGAGTAGACTTTATTGACCTGTCGACTAAGGACTTCATTGCCATGTATAAAACAGTTCATTCCAAATGCTGGTTAGCAGCGTGTGCTCCCCTCAGTTTGACAGGAGTGGTGGCAGCGGGCAGGTAGATTCAGGGGCAAGTGGCTCCCTCTAGTGCTGCCATTCCTTGCAGGTCTCAGATCTTGGGACCGGTGGCCTTTGGCAGAGGCAAGTATTAGAGCCCCAAGTCTGAGACAAGTCTGTGGAACTCTTCTGACAACCAGGGCCTTCAGATTCTCTTCTCTGGTTTCTTACAGTGTGTTCTCAGCGCTCCATGTCTGCATCCCTTCTTCCTGTCCTGACTTTCCTTGAACCAGTTACCTGCTTCTTCGACAGTCAGCTGACCTCTTCCACAACTCAGTGGCTACTGCTGGGGCAAGTCAGGGTACCCGCCTCTGTTGAGACCGTGCTGGGGAGCTGGGGTGTGAGCCAAGACACTGATGCTGCTCAGGAACTGGGTGCAGCCACGGCTGAGGTCAGGCAGGTGTTGGCTAAGGGTGGTACCCTTCCCATTTGTAAGCAGAAGCAACAGACAGACCCAGAAGCTGTGGCCCAGGGCTCAGGAACTCAGCTCCAGAAGCAAGCTGGGGTATTCAGGAGACCAGCACTGATGAACAGAAGTCCCCAGGACCACCTCAGAGGCCAGCGGGACCTCATCAGGTCAGCTGTCACGCATCAATTTGCCAGTGCTTTGAAGCCAGGGCCTGGGGCTGACAAGCCAGGCATCATCTGCCAGCTGGGATCTTTGGGTCCCCAGCGCTGGGCATTGGAAGCTGGGCAGGCAGGACACACTGTCAGGATGGCCTCTGAGGTTTTGAGGACCTCACCAGCTGTCAAGATGCTGTGAGGACCACCCCGTTCTCAGCTGTCAAGCTGCCGTGGTGGCTGTCATTGCCCCCACCAGCCTCTGCTGCCTTGGTTTCTTCATGTAACCAGCTCAACAGGACCTGAGTCTACAGCCACCTTGACTTTGGATTTGCCAGCACCTAGAACAGCCAGAAATAAATGACTATTGTTTAAGTATAGGGTCCATGGTATTTTGTTTGAGCAGCCTGAGAAGAGCAAGGATGACCAGGGTGGCCTTGCCATGGGGCCCATGCTGAGACAATTCCTCAGTGAGGACTCTGCTTGAGGCTGTATGTAGTTGGAGGCCTTTCTCTCATCGCTGATGGGTATGCAAACACAGTGCTACCCGATCCCTCTCAGGGTCCTCTCTCCACCCCCTGGCACTGTCTGTTCCTTCACAGCTGTGTATTAGTCAGTGCTTAGTTAAGCACTTAGGAGGAATCTTCTGAAAACGTCCCATTTTCTCTCTCTGTTTCGCTTCTTTTTCTGTTAAGTTCAGCATTTTTTTTTTTCTTTGAGATAGTCCGGACTGAGCCCAGGGCCTCATACATGTTGTACCAACATTCTACCATTGAGCTTAATCCTAGCTCTCTCCTTCTCTTTTTTTAATTTTGACGTCGGGGCCTCACTAAATTGTAAAGGAAGACCTGGAGCTTTTGATCCTCGTGCCTCAGCCTCCACAGTACATGAGATCGTGGCCAATAGTAACTACCAGGCTCCACCTAGTGACTTTCGCCTCACCAAGTATTAAACTTGATTTCCTTTATAGTTCGAGTCCTGAATGCTCCCCAAAGCCCATGTGTCAGAGGCTTGCTCGCCAGAGCTGTGCTGCTGAGAGGGGGTGCAGCCTTTAAGAGGTGGGGCCTATGGACTGAGAAGCCTTTAGGTTGTCAGAGACGTGTCCTTGGAAAGATTTTGGAATCTTGGCGCCTTTCTTACTCTCTTGCTTTAGGGCATGAGATGAGCAGTTTAGTTCACTATGCACTTCTGCTGTGATGTCCGCCTGGCCACAGGACCACAAACAATGGAGCCAGTCACTTGGGGACTGGAACCCCGAAACTGTGAGCCAAAATAAACCTTTCCTTTGAAGGTATTTGTTATAATGACTTAGTTGTGCCAGGTGGAAAGGTAATCTGGTTCTTGCGTGGCAAAATGATACGTTTACATCCTCTCCTGAAGGGAGAAGCTGCTGGCCTCCAGGCCTCCATCTTCTACAGCAGCTGGGCCATGAACCTGACCAGCTGTGAGCATCACAGCAGCCTGGCGCCCCGGGCGCTGTCCACCAAGAGTTAGGGTCTGGGTGGAGACAGCCATGCTACAGGAAAGCACTTCTCTTTCCTTTATAATGCTTCTCTAGCGCCCTCTACTGGCGAAATTTAATATATTCCATTTGGCAAAGGAAAAGTGGGGGACCCGGATACATTTTCACCCGGCAGCCAGAGAGGGATGGATTACAGGCAACAGACACTTGCAGCCGTGTGGACTTTGTGGCTACCTTGTTAGCACATATGTTTCTTAACTTATGATGGGTTTACATCTCGATAAGCCCATCATAATCTAAAAATATCGTAAGTCAAAATGCTCTGTTGTCCAGCATTGTGAGAGAGCAGGACTTCGTATCACTAGCCCAGCATAAGAACCAAATTCAAACCTCCAAGGATTGCTTCCACCGGATTCTTTTTTAAAGATATATTTATTTATTTATGGGGGGGAGAGAAAGAGAGAGAGAGAGAGAGAGAGAGAGAGAGGGAGAATTGGGCATGCCAGGGCCTCCAGCCACTGCAAACAAACTCCAGACACATGTACACCTTGTGCATCTGGCTCAGGTTGGTCCTGGAGACTCGAACCGGGATCCTTTGGCTTTGCAGGCAAACGCCTTAACCGCAAAGGACATCTCTGCAGCCCCCATTGGATTCTTATCACCTCCAATCCATTGCAGAGTGGGAAGTCATTGTGTTGAAACACCAGCAATGGTGACATCTGTATTTCAAAATTTTGTGGCCATCTGATAAGTTCAGACCTAAAACATCAACAACATGCTCTTAAATGAATTTCATTTTGCTCTCTGGTTGCTCTTTTTTTATAGGACCTTTTATTGACAACCTCTGTCCATATAGACAATATACCATGATCATCATTCCCTCCCGTCAACCTCCTTTCCCCTTCCCGAATCCCCCTCCACTGAATCCCTTCTTCCTTCCAAATAGTCTCTCTTCTATGTTGAAGTCATCATTTTTTTCTCTTCTATTATGTAGGTCCTGTGTAGGTAAGTGTCAGCGACTGTGGGATCACGAATACCACGATCACTTTGTGTCTGGAAGACTGTATTACAAGGCACTCTTCCTTTGGCTCGAACATTCTTTCTCCCACCTCTTCTGCAATGGTCCCTGAGCCTTGGAGGGTGTGACAGAGATGTCCCACTTAGTGCTGAACACCGCTTGGTCGTCCTAGTGGTCTCTGCCATCTGAAAAGAGAAGCTTTTCTAACTAAAAGTGAAAGTGGCATTAATATATGGGCATACACATATGCATTTAGAGGGCAGTTTGGTGGGAATAATATGTCCATTTAGCCAAACAATAGTAGTAGTTTCCTCCCCAAGGCTTATGACCTCCCCAGCCATTGGATTTTCATTAGGTTTTGAGTAGTAGGTTGAATTCTTTCTTGTTAAATGAATATTTTTTTAAGTTGAATTTCAGGTAACGAAGATTGATATAATTCCAAGAAGAGAACAGTAGTTTCATCCATTCCTAGCAAAAATGATAATCTCCTGGGAAGCCTGATGCTTGAAGATGACATTACCAGCCCCACAGCTTCAAATTCATAACCATGAAGAAAAGCCTCAATATGTCTATTTTAAACAAACATCCAAGACATTCTTGTACAAATGGTCCACTGGTCACACTGTCAGAAACAACATGTCCCAGTAATTTCTCTCAGTTCAAACAGGGGTTTCCGACAAGCTCGAATGGAAGATTACTTGTCTCCAACCAAATCTATCTGTTCCCTCCCATGGCATACTCTGGGTCAGCAGGGAGAGCAAGGTAGTAATTGTGGATTCCAGGCCCACTCTAGCGCTCTGTAGAGGGGCGGCAACAACCTTAGACAAGTCTGGAGAGTTCATCAGCATGTAGGAATCAATCAACATCCGGGAACTGTGGTCCACTACTGGGGTGAGACAACAGTTTCTTCCTTTAATACCAACTCATCGACGGGCTCAGTGTGACCCTGGGCAAATCAGTTAAAAGCCACTGGGCAGTGCCCTTCTTCGTCAAGCAAGGAGATGGCAGTCAACTCTAAATTATACAAATTGTCTAGTAGTGTGAATAGTGCATAGCCATAATAATCAATAGTGAAAATTTTCAAGACCATCAGTTGCCAAGAAATTTGACATTTTTCAAAATGAATTGTCAAATGCTAATCAAAGTTGCTTATTTTCTTAAGTGGTTCCAGGTGAGATAATTTTAGACGATTTTTTTTTTTCATGGAATGATGCCTCATGAAGTTTGAGATGAGGGGGAAAGAATAAAGCAGTGTTTTGGGTTGTGCAAATGATTTAGCTAATTTTGGAGCAGTTGGAGATGAACGCATTATTAGATAACATTTATTCCATGTGTGAATGACTCATTAGTTCGGGTTCTGCCCTTTATGTGCAAATGTGGCATGCAGAGGGATCTTCAACTACTGGGCATCTTTACAAGAAATGACAACAGAGCTTCTAAGGTGACCCTAGGTTCTATGTCTTTCAAATGAATGGTCCAGTAGGTTCCACACAGATTTTGTGTCAGGGTTTTGATCTCCCTGACCCTGGAGGTGGCCATTTTGTTTCTATCCATTTAGTAGATAACCCTACTGGAGAAGACCATGGAGTTGTGATGGGTAAAACAACTCAACTTCATAAAATTCTCCTCAACTTAATTGATAAAGATAATACAATTCTAACAATGTTTTAACCAGAAAAAATGATTATAAAGATGACATGGAACATTCACATAAGAATAGATAGAATATATTTTGAAGTGAGCATTATTTTCATTGGTCTTACAACATATTGCAAATCTACCACTACTGAAACAATGTGGGATTAGTGCATAGCCAAAAGTAGCAAACTAAAGAAGAGGAAGCCCAGAAACACATCCAAATGCATATAGAATTTTCTAGATGCTGCAGTTGCAATTTTAATACAGTGGAACTTTTTTCAGGGTTTGAAATTACCTATTATGTAGGAAAAATAGATTTCCATCTCACACACTACAAAAAGTAAAAGATTAAGATAGCAAAATGGGAATTAAAAGTCCTGTAAATGCTTATGGGAGTCAGGTAATTCAATCCTTCTCTAAGACGCGATATCGCTATCAAAGGAAAGATGGACATGTTGTTTTACAAAACAATTATATAACACAAACAATTAAGACACAAAGAGCTGTGTGTGTGTGTGTGTGCACGTGTGTGTTAAAGTTACAAGAAGACCAACATTCCAAGACAATGGCAAAAAGATAAAATAAAATAATCATAAAAGAAATATAAATAATGCTTTGCAAAGAGAATAATGTTCAAGCTTATCTTGAAATAAGGGATTAGAATTGAAATTCCAAAACGCATCACTTATTCATTTATTTGTTCACTTATGACATTAGTAATTCACAAGGCATTTGGCTATAATACAGAGAAATCATGGGGATTCTTGCATACATTGTTGGCAAGAAGGCAAGAATATCATTTGGTGCAGCCTGTATAGAGTGTAACTTATTGGTGCCTTTTAATGTGCAAGACCTTTCTCCCTTGGGTCATGGGTATCGTTACTAACTTTAGCAGGTGTATGGTGTCGTGTCACTCACGTGAGGCTTAGCTGATATGATTTGTTCCAATGTTTACTACTTTGAACATTACTGTAGTGCAATGTGTACACACCACTACACACTTACCCTACTACTTTTTTTAGGGTAGAGTCCTATATATGGATCTATTTGATCACTTGTAGAGTATCTTAATGACTTTGGGCAAAGAAACCTGATCTAGAGAGCCCATTACAGATGCTGTCAATAAAATGAACCTCTGCTTCCCAAATATGTATACTCATTTTTCTTGGTGGTCCCTGTAGTTGCTTTCAAAAGTTAACATTTTCAAAGATCAGGTAGCTGTAGTTGCTTGAACTAGGGGCTATGGCTTCTGTTCCATTGACCTATATGTCTGTTTATATGCCAGTACCGTTCTGTTTTTATTACTAGGGCTTTGTAGTATAACTTAAAATCAGATGTGGTGATACAGCCAGAGGTGTTTCTTTAGCTGAGGATAGTTTTTAGATATCTGGGCCTTCTGCAGTTCTATAAGAATTTTGAGATTATTTTTTCTATGTCTGAAGAACGATGCTGGAATTTTTATCGGCATTGCATTGAACCACCTGTATGTTGCTGTTGGTAGAATGGTCATTTTTGCAATATTAATTTTTCTGATCCATGAGCATGAGAGGTCTCTCCATCTTATCATGTTCTCCTCAGTTTCTTTCACGATTGTTTTCATTGTATAGGTCTTTCACTTCCTTGGTTAACGATATTCCAGGATATTTGATTTTTGGTGGTTTTCTTACCTAGCCTTCATCTCTGTCCATTCCCTTCTGGCTTCCTTCACATAACACTCACCTGCAGGGAAAAATACAGCTATTCTGGACCTTATTATAATTTTTCTTTTTAAGTTGATTTCCATTTGTTGTGTCTAATTTTTCTTAGTGGAGACAGCCGAGGTCTGCTCAGAGCAGCTTAGCGCAGCCATCTGTGTGTACGAAAGAGCAGAGACAATTAAAACCTGTTGACAACTTTGGGCAAAGCTGTGGGCCTCATGTTCTGTAATTTATGTGCGAAGCTGAAGAACAACCAGTTCAGGCTGGTTCTTCAAAGAGGCGCAGCCTGGGGCGCGCGTTTGGCAGCTCAGCCTCGCTGCACGGCAGCAGAGGGACACCGGAGTCCAACGGATTCTGAGATGCACGCTAGGAGCCCATGGAAACAAACACAGAAGGTGCCAGAGAGAAGATAGAAGCTTCCACCGTTCTTCATCTAATTTCTCTTCTCTCTGGTTAACAGACAAGCATGTCCCTCTCCCGCGGCTTAGTGTGTCTTGATGCTAGGAATGTGAAGGGCTCATTCCAGCAACCACTGTGGGACACCTCAGCTGAGCTGTGCCAGGTGGCTAAGGTGCTGCGCAGTGGCTTGTGGGAGGACCCTGCGCCTCTGCCACTAGTTCTTGTCTCCCTCATCTTCCAGCTGGGCTACCTTAGGCAACTCTCCTTCCTTCTTTTCAAAGAGAATGAAACAACACGTGCTTCACAGGCTTGGTGCAATGGCTGGAGGAGATGCAGACGACACCCTCGTTATTCCTCTCTCATCTCCTTGTGACCTTCTACCTCCTCTTAGATGGTTCTCACATCCGGCCTTCCCCATGGACAGGCCATGTGCTTGGGTGGGAAGGAGTTTGGCATCTCAGCTGCTTGGGTTCCAAGAACCATAACCGACTGCTTTCTTCACCTATGAGAAGGCTTCTTCTCAGGCCCCAGCCGTTTCTCCTCCACTCCTCCATCCTAATGTTGCTGAACTGCATTCCCGTCCTGGACCTCTTCTCTGTAACGTAGGCCATGCAGCCCCATTCATATCTATGACGTCAGTGATCATTTGCACAGAGCACTGTCCGCTAGATGATTCCGGATCAAACATCACATCACAGAATCACCAGCGGGTGGTGGCTGAGCACGGCGCGCTGTACGAAAGCTACAGACACTACGCCACCGTGTCCACCCCAGGTCCTCGTTCACTTCTCCGTTCTGGCCTCAGTTTGTGCCCGTTTAGGAGGTCACAGAGACCCCGAGAAGGGGAAGTGTCCAGTCCAGCCTGGCCCTATATTCACTTCTGTTGTCTTGGAGAGTGCTTTTTGCTAAACGGTAGCTGGATGTGTGTAAAGGACACAGGGGACCAAATTCTAGTCTCTGTGGGGACCACTTGTAAATAGGTTCACTTGAACTGAGGGTAGCCATGTGGTAAGACTGGACTTCCCACTTCCCTGGGTTACTGTCAAGGAAAAGGGCTCTTGTCAAAATTAGGCATCATTTCAGCTTTTGAAACTTTTATTGCCATCTTACAGGAATATAAATAATATCTCATGATCATGATTCCCTCCCACCACTCCCCCTGTTTCCTCTCCCCAGAAGCGCCTTCATGGAATCCCTGCTTCTTTCCAACTAATCTCTCTTCCATTTTGATGTCACCATTTTTTACTTCCTATTATGTAGGTCTTGTGTAGGTAGCCTCAGCCACTGTGAGGCCATGGCTATAAGGCCATTATTTTTTGGTCTGGAAGACAGTATTGTCAGCACTCCTCCTCTTCCTTTAGCTCTTACAGTCTTTCTACCACCTCTTCTGCTGTGGTCCCTGAGCCTTGGAGGGTGTGACAGAGACGTCTCATTTAGTACTGAACACTCCACCGTCACTTTTTCTCAGCACTTCGGTGAGTTTTCAGTCTTCCCAGTGGTCACTGCTATCTGAAAAGAGAAGCTTCTCGAAACAAAGCAGAGTCACATTAATATATGAGCATCAGTGTAAGTATTTGGAGAGCAGTTTTGTGGGAATAATATATCCATTTAGCTGGACAACAGTAGTAGTTCCTCTCTAGTACTGTTGACCTCCCAAGCCATAAGCTTGTAATTTATTGTCAGTTCTAGGCAGGAATTCCCTCTCATGGAGTGAGCTTGAAATCCAATAGAGAGCAGTTGGTTTCCCCCTTAGCGGATCTGCCACCATTGCACCAGTTGGTACATTTGGCCTGACTAGCTGGCTATAGAGCTTGCAGGGTTCACTGCTGGTTAATAACATTGATGACTTTTCTTCCTAATGGGCTGTACAGATGTCTTTCCAGCATCCTGACTTGTCAAAGCAGAAAAAGATCTGGTGTTAGCCACCTACTGATGAGGTTGAAGGGGACCAGTGATGCTGACACTGATGCGCCTGGACACAAGCACACAGATACACAGGAGAACTGAGAGGAAGTGAGGCTTTTAAAAACATGGTGGAACTCACCCATCAGTGAAGGTTGGGACTTACTGCATTAAACTCTTCCTGGGGAGATGGGAATAAAAGTCTATTCACCCCAAGATGAGGCACTAACAACAGACCAAAGTATTGATTATACCAAAGTCCAACTTGAAGAACCAATGAGATTTTGGGGGTTACCCACAGAGTCTGAGTGAAGGGTTACTTATAGGACTTATGGATGATTCCAAGGCACTGGTATCACCGAAACACACCCCAACATAGATGACAACATCTCCGAGCTCACTGCACAACTTGGAGGCAGCTGGCTGGTTAATCTCTTCTCCCAAGTGGCTCTTATGCCTGATGTGCCCTTGGAGAGGGGCCTTACAAATCTTGTAAGTTTCAGGAACTTCCTGTGACTTGTGAGGTGCTCAGCCTTGGTGACGCCTAAACCCCAAAGAGCTTCCCAAGTCTTCAGGCTCTTCCTGCATCCTAAGAGCCTCCCAACAACATGAGACGTGTCAAATAGGAGGAAATTGCTTTACAACAAGATTATGTGAAGGGAAGGGCCACTCATGTCGGGGCAATGCCCCTGGTGCAGAGCACGCCCATGGCTGCCACCACGAGGCTGACGTGAGCATTTTCCCAGCAGCCCCGTGTGTCGTCTGTAGAGAGAGAACGTGTGATCCTTCTCTCCTGGTTCTTATTGTTAAGGTCTTGTTTCCCTCACCTGGCGTGTTGAAGGCCATGCTGGTGGGTGACTGTCGTGTACGGCTCTCCCCTTGTCCCTGCTGTTCTGCTCTGCGTCATGACCCCTACTGTGACTTCCCCTGTGTCATGATTCCCCACTGTGACTTCCCCTGCATCATGATTCCCCACTGTGACTTGCCCTGCATCATGATTCCCCACTGTGAGGTCTTCCTGTTTGCCCTGAGCTGTTCTTTAGCAATCTTCTGGATGAACGACTAGTGATAGATTCCATGGCATCTTTCTGTTTTTGCAGTTTGCTGATTCATATATTCAGCACACTTCCTCACACAGGAAGTGTGCTGTGTAAGCTGGGTATTTGGATGCCTTCAAATATTGTTGTTTTACTCAAAATGTTTTTGCCCTTCCAATTTTGAGCACATGAATTTATTGTCCATTGACTAATGAAAGCTGTAACGGTCCCCTGCATTTTTGAATCTTTTCTAATGCTTTAGTTGTCTTAGTGGTCATGGACTTTCAGGAGAATGCTCTAGCTTTGTAGTTATTTTGATCCATTGTATTTGGTACTCAGACACGTCAAATGTGTGGAAAAAATGTCCTCTTATGTTCTTTCAGAAGCGTTCCCATCCACTTTCTCTGTTCCTTTGCTGTAAGTTCTCTTAGTTAGATTTTTCAAGCTCTTCCATGAGGCTTACCTTTATCCTAAAAGTTTGACATCTTGTATTTGCTTTAAGAGCTACAAGAGGTTTTTAGCTAACTTTTTAGCTCTTTTATGGAATGTCATATCCTATCTATCTATCTATCTATCTATCTATCTATCTATCTATCATATATACATCATCTATTGTGGTGCTAAGGATGGGAGCCAGGACCTTGTGTATGCTAGGTAAGTACTCTACTACTGAGCAACACCCCCAGCTCATATATTATAGATGTATTATTTTAAATTTGTAAGAACTCCTTTGTGTGTTCTGGTAGTTCTTTTTTCAGCCATACTATTCTTATTTTATGACTGCAATCTTAAACCCCTTTAAAGTTAATGAATATGGATAATCATTAACTATTTTTAAAACATCTCTTCTTGTTCTTAAAGTAGGTCTGTTCCTTTGAGACTCTATGTTTTGGTCTTTTTAAATTTCCTGTTAGTAGTTGTCTCTGAATGCCTGGTGACCTGGTTTGTAGGTTCAGACCAATGAATGATGTTTCATAATAGCAATATGTGTCCTGTGTAGGTTTCTTTTGAATTGGGGTGCATGGTGTGCTTCGGGAAAGGTGCTTCCCACTGATGAAAGGCAGATAAGAACCTCCGTGCAGATGCTCAGTGCTAACTGGCAGACTTGCTTTAGAATGTACATGGGGGAGGCAGCCTTAGAAGTGATATTCTGCCTCATTTCCTCCCACTCAACACCAGAACAAGGAATGCTGTGCTCTGAGACCAACACCCATGCTTAACACAAGCCCTTGTCCCGTCAGTCCACTCATTTCTTTAAGAGAGGAGTCTACCACCCTCATCAGCCCCACTTCACAAGACCAAAGTCTGGTACCCACTGCTCTGTGTAGGAGGGACCACCTACCTAATGCCCATACTTTGTTCTGTGTAGGAGGGAGTCACCAACCCAATGCCTATGTGGTGGCTGACATTGACATTCTGTAAGGTGAATGGCTTCCATGGCCTTGAAGTCCCCTTGTCCTTGTGTTTCAGCTTTCTGTGTCCCACACATTGCACATCTCCATCTGATCCTGCCACCAAGGAATGTGTTAGCATCTACAGGAGACCTTCCATGAAGGAACATGCCACCATCTATGAGAGACCTTCCATGGAGTAACATGTCAGCATCCACAGGAGACCTCCAAGGAGGACCCTGTCAGCTTCTATGGGAGACCTTCCAAGGAGGAACCTGTTAGCGTTTATGGGAGATCTTCCATGCAAGAACATGCCAGAATCTACAGGAGACCTTCCATGGAGGAACATGCCAGAGTCCACAGGAGACCTTCCATGGAAGAACATGCCAGAGTCTACAGGAGACCTTCCATGGAGGAACATGCCAGAGTCTACAGGAGACCTTCCATGGAGGAACATGCCAGAGTCTACAGGAGACCTTCCATGGAGGAACATGCCAGAGTCTACAGGAGACCTTCCATGGAGGAACATGCCAGAGTCTACAGGAGACCTTCCATGGAGGAACATGCCAGAGTCTACAGGACAGGAGACCTTCCATGGAGGAACATGCCAGAGTCTACAGGAGACCTTCCATGGAAGAACATGCCAGAGTCTACAGGAGACCTTCCATGGAGGAACATGCCAGAGTCTACAGGAGACCTTCCATGGAGGAACATACCAGCTTCTATGGGAGATCTTCTATCAAGAAATGAGTTGGCATTTGCAGGAGACCTTCCCTCACCATTTTGTCACTGACACAGATTTGTTTATTTTGCACTCCAGCACAGTCCTTCTGGGGGTTCTGCTGGCAGGGGGTGACATACTCATGCTGCCACCATGTACCCACGCTTGCCACTCCTGGGGTGCTGTTTTCAAAAATGTAAGTATTTTGGTTGAAGGCCTACTCATCTCTTTATCTGCATTTCTACTGATTAGCATGACATGTCTGGAGATAAAAATAGGCTCTTGTTAAGAAGGAAGGATTCAGTTAGAGAGCAGAAATAAGTTCTGGTGCTCTTTCAAGCAGCATAGAGACCACAAATAAGGATAATGTAATATTTACTTCAAAAAAAATCAAGAAGAAATAATTTTGAATGTTTTCAACATGAAGAAGTGATGAATCTTTGGGGGAAACAGATGGGTGTACCCTAATTTAAATATTACGCAACTCGAATGAGTCAAAATGCATAGCATCCCATGAATATGGACACTTCTCCATCATTAAAAAGGAAGATCTTGATATGTCGCCCAGTGGGTTGCTTGTCTGGTATGCACAGGACCTTCAATTGAGTCTGCAGTACTGCCTAAAAATGTACAAAGCAGGGGAAGAAGGAGGAGAGAGAGAGAGGGAAGGAGAGAAAGGAGGCCAAAAGAGAGGAAGGAAGGAAGGAAAAAAGGGACACAGGGATAGAGGGAAAAGAGGGAGGGAGGAAGGAATGAAGACAGAAAGTCAGGTAGGGAGAGAGGGAGGGAAAGAAGGAAGGAAGGGTTACTGAGAAGGGAATGAGAGAGGAGGGAAGGGAAGAAGAAAGAGGAAGGAAGAAGGGAAAGACAGGGAGGATTGAAGGGAGATAGGGCCGGGGCAGGGCAGATGAAAAGAAGGGAATGAGAAAAGAAGGGAGACAGGGAGAGAGAGGAAGAAAGGAAGGAAAAAAGGAAGGGATACAGAAAGAAGGGATGAGGGAGGAAGAAAGGAGAAAGGAAGGGAGAAAAGGAGATAGGTAGGAGGAAGGAAGGAAGAAAGGCAGAGGGGATGGTATGAGGGAGGAAGAAAAGAGGAAGGGCGGAAGTAAGGGAGGGGTAAGGAAGTCAAGAAAGAAGGGCTTACACAAAAGTAACAACAGAAGGAAATCTAGACACTAGGAAGCAGCAAAGCTCTGAGTTACATATTAGTCATGTGACCAATCATGTCTGAAGATCCTGGCCTCACAGTCGCCATGGCATGTGCCACAGGTACTAGAAATGAACAGCTTCCAAGGGCTTTCTTGATGGGCAGAAGGTTCTTGCCAGCGGGTCTCCCGGCACACAGGGAAGGCCTGTACTGGAGTCCATGAAGAGCTCAGGCAAAGCCACTCAGGCAGATTACCGAAGTAACATCAAGAATCTCTTGATCAAGACTGAAGAACACAGATATTATTCTGAACTCAAAACTCTTTTCCCAGCACAACAGTCTGTGGTGTAGTGAAGGAATATTCCTTCACTTCAGCCCTCAAGGGGTCAGAGTTGGGAGAGGTCAGAAACAGAAGACAGACTAACAAAGAAGACCTGAACATGTCACTTGGCTCATGTGGTG
Source organism: Dipus sagitta (assembly GCA_036346955.1). Taxonomy (NCBI): domain Eukaryota; kingdom Metazoa; phylum Chordata; class Mammalia; order Rodentia; family Dipodidae; genus Dipus; species Dipus sagitta. The sequence continues at coordinate 65,185,374 of CM070786.1, forward strand.
CCCATCAGGCAGGAGGAACTGCAGGGAAAGGAACCTAAAGCTTGCATGCATGTTCAGTCAAGAGCGCTGCATCTCTGAGAAGGGACAGAGGGAAGCATTTTCTGACTGTTGGTAGTGGGAACCCGGGCAGGTCATGTGGGGGAAAAGCCTGCAGAAGGGCTGCTCGTCTCCGGTCAGAGAATTTCTTTGTTATCTTTAGGTGGAAGAGAGGGTGGTGCGGGGGGGAGGGGAGGGAAAGATCCCTTCTTGGTGGTTTTCAAATGCTTTTAGCTAAAAGTGTTTATGCTTAAAAGGTATGTCTTGGGGTGAACATTCTAGTTCCCTTTAACTGCGATCGCAGTTTTCTTTCTTACTCAGCCTCCAACAGAAACATGGTACCTAAAATGGGAGAAAAAAACCCACATTTTTCACATTATGAGTGTGGACTTCATTGTCCTTGAAGTCTAGCTGAACTTGGTTGTGTGCATTTGTCTGGAGAGGGAATTCACAGTTTTGTTTTCAGCCTCTCTCTGAGGTCCAGTGACCTCTGAGGACCTTCATGAGAGTGGCATGAGAGCTTTCTCCTTTTGGGAGACCTGTCACCCTCCCCCTCTTTTTAGAGCACTCTAAGGTATTACTTTGGGGTCAACATTTTAATTAGTAGAGACTCAGGAAATAGGAAAGTTAACTTAGTAGGTCATTTCTAGTCTTCTGCCCTTCCTCGAGACAATACATGCAGAAGAGATACAAGGGTGGGATACAGTGAGTGGGAGCAGAGACAAGGGGAGGAAGAGGAAGAGGGAGAATGTCAGAAGGTAAAGCATCAATGTTTCTAGAATGTTCTCATGCCAATGTGAGCATGGATCAACTATAAAGGAATCCTCCAGGAGCTATGAAGGGAGGCCTTCATTGCCCTGCAGGGAGCTGTGAGGGAGACAGGAAGACTTTTCAGAGACTTTCCCAGCAGGCTTTCTGAGAGACCCTCCCAAAGAGCTTGAGTTCAGGATGAGAGCAGCCTTTAGTTGTCACAGGTGAGTTATTAGCCACAGACGCCCTTCAGAGCTTCATGGAGAGCTTGTGGACTCGGGCGTGTGGCTGGAGCTCCCGGAGGCTGTGTGAAAGTCTAGAAGGTCGCCTTAGTGGAGCACGCTCAGTCACCCCAGGGTGCCCTGCTTTGCAAAGTTGCGGCTGTGGCTGTGAAACCATCGGCGCCCGTGTTATTCATGCATCGCAGTAGGACAGCCTCAGGATGTTGCCAGCTGGTTTCTTGTAGTATTCTGAGGAACTCGAAATTTTAGTAGAAAACCACTGTGGTCCAATTTGAATCTAGCTATGGCATTCAATCACTTAAAAATTACGAAGATATATTTTTTGTTCAAGAGAACGTATGAGGAGGATCATGCATGTACTCAAACCAAACCCATGAACCCCCTGAGTGATGCACAGGGAACAACTATGGGAGAGTATTCTGCACAGTGGCTCAGGCCCTTCACACACCCGTGCCACGGACAGGGACTGTGGCTACTGGGGCTCTGAAGAGAAACAAAATGGCAGTGGTCCGATGAGTCCCCTAAGGCCTGGAACGTCGCTGGATGGCTTTCTTCCTTGGGTCAAGCTGTATGGTTGGCCTGTCTCTGACCACTTGCCCACACATGTTGCTTCTCTGCTTGTGTGCGGCTCAGCATGGCCAGAGCTCTAAGTCCCCATGGTTTTGTCTTGGCTTCTGATAGTAACCCAGCTCTCATGGTGCCAGATTCCAGAATCAGACTGACCAAAGCTGAGCCATGCCCAACACTGCCCATAGAGCTGCCTCTGGAGGCATGAGTTTAATGATAAAACCAGAGAGGCCGGTTCCTGTCCTGTAGCCAGAACTCTAGACAGAGGGGGCTTATTTTATGCAGCATGAAGACAGCCAGGCAGTGACTAACCTCCTTAATACTCTGTTTCCCCTCAGCTAGTCCTTGATGTTCCTAATGTACATGCTAAAAACAAACCATACTTTATCTCAGTGCATCCTACATTTGAGTTGGAAATTTCCAATATGTTACATTTCTGATTTTGGATGTTGTTCCATATTCACGCAATGAAATGAATAAAAAACTGTTTTGCAGTGTTCTTTAGGAAGTCCTGCATGGTTTTAGATAACTAAAGGATCCCAGAACATCGCTGAGGCTGGCATTGTTGTTTGTTTTGTTTTTGCAGCCAGTAAGTACTAGACTTTACAGATAGTACATCCATTTCGGTTAGCCCTGAAATGCCTCTCTTCAATGCATGAAAGAATTTCTTATCTTCATTGACTGTTTTTACATCCTTTATTTGCATCAATCCTTGATAACTCATGTTATGGGTGGGTGATGTGCACATGAATGTGTATGCATGTTCATATGTGTGTGGTGTACATATGTATTCATATGTACATGCATGTTTCAATACATGTGGGTATTCACGTTCACAAGGCACACATGTGTGGAGGTACATGCATATGTGTGTGGAGTCCAGACGTCGATGTCGACTGCTCTCATTTGCTCTTCATGTTACCCTTTGAGATCTCTCTAAAGAAATCTAGTGCTCATTGATTTGGCTAGACTAGGTAGGTGGTGAGCCCAGGCATTCCCTGTCTCCATGTCTCCCGCACTAGGACTGCAGGTGCACACCGCCATGCCTGGCACTTTATGTGGGTGCTGGGCATTGAGCTCAGGTCCCCAGGGTTGTGTGACAAGTGCTTTACCTGCTGAGGCGTTGTCCAGCCTAATACTGTTGTTGGGTGCATCAGGTTAAGGTGTGGATAGTCACACTTGCGCCACTCCAAAAGTAAATCAGGGACTGTTGTTGCTGTTGTTATTATTATTAGTATTATTCCTGGGTCTTCTTAATTTCTACTTTAACTTCTCTTCCCAAGGACAACGATCATTAAGAAAGTCTTCATGTATTGGAGAAAGGTATTCCTGAGCTGATCAAAATGAATGCATGCTCTGCAGTCTGGTACTAACTGACAACTTGCAATTAGTCAGCCCTGTCATACTATGACAGATAACAGAGATGATTAGCTTATAACAGAGAAACTTTGTTTTGGCTCACAGGTTTAGAGGGTTCAGCCCATGACTAATTGTCCCCATTGCTGTGGGAAGGTTTCATTTTGGAAGTATGTGGTGATGCAAAATCGCTCCGCTCATCATGAGCCAGAGAACAAGAAAGATCGAGAAGAGAGGACCAGAGCACCCTACTTCCTTTCAGCCCCCTGCTTCAATGACCTAAAGACCTCCCACGGGGCCTTGCTCCTTAAAGAGCATGCCACCTCTTAGCAGACCCATGTTGGGGAACAAGGTTTTAACACATGAGCCTTGGGGGACATTTAAAATCCACTATTGTGTGCCAAGATATGCCAGTAACCATGAGATACCATTCTCTCTGTGATTTCTCATCTTCTTCATTTCAGCACAAGAGCTGTTGCTAGCCAGAAAATGCCAGATGGCACAGAGAAATCATATTCCAGAGCAATGTCACCTGCAAAAGTGAGCCAGCAGCTAATTGACAAAGATGTCCTTGCTGTGTTTATAGAGTCAAGATGTCCCACTTCCATCGCTGGGACTGTCTTTGTAGGGTTGGCTGGTGTCCGTGGCTGTCCTTGCAACTTGATTCTAGGCATGGTCTGGTCTCTGAGTCTGTCCGAGGCACAACTCTGCAGGCTCTCCTTCTTCAAGTGGTTTTCTTTTTCTTCCTTAACCTTTAGAATCTCTCTTCTCTGTCTCCTAGAGCTGCGTTCACACTCTTTGCACCAAACCTTTGAGAACTCATTTGTTATCAGGACTGTCTTTTAAAAGTACATCTACTATTGAAGCTGGGGAGATTGCTCAGTGAGCGAAGTACTTTCCACATACGCATGAAGACTTGTTAGTATCCTCAGCACCCACATAGAAGGCCAGCAGTGGTCATAGACTGGTAGTACCAAGGCAGGGGAAGCAGACTCAGGGACTCCTTTGAGCTCATGGGCTAGCTAATCCAGCCAAGTTGGTGAGTTCGAGACTGAGACACATTAATACATACATGAGTACACACCACACACACATACATCTTATTATTACCAGCTGGCTGGTAAGACCATTCCAGACTGTTTCTTTTTCTTTTCTTATCTTCTTTTCCCATATGGGATCTCAATGTTGGTTCCCATTCATGGGCTGCTAATTAATATTTGTTGATTGAGTGGTTTGCTCAGAAAGCTCAGGGGAACAAAGTTCTACAAAACATCAAAATTATAAATAAATAGTGAATTTTAGCTCAAACTATAAGGTATCTTGTGCTAGATTTCCCCCAGACAGTTGTTTTAGTTGCTGAGTAATTCTGATTAAGTGTCAGACATCGCCAGGAAATTATTTTTCATATCTCATCCCAATGTTAGCTTGTGACTGTGGTGCAAGTCCGATGATCTGCAATTATCTGTCTGGGGATGGATTTATTGTGTAAAACATTTCCACTTATGAAATATTCCATTCTGCACTCACCTTGCTGAAGCAGAGCCTCGCAGCAGGATGGAGAAGGTCAGCGAGCAGCAGAGGTGAATCTGGCCATATCTCGGGCTGCTTCTCAGAGTGTGGTCCTCTGCCCTGTTGCGTCAGCGTCGTCTGGGGACTTTCCAGATGGTACAGGAAGAAAAGAAGGCCCTCTCCTGCCACCCAAACTCTGGTGGTGACATAGAATGCATTGTATGTCCAGGTGATTCTGAAGGATGCCAAGATGTGAGAGAATCCATTCTAGGCAGGAACTTTGCATGGCTTCTAGGTAATATTTTTGAGTTAAAATTGGCCTGATGGTTTAAAAATATGCAAATATCCAGACAATTCATCATGTCTCACTGGGTAAACTTTCACAAGGAGACTCCTATATGTCAGGTACTGGTGCTAGATGCTGGAAATAAATAAGAAAACATTTCTGTTTCAAGGGTGCCTTAGGCTCAAAATGGATGCAGATGAAAACAACAACAACAACACATTATAGTCCCAATGGAAATGCATGTGTAAAGGATGTATTCCGTTTTTTCTTTTTTATTGACAATTTTCAAATGTGTACATAATGCATGCTGATCATAACCCTCTCAGTGTCTTCTTTTGTCCTCCCCTCTCCCACACCTCTTCCTCACAACCCCTTCTTTTCCAGCTAGTTCTTCTAGTCTGGTATCTTTTTGTGCCTTCTTCTGTCACCCATGATGACGTGTTGATGGGCCCAATATTGTGCAGGTAGCAAGAGCTGCTTGAGATCATGAAAGCAATGTCGACTCTGTGTCCCGAAGGCAGTGTTCCAGAGCACTCCTCCATATCCTCTGGTCCTTACATTCTTTCCACCACCTCTTCTGCAGCATTCCCTGAACCTTGGCGACTTTAATTTGCGTTTCCCTGTTGGCTAAAGGAGTTGAACATTAAAAATGTTTATTAACTCTTGTTTCTTCTTTGGAGAACTCTCTAAGCAATTCTGTGGTCATTTTTTTATTGGATTATTTGATTTTTTTTATCGCTTCGTTGTTTTTGTAAGATCTTTGTATAATCTAGACATTAATCCTCCATCTGGTGAAGATTTTCTCCCATTCTATAGTTTGTGCATTTAGTGTGCTGATGGTTTTCTTAGATGCACAAGAGCCTTTTAGTTTCATGAGGTCCAATTTGTTGATTGTTTGCCTTATTTCCTGGATTACTGAGGTCCTACTCAGAAAATCCTTCCTTATGCCTATATAATGAACTTTTGTCTCTTCTGTTTCCTCTAATCAGTTCAGTGTTCCTGGTCTTCCATTGGGGCCCTTGATCCACTTGGAGTTGATTTTTGAGCATGGAGAGATAAGGGTCCAGATTCATTCTTCTACATGTAACTGTCCAGATAAGGGTCTAGATTAATTCTTCTACATGTAAATGTCCAGGTAAGGGTCCAGATTCATTCTTCTACATGTAAATGCCCATATAAGGATATAGATTTATTCTTCTACATGTAAATGCCCAAATAAGGGTCCAGGTTCATTCTTCTACATGTATATACACAGATAAGGGTCCAGATTCTTTCTTCTACATGTAACTGCCCAGATAAGGGTCTAGATTCATTCTTCTACATGTAAATGCCCAGGTAAGGGAGTGTATTCATTCTTCTACCTATAAATGTCCAGTTTTCCCAGCACCACTTGTTGAAATTGCTGTCTTTTCTCTAATGTGTATTTTTGACTCTTTATCAAAAATCAGGTGGCTGTCATTGGTTTTACTTATACTTAGATCTTCTATTCCATTCCATTGATCTACACATACATTTTATGTCAGTACCATCCACGTTTTTACTACTAGAGCTATGCAGTATAGCTTGAAATCTGGTATGATGATATCTACAGCAGTATTCTTTTTCTTTGACTGAGGATAGTTTTGGCTATCTGTGGAGTTTGGTGCTTGCATATGAATTTCATGGTTTTTTTTTCTATTTTTGTGGGGAATGGTACTAGAATTTTGATGGAGATTACATTGAATCTGTATATCCCATTTGGCATGGAAAATATTTATATTTGTGGTATCTTCCTCAATTTCTTATTTTTTAATATTTTTTATTGTTTATTTGGTGAGTGTTGCAGTCAGGTTCACATTGCTGGTAGAAATCACTCAACCAAGAGCAGCTTGTGAGAAAAAGAGGTTTATTTTGGTTTATAGGCTCAAGGGGAAGCTCCATGATGGCAAGGGAAAATGATGGCATGAGCAGAGGCTGGACATCACCCCCTGGCCAACATAAGGTGGACAATAGCAACAGCAGAGTGTGCCAAACACTGGCATGGGAAAACTGGGTATAACACCAATAAGCCCACCCCCAACAATACATTCCCTCCAGGGGACATTAATTCCCAAAATCTCCATCATCTGGGGAACATAGCATTCAAAACACCTAAGTTTATGGGGGGCACCTAAATCAAACTGCCACATTCCGCCCCTGGCCCCCATAAAGTGATATCCATACATGATATAAAATACAATGCATTCAGTATGACATTAAAAGACCCCATAGTTTTTAAATGATGTTCAAACATTCCCATAACATCCCCATAGTCCAAGATCTTTTAACTGAGCCATAATAACAAAAAAAAAAATCACCCCCCAAACCATAATAGCACAGAATAAATGCACTGCAAAAGATGGCATTGGGCATAGCAAAGAAATATTCATCCAATACAAGATTTCAAACAACCAGGACAAACATGAAACTCTGTAGCTTCAAGTCCAACAACTCTAGCCAGTGACAAATCTCCAAGTTCAATAATCCTAACCAGCAACAAGTCTCTGGCATTCCAATTCCACCTTTCCAGCTAGGCTACTCACAGTCCTGGAAAACCGCATTGGGGCCAGCAGCTTTCCTTAGCAGCCATCTTGTGGTCCTGGCATCTCCACTGGGTCTCCACTTCAATCCACGGTTCATCCTCATGGTCCCATTAGGTCTCCATGCAGGCAACCAGCAAACCTGCTACACACTGCGCATGGCCATTTCCAAAACACAAGACCATGTTGCAAACTCAATGAGCCTCTCTTTCCTGCATTTCTTATACTCCACAATACCAGGTAGGGTGCCAATTTGTTAATCCAGGGGGGAATAAAGCAGACTTTGAAGAATAGGACACTGCTTGAGCACTCAGCCCTCTTCAAAAGAGTCTATATTCTTCCTGTTGCCCCAGTGCAGGTCAGCTGGCCCATCTCAAAGGTTGTAATCTTTCAATTGCAGCTGAACAGGCAGCAGTTCACCCAAAGATTTCCCTTTCTGTGCCATATCCCTCTGCTCACACCAGTTCATTTCTACACAAAGCAACCCTTCACGACTTCTAAGGACCCAGGCATAATAGCAAGCTTCCCACACAAACTGCTAGCCCAGTCCAAGCAAAAGCTCTTTCTCACCCTCATAAGCCAAACCTCACAGTCCATCGATCTTATTGCATTCAGGTCTTTCAACTCTGACCAGAATAGTATATCAAACTGTACTTACAGCACTGCAAGGCATCTCTGAGGCCAAGGTTTCAAATCTTTTCACATTCCTCTTGAAAATCAGCTCCAAAAGATCAAAGCCACACAGTGAGGTTTCTAACAGCAACCCCACTCTCAGTACCACTTTACTGTTGCAGTCAGGTTCGCATTGCTGGTAGAAATCACCCAACGAAGAGCAGCTTGTGGGAAAAAGAGGTTTATTTTGGCTTACAGGCTAGAGGGGGAAGCTTCATGATTATCAGGGGAAAATGATGGCATGAGCAGAGGGTGGACATCACTAGCAACAGGAAAGTGTACCAAACACTGGCATGGGGAAACTGGCTATGACACCCATAAGCCCTCCCCCAGCAATTTACTCCCTCCAGGAGACATTAGTTCCCAAATCTCCATCAGCTGGGAACCTAGCATTCAGAACACCTATGTTTATGGGGGACACCTGAATCAAACTGCCAGAGAAAGAGAGAGAGAAAAACGGGTTCCAGGGTCTCCCACGACCATTGCAACTGAACTGCAGATACATGCACCACTCTGAATCCAGCTTTATGTGTTGTTGCAGTCAGGTTCACATTGCTGGCAGAAATCACCACCCCAGGGGGAGCTCCATGATAGTAGGGGAAAACGACAACATGAACAGAGGGTGGATATCATCCCTTGCCAACATCAGGTGTACAACAGCAACAGGAGAATGTGCCAAGTACTGGCAAAAGGAAGCTGGCAGCTGGATATAACACCTATAAGTCCACCCCCAACAATGAGCTGTCTCCAGGAGGTGTTAGTTCCCAAACCTCCATCAGCTGGGAACCTAGCATTCAGAATCCCTGGGTATATGGGGACAGCTGAATCAAACCACCACACTCCACCCCTGACCCCGATAAACTGATAACCAGACATGATGTAAAATACAATACATTCAGTACAACTTTAAAAGTCCCATAGTCTTTGTCTATCCTAATGATGTTCAAACATCCCTATAATTCAAGATCTTTTAACTGAGCCACACTACCAAAAAAATTCCCATAAAACACATAATTGCACAGAATAAATATTCACACTGCAAAATATGGCATTGGGCATAGCAAAGAAATATTCAACCAATACAAGATTTAAAACAACCAGGGAAAACATCAAACTCTGTAGTTCCAAGTCCACCAACTCTAGCCAGTGACAAGTCTCCTAGTCTGATAATTCTAACCAGCAACAAGTCTCTGGAGTGCCAATTCCACCCCTCCAGCTAAGCACTCACAGTCCTGGTAAACTTCATCCCAGGCCATCAGCTTTCCTTAGCAGAAATCTCATGGTCCCAGCATCCCCACTGGGTCCCCACTGCAACCCATGGTTCATCCTCATGGCTCCATGGGGTCTCCATGCAGGTATCCAGCAAACCTGCTTCACACTGCCCATGGCCATTTCCAAAACACAAGACCATGTTGCAAATTCAATGACACTCTCTTTCCTGCATTTCTTATACTCCATAATACCAGGTAGGGTGCCAATTTGTTAATCCAGGGGGGTATAACTCAGACTTTGAAGAACAGGACATGCCTTCAGTATTTAGGCACCTTCAAAAGACTGCATTCTTTCTTTTGTCCCAGTGCAGGTCAGCTGGCCCAATCTCAATGGTTGTAATCTCTCAATTGCAGCTGAGTAGGCAGCAGTTTCCACCTAAAGATTTCTTTCTGTGCCATATCTCTTTGCTCACACCAGTCCATTTCTATGCAATGCAACCCTGCACAACTTCTCAGGACATGGGCATAACAGCAAGCTTCTCACACAAACTGCTTCTAGCCCAGTCCAGACAAAGCTGTTTCTCACCCTCACAAACCAATCCTCACAGTCCATAGTTATTACTGCATTCATGTCTTTCAACTCTGTCCAGAATAGTACATCAAGCTGTACTTACAGCATTGCAAGGTGATTCTTAGGCCAAAATTTCAAATCCTTCCATATTCCTCTTGAAAATCAGCTCTAAAAGGCCAAAGCCACACAGTCAAGTGTCTAGCAGCAATCCCACTCCTCAGTACCACTTTACTGGTACAGTCAGGCTCACATTGCTGGCAGAAATCACCCAGCCAAGAGCAGCTTGTGGAAAAATAAGGTTTGTTTTGGCTTGTAGACTCAAGGGGATGCTCCATGATGGCAGGGGAAAATGATGGCATTAGCAGAGGGTGGACACCACCTCCTGGCCAACATCATGTGGACAACAGTACTAGGAGAGTGTTCCAAACAGTGGCAAGGGGACATGGGCTATAATAACCATAAGTGTGCCCCCAACAATACACTGCTTCCAGGAGCCATTAATTCCCAAATCTCCATCAGCTGGGAACCTAGCATTCAGAACACCTAAGTTTATTGGGGTCACCTGAATCAAACCACCACATGTGGGTACTGGGGAATCAAATCCAAGCCATCAGGTCTTGTAAGCAAGCACCCTTAAGTGCTGAGCCATCTCTCCAACCTCCTTAATTTCTTTGTAAAAAATATTTTTATTCATTTATTTGAGAGAGAAAGAAGGAGAGAGAGAATAGTGGGCATGGGTAGGCCAGGATGTTCTGGTACTGCAAAAATACTGCAGATGCATGTACCACTTTGTGCATCTGGCTTCACATAGGTGCTGGGGAATTGGACTCATGATGGCAGACTTTGCAAGCAAGTGCCTTTAATTACTGAGCCATTTCTCCAGCCCCCTGTTCCTTACTTTCTTTCTTGTCATTGTAGAGTTCCTTCACGTCTTCAGTCTGGCATACTCTGAGATATTTAAGTTTTTGTAGTTATTGAAAATAAACTGTTTCTCTGATTTCATATTTACTTTGTTTGTCATTAGTATATAAGAAGCTACTGATTTTAACTGCTTTATTTTACATCCTGCCACATTGCTAAGAGTTTTAATTAGCTCTAGGAGTTTTATTTTATTTATTATTTGTTTAGAGAAAGGCAGAGAGTGAGAATGGTTGTGTCAGGGCTTCTTGCTTTGGCAAATGAGCTTCAGAACTCCAGGTACATGTGTGACTTCATGAATCTGGCTTTGTGTGGATACTGGGGAATCAAACCCATGCTGTCAGGCATTCAAGCAAACACCTTTACCCAATGAGTTATCTCTCCAGCCCAGATCTAGGACTTTTCCGGCGGAGTCTTTGGGGTCTTTCCTATATAGAACCGTCCATCTGCAGAGAAGGATAGTTTGACTTCTTTCTTTCCTTTTATTCCTTTCTCTTATCACTTCAAGCATTGCACTGGATAACAGGGGGAGAATGGGCACATTAGTCTTGTTCCAGGGCTTGGTGAAGAGGCATTGTGTTTTGTCTCCTTTTCATGTGATACTGACGATAGGTTGGTCACATACTGTCTTTGTTATATCGAGATATGTTCCCTCTATTCCCAATCTCTCCAATATTTTTATCATGAAATGTTGTTGAACCCGGTCAAAGATCTTTTCTGCATCAATTGAAATGATCATGTTACTTCTGTCCTTGAGTCTTCACATATGATGTAGTATGTTTATTTATTTATGTGTGTTGAACCATTTCCTTATCTCTGGTATGAAGCTTATTTGGCTGAGATAGATGATCCTTTTGACATGTTCTTGAATTCAGTTGGCAAGTAGTTTATAGAGAGCTTTTGCATTTATGCTCATCAGGGGTATTGATCTATAGTTTCTTTCTTTGCTGTGTCTCTATCTGGTTTTGCTAAGCGTAATGTTGGTCTCCTAGGAGGAGTTAGGTTGCATTTCTTCTTTCTCCGTTTTATGGAGTCATGTAAGAGCAGTGCTTTTAGTTCTTCTGTGATGGTCAGATAAAATTCTGCAGTGAACTCATCTCACTGGGAGACTTTCAATTACTTCAATTAGCTTCAATCTTGCTGCTGGTATAAACATGCTTAGATTACTTATCTCATATCAGTTTAACTTTGGTAGGTCATATGCATCAAGAATTTTATCTTTGTTTATTTTATTTATTCATTTATTTTAGATTTTCCAATACATAGTTTTGAAATATGACTTCATGATTCTGTCAATTTTATTTGTATTTCTTTCTTCTTCTCTAATCTTATGGGGTAAGGGGTTTTCTTTCTTTTGCTTAATTTGGATAGGGGCTTATCAATGTTTATCTTTTCAAAGAACAAACTCTTCTTTCACAGGTTTTTAGTTTTGTTTCATGCTATTTCTATTTTAAAACATTTGTCCTGATCTTGATTATTTCTTTACTTCTTGTATTTTTGGCTTTGGTTTGTTTTGGATTTTCCTAAGCATGTATGTGTGTCATTAAGCTATTTACTTTAGTTCTCTCTCTCTCTCTTTTGTAATGTAGGAATATAGAGCTATCTTCCCTATTAGGACTACTTTCTTGTAACCCATAGGTTTGGCATATTTGTTTTCATTTTTTTTCAGTTCTAGTATTTTTTTTTATTTCCTTGAGAAGCCATTCAATGTTTAGCAATGTGTTGTTGGATCTCCAGGAATTTAACTGTTTTCTGTAATTTCTCTTGTAAAGTTCTAGCTTTGTGTGTGTGTGTGTGTGTGTGTGTGTGTGTGTGTGTGTGTTTTGGTTAGATAAAATATGAGGAGTTATTCAAATTTTTATAAATTTGTTAAGACTTGCTTTGTGTCCTAATATGACCTATTTTAAAGAAAGTCCCATGAGCTACTGAGCGACATGTGTGTTCTCCAGTGATTGGATGAAATGTTTTGCAAATGTCTTTTAGATCCATTTGTTCTATGTTGTCATTTAACTCCATTGCTTCTCTGTTTATTTCCTGACTATACAACCTGTCTATTGGTGATAGTGGAGTATTGAAGTCACTCACTATTATTGTGTTGGAATCTGTCTCTGACTTTATATTTAATAAGCTTTATTTTATAAGATTTGATGCACTGAATTTTTGTGTGTTTGGTGCAAATATGTTTAGAATTATAATGTCTTCTTGGTTTTGTTCTCTCTTGGTCAGTGAGAAGTGACCTTTGTTTTGTCTGATATTAGAAGAGTCACTCTTGCTTGCTTCCTGGTCCCATTTGTTTGGAATATTCTTTTCCATCTTTTCTTCCTAAGGTAGTGCCTGTCTTTGACAGTGAGATGAATATCTCAAAAATAGCAAAAGGATGGCTCCTGTTTCCTGATCCAGTCTGTTAGTTGGTGTCTTTTGATTCAGACCATTCATATTCATATTATTACTGAAAATTGTGAGTTCATTGCTGTCATATTGATGATTTTATGCAGTGTGGTGTTTTCTTAGTCTTCATTTGATTGACAACTATTCTAGCATTGTTTTTCCCCCTCCTATTCCCTTTTGAATATGTTTATTCTTCTCTTCTATGAAAAGTATTCCATGCAGCTTCATGCTCATAAATTCATCTAACCTCTTTTTATCATGAAAAGTCTTTATTTTAATTATGAGAGATAATTTTGCTGGGAACAGTAATTTGGGTTGACAGCTACTGTCTTTTAGTACTTCAACTACACCATTCCAAGCCCTTCTGGCCTTTAGAATTTCTGTTGAAAAAATGGCTATTATTCTGATAGGTCTGCTTTTAACATGTGATGAGATGTTTCCTCTAGCTTTCAGTATTCTGTGTATTTGGTGTTTTGACTATGATATGATGTGGGATATTTATATTCTGGTGTCCTGCTTCTTGTACTTGAATAGGCATCTCTTTCCCTATATTTGTGAAATTTTCTTCTATTATTTTGTTTAAAATGTTTTCTATGACATTGACTTGAAGTTCTTCTTCTTAAATGCCCATAATTTGAATTTTTGTTCTTTTAAAGGTATCTCACATCCCTCTCAGGGTCTGTTCATTTTTTAAAAAATCTTCTTATTGGTTTTGACTAACTCCTCTTCTCGGTCTTCCAGACCAGCTAGTCTGTCTCCTGTTTGACCCATTCTGTTGGTCAGGCTTTCCATGGTGCCTTCTGTGTGACTTTCTGTCTTTTTCATTTTCAGACTAATTTCATTTAGTTTTTCTTTAGGATTTCTGTCTCTTTACTGAGCTCCATGTTCATATCTTGGTTTGACTCCTTTATTTCATCTAGCTGTTAACATTTTCCTGGATTCATGTGGCATGGATTGGCATTGTCTTTGAATTTATTCAGGATTTAACCCATGCCTTTATGTGTCTTCTTTGAGTTATTTGTGCATATTCATAATCTTTCTTTTGAACTCTTTCTCTGCAGTTTTCTCTGGGTAGTTCTTGTGGGAGTCCTTTGCTATGGGACTAGTATTTTGGGTGGAGACTTGTTGGCTTGGTTTTTCATGTTATGTCAAGTCTCACCCATGGGAGATAACTGCTGGTCAGGCCTTTTCACACATCTGTATTAAATGAATACTTGGAATAGCGTTTATTGTTTCTTTTTGATTTTGCTCAGCTTTGCCATGCTTGGAGTACAGTCTTGCGGGTATTTGGTACTCCTCTTGCATGAAGTGGTTTCAATTCGCATGTGTCCTTGCTCTCCCCAGGTGAAAGAAGAGGATTGCTGGAAGGCATCTGGATGCTAGAACCCAGCTGGACTCATAGCCCCAGTGGTGGGCTGTCTGCATGTCCACAGGGTAAAGGGGATTCCTCAAAGAACTCTAGCCACTGAAACCTAAGCACAGAATCTCCATCAGTTCCCAGTCAAGATGTTGGAATCCACACACCTCACAGGATGACTGAGAGAATTTCTAAAGGTATTCTGCTACTAGAACTTATGCATGTGGGTCACAATCCAAATGTCTGAGCCTGTGCACCATGCTGGATGAAGGACAGAGGATGTCTAAAGGAGATCTGTCTTCAGGAACTTAAAAGTGGGAATTACCATCCAGATACTGGATCCTTTGCTATTCTTGGTGATGTCTTCAGGCCTTACCCCTACTCTGAATTCTGTTTTGAAGGATACACCCCAAGAAATATTTGTGTTCTTAACCAGTTCTGACAAAGGTTGAGGCAAATCTTGCATGTGAATACTCACCTCCCAGGAAGAGCGACCCTGGTGTCCTCCTTCATGTCAAGTACAGATCAAGAAAGAAGTAGGTTATGTGGAAACAAGCACTTTCACATAAACTCTGTTCACAGCAGAAAGGGAGACACTAATGCTCTATTCCTGCTTTACCTGTCTCAGGGGCTCTGAGCGAGGGGGCTGGAGGAAGGAGGCTAAGTAACAGTTCTCCTCAGTTATTGTCTCCTCATGGAGCACACCTCCTTTCTCCTTTGTGGAAGCATGCAGGACTAAGTAGTTAACGTCCCTCTGCCAAAAAGCCAGAGGCTTGTAGGCAGATGAACAGAACAGAGGAGGCATTTCAGATGCAGCACAGTGCATCCAAAATAAGATGGAGTTTATAGAAGGTGGGCATGGAATTTAGTTGTTAAATTTTTTAGTTTTACTTTTCATTTAGGGTTATGGACTATTTTCAATAGAAAATGGACTTTATTTGTTTCATAATAGTGAAAAGTTTGAAAAAATAACTAAGGAGTAGGTACTGATTAAGGAAATTGTGGGACAGCCATATAATGAAAGAAAATGCAGTTGTCTTATAGATATTTGAAATTATTTTGCTCTATAGTAGTTATTTATAACTAATTATTTCTACATCTGTTTATTGATATAAGATATTTATTAGATATAAGAACTGTAAAACTATGATAAGGACTTCCCCATAGAGTTATTGAGAACTCTGGAAGGTTGAATTATTGGTGACTTGATATATATATATATATATATATATATATATGTCTTTTTTTTTTTGCTTTGTTTTTTTTCCTTCTGCAGAGAACGTGTGCTGTTTTTGTAATTAGGACAGAACAACAGTAGATCATTCTCATGAGGCAGAGATTCACACTTGTCCAGTGAATGGGCAGAAATTGCCAGGTCATCTTGACCCTGTTAACTGTCCCCAGGATGATGAGGAGAGCCTACAAGTTCCTGCTGTCACTGTTGGCAGCTCGGTGGAGACAGTGGTTATGACTTGGGGATGTTTGTTTGGTGAGTTCACAGGCAAGCACAGTCTTCATTAATCACCACCATCTCATCTGTTTTTTTTTTTTTTTTAAATTAAGGAGACACACACAGTTTGAAAATCAACTTTGAAACAAAGTAGTTGTAGCAACTAGTTCTCAATTTATTTTTCCTAATTTTGGGGTTGTTGAAAACAACATATTCCATCTAAAAGATTTATTTTTGGCAAGGAAGTGATTTGAATTCTTTCTTTAACCTCTTTTTATAGGTCTATTGACTTATATACAGGTCATGAGAGCAATGTGAATGTTCCATTCCTTTCTGTTTAGCTGAAACAAACCTTAAAGTGCATTCTAGGTCTTCAGTAGCAATCACGTGTAAGACTTCTTCACTTTCTTGTCTTTATTTTTTGTATTTTTTGAACTGATTCCTCTTCTGTTCTAGAAGTTGGGGGGTATGCAGCTTGTCCCTTGCTTCTGAGAGCACAGGCCTGCGTTGGTGCCTTGCGACAGTCAGCCCTGCCATATTCAACCCTGAAGGGCTGCTCCTACTGAACCAATGCTTGTGGAGCTGACAGTGGAGCAAGATCTTATCAGTATTGGCTTCTAGGGTCCATCACTCATGGCCAGTGTCACACAGGGTTTGCAGCCAGGGTGGAAACACCCAGAAGCTGGGAGTCTAGCTGTCAGTTCGTCAATTTGAGAAGTGAGACTGTTTCCGCCCAAGGCATGGCACGCAGGGTGGGGGCCCAGACCTTTGCCCACAGTCACTTCCTCCACCATTTCTCTTCCAGCTCCCCCACTCTCTGATGGAAGAGCTGCCCGTGCCATCACCTCAGTGCATCTCCTACCGCCAGGGCCAAGGGTGGGCTCTGCTCTCACAATATGCTGAGGCCAGAGCCTTAGCTCAGAAGATACGAGACCTGCCTTGTCATGGAAGTTCTCCTGAGGCTTTGAGGGAGTGTGAACAGGGAATTTCACTGTCTCTTCATGTCATTGACCAACTCTGGACACAGTACCTCTGTCCCTCTTGACATGAAATAAGAGGATGGAGTGAATCCTATGGCAAAGTGACCAGGGCTCACCACCAGACCGAAACAAGCTCAGAGGAGGACAGCCATGCTAGCCGGAGTGTGTGCACGCAGCTGGGAGCTGGGATGAGCGTAGGGCGCACAAAACCTTTGTGTTAGTTCAGTGTAGCTTATGGTGACCCAGTGCAGCAAGGCTGTGATCTTGTGATCTCAGCCCCTGAGGAATTCACCAAGACTCCCAGAGGCTCGAGAACCTGAGTGAACAGAGCCATCGCACAGCACTGTGTGTCTAGGTGTGCCTTGTTCTGAAGCCATGCTCTTCACTGGCAAGAGAGGACAGAAGGGAGATGGGGGTGAGAGGAGACAGAGAGAGCGCAAGTGAGAGGAAGGAGATGCTTGCAGCTAGGTAAACTTCTAAATGTGCACACCATGATTAACATTGGCAACTGCTGTAGGCTGAATTCAAGCTCTGTCACAGATGTGGGGACAGTGTGAAGGGACGCAGTCCATCCCTCGGGACTGTCAACTACGACAAAAGTGCCCAGTCCCAGGCTGGAAGGAACTCATGGAGGTCTAGCTATGGAGACATAGGCCACAGAAGCTCAGTAAGGACTGAGCCGGGCGGGGGCCACTGATGTGGCCTTCATTTGACCTTCCTCTTCCCCTGCCTACTGCCAACACATCCTTTTCCTAAGAAGCCCAGGCTCAGAGCCGAGCTGAAGGACTGCAGCTAGACCGATGCTCTACGGCTGAGATGAAAGGCTGAGAATGGGGAGGGGCAGGTGGAGGGCAGTACGCATCCAGCAGCGCAGCCAGTGGGCATCAGAGCCGTGGGGGACGAAGCCAAGCGGGGCCGCTGGCTGGCTGGTCTACCTCATCAGTGAGCTCTAGGTTCAGCAATAGGATTTACCTCAAAGAGGAAGTTGGAAAGCAATTGAGGAAGACACCCAACCTTGACCTCTGTCCTCCACACACCTGTGCACACTCGTGCATGTGCATCCCACATACACAAATATACATGCAAAAAGAAAGCTGAGTGTAAAGCTCCTGCGCGCGCGTGTGTGTGTGTGTGTGTACGTGTGCACACACACGTGCATATCTATATTGAAATAAGCTGAGCACTCTTTCTACCCTACTGCCTCTCTTAAATTGTTTCCTTCCATCATGGAATTCTCATTTTCTTGCCTGCAATTTCCTGGGTACTATAAATCTAAATGCATTTTTTTTTTTTTGTTTTAATGAAAAAAGAAATCTTTCTTGCTCTTAAAGTTCAGCCTCTGTGCTTACACACCCTCCCCAGGGACTTCTCAATCGCCGGTTCTCATCTAAGGTCTGGAGACAGGCCATGGCATCATTATATCGGAACAGAAGAACCTTTTCTTGAGTTCAAAATTGTTTCCATTTTGTGGCCTATTGATTTCTTGTACATTTCAGCAGTCTGGCTGGAACAGGAGGTGGAGGTGGGAAGATTTCCTGCAAACGTGCCATTCCCCAGTCCCTAGCCTCCTGCAAACAGGACATCAGATTTGTCATTGGGTCCAACCTCAAAACATAGGCAAGCCCTCCCCCCATCTTTAGGGAAAATGCGTGAGACCACTGATAGTGCTGAATCGTATTCATACTGGTTTTCTCTCCCTATACATATGTTATATGTCCCCCAAAGACTCGTGTGTGGAATGCTTGGTTTCCAGCCCATGCACGACTGGAGATCGTTTAGAAGGGTCATTTGCGAGAATGGCCTTTGGAGGGGTATTGTAACCTTCACCTCCCCTCCTGGCATCCTGAAACCCAGCCCCCATGAAGTTGGCAGTTCACACTGTCACACACTTTCACAGTGATGGCCACTGAGCAAAACACCACGAGGCAGCCAATCCTGGACAGAAACTTCCAAAACTGTGAGCCAACATAAACACTTCCTCATTTTACATGGATTTTCTCAAATATTTTGCCCCAGTAAAGCAAAGCTTACTATGACATAAAAAACAAAAAAGTTTAATCTCCAAATCAATCATAGTAAGAAATTAATATTGATAAACAACAATAGGATAATTATAAAATATACTGTAATAAACAGGATTGATAACTCATAGTTTGTTTCTAGACGTTTGCATTTCATACTTTCAGACCACCATTGACCAGAGGTAACCAAAACAGTAGATAAGGGGGACTACTGTAGAACCTTAAGGGCTCTACCAAAAACCATGAAGTGAAAGTATTTTTAAAATAGCAATTTATTAGTGGTGAAGTTTAAAATTTGGAGTTACCTCATGTTATTGGAGAGGCATGATTTGGAGCCCCCCTCTAGTGGATGGCAAGTCTGATCCTATCTTCTGTAGTTTCTGTGAAAGAAAGCAGTGGAATGGGGGCAGGGGAGCGGGATCACTTGCAGTGTGTTCATATTGTCAATAAGAAAAGAAGAGCTGGACAGATTGCCCAGTGGTTAAGGCACTTTGCCTCCAAAGTCTAAGGATCTGGGTTCAATTCCCCAGTACTCACATAAAGGCAGATGCACAAGGTGCCACATGTGTCTGGAGTTCATTTACAGTGGCTAGAGACCCTGGCATGCCCATTCTGTCTCTTTCTCTCTCTCTCTCAAATAAATAAATAGATAAAATATTTTAAAAAGAAGTCAAGCCGGTGGGCATGGTGGTGCACGCCTTTAATCCCAGCACTCGGGAGGCAGAGGTAGGAGGATTGCCATGAGCTCTAGGTCACCTTGAGAATACATAGTAAATTCCAGGTTGGCCTGGGCGAGAGCAAGACCCTAAAGAAGTTAAGTGGGAGTCAGAGCCACCACAATGGCTAAAAGTCGCTGAATGTTTTTGCTAGGCTATCAAACAGCCCCAAGTACATTTTCAAACTCTTTCTGAGATCTGTGGACTCAGTGAGGAGCTGGAGCTCGGAGTGGCTGAACCCTTTGCGTCTTAATGACTTCCCATCCTTACATGCACTGTTCTTGTTTCCCTCTGGTCAGGAGGGGCCCAGGGGAAATGGTGGCTCACCCAACCTGACTTAGTACAAGCTGGAGTAAATTAGGCAAACACTCTTTCCTCAAGTGTTAGACAGGAGAGGGGAACCGTGGGCATGAATGGTAAAGTTCAGGGTCAGTGGCATAGGCAATTTGGCCCCCTGAGAACCTCATGAGGAGAGATGACGTCTAGAACCCAAAAGGAAAGGGTGAACAGAGAAGGTCCCTGGAGGGAGTACCTTCAGGTTCGTGCAAGACAGCTTGGGTGATTTTGAATGGGCATCACATGCCCTGGCCTATTTTCCCTTCAAATAAACTTTCCAGAAAGTAGAGCTTACTGGGAGGAATATCAACTTGTCCCATGTCTTTCTGCCCCCCCCCCCCCGACCTTTAGAAATTAACATCTCATTTCCCAAGAATCTGCTCAGTTGCATCAAACCAGAATGGTTGTTTACACAAGTTCTAGGGCTCTGAGCCAGGATTGGGTGAGGTCCTTGGTATCGGATAGAAGCAGGGGTAGGATGGGGCTTGTGAAAGCCTGATTCTACCTTTCGATTCCATCCATTACTCAGTGAAAACAACAGAAAAAGGGCAGAGTCAGGAGGCCATTAGGAAACGAGGCATACACAGGAATCTAGCTTAGCCTGGAATACAAGCGCGGGTCACCTTCACTCCCTGACCACAGATGAGTGGGACAGCCGCAGAGAACAAGACCAGGCAGTTACAGTGCACCCAAGGCTTCAAATGCGTAGCAAAAGTTATGTGTCTTTGTTCATGGATATTTCCATTCTGTTAATCTCTTCTGCTGGTTACTTCCTCCTGTTATTTTGGTTTTTGAGCCAAGCCAAAGCTCAGATAATCTTATTTTCTTTTTATTTTTTTTTAAAAGAAAATCACTGTTTTTTTTCTTCCTCAAGATTCCTCCTTTGAGTTCAACAATCATGAAGCCGATGCAGCATTATTGAACTTCCTTTGTCTCTGGAATGTAAAAGTAAACAGTAGTAATTGACGGTTGTCCGCAGACCACAGGAAACCTCTTGTCGCTATCCATTAACAGCAGCTTTTCAAGAATATTTTCCTTGTCTACATTAGGGAGAAACCGATGACAAAGCAAGACCAAAAAGCCACTTGCTATATTTCAGGCAGAGCTGCTAAACAATTCCTGGACAGCCACGTCTCTGCAGGTGACACACACATTCTGGGCTTGCAAGGGACAAGCACGTTTGCTTGTGGTTGGTTTCGCTTTGCAGAGCAGATACATTGCAGGAGGGCCTGGGCTCTGCTGGTCCTGGGCGAGGCTGTGCCCTGCAGGAGCCCTGATGCCACCCCACCTTATCTTACCTCACCTTACCTTATCCCACCTTATCTTGCCCTATCTTATCTATCTGTCATGTATCTATCATCTATCTGTGAGTGTGCTTAGAGGACAGGAGCTTTATGTTTGAATCTTATTTTTACTTGACATACAATACTTGTACTTAAATGCTGCACAGTGCTACATCTTAACACATACAGACAATGTTTAAAGATCAAATCAAGTGTATGTCTCTTCTGTGTGTAGAAAACATCCACCCACATGCCCCAGGATCCATTACCTTTCTTCTCTCTCTCTCTCTTCTCTCTCTCCATGCTCTTCCTAGATTCTGCTCACCACTATGCCATTCTTTACTTTTATGAGTTCAACATTTTTAGCTTGCACCTCTCATATAAGTGAGAACGTACAGTATTTCTCTTCTATGGGGAGGCTTTCTTTTTTAAAAAATATTTTATTTACTTATTTCACAGAGAAAGAAGGAGAGAGAGAGAGAGAGAGAAAGAGACAGAGGGAGAGAGAGAGAGAATGAGAATGGGCACACAAGGGCCTCCAGCCACTGCAGACGAACTCCAGACTCATGCGCCCCCTTGTGCATCTGGCTAACATGGGTCCTGGGGAATCGAACCTGGGTCTTTTGGCTTTGCAGGCAAACACCTTAACCGCTAAGCCATCCCTCCAGCCCAAGAACACTAATTCTTAATAAAATGATTCAATATAAGAAGAGAGTCCAGTCTGAAATCTCACTCCTTGCTTGCTGATGTCAACTGAGGACACAGTGCCAGTCATGGTTTCAAGTTTTCGACTTGTCTACGATGCCATTACCTTAAAGCCTCTATTTAGAGAAATCAACAAGAAGTCTCCCTGAGTATTATTATTTTTTAATGTAAAGTCTCTTATTCGATCTCTCAGAGTCTCCTTAAGTTCCTAGTGCTCAGTAAAACATTAACTCAGAAGTTAATTCTGAGCCCTAGAAGCTGTTTCCTTAGAGGAAATGAGTCTCGGGGTTTCCAAAGAATAGTAGAATCCTGCAGATCACAGGGATCCAATAACCTGGGTGCTTTCAGAAACTTCCTCTTCTGAGACATACTCATACTCTGAGGGGAGGCCTCCTCTGAGGTAAATCCTGAAAGATTCCAGATTTTTCTTTCCAAAGAAAAGTTAGAGTCTTAGCTATGCCCCATGTGCATGAAATCAAACTCAATAGACTTGAAAGGGTTTTTTTCAGTTAGGGAATCCTAAAAGGATCATCAGTTAGGTCTGTCTTAGAACTTCAAGGATAGAAGCACCCAAGACAGAGGTCAAAGGGGGGTGGGTGTAAGCCTGTGTTTCTTGGGGCTTTTTGACATGCTTGGGAATAGTACAGACGTGGGTTCCCTCTCAGACTTGGGAAACCAGACTGTCACGTTATAGGGATAAGGGGCTAAAAACTTAGCAAGCTCTGCACATAAGAATAAGACTTTTCAATCTTGGAAACCTTTTATTTAAACTTGAATCACCTGAGATGGGAGAATTTGTCACGTTTCCTCCATCTGAAACCTTGACAAGCGGCAAGGGTTATGCGGGTTTGCTCTGAGTCTTTAACTTCACGTTGAAGTATAAGAAAAGAGGTGGACAGTAGGTGTGACTGGACGTTGAAATGACACTTGAAGTGGTCCAACACATTTAGGGAATGACTTTTCAGTAGGAAGTTCGGGCCAGGTGATGGAGAAATGCCAATGAGCAGGGCAGGGCCTCACTAGGAAGGGCTTTGCAAATACAGAAGCAGATAATTTGCGCTCACCGTGGGAGCAGGCCTGCTGTGTGCGCTCAGAACGGGGAGGGAGCATGAGCTGCGATTAACGGGAGTGGTGGCGCACGCCTGTAATCCCGGCACTCGGGAGACAGAGGTCGGAGGATCACCGTGAGTTCAAGGCCACCCTGAGACTCCATAGTGAATTTCAGGTCAGTCTGGGCTACAGTGAGACCCTACCTTAAAAAAAAAAAAAAAAAAAAACTATTGATGTAGTGTGCCCACCAGGATGGGCGTGTGCAGACATATGGCCAATCACACAGACTTAAGACTCACAGTCCAGTGAACTGCAATGTGCACATCCTCTTCCAGTCATAGGTTCACCAAGCATTGGGCATCCTCAGCACCCTGGAAGCTCCCTTGGGCCCCACCACATTTACGTTGGCGAATGTCCTCTAAATGTAACTCCAACTGCGGTCACCATCGATTGTTTTTAATGATTATTTAACTCCATGCGAACCTAATCTTCCAGTATATTTCTTTGTCAGGGTTTGTCCCACAGTAGTGTCCCACGAGACGGCCCTCTCTCTCTTGTGTGTTGCAGCGCTCTTTCCTTATTGTTCCATGGTATGACAATGCTAGCTAGTTGTTCTAGTTTGGGATGATTATGCATGCACAAAGCTAACTAGGGACAACCTTGAACATGGCTTTTGTGCTCAAAAATACTAAGGTCATGACTGGAGAGATGGCTCAGCAGTTGAGCTTGTTTGAAAACCCTAATGACCCGTGCTTGATTTCGTAGTATCCACGTAAAGCCAGAAGCCCTGCGTGCCCATTCTCCCTCTCTCTGCCTCTTTCTCTCAAATAAATAAATGGATGAGTTATAATAAATAAATGAAGAAATAAACGAAGCCACAATTCTGTACGTTGTCTCAGTAATCAAACTGATACTTCAGATGAGCATAGCCTAAGAGAGTGAGGAGGAATTACTGTGTGGGAGAGAAGAGAAATGTACTTATGTTTCCTCTAGTTTCTATAGTTTAGCCTCCTGGGGAAGCTGGAAAAAATAAAATAAAATAATAAAAAAAAATACTCAAGTCAGTAGCTCTACCTTTGTAGAATGCTATGATGTTTATGTTGGCATAAATGAACATCCAAGTGGTTTTTCTAAGTGGTTCAACCATTTCCCACTCTGGTCTCAGTGGTTCTAGGCCTTTGAAAGACTGGTGCTCTTAGTACTTCTAATAATCATCATTTCCCTGTGTGTTTGTACATGCACCCAAGTGGCACATACGAGAGGGATATTTGTCACTATTTCAATTACGGCCCTAATTGATATTCCTGTCATGAGTAATGATGTATGTTCGCGTCTATACTTACTGGCCTTCTGGATAAATAGCTTTTGAAATGCTCTTTCAAGTTATTTGCTCATAAAAAAATAGTACTTGTTTTTTTAATTTGTTTTTGCTTATTGATTTACAGGGGTTTTAAAATATATTCTCTGTATAAGTCCTTTGTTAGATAAACATATACTGCACACACCTTCCAGCCAAGCATGTGCACTCTCACCTGTTTATTTATTTATTTAACTTATTTGTGTTGCTTTTGGGGACAGGGTTTCAGTGTGTGGCCCAGACTGGCCTGTGACTCACTATTTAACCCAGGCTGGCTTTGAACTTCCAATGATTCTCCTGCCTCAGCTTCCCAAATGGTGGGATCATGAGATTTTTTTAAAACTTTTTCATTCTTTAATGAAAGCTTCTGAAATGCCTTCCCTCCCTTCCCTTTCTATCTCTTCTTCTTCCTCCTTCTCCTTCCCTCTTTCCTTTTCTTCCTTCTTTCCCTTTTCCCTCCTGCCTTCCTTCCTTCCTTCCGTCTTCCCTTCCTTTCTTCCCTCCCTCCCTTCCTTCCCCTCTTTCAATAATGTCTTCTGAAACTGCTTTAGCCCTTCCTCTTTCCTCCCTCCCTCCATTTCTCCCTCCAGCATCCTTGCTTGTTTTCTCCCCCTTTGCTCTCTGGTTACAATTAAGCCCAGGCAGAACAGATGCGTCACAAAGGTACCAAGCAAAGGAGCTTCCAGTTCATGTGCTCAGAGCCCTTCTTCTTGGCCAGCTGGCCTAGACAATACCTGCTTTTTTTTTTTTTTTTTTAAAGAAATATTCCAGAACTGGCTTTTCTACTTCTTGGACACACTGATGAGGAGAAGCGTTTCTGAGACTTTTTCTTCTCTCTTTATTTGTGGGATGGGATTAAGACTGAGCATTCATACTTGAATCTTCTAATGCCAAATGGAGTGTTCATCCAGGGGACCCTGAAAAGACCTGTCTCCAGAAGCCAGGTGTCTAGAATCCACAATTCTGCTCCTTCTCTCAATAATCAAACTGGTACATCAGTATATCAGATGAGTACAGCCAAAAAGGGTGAGGAGTAATTACACTGAGAGAGAGGAGAGAAACTTACTTGTCTTTTGTTTGGCCTCTATAGTTGGGCCTCCTAGGGAAACTGGGAAACTGCACCTTCCTGTCCATTTGCCTGGGTAATGGATATATGCCTTCCTTTGAAATAAAGATAAAAAGTCTTTATAAGTTAAGCATCCCTTATGAGAACTTCTTGAGTACAGAAGTGTTTTGGATTTCCGGTTGTATTGACTGAAATATTGGCATTTACCCAGTGAGATACCTTGGGAGGGGAACTCAGCTAAACAGGAAATTTGCTTATGCTCCCTGTAACTTTTCTTTCTGATTTTGAGATGGTCTTTCTATGTAAATTAGGCTGACCCTGAACCCCTAACCCCCAGCTCTTCCTGCCACATCCTCCTAAACGCTGGGATTAGAGGCATGTGCCTGGTTTGCATACATTTTGTACAGATAGCCTGAAGTTGATTGTATGCACTATTTTTATTTATTTATCTTTATTGACAACGTCCATGATTGTAAACAATATCCCATGGTAATTTCCTCCCTCCCCCACTTTCCCCTTTGAAACTCCACTCCCCATCATATCCCCTCCCCATCTCAATTAGTCTCTCTTTTATTTTGATGTCATGATCTTTTCCTCCTATGGTCTTGTGTGGTATCCATGACGTCACAGTGCCTGATACTACCTGCACAGACCATCATGCACTATTTTTAATGGTTTGTGCATCCCAGTTTCATCACGTGGAATTAGCACTGTGGGAGCTGGAGGAGTCTGGGGTCTCCTGACAATTAGTCTTTCAGGTTTGGGTTAGGGATGCTCAGCCTGTGTTTTGTTCTCACCATGCGAGGATTTGCTCTGGTTTCCCCGCAGTACACAACACTGCAGGAGCTGACGGTGATGATCTGGTCTCAGAAACTGCTACCCAAGCCCACATGCGACCAAGACCAACTTGCATGTGGGTCTCACAGTTGTTTGGCTGGCTGTTCATGACTCTGAATCTCTCGTACAGGATGACACATACGTCACTTGCCAGCAGATCTGAACTTAAGACTTGACCCTAAAATGGGCATCCCTGAAGCTTAAGGGACTCTCCCATCTGTTTCCCTTGTGGGGTTTGTGTTGAAGGGGGCCAAGTGGCACAGCCCCATAGGACTCTTGGAATCAGGTTCTGAAGGCTCCTGTTTAATAAAACATGACCTCCTGGTTAATCCGTGTCTGCTGTTTACTTTTAAGGGAAGTGCAATCTGGGCTTCTGCTTCATTGGAGCCTGAGTCATAAAGATGCCGCTGTGTAATAAGTATCATGTTCCGTAAGAGAATCATTGATCAAGAAGAATTGACATTTTTTTAAGAAAAATATTTTAACGGATGGCGAGTGGAGTTGAGTCGAAGCTGGAATAGAAAGCTTATGAATTTAGAGTGTGCTCTAAGCCACGGGGTACTCCCAGGCTGGCTTGAGAGGGGAAATAATAAAGACAAAAGATCTTTAAACAGTCTCTTGCCTCTCTTCAGACTCCTTACAGTACTCTGGTCACTCTCTAAGCCTAAATCATTAATCCAGCAGCGCTCAAGGGCACACAGTCCCAGGTTTCAAAGGGAGCGTTTCCTTGCAGAACATGCTTCCCGTGCCGCTGCAGGACGCACTGCGGGCATCGGCTGGGGGGGGGGGGGGGAGAGAATCTTTGGGATGACTGTGGCTTAGGAATGGATTTTTTCACCACCCCTGTGGAACCTTGTTTATAAAACCTCCTAACCCAGCTCAGGTCTGCTTTTACCCAGCTTTGTCATTTGAAAATATTCAGCATTAGTCTTATCTCCAGTGAAATGAAAACCATGGGCTGTTTCAGCTCAGTTTTTAGTAGGGCTTCTTCTTGGAACTTACCCCACGCTAATTTTGGCTCTGCCATCTGGGGATCTTCCCATCTCCACCCAAAACACCAAAGATCATCAACCCACCAAGAAGAGACTCTTTGGCCAACTAAGGATCCACCCTTCTCATCCCTCAGTGGAAAGCACAGGCTAAGGCAGAGCGCTGGTGGCATGACTGTCTAAAGCAGCAGTAAAGCAAAACATTTACCCCAGACCTTCAGATTCGACGGTGGGTTTTGCATCTCGCAAGCCCTGGAGAGATGACTGGGGATTGCTCAATGGGTAAAGTGTTTGCTGCACAAGAATGAAGGACAGAGTTTGATCCTGGCATTCGCATAATAGGCCATGCATGGTGGTGAGCCTGTCATCCCAAAGCTGGGGGTGGGTGGGCGTGGAGATGGGAGGATCCCCGAGGTTTGCTGGCTAGATAGTGCAGCTGCATTGCCGAGCTCCAGGTTCAGTGAGACCCTGTCTCAAAAATAAGGTGGAGAGCCAGGAATGTTGTCACACGTCTTCAATCCCAGCATTCCGAAGGCAGAGGTAGGGGGATTGCTGTGAGTTTGAGGCCAGCCTGAGACGACATAGTGAATTCTAGGTCAGCCTGGGCTAGAAAGAGACCCTACCTCAAAAAAAAAAAATATGGAGAGTGATTGAGGAAGACATCTAACAACACCTGCCTGTGGCCTCCACATGCATGTGCACACGTGTACATATGCGCCCACACACAAACACACGAGGAGTCAAGAGAAAACAGAAAGGGAGGCTGGGGAGACGCCTCAGCAGTTAAAGGCACTTTCTTAACAAGCCTGGCAGCCAGGGTTCAATTCCCCAGTACCCACATAAAGCCAAATGCACAGAATGGCACATGGACCTGACATTTATTTGCAGAGGCAGGAGGTCCTGGGGCACCTATTCTTTTTCTCTCTACCCGTCCCTCTTTCTCTCTCTCCCTTCTTCTCTCTCTTTCTTTCTCTCTCTCTTCAAATAAATAAAAAACCAAAAAGGAATGAACTTACAATTTTTGTAAATGCTGCCCAGGGACCTGGCATATAGATATCCCCCCTACCTCTTGCACACACTTGGCAGAGATCTTTCTGCATCCTAGGGTGGGTGGTCAGCCTGAGATTTGTTATCTGCACCCTGTATGTCTTATGGTTCCTAAGGACACTAGCAATGTGCTTCCTATGGAGCTTTTCTCCTCTCAGGAGTCCTGGCAAATTGGTAGACAGGACACTTTTCTTCTCTCAAACTCAGGGGGTCCTTGAGTCTTTGCTTTAAAAGTATGTCAGGGCAAAGCAATTTCTTCCAGGTATGGCCATATGGCCGTTTGCCATCATGGGGTAGAGACTGCTATAATAACCTGTGCGATGCTTGGCCCCATAGTCATGGGAATGAAGCAAGCCACGCAGGAAGGTGATGCCAGTGACGTCTGCAACACTGATAAGACTATCAGCATTTTCTACTAGCAGGCAAAGGGAAGTGGGTATCACTGGGATTCCAGCTATTATGCCCTCCTGTCCCTCTGCTGCTTCGGATACTGGGAGGTGCTAGAGTACGTATAAGGTAGAAGTTAACTGAAGCTGGGATTCCAGGAGGCAGCCTCTGGGATAACCAATGATGGTATGCAGTGTGGTGGTTTGAATATGTATATATATATATTATATATATATATATTTGTTTATTTGTTTGTAGTTTGCATCTGCAGCCACCTGGCTGGAGGCAGTGTCACTGGGTGGATCTTAAGGTGTGGTGGTGGGTTTCAGATTTCAATCTAAAGATATGCAAAGTGTGCCTAGCAGGAGTTCCTGAAGTGTGCTGTGGCTTTTGGCTTTTGGCTTGTGCTTCTCTCTCTCTCTCTGCTTGGGCCTGTGAAGGCAGGCCAGCTTCTTCTGCCATTATGGAACTTCCCCTGGATCTGCAAGCTTCAATAAATCCCTTCCTCCATAACTGTGCTTGGTCTGGAAGTTCATCTCAGTGAACCTGAAGCTGTCTGCTACATGCAGTTTCTCAGAGCTCCACCTTTTTGGATTTATTTGTGCTAATGTAAGTAACCCTCACCCATGCTACTGTAAGTAACCCTCACTCATGTTCCTGTAAGTAACCCTGACCCATGCTCCTTTTAGTAACCCTAACTCATGCTCCTGTAAATAACTCTTCACTCATGCCCCTGTAAGTAACCCCTCACTCATATTCCTGTAAGTAACACTCTCTCATGTTTCTGTGAGTAACCCCTAACTCATTTTCCTGTAAGTAACCCTCACTTATGCTCTTTTAAGTAACCCTCAGTCATGCTACTGTAAGTAATCTCTTGCTCTTGTTCCTGTAAGTAACACCAACAAACTTATTGGTGCACCATACTGGACTTTGGTCTATCAGTGGTGCCCATCTGGAGTGAATAGATATTTATTCATTCATGTCTCCCCAGGCAAAGTAATTCAATAGGCTGCATCAAGTTCCTGAGCACAGTTTAACTATCTTCTCCTCTGAGATATTCCTTTTATTTCTCCCTCCAGCTTGGGTTTGGAACCACTCTTTTTTCTTTGCATATTGTAATTTTCTGTTCATGTCTCTAGCTCTCTCAGTAGATCATGATGTTTGTGTTTGGACACTTTCTTCAGTGTTTTGCACAGAGATGAATGCAAGCAAACTTGTCACATAGCCTTACTGTGTAGTGTGAGCCTCTTGTCTCATGGGACCAGTCTTTTCCTTGAGAGAGAAATCATCACCTGTCCATGAAAGCTGGCCATGCTGTGTTCCTTGGAAGTAGGGTACAGGAATCTGAGCAGCAGTCCCTGAGGGCATTCAGGGAAACATCAATAGCTGGGAGTCCCAGGGATCAGCTAGTCTGCTCCAGGCTGAGAGCCTATGTTGCACCATCAGGCCAAAAGCAGAGAATCATCTTTTGGAGTGGCCATGGGAAAGAAGCAGGAATGTTTCTGTCTGGCTCATTCGGAAGGAATGGGTATGCATGTAACTCAGGGACAAACTCCTTTCATCCAGACAGTCCTGGAGGGCCAATGACAGGAATGTGTGTGTTGTAATCAGTAGCGAGTTCCTGAACTCCTCTAGCTAGGCAATGAGACTAGCATTATTGGTCCAACATTTTGAACTCAGTCCTCTAACTCAGGCTACCAAGCCCTGCTGGTGCTAACACACGCTATGTGGTCATGAACACAGGGGGCAGCCTTTCTGTGCTAGAATTGGGAGGTGGGGCTTACCTTGATAACTTCTGGATGTCATCAAAAACTTCCCAAGTCCCTGAACCTGAGGGCTGCCCATCCTTGACCGCAACTGGGTGCTTGCTTCGGTCTTTGTCTGGCGGGAAGTCCACTTCTTTGGCATTGATTTAGGTCATTCTAATGTCTGTTTGTTTGATCCTTGGCCCACACTTATTTTTCTCTTTTGAGTATGTAAGTGAGGGCAGAGAAGGTAAGGTTTAATCTACAGTCTTTGAACATGGAGTCAATGCACAAGTCCCTGGACTCTCAGTGGTCTTGTCCAGGATACACATTAGGAAAGGGCTTCCCACTTTTCTGACAAAGAGACTTTCAGTTCAAACCATTCTTTTAATCTGAGTATCCATTTTCCCATTCATTGGCTTATGTCATGTATTTATTTAACTCAGCTGCCTATTCATTCGTTCGAAGAGCATTTGCATAACATACATCAATATCCAACCTGAAATGTCTCCCCTGAGAAGACAGATCAATTTTTTTTTTTAACATGGCCAGACTAGAATTTAGTACCCTTTCCCCACCCCACACATACACAGCCCGTCCATGAGCACAGATCTTGGACTTCCCATGTTAAGGCCATAGCTTCTTTTCCAATTACAAAATTTATAATTCTAGTAGAATCAGGGAATTCAAACCTGTTAAAGAAGAAAGGGAAACACAGTTCTTCTACAAGAGCTGTTGTGACCACTAGGATACCAATCATCTCTTTTCTCTATTTAGTTTTTAAACTTGGCTATGGGGCATTGAACTCAGGTCCTCCTTTTGCAAGGCAAGCACTTTACCAGCTGAGCTACGTCTCCAGCTGTGGGGGTCGGATTCTGCTGTCCCCCATAAACTCACATGTTCTGAATGCCAGGTCCCCAGATGGTGGCAATGTGAATTAGAGCCTCCAGGAGGCAGTGTATTGTTGGGGGTGGGCTTATGGGTGTTACAGCCAGCTTCCCCTTGCCAGTGTTTGGCACACTCTCCTGCTGCTGTTGTCCACCTGATGTTGGCCAGGAGGTAACGTCCACCTTCTGCTCATGCCACCTTTCCCCCTGCCATCATGGAGCTTCCCCCTTGAGCCTGTAAGCCAATATAAACCCTTTCCTCCCATAAACTGCTTTTGGTCAGGTGCTTTCTGCCAATATCCCAAAACTGACCACAACACCAGCCTACATTTCTCTCTTTGCTGCTGCTTAACAATGGAGTCCAGAGAGTTTTGTCCACTTTACAGCTCCAATTCACTTCACATGCATTAGGACATATGCATTTCTCTTTTCTTTTTCCAAGGCAGGGTCTCACTCTGGCCCAGGCTGGTCTGGAACTCACTATGTAGTCTCAGGGTGACCTTGAACTCATGGAGATCCTCCTACCTCTGCCTCCCAAGTGCTGGGATTAAAGGTGTGTGCCACCATGCCCTGTGACATATGCATTTCTTTTTGTAAACTGCTCATCATTTTAATGGAGACGTCACTCATTCTACAGGTAGAACATTCCTTCCTTGAAACCTCTTCTTTGAATTTAGCCTTTCCTTCTTTTCTCTTATCAACAATGTTCTTAGAAGCATCTTCATAGGCAGAGGCTTGTATATAATTCAGATTTCTTAGGAGATTTCTAGAGCATGTAATTACCATGTCACACATGCATGATATTCTTCAGTTCCCTTACATACATTACTAGATGCTTTCAAAAGATTTTGCCACCTTTTTGCTTCCAGTGCATCAAAATATCTAGTTGAGCTGTGTAAGCCCTTCTGAGGGAGCAGTGCAGAGCTAAGACCACAGATTTGGGACTGACCGGACTGTCACAGTGCTGGTACTGACACTGGATCTTCTGTGTGATTTCAGACACCTTACGAACCTCCCTGTGTGGGGTCAGAGTATTACTTTCTTGAAGTGAGAACAAAATGAGTATTAGCCAGTTGTGTTCTGTGTTGGCTGTTACCTCCCTGACCACTAAAAGGTGAGGTGGAAGGGCAAGGTAAGCAGTGAGGATGGGACAGCATTCTGTTCGGCAGTGTGGTGAGTTCAAGACATAGATCAGTGCTCTCTTGAAGAGTGTCCCCTAAAACAATCTCACCTCTCCCGGAATCCTCAACATGTGACCTCACTGGATATGGAGTATTTGCAGGGATGCCAAGTTACAGTGAGATCACACTGGAGTAGAGGGGATCCGCAATCCAGTAAATGGCGTCCTTGTGTGAGGAGAAGAGAATTACGCAGAGACCCAGAAGGAAAGCCGTGGGGAGGAGGAGGGCAGAGTTGGACAGCTATTACGCTCCCAGAACACCAGGCCGAGACAACAAAGGCACATCCGAGGCCTCAGCAGGAGTGTGACTGGGAATATGCATTGGTTTTGAACTTCCAACCTCCAGAGTGGTAAGTGAATGAATTCTGTTGTTGAAGGTGGCAGGCCTGGCAGGATTTATCACTACAGTCCCTGAGCGCTCATGCACACCAGAAACTCAAATGTTCCACTGAGCTTTAGGGAGTGGACCACTTACATGCAATGAGCGTGTCATAGCCAAGAGAAATTGGCATAATTTAAGGTCACTGTGACCTACAAGGGACCCTAAATAGAGCTCCAGGCAAGCATCTGGGGATCATCTTCCTGAATGGCATTTCTGGCTGGCACTGACCATGATTGTGGTTGCTGTGACCCCTTCCTGCTCCTTGGCTATTGTGAACTTCTGGGTGGATCTGACTCTAATTGTCAATTCAAATCACCAGCTCATTTTCACATCCACCCAGCCACTGGCCGGTAATGATGACTGGTAGAAAGAGCAAATGGTCTGAAGGCGCCCTCACAGCCTTGTTATTGCAGACCCAGTCACTGTCACCGGCTGGGCAGTGGCTGCTCATGTCTCTAACTTGCCTATGGATTTGGACTTCACTTGCCTCACACTAAGATGTATTTTTTAAAAAGTTTTTTCAAAATATTTGTTTATTTAGGAGAGAGAGAGAGAGAGAGAATGGGCTCACCAGGGCCTCCACCCACTGCAAACGAACTCCAGACGCATGTGCTACCTTGTGCATCTGGGTTATGTGGGTCCTGGGGAATTGAACTGAGGTCCTTTAGCTTTGCAGGCAAATTCTTTAACCATTAGGCAATCTCTCCAGCCCCAGATATATATTTTTAAAGTGGATTATGTTCATTAATGTTTTTCTTTGCAGGCATGGGGGAAGGCCAGATTTAACTGTACATTAAAAGACAAGGCAGTTCTCCTTAGAAGCCACAGAGGGATGCAATGGGTCAGGCCTAGGACAGAGCTTACTGGTCCAGCTGTTCATCTCTCATTACTGAGCCTCAGAGGCAAGGGGACTTGGCCAAGGTCACACAGCTGGCTACTAGCTCTATGCTCTCTGACCCTGCCTCCCTTGCTCCCTGGCTGGGAGTAGCAAAGAACCGTGTGCTCTCGGGAGTCTTTGGATGTGAACCACCTTGACCTCTGATTCTTGATGATAATGGCAGAAATCATTTGTCTGTGAAGTAGTGTAGTCAGCTCCCCATGTCCATGGGAATTTTATTTCATGCCTCCACACATACCAACATCATCAAGTTCCCACGTTTCTTTTATAAAATAGCATAGTGTTCACATACAACCTAACCACATTCTCTTGTGCTCTTTGAATCACCCCTGGATGACCTGTGACACCTCAGACAATTTAAGTGCCATGTGAATGGCTGTGAGACAGTATGACTTGGGGAATGATGGCAAGAAAAATGGGGGCCCATGTCTGGTACAACGGCATTTTATTTTCTGAATGTTCTGGACCATAGTTCATTGAATGTGGGCATGTGAAACCCATGGGCCCGAAGTGACTATGTATCTGTTTCTTTATTTTTATAATAGAGTTAGGAAGCTTTTTGGAAAATACTGAAAAGTTAAAAAGAAAAACTAACCATAATTCTTTCACCAAGGAATGACTTCCTTTACAATTATTTTCTATATTTGCATACTTTTTTATTTTGAAATATTTGAAATCATAGCATACATACAGTATCTTATTCTGCAATTTTCCATTCATTATGGTTTGGGTATTTTCTATTAGCATTTAATATCATATGATATTTTCAAAAATATGGTTGAATAATATCAAATTATGTAGATTATGAAGTTGTTAAGGCAGTTTTGATATTGTGATTTAAGTGGTTTTGCATTTTTGCAAAGTTAAAAACTATTGTGCAAATATGCTTGTGATTACCTCCGATCATTATTATTTTTTAAAATATATTATTTTTATTTATTTGACAGAGTAAGAGGAGGAGAGAGAGAGAGAGGGGGGGAAAGATTGAGAATGGGCATGTCAGGGCCTCCAGCCACTGCTGAAGAACTCCAGATGTGTGTGCCCCCTTGTGCCTCTGGCTAACATGGGTCCTGTGGAATCGAACTTGGGTCCTTTGGCTTTGCAGGCAAATGCCTTAACCGCTAAGCCATCTCTCCACGCCCCCCCGATCATTATTTTTTAACGAAATTTTTATTTATTTATTTGAGAGCAACAGAGAGAAAGAGAGAGAGAGAGGGAGAGAGAGAGAGAGAGAGAATGGGAGCCCCAGGGCCTCCAGCCACTGCAAACTCCAAACGTGTGTGCCCTCTTGTGCATCTGGCTAACATGGGTCCTGGGGAATTGAGCCTCGAACTGGGGTCCTTGGGCTTCACAGGAAAGCGCTTAACTGCTAAGCCATCTCTCCAGCCCTCTCTGATTATTTTATGTCATAAATACTTACAAGTAGAACTTGAGGTCAAGACGTGTGAACATTTTGAAGCGCTATAAATAAGACCTAATGCTAAGTTACGTTATTCCTCCTCAGAGTAAAAATCAAATGTTTGACTTAGAAAAAAAAAAGTTTGAATCTGGAATTTACCACTTATTAGCTATATGACCACAGGAAAATTCTTTCTTTTTCTTGACCTTATATGTAAAATAGCAATAACTACCTCATGATATTATTATTAGAGTTCAATAAAATTTTATTTTATTTTTAAAATATATTTTATTTATTTATTTGAGAGAGAGAGAGAAAGCAGGAGAGAGAGAGAGAATGGGTGCTCCAGGGCCTCCAGCTGCTGCAAATGAACTCCAGATGCATGTGCCACAGTGTGCATCTGGGTTATGTGGGTCCTGGAGAATCATACCTAGGTCCTTTGGCTTTGCAATCAAGCACCTTAACTGCTCAGCCATCTCCTCAGCCCAAATTCAATAAAATTTTCAAATGCTTACCACAAGACACATTAGTCCTCGTTCATCTGTAGTTTTGCCTTCTGCCATTACATTTATATGCAATGAACTCTGGTCCAAAAATGTTAAATGGAGAAATCCAGATGATCAATTTATTAGTTTTAAATGGTGCACCACTCTAGTCGCCTGATGAAGTCTCATGCCATCCCAGCCCATCCTGCCCAGGACATCCATCACCCTTCCGTGTTTCCTTGCTTTATACCTTCCCTGCCCATAAGTCACCTAGTCATCATCTCAGTTATGAGACTGGCTGTGGTCCTGTGGTGTTTGCGCACAAACGATCCTTGAGCAGTGGCCCAAAGGAGGCGCCAGGATGTGAGCATGGAATGGCGCGGCAGCACTTCCGGCACGTGAAGGAGCCAGCAGAGTGTGCGGAGCAAAGAATCATGTTCTCACAAAGGCAGAGATCAAACTTATGTTTTTATGGTGGCATTTTTATTTATTAAATTGTTTAACTCAGCATTTTCATGTGTTAAATATGCAGTATGTCAGGTTTTCTTGTACTTTAGTCAGCATTTACATACTCTCCAGATGGTCATCTCTCAACACCAACAGGGAATTTTGGAAAGACAGAGAAAACACATTCACCTAAGTTTTATGGTAGAATATTGTTATAATTGTCTACTTTATTGTTGCTGTTAAACTTTTGCTGTACCTAAGTTATAAATTAAACTCGACCATGGGTATATATGTCTAGAGAAAACATTATATACACACACACACATATAGTTTTATACTGTGTCCTTGGACACCCACTGGAGGTTATAAAGTTCTTGCAGACAAAGTAGTCCTTTCTCAATTAATATTTGTCATCTCTGTATTTTTTAAGCCTTTGCTACTAGCCAGAAGACTTTTATAAGAAAATCACAGGAGAATTTATTTTCTAGATATTAGGCCATTGATGTAGAGAGGAGGCAGTAATAACATCCGCTGTCTATTAGCAAGTAGGGGAGCTCAGTGGAAGGCTCAGAACCACCAGAGTGATTGAGGTAACTCAGTGGTACAGCATTTGTGAGCAAGCCTGAGGCTCTAGGTTCGAATCCCAGCACTGGAAAGAGAAAACCAAAACATTCACCCTGTAGAGATAAGCTGTGCCCAGTCACCTTGGCAGGCATGGGAAAACCAAGGCCACAGCAGTCCCCAAGGCCAGGGTCAGCGCTGGTATCTTGAAGATGTCACTCTCTTCCTGTGGAGAACGGTGGGCAGTTCAAAGTATCACCAGAAAGTTTGGATTTACCTATTGCAACAGCCAACCCCAGACGAAGTTGATGCGGCTGTGAGCTCCCACTGTGGTAGAAGAGGGTTCAGTGATTGCATGGGGGCCAGTAGGATAAGAGTCTGATTCTAGGTCCTTCTAGAAACCTCAGGTTCCAAACGCCTTTCTTTTTTTCCTTTTCTTTTTTCTTTTCTTTTCTTTTCTTTTCTTTCTTTCTTTTTTTTTTTTTTTGCTAAAAAGGTTGTGCTGAGGAAACTTAGAGGAGCTAAACTAAATCAAATAAATATGGGTCTTACAGAAGCTGGACTGGACTACAAGTCCAAGTACTGATGCCCTCTAACTAAATGACCTTGGGCAAGCCACTCGAACTTGGCCTGCATGAGTCTGTTTCCTGCTATACTACAGAGAGTATCATTGCAGCTACTTGAAAAGTTTTAGTCACCGCAGAATATGAAAGGGTAAAAAATGCTAACTACTATTACCATTATCTATGAAACCTTAGATAATTCACAACCTAGTTCTAGCCTTTAAGGTCTTGATGATTAAACAAGAACAATTATCATAGTTATAATAGTGTTATTTAGGTCGTTGAAAAAGAGCACCTGAAAGTGCCGAGTCATCTGTACAGCTCTGGGAGGTGGCCAGGTCGTGGAAGGCAGGTGTTCCCTCCAGCAGCCGCAATTTCAGGCTCTAGAGTCTGGGGCTCCCTCCCTTACCTTGCCCATCGCCTCATTGGCTAATTCACTGTTTTGGCTTTTCTCTCCAGTCATTACTTCCTGAGAGCCAGGATTATTCAAACACTTAGTGAAAAAAAATCACGCTCATCCCCCAGACACAGCTTGGGCTAGTCAATGTTGTTTCCCAACAAGGTGGAGGCTCCTGTGGTCTGTTTCCAAGGCCAAGGTCAGCAGTCAACATGCAGGGAAGGACCGGGGAGTTGCGGTTCAATGGATTTGTCCCAAACCTCCACTGTTCGGGCTGTCTTCCCCGACAGCTTTCTGGTTGGAGATACCTTCAGAAGGGCTTGAAGTCTCAGGAAGTGGCTGCGTTTCAGATGCGGGGTGCTGTCCCCTTATTTGTCTAACACGTTCTGCTCCTCAGAAGTCCGCTCCACAGCCACTGTCATGTATGTTTGAGGTTACGGTAGGTAAGGACAAGTAATGTTTGTGAGGCCACATGGCACTAGTGATATGACTTGAGACTCTTTCCATTAAATGCAACAGTAGGGTATTAGGTGGGATTATTGATAGAAAGAATGCTGAAATCCTTTAAGTAATGTCATGTGCCTCTTCTGACATTTGAATCCTACATAATACTCAGGCCAAGCTCTAATGGGCTCAATCCATTCTTTGTAGTAAAAATGAATGAGTCCTGAATACATTCAGATGTTTTTTCATATACCCACTATTAAAAGTGATGCCTAGCAATACCTACATAAAACCCTCATAATAGGATAAAATGATGATGACATCAAATTAAAAGAGAGGCTAATGGAGAGAGGGAGGGGATATGATGGAGAGCAGAGTTATGAAGGGGAAAGTGGGGGAGGGGAGGGAAATACCATAGGTTGTTGTCTGTTAAGTCTAGAAGTTGTCAATAATATATATATATATATATATATATATATATATATATATATATGCATATAATGGCAACAAAAACTTCCAAGGATGAAGATCTGAGTTGACCTGCAGAACCCATGTAAGAAAAGAAAGTCAGGCATGGGAGGTGCTGCAGGCAGGTCTGCATTGCAAGTAGAAATCACCCAACCAAGAGCAGCTTGTGGGAAAAAAGAGGTTTATTTTGGCTTACAGGGTCGAG
This sequence comes from Dipus sagitta, assembly GCA_036346955.1. NCBI lineage: Eukaryota > Metazoa > Chordata > Mammalia > Rodentia > Dipodidae > Dipus > Dipus sagitta. Next base: position 65,224,080 of record CM070786.1, read on the forward strand.
GGGAAACTCCATGCTGGCAGGGAAAATGATGGCATGAGCAGAGGGTAGACATCACCCCCTGGACAACATCAGGTGGACAACAGCAACAGGAGAGTGTGCCAAACACTGGCAAGGGGACACTGGCTATAACACCCATAAGCCCACCCCCAACAATACACCGCCTCCAGGAGGTGTCAATTCCCAAATCTCCATCAGCTGGGAACCTAGCATTAAGAACACTTAAGTTTATGGGGGACACCTTAATCTAACCACCACATTCCGCCCCTGACCCCCATAAACTGATAACCATACATGATGTAAAATGCAACACATTCATCCAACTTTAAAAGTCCCCATAGTTTTTATCAATTCCAATGATGTTCATCCATCCCCATAATCCAAGGTCTTTTAACTGAGCCATACTACCAAAAAAATAACCTCAAAAAATAAATAATGGCATAGAATAAACATTCACATTGCAAAAGATGGCATTGGGCATAGCAAAGAAATATTCAACCAATACAAGATTTAAAACAATCAGGGGCAAACATCAAACTCTGTAGCTCCAAGTTCAACAACTCAAGTCAGTGACAAGTGTCCAAGTCTGATAATTCTAACCAGCAACACATCTCTGGTATTCCAATTCTGCCCCTCTAGCTAGGCTACTCACAGTCCTGGAAAATTTCATCTGGGGCTGGCAGCTTTCCTTAGCAGCCATCTCATAGTCCTGGCATCTCCACTGGGTCTCCACTGCAATCCATGGTTCATCCTCATGGCCCCATGGGGTCTCCATGCAGGCATCTGGCCTATGGCCATTTCTAAAACACAAGACCATGTTGCAAACTTCATGACCCTCTCTTTCCTGCATTTCTTATACTCCACAATACCAGGTAGGCTGCCAATTTGTTAATCCAGGGGGCACAAAACAGACTTTAAAGAACAGGACAATCCTTGAGCACTCAGTCCCCTTCAAAAGAGTCTACATTCTTCCTGTTGCCCCAGTGCAGGTCAGCTGGCCCAATCTCAAAGGTTATAATCTCTCAATTGTAGCTGAATGGGCAGTAGTTCACCCAAAAATTTTTCTTTCTGTGCCATGCCCCTCTGTTCACACCAGTTCATTTCTACACAAAGCAACCCTGCACAACTTCTCAGGACAAGGTCATAACAGTAAGTTTCTCACACAAACTGCTACCCCAGTCCAAGCAAAGCTCTTTCTCACTCTCATAAGCCAAACCTTACAGCACATAGTTCTTACTGCATTCAGGTCTTTCAACTCTGACCAGAATAGTACATCAAGCTGCACTTACAGCACTGCAAGGCATCTCTGAGGCCAAGGTTTCAAATCCTTCCATATTCCTCTTGAAAAACAGTTCCAAAAGGCCACAGCCACACAGTCAGGTATCTAGCAGCAATTCCACTCCTCAGTACCACTTTACTGTTGAAGTCAGGTTCACATTGCTGGTAGAAATCACTCAACCAAGAGCAGCTTGTGGGAAAACAAAAGAGGTTTGTTTTGGCTTGTAGGCTCGAGGAGGAAGCTCCAGGATGGCAGGGATAATGATGGCATGAGCAAAGGGTGGACATAACTTCCAGGCCAACATCAGGTGGACAACAGGAACAGTAAAGTGTACCAAACACTAGCAAAGGGGGAGCTGGCTATAATACCCACAAGCCCGCCCCCAACAATACACTGCTTCCTAGAGGTGTTAATTCCCAAATCTCCATCAGCCAGGAACCTAGCATTTAGAACATGTAAGTTTATGGGGTACACCTGAATCAAACCGCCACAGTAGGGTATGCTTGTAATCCCAGCACTGGATGGAATATGGAGAGAGGTAGAGGCCTGGGGCTTGCTAGCCAGTCATTCTCATGTACTTGGCCAGTGAGAGAACTTGCCTCACAAAAGGTGGATGGCACTAGAGGAATGAAAACCAAGGATGTCCTCTTGCCTCCACATACATACAGGCACACACACACCACCACCACCACCAGTAGCAGCAGCAGCAGCAGCAGCAGCAGCAGCAAAATGTTCTTGCTGACTTGGGTGAATTCAAAGGGAGATGCAGCTGGGATTTTATGAGCTCTGTTTTGATGAATTGACTTTTTCTAGGAAGTAAAGTGAGCTGATGGCTCTGCCATCCCCGAAATGGAATTTCACTAGTCCTGAATGAGAGCTTGCTATCTGAGTACTAACTGCAGGTGACCAGACAACCTCCCACCAGGGTCCAGGAATCATGAGGTCCCCATACCAAATGGCTGGCAGTGAAAGTTGAAGTCAAGTTAGAAGGGCTTGACCTCCAGGGGGAGAGAGAAGAAGCAGTGGACGGCACCTAGAATTCTTAAGGGACTGACCAGGCAGTTAAGGATGATATTTGCAAAAGTGCACAATGCATGAAGAATGGTATATTTGAAATAGTCGTGGAGTGGGATGGCCAGGGACATCTTAATGGCTGAGTCCTCTCCTCTGTGATGAATGACACGGGGACAAGTGGAATAAACAATGAGGTATAATTCACCCACAACCATACAGCAGGAAACTAGTCATCAGAAGAGGCATGCTATGTTCCCCAGCTGTGCCCTGGGTGAAATACTGGAGAGAAAAATATCTCAGTGTCTCATCCATCAGAGTGCGTATCAGCTAGCTATAACTGAATAACAAATGACCCCAAAACATGACAGCAATTTCTTATTTTTCTTACTTCATTTTTTCTTTAATAGTCAAGTAGTCCTCAGTGAATATATCACTGATGAAAATTTCTTCTATTTCCCCAGCAATCATTAACTGCTAATAACTTTTCAGAGAGGGATGAAGGCCTTGCATTGTCTTCTTCCATCATCCATGATGAGTGTTGATGGTCCAATATTGTGTAGATCATGTGCAGGGAACTAGAGTTACTGTGAGGTCATGAAGGCAGCAGCCGCCTCATGTCCCGAGGACAGGCTCCGAAGCCCTGCTCCCCACCCTCGGGCTCAGGCTTTCTTTCTGCCAGTCATCTCTTCTGAAGTGTTCCCTAAGCCTTGGAGGGGTGATAAAGACTTCTTACCTGGCTCTGACACTCCACAGGCACTTAGTCTCAGCAGTTTGGTAAGCTGCTTTATGTCTTTTCATCAGTCACCACCAATTGCAAAAAGAAGCTTCTTTAACCAAAGATGAGAGCAGCAACAATCAACTGGCATAAACATAAATATTTAGAGGGCAAGTTGATGGACACAATGCATCAATTTATCCAAACAACAGTGGTAGCTTCCCTCCTACGGCATATGACTTCCTTTTCCATAGGAATTTTTGTTCAGATTTGCATAGCAGACACAGATTGCATTCATTGGAGCAGACCTCAGATCCAATCAAAGTGCAGTTGGGGGCTGGAGAGATGGCTCAGCAGTTAAGGTGCTTGCCTGTAAAGCCTAACAACCTGAGTTTTATTTTCCAGTTCCCACATAAAGCCAGAGGTACAAAATGGCACATACATCTGGAGTCCATTTGCAGTGGCTAGAAGCCCTACCATGCCCATTCTCTCTCTCTCTCTCTCTTGTGCCTCTCTGCTTGTAAATAAATAAATAAATAATTTAAAAAATAGCAGCTGGTCACCCCTCCAACATTCATGTGACTATGGTACGAGTAGGCACATCTTGTCTGGCAAGTCAGTTGCGTAGTTTGCAGGGTCCAACACCGGAAAGGCTGTTGATGACCTCCTCCTGCCCCCATAGCAGGTTGCCTAGCACCACCCAGCATCCCAGCAACATCCTGATTTCTCATGAACACATGGTCGACTGGAAAAATCCACTCATCCAGACAGGGCTTAGCTGATGTCTGCTGTGCTTGTCTATGTCTCTGTGGCGAGCAGGCAGGTTGCCTGGAGAGAGCCTGTGTGACATGGCTTCCGCTTGGATAGCGTGGCTCTCTGTGCTCCACAGTGTCTCCTTTGTTTTCCCAGCAGATGTGGGGCTCCCAGAGCTGGCAGAGGCACGTGAAGCACTTCCGGGCGTGGTGAGCATGGAAACTGTTGTCATAGCTGCTGCAGATGAAGTCCTGGGAGGTCAACTCTAGCTCTTTTATTTTTAAATTTTGTATTTACTTAGTTTATTTACTTAAGAGAAAGAGAGAGAGATATATATTATAAAGAGGGAATGGGCTCACCAGGGCCTTCAGCCTCTGCAAATGAACTCCAGACGCATGTGCCACCTTGTACGTCTGGCTTATGTGGGGCCTTGGGAATTTAACCTGGGTCCTTTGGCTTTTCAGGTAAGCACTTTAAGTGCTAAGCCATCTCTCCATACCCAACTCTAGTTCTTGATAGAAGAAATTACAAAGTCACATTGCAAAGACTACAAACTCAAGAAAAGTTAGAGAAATGGGACCACTTTTGGAAATAAAAAACCTGGTAGGAAGTTCTGTTAAGATCAGAGGGAAGGCAAGAAGAATATTGACCTTCCAAGTGGCCTCATGCCAGGCCAGGCTCAGTGCTAACTTGTGGATAGAAGCCACAGATTCACCTAAAGGGACTGGAATCAAACGAAATGAAGTGACACAAGGTGCAGGTATGGCTAGTCTCACCTTCCAGGAAAAGCTTGTCCACATTCATCCTCCAAATGCCTGCCTTGTAGAAACCCACAGATTTTGTTAGAATGGGGCTCTGCAGATATGACATCCCTTGGTGCTCTGAATTTTTGAATGAGGTTAGAATCTTTCCTGAGAGTCGCTTTTGTCAGTAGAGAACAAGGCAGTGGCTGGCAGTCAGCAGCGGAGCCTCCCCTCCCCTCCCCTCTCTCACTGTTGTATCAAGGACCCTCATTTCTTGTGCAGAGCCAATGGGAATATCTTATGCGACTGGTATCTGCTCACGGAGCAGCTGCATGTGAATCAGCAGTGTTGTGCAACTCCATGAAAACCAAGGAGCGCCCAAGGAAGGGCTAATAGGAGTGAAGAATTTACAGCCCAAGAGAGAGTCTCATTATTTCAAATTAGTCACAAGTTACCAGAATGTTCTCTTGTCCTCTAGCTATTGGGTAACATTGGCATAAAGATTATTCGAAGTCCAGGGATTGAAGAAGGCAATGGAATTTAAGGGGTGAAAAAAAGGCTCATAGGCGGACTTGAATGACTTAGCTAAGAAAAGAAAGCCCTGAAGTGTCTAATATTAGCATTTGTGATATAAAAATGGCCTCAGTGATGGCAATTGGGCCCCATCTCTACTAAGGAACAGGGTGAGGCTGGAGCACCGATTATTAAGGTTAGATTTAAAGTAAAAAAATAACTGCAGTGACTTCGGTGTTGCTGGTTTATCTCTTCAAGAGAAGGAAATAAGATCAATACTAGAATACCGACAGCAGATCAATACTGATGCGCCTTAGTGTGAATGTTGTTGGTGGAAATACTGGTTAAGTGACCATGAAATTTCCTTCCCAGGAGCTCTTCAGAACGAGATAACTGCTCTGAACCAAGGGGCCAAGAGTAGATAACTAAGTCAACGAGACTTATATTCAAGTTCTCTCTTTTTCTTTTGTGCATGTAGGCATATGTGTGCAGTGCTTGTGCATACGTGTGTGTGCATGCATGCATGTAGGGCAGATGTAAGTGTCAGGTGTCTTCCTCAGTCATCCTGCACTTCATTCTTTAAGAAGAGTCTCTTGCTAAACCAAGAACTGATTGATTTGGCTAGACTTGGTAGCTAGCTGGTGAGCCCCAGAGAGTCCCTGTTTCTGCCTCCCCAGGGATTACAGGTGTGCACCATCATGGTGAGCATATTTTAAAAAATATTTTATATTTATTTATTTGACAGAGAAAGAGAAAGAGAGAAGAGGCATGCCAGGGCCTCTAGCTGCTGCAAACAAACTCCAGGTGCATGTGCTACCCTGTGCATCTGGCTTACGTGGGTCCCAAAGAATCGAACTGTGGTCCTTTTGCTTTGCAGGAAAGTGCCTGAACCACTAAGCCATCTCTCCAGCCTCATGCTGAGCGTCTTATGTAGGTGCCAGGGCTCTACACTGGGTTCTCGTACTTGCACAGCAAACAGTTTTCCCACTGACCATCTCAGCCTTCTTTTCCAGTGTCTCTGTGATTGAATACCAGCATGAGCTCATGTGTTCCTGAGGGTTCTGAAATGCTGAATTTGATTTTCCTAATTATGATTTTTGATAATGGGTACTTCCAGTTTTAAATATTTTGTTTTATTTTTTATTGATTTGAGAGAGAGAAATAGAAAGAGGCAGATATATAGAGAGAATGGGCCTTCACCCACTGCAATCAAAGTTCAGATGCATGCACCACTTTGTGTATCTGACTTATGTGGGCACTGGAGAATCAAGTGTAGGTCCTTAGGCTTTGCAGGCAAGTGCCTTAACTGCTAAACCCTCTCTCCAGCCCCACTTTCTGCTTCAGAAGCTTGGAAACAGGTCATTTCCATTATGCTATGCATTTGGTCTTTATAAATCCATAATTCTATCGTGGGAGTAGGGCAAAGATGTCCAGCAACCACACACTTGAGAGATTTGTTCATGGATTTCTCTCACTGTGATGTAATGTTGATCCTGAGGCCACCCCCCCACCCCCCCGCGCCATGATCGTTTTCTGTGAACATACAACTTTAGCAACGCCTTGTTACGTCACTGTGCCAGGTACAGTGTTATATGGGGCCATGGACCTTAAGATAGGGCGACTGCAACACCCCGAGTTTCAGGCCCTCGGAGCAAAGTCTGATGCATGCAGTAAAGATGGCTCTGACTCCTCACTTCTTCCACAAGTAAGAGTCCACTCCAGCTGGAAGAACAGGGAGAAACGTGGGCCAGCCACAAAGCTGAACAGGGGTGGTGGTCTCCACAGTGAATACAGAGCGTAAGAGATGACAGCTGAGTGAGAGAAAGTGTGTGGCTGGGGAGGAAGTGGATGAACCGAGCCAAAGGAAATCACATGTCATCTATCTCTACCCAGCTAGGTGGGCAAAAGAGTTTTACTATTAAGAAGAATAGGGAGTCATTTGTCAGGTGGAGCATGATGGGAAGCTGGCAGTCACTGCAAACCATATGCTGGCTGTCCCTGCCCTCCATTAGGAGCAGGGTCTGGAAACGTTGAGGGTGTCTACAGTCCTTGTGCCCAAGGTGTTGCCGGTGACGGTGTCTCTATGTCCACATGGAGCAGAAAGCCTGAAAGAAAACTCCTTTCTTCCCCCTGCCGCAGGAGACCATCATTTCCATCTCCTCCTTGCTTGAAGGGACTCAGCCAGGAAGAAGCTGATGGGAACCTTTTCTAGAGTCTGCTTCTGAATCCTTCTCTCCCCGCCAACTCCTCACCCACAGTTCTGGGATGCTGCTCTTCACAGGCCCTGATGCTGCAAGGCTCAGTCTACATTGCTGTCCTTGAGCCAGGACACTGTGCTCTGGCTGTGGGTGCTGACTCAGAATCACTCCCTACTATGTGAGGAACAGTCTACCCTGGTCCACTGCTGTGGGGAAGGCCTTCACCACGTGCCCTAACTCACGCTCCCCGGCTTATTCCTGTCATTTGGATTCTGCTGTAACCAAGCTCCCCGGTCTTGTTGAAATTCTCCAATGATCCTCCTTCCAACTTTAGGGATAAAATTTATTCTAATTTCTCTTTCAAAAAAAATGAAGGCTGCAAATAAACAACTTGTGGGCTCCTGAGGTTAGGAGGCAATGTCCAGGTGACCTGTGGGCAGGGCCTGGGTGATGAAGTTGCCTGGGTGTCTGGAATGACTCACCAGGGAGCCACAGCTGTTGACAGCTGACTTGGCTAAGCACTCATCGCTCAGTGTGATCAAATTTGCATCCATCCCCCCAAGGAAAGCAAGAGCTTTTCTGTCTGATTAGAAGAGAAGTGAACAAGAAAGAAACATATTCCTTCCTTTCCCCAAGTTCCCAGGGCATCTTCTGGTGCTCCGAGGTTATTTACAGAGTTTGACTAAGTCAAGGAGCCTGTCTCTGACATCGTCCTTTTCAATGTGTATGTGTAGGAGGAAGCATGGTAGGCTGAGCGAAAAGTCCTATCTATTGAATGGGCTAAATTTCCAAGAGCTGTGTGGTCTCTTCTGACTCTACGCATGGAAACGCCTACAGAGATGGCTAACGCATTTTATGACTGGTCTGTCTGGTACAGTCACAGATGATATAAGTGGGCAAGAGATAGAATACCATAGATTTAATATAAAACATAGTCAAAGATGATGATTTGGCCTTTAGTATTCCTATGGCTTAGGGGTTCTGATCTCAAAAAGAAAATATCTAAGAAAACTCATTTATTTGAAGTCTTATGGCTGGGCAAGTATGAAAGTGAGATCTGTAATGGAGACTTGCCTATTTCTTTGTTCATGAGTCTTGGTCTTACATCTTAGCTGAGAAGAAACCTGAAAGAGGCAACAGAAGGTTACTCAGCCAGCAGGTATCTGAGGACAAAGCTCACGGAAGTATAGGCGGTATGGGCCTAAAATTAGACAGCTTCACTACTTGCTTTTGCCAGGCTCCAAGCCTTGCACAGTGGTCAGGGACTCTACACTCTGCCCCTAGATGAGGAAGGTTTTGCAGGGCACAGTTGTTAGATGATTTTATTGGGTTATACTTCATGCTAAGCCTTATAACTGAGGTTAGGTTATGGAGCAGGACAGACAAAATTTCTTCCTTAATGTGGCACTGGCTTTACAGCTATAAAAAGATAAAGGTATTCACACCTAATGACTTAACTGCTTTTGATGAACTTTCATTGTTAGTGTGTATTGGTTAGTGTTCTGGATGCTGCCATTGAGTGACTGACATAAACAATTTAAGGGAAAACATTCATTGTGTCCATGGATTCAGAGGATCCAGTCCCAGGATGCTTGGTCCCAGGCATTTGGCCAGAACATCATGGGAGTTTGTCATAGAATATCTTCTTCATTTCTTGTCAGAAGGCATAAAGGAATAGGCCAGTGCAGGATAAACCTCTGAATGGCATGCCCCACCTTCTACCTTTCTCTACCTTCCAATAATTCCATTAGATTAAGCAGCCACCAGGAGATCAACCCATTCATTATGTCAGAGTTATCATGCTCTGACCATCTCCGAGAAACTCTCTCAGATGTGTTCTCATGATCTGATCATCTCTGAGAAACTCTACAGACATGTTCTCATGATCTGATCATCTCTGAGAAACTCTCGCAGACGTGTTCTCATGATCTTACCATTTCTGAGAAACTCTACAGACGTGTTCTCATGATCTTACCATCTCGGAGAAACTCTCACAGATGTGTTCTCATGATCTGATCATCTCTGAGAAACTCTACAGACGTGTTCTCATGATCTGACTGTGTCTGAGAAACTCTCACAGACGTGTTCTCATGCTCTGACCATCTCGGAGAAACTCTCACAGATGTGTTCTCATGATCTGATCATCTCTGAGAAACTCTACAGATGTGTTCTCATGATCTGACCATCTCTGAGAAACTCTCACAGACATGTTCTCATGATCTGACCGTCTCTGAGAAACTCTGACATACAGGTGTGTGTCACTCATTTCCCGGTGTTCCTCAATCCAGTCAAGTCGTCAACCAAGAATAACCATAACTCAGTGCCACTTTGAGTGAACCAAGGCTGGTTATCAAGGTTGCTGTAAACCTGAGTCCTAGCTTTTCCATTCATTTTTTCTCTGCAGTGAAAGATGGCTTCTCATGTTAACCAACACTGTGGTTTTTAGAGACTTAAAAAAGATGGTGTCAGTGCTGTAGTTAGCATCTCTCTGCACGTACACTGAGCATGGGCACCTGTCCTCTTAGAATGCTGCCATTACTCCTTCAGTAGATGACGCTCAGCTTCTGCAGAAGCGGCAGGTTCTCCCCCAGGGAAAATGCAGAGAGGTGGAACAGGCACTGGTGCTGAGTTCAGTTACTAAAGGCCCCTTCCCGGATTGATTAATTCAGGCTACATCAGAGACAGATGAGGCTGGATGCAGCTCAGGGCTCATCAGATGTTCAGAGTTACAAGGTTTTCTGGCGTGGACCCGGGGATGGGGCCTCTTGGTACACAGGGGGCCTTTGTTACAACGCATCTGCTATGCTCAGCAACATGTGGACTCTTGGGGGTTATAAAGCTGTGAAGGACATCCTAATTACTTCTTTTATTTAAATAAATATGTCCTGCTTTCTATTTTAAAAGCCTATAGCACATCATTATTCACTCTCATCACATTGTACAATAGATCTCTTGGGTTTATTCCTCCCATCTAACTGAAGATTTGTATCCTCCAACAAACATCTCCCTAGTCCAGAGGTGCCACGTTTTTTTATGTTGGTGTGGCAAGAATTGTCCAGCAGGTGCCTAGAAGACCAAGTACCCTGGGTGCAGAGCTTCCCTAATGTACAAACTTGACCCCTCACAGGATGGAGCTGAGTCCCTTGTGTATGGTCTCAGCCCGTCACAAGACACAGTGAACTCTCAAATTCCCCAGGAGTCTTTGCTGCAGTTATCAGCAGACTCGGCTTGTGCTGGAGACAATGTTGTTTCTGATTGTCCCCCATACCTGAGGCTGCCATCCCTTCATCCTGTGAAGGCCACCGGGAGAGCGAGCCTTTCTCTGGTGCACAGACATAAAGAATGTCTCTCTACCTCCAGGTACAATGAAAGAACAGGAGCCGTGTGCTTCTGCTTGCTGGTCTTCATGTCTAAGTCTCCCATTCACAAAGCCCATTCTTTCCACACATCCTGACACACTTAATGCTCCATTACTCCTCACTAATAAAAAAAGTTGCACAAATCAAAGTTGCTATAGTTAGGATATTAAATGTCTCCCAAAGTCATAGCTATCTATATAATAAAAGTTTTGTTCTTGGGGTGGCACTATTTGGGGTATGACCTAGTGGAAGGAAGTGGGATCTCTGGAGGCATTTCCTTGAAAGGCAATGTGGTCTCTGCCTCTTTTGCTTGGTGGTCATGTGTCCAGTGTGTGTTCCCTCCACATCATGTACTGTCTCACCACAGGCCCGAAGTAACAGGATAACTGATCATGGACCAGAGCTTCTAAAACTACAACCCCAAATAAGCCTTTTTCTGTTTAAAATCTGATTTTAGCATGCATTTTGTTACAGTTATTGAAAGCTAATACAAAAATAAACATTAAAAAGTACTTATGTAAATTTAGAATGAGAAGTCATTTCAGTAAAACCCTCAATGTCCTAAGGTCAGCAACTATGACAACATTTATTGAAAATAATTTGCACATAAACAGAGGAAAGTATCAAATTTAGGTAAAAGGGGAAGTCATTCCAAATCTACCTTGCAGTTGAAATGAATGTTTGAATATTGGGCCGGGCATGGTGGCGCACGCCTTTAATCCTAGCACCTGGGAGGCAGAAGTTGGAGGATCACTGTGAGTTCAAGGCCACCTTGAGACTACATAGTGAATTCCAGGTCAGCCTGGGCTAAAGTGAGACCCTACCTCAAAAAAAAAAAAAAATACAAGGAAAGAAATGAATATTGGGGTTGGTGGAGAGGGCAAGTCTCTGGTGAGGTTCTTGGTTCCTATATGGACTCTTGCCACAGGTTTCCTCCGTTTCCTGTCTCTGGATTTCTGCCAGCATATGTTTTCACGTATGCATTTGCATTCCTCTCACATTATCTCACGAGTGTGTGTTTAATTTCCTTAGTGTATCAGCACCCCAAGGCAAAGAAAGATCCGTGTCTTATTTATTTTGTGTCTCTCCAGAATTGACATTTAATAACTAGCTGTTTCTTTCCTAACTCTATCTCCATGGTTAGAATAAAAAAAAAAAGTACTTGTTTTTGATACCAGCAAACTAAAAGCCCAGAGCCTGGTGAAAAAAGGAAATGAAGTCAATTTTCTCACCCATTGATTCCTAAAGCTAATTGTTTAGAAGTATAAATACAGCGTTGGTTATTCTGTGCTTCTGAACATCTTTAGGGGTGACAACATCGGCAGCTTGTGGTTGTTTTCTCCCTGCCTCGTCATGCTCCGTGACTCCGTTCTTTGGATTCTAAATTGGAGGAGGTTGCAAGTGCCTCCTGAGAAACTATTGTAATAAGGGTTTCCAAATATACTCATTCGTCCTACTGAACATATATGTTTCTTTGCTAGAGAAAGAGTATACGGGCATTCCAGGGTCCCTAGTTGCTGCAGATACACGCACCACTTTGAGTAACTGGATTTAGGTGGGTATTGGGGAACTGAACCTGGACTGGCGGGCTTTGCAAGCAAGCACCTTTAATTGCTGATCCATCTCCCCTGGTCCCTACTGCTTTTGTAAAAATGGAGATAGAGGGGCTAGGGAGATGGTTTAGTGTTGTAGGTGCTTGCCTGTGAAGCCTAAGGACTCTGGTTTGATTCTCCAGGTCCCATGTAAGCCAGATACACATGGTGGCGCATGTGTCTGTAATTAGTTTGCAGTGACTAGAGGCCCTAGCATGACTATTCTCTCTCTCTCTTTTTCTCCTCTCTCTCTCCTGTTTCTAATAAGTAAATAAAAATCTTACAATGGAGATAAATGTTCAGGAGAGGAATTGCTGAGGACAAGAAGCGGTCCGACGGTCTCGTCTTGGGTCTGTGTGAAAGGAGGAAGCATCTCTGCCCCTCGGCTGTGTCCACAGCTTTTCCAAGTATGGTTTTCAAAAAAAATTTTTATTTATTTATGAAAGAGAGGGGAAGAGAGAGAGTGAGTATGGGTGTTCTGGGGCCTCCTGCCATTGCAAATGAACTCTAGGCACATGTGCCACTTTGTACATCTGTCTTTATGTGGGTACTGGGCATTTGAACCCAGGCCACCAGGCGTTGCAAGCTAGTACCTTTAACTGCTGAGCAATCTCTCCATCCCTCCACATATGAGTCTCCTTCAACTTCACTCTCCTTATGAAGACAGGCTCAGTAAATATGTTCACTAAATTTGTAAAACCTCCAAGTGAAACCAAGTTAGCACTAAATAAACACATCTCTATGGAAATATGACTTACTATGAAGCTTTTCACCAGCCTGGGATTTTTATTTACAGCTGGAGTTTTAAAAAAATGAATATTATAACTATAGTAAAATGATCTAAGATTTAAACCTAAGGAGTTTAAATTAAATTTTGGAATGAATAGTATTTTGTTAGTAACCCAGTAATTTCCCCCTTTTGAATAAATTTGATTTAACTAAATTTTTTCCAAACTTATTTTGATTGCTTTTTTATTATACAATTAGCTTTCAATACTTGAACCTTTTTCTTTTTTTACTTAGAAACAGGAACAATTCAAGGAAAGCAACTCATGCTAAGCTGCTGGTAGGAATTTAAGTTCCCAGTAAAAAGTAACACCTGTGTTAAAGATTCTACAAAGCTGATTGACAGATTAGAACGTCCATGACTATGGAGAGTTGATGGACAGATTAGAGCCTCCATGATTGTGGAGAGTTGATGGACAGATTAGAACCTCCATGATTGTGGAGAGTTGATTGACAGATTATAACTTTCATAATTGTGGAGAGTTGATTGAAAGATTAGAGCTTCCATGATTGTAGAAATCTGATTGACAAATTAGAACCTTCAAGATTGTGTAGAGTTGGAATGCTGCTGAGCAGGAGCCAAATTCTTGTGACTTTTTTTTTCATTCAATAACTTCACAAGACTGTTTCCACACTGGAATATGGTATTTGAGGGTAACTTGAATATATAGCTCAGGAGAAACCATTTCTTATTCTCTTTAAAGTAAGAACTGTTTTTGCATCAACATGGGAAAACAGGAAAGGAAGAAAAAGACAATGATGGTCTAAATTGGTTGTCAACTTGACAAGACCTAAGCTCACCTTTGAGGGATTATCTGAATTAGGTTAATTGAGGTGGGAAGATCCACCTGAAATGTGGGTGGGGTCCTGACTTTATACAAAGACGAGAGCTGGCTGAATGTGACCAGCTCGTCTCAGACTCCTTCCATGTTTCTCCGATCATGATGAGCTGCCAATGGAACTGTAAGGCAAATAAACCCTTGCTCCCACAACTGACTTTGTCAGTGTCTGTTTTTCCTTGCCTCAAGTACGTAATGGAAAGGATGGACAACTTGCATGGAGATTACATCCCATGTTTTTTTTTAAATGTTTATCATTATTATTAACAACACATTTCGTATGGATACATCATGTGTCGGTACCCTCTTTCCCCTCGTCTCTGCCCCCATTCCGCTGGGGACGCTCCTCAGTGGGGTTGCAGGTATTCCCATGGGGTTCCCATGGTGTTGTGGGAGCAGCAGTCAGTTATTTTGGGGGGAATGCCTCTGGGCATGATGTCTCAACCTGTGGCTCTTAGAATCTTTCTGCCCCCTCTTCCGCAAAATTCCCTGAGCCGTGGTGGGTCAGTTTTAAGTCTACTTCAGTGATGAGCTCTTAGGAGCCTCTGGATCTCTGCTTTGGTATCAGGCTTTTTTTTTTTTTTTTTTTTTGTCTCAGTAATGAGAAGGTAACTGAGACAGGTGCTCTCCTGAAGCAGCCCTCCAGGTAGATTTTGTAGACAATGTTCTCCTTATATAGTAGATTCTAAGGCAGCCCTATCCATAACTCTTTGACTATCTATTGTTCTTGCTCATACCTTCATTCATGACTGCTAGCATGGGTATATCTCTTACCTGAGGAACACTGCTATTCTCTGGCTTAATGACTCTTTCAACTTAATGACAACTTGAGCCATACATACTTGGAAAAGTGAGAGTGCCCTGGGGAATACCCTCTCTCCTATCTTCTGGGGAAGCCTTTCATGGTAACTGAAGTACACAATAACATTAGCAGAAATAATCTTCTTTTGGATTTTCTCCTTCCTCCCTTCCCTCCCTCCCTCCTTCCTTCTTTCCTTCCCTCCTTTCCTCCCTCCCTCCCTCCCTTCTTCCTTCCTTTCTTCTTTCTGTTTCCACCTCCCATGCCTCTTTCAGATGGCTTAAATCTAAATAATTCTAAATAAACTATAGGAACTCAAATCTCATGTGTTGCATCTGGAAGTTATTTTATATCTACTTCTATTTAATTCAATATTTTATTTTATTTTATTTTTTAGAGACAAGATCTCATGTTACCCTGGCTGGCCTCAAACTCACCATGTAGTTAAGGACAGCCTTAGACTCTTCCTCCTGTCTCTATCTAATAAGAACTTGGATCCTAGGCATGCACCACCACTAGCCTTACTTATTTCTGATATCTTCGCTTGGAACACCACCCAAGTCATCTAAAAGCTCAGTTGATTCCAACAAGCATTGTAGAAGTCATTCATTGTGATTCCTCAGGGAGACCCAGCAGCCTAGAGGATTTTCGTGACATGCAAATCTACACTTAGAGTCACAGAGGCTGTTCCCCCAATATGCAGTCTTCCTCTACCACACTTTTCAAACACTTGGTTTTCTCACCTCCCGGGCTCTGACACTTAAGAGCATCTGTCTATTCATGGATGAGCCACATCCTTGGAGACTGTTCTTAGAGCCTCCTTCTCTCTTCCAGGCTGTGTGGTGGTGTTTGCTGAAGCCCTGTGCCATCTGGAAATCTTATGGGCATTTTTTTTTATCTGAGCTGGGTATGTTTGGGAATTTGTTCACTTTTAACACCCATCCTATTGACTGCTGTCTGTGGGTATAACCCCCAAGGGGCAGTTGGAGGTTGTAAGGAACAGAAGCAGACATCTTTAACTACAGCCTTGTGGCTTGAGAAGACATTTATCACCCAAGCCAAGATGGTGTCAGAACTAGAACAGGGGGTGTGGATTAAAATAGCACCCAGGTTTTTATAGTTTTGAGGGAGACAGCTGAAGTGGTATCCTCAGCTTCCTTGTGATTCTATAATGGCTCTGTGAAGTCACTGTGGCTCACCAAATTCAGTAAATCCATTCTATTTCGGTGCCATTTTGTTCTTATTCTGCAGTGTTATGAAAACGTGTTTGGGTCTACTCCTTCCTGCTGCCACTTATACCAAAAGAGTATAGACAGTTGCTCCCCTTCAATGTGAGGAAGTTGGAAGAGGTAGTGCATCTGTCTTTAATAACACTGCACTATCTGGATCCAGGCTGGGGAAAGCTCTGCGCTGATGGGCCGTGCAGTTGACAGGTCAGAATTTTCTGTGGTGGTGGCACTACAGTTTGGGGCCAGTTTTGGGACATGTGAAAAGATGGTGTCCTGCTCCTCTAAGAAGACACTGTAGTCAGTATTTGTTATCTACCTACTGTATACTTAGTGAAGGAAGGACAGTGCAGTGATATTTTTCTTCCTCAGAAATTGTATTTCTTATTAAAAATATGGCTATTTTGGCATCATTAATCCAGACACTTTATTGCAAATAATAGTGATGTGTAAACTGTCCCTCAGATGGAAAATCTCAGAGTCTTTATGGAAATGGCAGCATCTTTGCCAGCTGCCTAGTGATGAGGAAGATTTCTGCCTCAGTGGTCACTTGCCTCCTTCTCATGGTTGTATAAAAAGTACAATGAATCCCAGCTTCATGGGAGCTGATTTATCTCTTATTTCTTGATGGTCTTTGTAGAAACTCTAATATTAAAATATTTATATTAAATTATTTGGTCAATAGGCTCACAGATGTAAACATTCCTGAAATTAATAACAAACTGAAACATATAGCAAGTAAATCTTTTCTAGAGCAACTTTTACTAAATAATTGTTATTGCAAAAACAATTGAACCTGTTTAAAAGCCAAATAGTATGGAAGTATAAGCACTCACTTTCCCACTTTCTAGATTTAGTCTCAGCAACAGTCTGTATATTTGAGCATTAAAATATTATTTGTAATCCTCTAACAACAGATTCCAAAGCTAGAGTAGAATATGTCCAAAAGAGATGGCCAAATTAAAAAAAATATGTGGTTCTTATGCTTCATTGTACAAGGGATTGATTTTTTTTTTTTTTTGAGCACCATTGGAGATCTCAAATTTTCCCTTCAAAGTAGGGGCATGTTCCACTGTATTTTATAATCATTCAGGGAGTCTTAAGAAAATGAGCTTAAGTTACCTCATCTGACTCTGCTATGACATACTCCCTCCTGGAGGTAGGGAGATGACGGCTCATAAGACTCAGCAAGCTCAGAAAGTTGCAAAATTCTGACAAAGCCCTCCCACAGGTTACATAAGAAGTAACAATTTCTATGGAAAAGAGGCTCTTCTATGGAATTGCCTACAGGTTGGACAGGGAGCTCAAGAGGTATAGCTTCCATGAGTAGCCTGTCACCATGTCAAATGAGCTTTCCAGTGACACAGACCTTTCAGTCACCCATTCTCCTACAAATAACCCCAGTGAACTCTTTGTTTCACTAAGCCAGATGAGCATAATTGCCTCTCTGGTCTATTGTTGGTGCTCTGTCTGGGGGGAATAGATATTTGTTCATTCTTCCCCAGGTAAAGTCACAAACAGAGTCCAACCCAAAAAATTCTACCAGGAGGGAGACAGGCTGGCACAGCATCTGTGAGTGAAGGGGAGCATGCTGCTGGTTGGGCAGCATTCGCATCCCTCCAGAGTTTGCAGGGGCTCAAAATTGGATCTCTACATGGACTGCATGGGCCATGTATCGAGAAAATTCCAGTTCAGGTCAAGGCACCAGTTCAACAGAATAGGGCCAGAAGTGAATGGCTAGATCCTAGAGGCTGAGGAAGGAGCCTCGAATGAATAGGATGAAAGATACACCTGCTAGGGTTCATGGAAGTGCAGAAAGCCCACAGAAATGCCCCAAGGAGAGCCGTCTCACTAGTCCAGTCTTCCAGCGAGCACTGGCATCAGCTCACTTCAGAACTAGTGAAGTGTGAGAGAGCCTTCCTGCTTACCTTCCCTAGGATCTCACTCAGAGTTGAAAGCACAGTGTCATAGACAGCTCTGGTTGGTGGGAGGAACACCCAAACCAGACACAGTTCATGGGAGGAAGGGGTTTATTTCAAGGTTACAGATCCCGGAGGAAGTTCACCAATGGTGGAAGAAGCAGAGACACAACCAAACATCCAACAAAACCAACAGCAGCACAAATGAACCATCAGTAATCAGAGCCTAGCAGAGTGCTAACCTCTCTGCAAACACACCTGTGGGCTGGGATTCAGATCTGTCCCCAAGGATGCCTCCTCCAGCCAGGCAGCTAGAGACGCAAGTTACAAGCTTTAATAAAACTCCTGAGTCTAGAACTGAAGAGATGGCTCAGCAGTTAAGGCATTTGCCTGCGATGCCTTAATGACATGGGTTTGATTTTCCTATACCCATGTAAAGCCAGATGCACAGTGGTGAATACATCTGGAGTTTGTAGGACTGAAGGCCCTAGCACTCCCATTTTCTTTCTGTCTATTCTTTATCTCTCTCTGCTTGCATATACAAATACATATACATGTATGTATGTATTCAAGCATGTATGTCTGAGTCTATGAGGGGTATACAGTTCAAACCACCACATGGAGGGACTCGATGGAAAACGCAGAGTCACCCCTTCTCAAAGGTGACTTCCCACCAACAACAGACCTGAGTTGCAGCAAAAGGGAGAAATCTTGAAGTTCACTCACATTCCCAGCTAATTGTTAGATCAATGTCACTCGATAGGATTTCTAAATTAAGTCTTTTTATATCTGAAATGATCATAGAAATTTTTATTATGTAAAAGTAATAAGAAAGGTCCTGAGCTCTGTTTAAATTTGCCTCCAGGGTCTACAAAGGACCAACGAACCCCATTAAGTATACATCAAAGGCTAGAGAATAGTTCAAGTGCTGGCTTGTTTAACATGAGAGTTCTAGAAAGACTTTAGGAAAATGTAAGCACATATACAATATCTTTTGATCACAGTTCTCACTGTAGGTGTTTCAGGATTCATAGCATCTTCCCTAGCAACAGCAGTGACCTTGACTGACCCACCTAAGAGCAGCAATGACATCATGCCTATGTAATAGTTGATGAGTCTTAGCATAGCATATCATCATGTTAATCATAGTCATTGGTTCAGTTACCTTACTATTCAGAATAATGGAAAATAGATAAATCTTGAAATTATAGTGTTTAAGACAGTAACTAAATGTTTTCTATTGTATTGACATCTTATTCTATAATACTGTTCCTCCATCTTGCAGCTGAGTCCCATGGCCTCCGTCAGAATGAAGCAGAATCCTTTGACATGGCCCCAAGGGCCTGACTGAGAGGGGCTGTGAAACTCAAGATCCCCAGAGGTCACTTGCCATTCCTGCCACAGTGATTCATCATATATTCATCAATACTTATTGAACAACTTCTGCATAAATTGTATGTTTTTGTGAGGGACAGTCAATGATTATGAACAGACACATGTGGTCATAATTCCTTGTCCACTTACTAGGTAGTAATAATTATCAAGTTTCCAAACCTCCGACTTTTATACAATAATAATATGAATAAATGCTGGTTTTCTTCTACCATATTCCTTCAGGGAACTGTTGACAAGGTTATAAAAGGTATGAAGATTTTTTTTAAAGTAATAGGTCTGTTCTCAAATAGCATGCAAATGTGGACATTTCAGTGAAGGAAGTACACAGATGTTTAAAGGGTATTAAGAAAAATGTATAGGCTTGACAGAAATGAGAGATTCTATAAGAATTTAAAGGAAGAGCTATTACTTCTGGCCATTGCAGACTTCTGAGAGGTTAATTGAACTTGGCTTGAGGAATGGAGAACATTCGCAACTCTGATGAGTCGAACCTGTGTTGTATTAGTCAAGGTTCTTTAGAGAGCTAATAGTATACACAGATGATAGGCAGATCAATAGATGATCGATCGATATAATATAGGCAGGCAGATTGTAGATGAGAGGATTTGTGGAACTGGCTCATGTGATTGGGGGGCAGGGCAGTCCTGTGGCAAGCTGTTGCACATTTGTGATGTGGTTCTGTCTTGAGAACGAGGCTGGAGAAGCAGAGGAGCCAGTGATTTAACTCTCCCTGTGGAGCTGGGGATGTACGTGTGCACTCTGGAGTTGGAAGGTGAAGAACATGGAAAGCTGATGTCCAAAGGTAGGGGAAGATGCATCCCGTGTGTGCGTGTGTGTGTGAGAGAGAGATTACCTGTTCTCCATCTTTGGGTCTGTTGGAGCTCTGAACTGATTGAATGATGTCCACCCACTGCGTCCACTGATTCAAACACCATTCTCTTCCAGAAACACCTCATAAGCATACCCAGAATGCTCTATCAGCCATGTGGACATCCCTTACCTCAGTCAGGTTGACACATAAACTTAACCATCATATATGTGGACAAAATCATGTAAGAAAAGGCACAAAGTTGTTTTTTTTTAAATTTTAATTTTTGGCAAAATAGAGCAATGTCAACAAGGGAAGCTGAAGATAGAGAGCTGGGAGAAATAAGGCTATAAAGACAGGCAAGGCGTGGGTTAGGGAAGGAGCTGAACCTGAGCTTGAGTGAGGCTAGCATACACCTGGTGCATAAGGAAGGAACACGTGATCGCCGGGCGGCAGTAACAAATGGGTTTTCCTCCTCTATAGCTTAAAGGATAATCAAGAGAAAAAGGACAGTATAAAATGTTTAATTAAAAAACCTTGATAATTCACAGATGGGAGAACTGAGATCAGAGGAGCTAAGTGAGTAGCCTGAGGTTACTCAGTGAAGCCGGGATGGGTACAAGATGTTCTGATGACATCTTTGCACTGAGTTCTTTCCAATGCCTCATTAATGACCCGAGAGCCCAGAGGGGCCTGGTGTGCTCAGGCTTCCCTCCATCCTGTCATGCGAACAACTTCAGTTTCCAGAATTCTCAGATGTGGTTGTATTTTTATGCACTTTGTGTCTGCTGAACACACAGTTTATCAGGGATGGTGTCTGCTCTGCGGATAGTACTATGATGGCTTAAAGAGATTCCTGCTCTTAGACAAAGCATTTGAAAATTCAGAGAAGGAAGAACTATTTCAGTGGACATTTTTGAAGAGATCTAAGGAACTATGTCCTGGAGATCATTCTCACAGTGGGATGAACGACTGCATGTTCACACGCTGCAAGCACTGATGTGGGGAGATGCGAGGCAGTCCTCCAGTGGCTTCAGTCAGAGCTCTTCAACTTGATCTGTTTCACAAGCATAGGGACACTTGGCTTCTGGTGTATATATAAGTAGGGGACTTCAATCAAGTACACACAAAAATATTGGCACACACAAAACACACTTGTAGCTTCTCTGTATACAGAATTTTTAATGTACAGTGGGATTCTATCCTAATAAACTTGTATCCTAATTATAAGCCATCATCATCATTATCATATAATCATCATCATCATCATCATCATGTACTATTATTAGTAATAGCATAGCCAGTCTCAAGCATGCTCAGAACTCTTTTATTAGTACAGAGTTGGGCAAAACAATCAAATGCAAAGCCCATTTTATAATAAAGTGTTGGATATCTGATACACACATGGACAAGCATTTTATAAACATGCTGGGTTATAAAAATGAAAACCACAATGCCCAAAATGTGCTGGCAGGGCAGCCCACTGCAGGGGATGGCCGCTGTCCTCAGGAAGTGTGGCTGACTGGGCTGTGCCGTCTGCTGCTGCCCAGAAGATCAGAGAGCATGGACCACACATCCACGCCTGGGGAAAGACGTGGGGTTTCTACTGGATTCATGTTGTGTTCACTCTGCCCCAGTGTCAAATCTTCACAAATTCAAGATTGTCTGGACTTACTCAGCCATTGTAGCAGAGGCTTGCTTCATTATTTTTCTTCTCATTACCCCCATTTTCTCACTGCATGATGTTCTACTCAGGGAATAATTTATACAGAGGTTCAATCTTGATTTTGTCCTGTAAACTTTTCGATGACCACATCAATTGTCTTTGTTCTAAGAACAGAGAAGCATCCTGAAGTGGCCACCAAGGTTGGGAGGTCAGAGCAGTCCCCTCTGGCCTCCAAGCTACAAGGAGCATCTTACCAGAAGGTGATGATTAATCCTTATTGTCAACCTGATTGGATTAAGGGATGATTAGGGCATTGGTGAGGCTTACCTTTGGGTGACTCTGAGAAGACATTCCCAGGGAGAATTAACCTCCCTGGATATGGGTGGCAGCATCCCATGGGCTGGGATCCTGGACTAATAAAGAAGGAAAGGAGGAGCAAGCCAGCTGGGTGCTAGCATTCCCATTGTCCTGATTCCTAGTCCGTGGAGATGTGATTAAGTAGCTTTGTACTTCACTGCCTCAGCCTCCAGCTCTCCAATCCTGCCATATGCCTTCCCTGCCATGGCAGACTATATCTTCAAACTGTGAGCCAAATAAATCCTTCATCTACCATGCTGTTCTTGGCAGGTGTTTGGTCACAATTGTGAGAAAAGCAGCTCACACACAGACTCTCAATGTGATGGTGTCACTAACCTTGTTTCTTCTACCATGGTCTCTGATAGCCTATCCGAATCCAAATGAGGTTCCAGAAAAATATATTCCCCTCTGTCTCAGTTCATTTTGTGTTACTGTAGCACAATACCTGAAACTAGAAAATTTATAGAGGGTAGACATTTATTTGGTTCACAGTACCAGAGTATGGGAAGTGGGATGAGGGCTGCAGGGCTATTCTATCCCACAGTGAAGGCGGTGGGGCAAGAGAGAGAAAGAGCAGGGAGGCTAGAGAGGGCTGCACTTGCTTTAATCACTAGTCCACTGGCAAGGGCACTAGCCCACTTCAGGGAGCATGCATGAATCCAAGCACATGGAGAACACCCTGACCACCACTTCACCTTCTGTGAGGATCCGCCTCCTCTATGCTGCACGAGAAACCATGTTTTCTGGTACTTGCACTTTGGGGAACTTTTCAAATCATAGCACCATTGCTCTCCTTTCAAATGTGCTGCATCCTGATAGCATGAATGTAAAACAGGAAATGAAATATGTATCCAAAAGCTACTTTCCACCATTTCTTGAGGAATGTTCTTCTGTCTCCCCTCCCCCCCCAAAGGCCGACTAAGGTGGTGTGTTGACTCTGCTCACTAGAGCAGTGACTGTGAACAGGAATCTTACTTTGCTCTGAAGGCATTGTTGGAACAACACAGTAATAGACGAGACAATACTATTTAAACAATGTGGTTTCCTAGCTTCCAAAGAATATAGCGCTTATTATAATTGTACACTTCTAAGATCCCTGCTTTTTTTTGAGGCAAGTCCAACAGACTGGACTTTTTATGCAACAGAGTGAGAGCAAGCGAGCATGAGAGAGACAGAGAGAGAGAGAGAGAGAACTTGCATGGTAGGGCCTCCGACCACTGTAATCAAATTCCAGACACATGTGCCACCTTGTACCCATGTGTGACCTTGTGCACTTGTGTCAGTTTGTGTATCTGGCTTATGTGGCATCTGAAGACTCAAACATGGGTCCTAAAGCATCACAGGCAAGTTCCTTAACTGCTAAGCCATCTCTCCAGCCCACATTCCTGATTTTAAAACATAACTATTACAAGGTTAAAGGGGCACTATGTCTGAGATTTTCTAATGCTTCAGAAAAATGTGTGTGTATGTCCATGTGTCAAATGTATGAGTGTGTGGCTAGATAGATGGATAGGTGGAGGAGAGAACAAATGCAGTTAAATGTTACCTTGGGGAGCTTGGAAAAGGATGATAAATGGTATCTTGAAGTACTTTGATAGTTTTGCAAATTTTCTTTGCCTGAAACTGTGTTAAGATTGACATTGTAAAAAAATAAAATACTATCAGATAATTATTTCTCCAGTTAGTGTTTAGCGAGTTCTACCACACACCATTCTGGTTAGTAGATATGCATCAGTGACCAAAATAGGCCAAAATATTTGCCTAAGGAACTTACATAAGTATATATCCTCTCAAGCTCATGCATGTTACATGTGTATAACGTAGTTGTCTGCACATAAAAGGGGAAATGAAATTATACTTAAAGTACACTTTTTCTAGTTATACATTTAGCTTTACAATTCTACCACATTTAAAAAAAATTATTTATTTATTTATTTTTAGAGAAAAAGGCAGAGAGAGACAGGGAATTGGCATGTCAGGGCCTCAGCCACTGTAATTGAACTTCATACGCTTTCGCCACCTAGTGGGCATGTGCAACCTTTTGCTTGCCTCACCTGGGTATGGCGGGATCTGGAGAGTAGAACATGGGTCCTTAGGCTTTGTAGGCAAGTGCCTTGACCATTAAGCCATCTCTCTCTTCAGCCCTCTATCACTTTTTTTTATTTAAATTAAAAAAGTTGTAAAGAAGAAAAAGTGCTGCTTTTGTGAGCCACTAAGCAGACATAAGCCTCGAGTTGGAAAGTCTAGCAGCGGAGCAGAGAGTGAAAGCAACAGCCCAAATCCTCCTCACAGAATCTGCCACAGTGCAGCTGGCTTGTCACCCGAACCTGGTCCTGTCTTCTGAGCACATTTCTTTGTGTTTACCCGCAAAGCTGTCTGTGTTGTAGCTAGTTCAGGCCTGTTGGGTCCAAACTCATCCTCCATCTCCTCGTTAAGCCGGCTCTTGCTCCAGAGCATCCTGCTCTGGCTCACCTCCCAAAGCCAGAGTCATCGTTCCTCCTTCTTCTTCCTCACTCTCCATAACAGCCAGCCACCACGTCCTGCTGGTTCTCGACTTTAACTGTATCTAAATTCACTGTCCATCTGATACCACATTGGTCTAAATTCACCAACACCTGTCCATGGCCACACCACCCTGAACACACCCAATCTCATCTAACTTCACCAGCATCTGTATTCCAGGATTTTGTAAGTTTCCCACTCAGTCTCCCTATAGTCAGCATTTCTCATTTCAAGCAGTTCTTCCTATGACCACCACTCTGTTTCCTAGGGGTAGAAGTCAAATTGCTGGATATGGCAACTCTATGTTTCCATTTTGAGAAATGGCCGAAGTGTTTTGAGAAGTGGCTGCATTCCTCACTAACACTATTACCGTCTGTCTTTTGACTGTAGCCCTTCTAGTAGATGGGCAGTGGTACTTCTCTGTGGTTTTATTTTTCACTTCCCTTATGCTGCAGTGCTGTGGAGGACTTTGAAAATGTGCTTATTAGCTATTCTTTTTTTCCTGTTTTTTTTTTTTTAGCTATTCTTACTTTTATTGAAAAAAATGTCTACTTAAATCTTTGGCTTGTTTTAGTTATATCATTCATCTGTCTACTGCTGAGTTCTGAGACTTCCTGAGATAGTTTAGATGGGGTCCCCCAGGAGAGGCATTGTTGTGGTTTGAATGTGAATGCCCCTACAGGCTCCTGTGTTTGGACAGTGTGGGTCACACTATTTCAGGAATTGTAGAACTTTTGGGGCAGGGGACATGGCTAGTGGAGGTGGGTTACTAAATCCCAGCCTTTGTGGGTTATGACCTGGCTTCGTTCCCTGTTTGAGCTCTCTGCTACCCATATACCACGGAGGTGTGGCCAGCCATAGCAAGCTCCCACTGCAAGGGTCGAAGCCACTGTGGCTGCCACTGCTATGGACTGCCTCCTCTAAACTGTGAGGCAGAAGAAGCCCCTCCTCCCCAAAGTGGCTTATGGCAGGTGGTCTGACACAGACACAAGAAAAGCCACTGATTCATGAAGTATGGTTTCCAAGTATTTTGTGTCTGATATTGTCACTTTCTCTCTTTGTCAGTATTTTATGTAATTATTTATTCATTTTAGAGGGATATTGAGAGAGAGAGAGTGAGAGGGAGATTGGCTTATAGAGAATAGGTGCATAAGGGCTTCCAGCTCCTGCAAAGAAGCACCAGATGCATGTGGCACATTGTGCATCTGGCTTTATGTGAGTACTGGGGAATCAAACCCAGATCCTTAGGCTTTACAGGCAAGCCCTTTAACCACTGAGCCATCTCTCCATCCCTTTTAACTTTCTTAAGTATCATTTGCAGAAAATTGCTTCTAATTTTAGAGAGGCCTGATTTATCTAGTTTTGTTGTTGGCCTCATTTTTTGAGGTCATATCTAATAAACTATTGCCTAGCTTAAAGTCCTAAAGATTTTTTTCTACAATGACTTCAAGAGTTTTATAGTGTTAACTCTTAAATGTCTGCAGTATGACTTACTATGAGGTGGCGTGTGTGCACATGCCGTGTGAAGGGGCGCAGCTGTCGTTTTTGCCCTGTGGACCTCGGGCTGTTCCAGCTCCATTTGTTGAAAAGACTGTCTTTCTCTTATTAAGTTGTTTTGCCACCCCCGTGAAAACTCAATTGGCCATAACAGTGAAGGTTTATTTTTGGACTATCAATTCTATTTCATTCATTTGCATGTCCATTCCTACCCCATTTCCACTGTATCTTGATTACCATAACATTGTGATAAGTTGTGAAATGGTCAAGGGTGAGTTCTCCAGTTTTTTACGTTATTTGGCTCTTCTGCATTCCACATACTTCTGTAAGTTTAAGTTTGTCAATTTTAACCGAAAATTCAACAGGGATTTTGATAGCAACTGTGATAAATCTGTAGGTTAATTTATGGGATATTTCTTAAAATTTTTTAAATTATTTTTATTTATTTATTTGGGAGTGACAGACAGAGAGAGAAAGAGGGAGAGGGAGAGACAGAGAATGGACGCGCCAGGGCCTCCAGCCACTGCAAACGAACTCCAGATGCGTGCATCCCCTCATGCATCTGGCTGACATGGGTCCTGGGGAATCGAGCCTCGAACTGGGGTCCTTAGGCTTCACAGGCAAATGCTTAGACTCTAAGCCATCTCTCCAGCCCAATTTATGGGATATTGATATGTTAACAATAATTGATAGTTATAAGCTGTCTTGTTATTTATTTAAATCTCATTCATTTCCTTCAGTAATTTGTAGTTTTCAGAGTGTAAGTTATACATTTATTTCATTAAATTTACTTTTAAGCATTAATTCTTTTGATATTATTATAAATAGAATTGTTTTCTATATATCATTTTGGGATTATTCCCTAAGGTAGGGATTTAAATGGTTTTATGTTATTGTATGTCCTGTAACCTTTAAACTTATTCTAATAATTTTTAGTGGATTCCTTAAACTTTTCTGTCTACAATATCATCTCATTTACAAGCAGAAATTTTTAAATTATATTTTATTCCATTCTGGATGTTTTAAATTTCTTTTTCCTGCCTAAATGCTTTGATAAGAACCATCAAATTTGAATAGACGTGGCAAGAATGCACATTTTTGTGCCTGATGTTCTTTTTTTTTAAGGTAGGGTCTCGCTCTAGCCCAGACTAACTTAAAATCCACTTTTTAGTCTCAGGGCAGCCTCAAACTCTTGACGATCCTCCTACCTCTGCCTCCCAAGTGCTGGGATTAAAAGTGTGCACCATCACGCCCAGCTTATGCCTGATCTTATGGGAGGAACTTTCTGTCTGTCAGTGTTAAGGATGACATCAGCTGTTGATTTTTCATAGAAGTACTTCATTATGTCTACTGTCCTTTTATTTCTAATTGTTGACTGCTTTATCATGAATATTAGTCAAGTATCTTTTCTTTTTTAAATATAATTTATGTCTTTAAAATAAAAATAAAGGTATTTATTTATTTGAGAGAGAGAGAGACAGATAGAGAGGGAGAATGGGTGACCAGGGCCCCCAGCCACTGCAAATAAACTCCATGCACCACCTTGTGCATCTGCATCTGGCTTACATGGGTATTGTGTTATTGAACCTGGGTCCTCAGGCTTCACAGGCGAGCACCTTAACAACTACGCCATCTCTCCAGTCCTCACATACCCTTTCTTCATCTTTTAAGATGCCATGCAGTTTTTGTTCTTTATTGTACTGATATATTTTATAATAATGCTTTTTATATGCTAAACCAACTCTAGCTTTTTAGATACGACTTCCACTGCCTCTTGGAGTATATATATAACAAACTGATTTAAAATATTTGTTCATTTGTTGAGGCTTCTTTTACTACGGACCTTACTTTTCTGATTTTTGTAGTAATTTGAACATTTTAATATTTTATTTATTTATTTGATGGAGAGAAAGAAAAAGAGAGAGAGAGAGAATGGGAGCTCTAGGGCCTCTAGCCACTGCAAACAAACTATAGACACATGTGCCTACTTATGCATCTGGCTGACATGGGGACTCAGGTGTCAAACCTAGGTCTTTAAGACTTCACAGGCAAGTGCCTTTACCTCTGAGCCATATCTCCAGCCCAATTTGAACATTTCAGATAATAAAAGGTGGCAACTCTGTACCTAGGACTACACTGTCCAGGTCTGTTGTTCCAGCTGTGGTTTAGTGCTGTTCTTTCATTAGTTGGTCAAGTACGTGTGTCTGAGGTGCAAATTCACTGAACCTTTGCTTAAGTAGCCTAGTGGGTCAAATAATGATTGATCAGAGATCTACTTTGAACCCAAGAAGCAGTAAGTTTTCCACTCTTTCATGAAGGACTCTGTGTGTGTTGGGCATGTCTTCAGTAGGCTGCTACTTTCAGCTCTGTCTCAGCCTTCGTTTCCTGTTTGTGGAGAACCTCAAGATCAGGATCGCAATGGAAGGATAAGGTTTCTTTTTTTCTTCTTTTCTTTTTGGTTTTCCAAGGTAGGGTTTTTTTTCTAGCCCGGGCTGACCTGGAACTCACTATGTAGTCTCAGGGTGGCCTCAAACTCATGGTGATCCTCCTACCTCTGCCTCCCAAGTACTGGGATCAAAGGCATGCACCACCATGCCCGGCTAGGATAAGGTTTTTCATGTCAGTATTTTCAAGAAGTTTACACATCTCTGCTTGTGTGTGTGTGGCTTTTTATATCTCCTAGGACTTTGTCCGAATTTTTGAGAAGCAACTACTCACACTTTATTCTCAGGGCATGTTGTAGTTACTTTCTCATTGCTGGGACAAAGCACCTGACCAAAAGCAGCTGACGGGAGGAAAGAGTTTATTTTGGCTCGCAGTCTCCAGCGGAAGCTTCAAGATGGCAGGGGAAATGATGACATGAACAAGGCCGGACATCACCTCTGCCACAGCAGATGGAAAATAGCAGCAGAAGAGTGAGTCCATCTCTGGCAAGGACGAGTGGGCTGTAACACCTCTAAGCCTGTCCACCTCCTCCATCAAGCCACCACCTCCCAAATTGCCACCAGCTGGGGACGAAGCACTCAGAAGAGATGAATTGATGGCAGACATTGGATTCAAGCCACAGAACCACCTATCAAGTTTTGGGTCAAGTGCTTATTTTGCCTAAATGGGATCATAGCCTAAGATAGCTTTGATGTTCAATATTTTTTGAAAATGTATTCCATAAAGTGTTGTAGAGGAAGAGGTTTTTCTGGCAGAGTAAGAGCCAGGTCAGGTCAAAATTCGATACTGGTATGGAGGTGGGAATTCTGAGGAGTTCTGGTTCATGCTTTTCTCGTTATCACCATAAGGGCTGCTGGTTTCTGCAGCTACCAAGGGGGCAAGGTTTGTGTGGACAAGCTAAAAGGTCACACAGACCCTGTTCTTACCGAAGTTCAATAAGTTTCCCTTTAAATAAGTTCTTGTTAAATTATTGCATATCATTTGCTAATTTCAGATCTCCCAAAAGTTGATTTTGATAAGTTTTGTCCATGTTTTGTTGTTTTTATAGAGATACAAGGTTATATTAGGTCTCACTCTCTAATTCCATAACTTTTGGCACTGCATGAAAATTCACTATTACTGTTTCAATCTCTTTACTTCTTTGATATAGAAATTATGGGGCTGTGTGCAATTTAGTGGCATAAAACTGGCTTAGTATGCATGAAGCCTTACACTTTCTGTAAGGGGCTTGGTCATCCACAACAGATTTTGATAACATATCAGAGAGGGATCCTGCTACCAACCTTCTATGATACCAAGAACTGGCTCTTTGCACTACCTGGAGCTCAGATAAGAGTTCAGAAAGCAACACTCTTAGGAAAGCAGACAGAAAACATTAAGTTTAACTTATACCCAAAGTCCCAGGACACAGCTGAGGTAAGTTTATGTTTTCTATTCTTTTCAAAAAATTTTTTTTTAATTTTTCTATATGAGAGAGAGAGAGAGAGGGAGAGAATGGAAGTGCCAGGGCCTCCAGTTGCTGCAAACAAAGTCCAGACACATGTGCCACCTTGTGCATCTGGCTTACGTGGGTCCTAGGGAATCAAACCTGGAATCTTTGGTTTTGCAGGCAAGTGCCATAACTGCTAAGCCATCTCTCCAGGCCATGTTTTCTATTCTTAACGTAGGTGCTTGAATTTGACACTGTAGCCATCTTTTTTAAAAAGACAAGGTTGAGTTATCACAAAGAAAGCTATGAATATAGCTTGACATTTTTCCTGATTGTGCCTTTCCCTCCAAACATCTGTCTATGTTCAGACTTGGGAATGAACACATCCAGATTGCTGTGAGAGCTGTGTGCTGGTCTACTCTACCCTCAAACACTCTTTCCTTAAACTGAGTCAGGTGGAATCAAAGGTGACTCTGCAGCTTCCCTTGAGCAGGGAATAGTTTACTGATGAGTCAGCTGTAGCAGCGCTGCCTTCCAGCAGAGAGCCCAGTCAGAGCCAGCCTGACACGAGAGGAATCTGGCAGTTTCTAAGGGAGAATTCACAAGTTGTTCCTCCAGTGTGGCACAAACCCAGATCTCTGAACAAAATTTAAAGCTTTTGGTTTCTTTGTTTCTTTGTTTCTTTTTTTTTTTTTCAGTTGTGCCTGAGTGTTTTTCTTTCTTTAAAGAAAATTGAGTCAAAAAGTTTCCACAGAGTTCCAATCAATATGCCTGAGATGGGCCGAGTCATTCTGGCAGAGGGAGGCTCTGGGAATGTGCTCTGGAGGCACGTGGCAGAAGGCAGGGCTCTCCCGGGGACAGCGACAGCAAAGAAGCAGCCCCAGAATCCTGGTGGCAGCACAGACAGATGGTTGCCCGTCTCAGCCTGGTACGGAGGGTGCCCACCATGCGCACTGGCAGCTAGCTCACTTGCTCGCTTCACCACTGTGTGACCTGAATAAGCCATTTGGATGTTTTAACACCCCGTTTTCCCAGTCTCTCCTTCCCTCCAAAATAAGAGACTCTGAAGTGAGAGCTACCCAAAAATATGCTATTGGGTAGCTGATGCACGTTTGATAAACCTAAGTGAATACTTCTGCTGTTGTCATATTTCTGACTCTCATTCTTCCCCCAGGTTGCTCCTCATTTGGCAACGGCACTGACACATTTGTGTCAAGTTTCTCTGTCCTCAACCTCTCTGGCAAGAAGCTAATGACTTTTATGAACTACCTATGAAAAACTTTCCGTTTTGGAAATACGTACACAATCTCAAACATGGGAACACGTGTGGCTTAGCAGGAGCTCAGAATGAGTAGGAACATGAGTTCTAAAAAATATTGATTCATTACAAAGATTTTTGTGCATGTGTGTGTTAATTAATCTTTTCATTAACCACCAGCTGTCAGCCATAATGACTTATAACTATAGATAGAGTGGGGAAAGATCCTTCCTTGGAGTCCTGAGAGTGCCTGAAGCAAAAGTAGAGGACCACACACACGTGCATAACAGCGACTACCAGTTAATTAAGCTCACAAAATTTAACCACTTTTATCCTTCAAATGAACTTTGACTCAATTTTTTTGTTTGTTGTTTGAGATAGGGTTTTACTCTAGCCCAGGCTGATCTGGAATTCACTATGTAGTCTCAGGGGTGGCCTCGAATCCATGACAATCCTCCTACCTCTGCCTCCCAAGTGCTAGGATTAAAGGCATAAGCCACCACGTCCAGCCCTTTTACTCAATTTCTAAAAATGATTTTCATTTTTATTTATTTATTTGAGAGAGAGAGAGAGAGAGAGAGAGAGAGAATGAGGCAGAGGAATGGGGCAGGGGAGAGAATGGGCATGCCAGGGCCTCCAGCCACTGCAAAGGAATTCCAGATGCATGCACCACCTTATGCAACTGGCTTATGTGGGTCCTGGCTACAGATGCAGAGAAACTATTTACAATACACACGTGTCAGTCAGCTTTTCATCACTATGACAAAATACCCAAGATAAGCAACTTAAAAGGGGTTAGTTATCACTGTCAACTTGATTGCATTTAGAGTTACCATGTAAACATACCACTGGGGTGTTTCTATAAAAATGTTTCCAGGAGGGCTGGAGGGATGGCTTAGTGGTTAAGGCATTTGCCTGCAAAGCCAAAGGACGCAGGTTTGATTCCTCAGGACCCATGTTACCCAGATGCACAAGGGGGTGCACACATCTGGAATTCGTCTGCAGTGGCTGGAGGCCCTGGTGCGTCCATTCTCTCTCTCTCTCTCTACCCCCCTCCTCTCTTTCTTTGTCAAATAATAAATAAATCAAAATAAAAGTATTTAAAAAATGTTTCCAGGAAAGCTTAACTGCAGAGGGAAGACCCAACCCTGACCCTGAACGTGGGTAGCAGAATCCCATGTACTGGGGTCCCAAGCTGAATGAAAAGAAAATAAGGGTCTGGAAAGATGGCTTAGCGGTTAAGGCATTTGCCTTCAAACCCTAAGGACCCAAGTTCAACTCTCCAGATCCCATGTAAGCCAGCTGCACAAAGGTGAGGTAAGTGTAATGTTGCACATGCCTACTAGGTGGCACAAGTGTCTGGACTTCCATTGCAGTGGCTGAGGCCCTGGTGTGCCAATTCTCTCTGTCTCTGTCTCTGTCTCTCTCTCTGTTGCTGTCTCTAAAATAAATAAATAAAAATAACAAGCTGGGGGTCTGTACTCATCTCTCTTTACTTCTTGACAGCAGAACAATGTGACCAGCGGCCTCCTTCCTCTGCCCATGTGACTTCTTCATCAAGGTGGACCCTCACAAACTGTAAGCCAAAGTAAACCCGTCCTTCCTGAAGGTGCTTCTTTCAAGCATGCTGTCCCAGCAGTGAGGAGCATGACTAGTTCTATGAGGAGGAAAGGTTGTTTTATGGTTTTTGAGTTTTCAGCCTACCATTATTTCACTGGTTTCCTTGCTGCTGAGGTATGTGAGGCAGCACGTCAGGATGGGGAACGGACATGTCGTGGTAGCCAGGAAGGAGGGGGAAGTCAAGGTGTCAGAGTCCCCATGTGCCCTTCAAGGATGCTGCCCAGTGGCCTAGCTTCTCCCCTCTTGGACCTATCAGGTTCCACTTTCTCCACAGGTCCCACTAGCACTCAATAGCATCACAACCTGACCAGAGGCTTTATCACATGTAACTTTGAGAAAAACTTCCAACCCATAATGTAATGGAAAAAGGGCATATATCTAAGTAGGCATACACATTTTATATTTGTTATGTGTGATCTTTGAATATACAATATGTAATTAGAAATAATAAGAAAATTATCCAATACAAGTGAGCAGTCTTCATCAGGAATTATTAAATGACCCATCAAGGACCAGCAAACATATTCAGAGATGTTCAACACTGTTAGTCATCAGACATTCAAGGTAATGGGAAGATATTCTGGTATTTAACAGGTGCCCAATAACTGACATTAAAGACTAGAACACAAAACATTCTATTGATAGTGGGGTGAAAAGTTATGTAACCAAGTTGGAAAATTGTTTGAAAGTTTATTATAAATTTCTTTTCTGAAGAAAACGAATGTATTATACTCCAAAATACTCACCCAAGAGAAATGTAAACACACTGGCAAAGAAGTGTGTATAGAATGTGCACACAAGGAAACAATAGCTAGTAAGAAGACAGGCTACAAATGGGAGAAAGTCTATGCTAGCCATTCATCTAGTAGGGGATTAATATTCACAATATATAAAGAACTCAAAAAGTGGGCTGGAGAGGTGGCTTAGTGGTTCAGCGCTTGCCTGTGAAGCCTAAGGACCCTGGTTAGAGGCTCGATTCCCCAGGACCCACATCAGCCAGATGCACAAGGGGGCGCATGCATCTGCAGTTCGTTTGCAGTGGCTGGAAGCCCTGGCGTGCCCATTCTTTCTCTCTCTCTCTCTGCCTCTTTCTCTCTCTGTATGTCACTCTCAAATAAATAAATAAAAATAACAAAAAAAATTAAAAAAAAAGAACTCAAAAAGTTAAACACAAAAATAATGAATAACCAAATCAATCAGTGGGTAAATGAACTGCACAAGTTTTTAAAGAAGAATTATAAATAGCATATGAATACATGAAAAAATGCTAAACATCTTTAACCATCAAAGAAATGCAAATCCAAACCCCATTAAGATTCCATCTCACCCCAGTCAGAATGGCTATCAGCAAGCAAACAAATGGGGGGGTGGTGAGGAAGGACCTCTAGCACATTGATGATGGGAATGATGGTGAGGCCTCTATGACAATCACTATGGATGTTCCTCCGAATCTGAAGCTAGAATTACCGTATCACTATATCATCCATCTATATCATTCCTGGGAACACAGGAAAATGTCCCATAGAGAAACTCATGTCCATGTTTATTGTGGCAATATTCACAACTGTCAAGTTCTACAATCAGTCTAGGTGACTGTTTAAAGAAAATGTGACACCTACACATAATGGAAGAGATAAAGAAGAATGAAATGGTGTTTTAGGGAAATGGATAGACCTAGAGGTAGGTGATCATGTTAACAGAAATAAGACAAAGATCATGTTTCTTATCATGTGTGGAATTGGGATACAAATGACATGAAAGTGGAAGGTGAACTATTTGGGAAAGAGAAGGGAACCAGTGGGAGGAAGCAGTAGAGAGAAGAGAAGGAAATTGTGAGGGGTAGGAAATACATTCATGCAGCTTTCTGGAAAAAACTGTAAAAAACCATAACATTCATCAAGAAGACACCATATAGATTCATGGTGTTTTCACTCAATGTAATGTTCCTCATAAGTCAAAGGTAAGTGAATTACTGACACATACCACATGTGTGAATCTAGAAACACCTGTGCTGAAAGAAAAAAAGTCAATACAAAAAGCATTTTCTTCATAATTCCATTTATTAGAAGTTTAAGAATAGGCAAAGCTCATCTTGGGTGAAAGAATTGTGAAAATCATTGCTGATACTGTGGAGTTTGGTGACTGAGAGGGGATGCAACGGAACTCTCCAGAGCATATGGAAATTTTCTTTACCCTGAGAGTGGCATGGATTATACAGATATGTGCTTGTGTTAGATGCATTAGGCTTTCTGAGCTGTACTTTACCAAGCATATAATGCACTGTATAGAAATTATACATTAAATATGCTTACATATAAGAAAAGACTCTGGAAAGGTAGTAGGTGGAAATGAAATGTAAAGACCAAATCAAGCTGGGTGTAATGGTTCACTCCTGTAATCCCACCACTGTGGAGGCTGAGACAGGAATTCAAAGCCAGCCTGAACTATAGTATGAGACCCTGTCTCGGAAACAAATTTTTAAGTGAAAAACAAGGAGTAGGAAAGCCTCATAAGTGTAAAGGGAAAAATTTGAATTAAGTAGACAATGTTGAGTGAAGAAATCATAATTTATGCACAGTAATAACGAATGTTGGTAATATTAAGGCCGACTTTTTAAGACCAGGAATAATGTACCAACTAGGACATGGGACCAAGTGAAGTGTAAGCAGCTAGCTCTTACAAATCACTCAGCATAGAACACTTATTTCAGCCAATCAGATGATGGCGTGCTCTCGCTGCTCACGGTGGAGCCTCGCTGCCGTAGAGTACGCACACGTGCAGACAGCCCGAGGGGTAACTTGTTGATATCCATACAAATTACAAGTACACAAATCTTTAAGCCCAGAGGTTCAACGTGTGAACAAATATACAGTTATTCCTTGCAGCATTGTCTGCAATGCCGAGTGACGGGGGGCAACCAAGCTGCAGTTGGTTAAACAACTGACGGTGACCTCGCGACACTGCTTCCACACTCCCTGCAAAAGGACAGGATGCTCTGTGAGCGATGACGAGGATCTCTCGCCAAGATATCTTGTTGGCTGACAAGCATGAGGTCATAGCTGTGTTTCTGTGTATGAATATAAATACCAATGCGGCAAAAGCATAGAATATGTGCGAGAGAATCGATGACAGCCTCAAACCGAAGTTGCCTAACGGGACAGAACAGAAGTAGTGAGAGCCAGGAATGAGAGACACTCTGTCCTTCCACGTGGCCCCAAAATACCACCTTCGTTTTTTCTTCTATGAATGTCTGGCATAGAGAAAATGGTAGAAAGACGTTGCATAACTGAAGTTTAGGAGAGCAGGAGTTTGTTTCCGAGATAGACAGACATTTCGTGCTGTGCTGCAGCAGTGCCCCTTATCTGCAGCCTAACTTCCCACCGTTTCAGTGATCTGTGGTCACCGGGGTCCAAAAATGTTAATTGGAGAATTGAAGAAATGAAGAACTCTTCAGTTTTAGCAACAGTGAGACATTCTGAGAAGTGAGATGACATCTTGCCCCCCTGCTCCTTTCCACCTAGGACACACACCGCGGTTTTGTCCTGCAGGTCCACCTTGTGTACATTACCTGACTATGAGTCACTGAGTAGTGACTTGGTGTCTAGGTATTGGATGGACAAGTCTACTGTATATAGATATGCAATGCATTACATATATGAGACACACCATCTGAGGTCTCAGACATCCATAGGAGTCTTGGAAAGTACTTCCCCCTCAGGACTATGCTGTATAAACAACAGTGAAAGCTGTTGAACTAATTGTCAACTGTGACAACTGTCATAGTCAATCATTGCCAT
The DNA here is from genome assembly GCA_036346955.1 of Dipus sagitta. NCBI lineage: Eukaryota > Metazoa > Chordata > Mammalia > Rodentia > Dipodidae > Dipus > Dipus sagitta. The sequence continues at coordinate 65,260,586 of CM070786.1, forward strand.
CTATCCCATTGCCCCCAGAGCGTAGTTGTTTGAAACAATGGTACTTGGTTGATGTCTCAGCTGCCCTGGATCAGAGGATAGTTGGCTTGGGGATCATTGACATTTTTGTCATGCATTGTGGCACACATCTGTAGGCATAAACATAAATACTTACAGGGCAATTTGACAAACACTCCATGTCCTTTTTGCAAAATAAAAGTAATAGTTTCCCCAGCCATGGGCTTTCAACCAGATTTATAGTACTGCATGTAAATTCTCTTCAGTGGGACAGACCTCAGATCTAATCAGAAAGTGGTTGGTTACCCCCTCAACAGTCATGCTGTTTATTATTGCACCGCCGGGACATTTTGCCTGGTACGTCAATAGCGTGGCACGCACGGCCAACAGCTGTGCAGACAACTGATGATAATTCTCCCCCAGACGCCTGCACAAGTGTCTTCTAGCACTATGGCAGCTAGCCAGAGGAAGGAAGCTTCCAGCTCAGTTCCAGCTTGATTTCTTATGTCCTGCAACCTAAACACATAGCATCTTCAGCAATAATATCTATCTTACCATCTAATTCCAGTGGGCAACCAACAGCAATGACAATAGCTTGTATTGTTTGGGGGCCACAGAAGTCCTTGTAGTCACCAACTCATGGGGAGTTAGTCTATGATTTTTTTTTGTTTTGTTTTGTTTTTTTGTTTTTCGAGGTAGGATCTCATTCTAGCCCAGGCTGACCTGGAATTAACTATGTAGTCTCAGGGTGGTCTCAAACTCACAGTAATCCTCCTACCTCTGCCTCCCAAGTGCTGGGGTTAAGGGCATGCGCCACCATGCCCAGCTTGAAGCATCATGATTTTTATTTAATAACCTTATGGCTTTTGGGAGCATCCTTATTCACCTTCACAGGTTATCTCAGTTCAAACTCTAATAACATTTATTATTTAATCAGCTTACAAAGTACAGGCTTCTTTATGGCTTTTTCGTACACATGTAGCCATACTTGACCCTCCTGCACCCTCTCTTTTCCTTGTTTTCTTGTCTCCAGATCCATTTAAACCTTTCCATACCAACAATTCCCTCTTCCAATTCTATAACACATGTATCTTACTACTCTCTCTCTCTCTCTCTCTCTTTGTTCATTTTTAAAATATTTGTTTGTGAGGAGGGGAGAGAGAGAGACAGAATGGGTGCACCAAGGCCTCTAGCTGCTGCAAATGAACTCCAGATGCATGCATCACCTTGTGCATCTGGCTTTATGTGGGTACTGTGGACTCGAACCCTGGCTGTTAGGTTTTGCAAGTAAGTGCCTTAACCACTGACCCATCTCTCCAACCCTCTCTCATTATTCAAAGCCTCTTTCTCCCTCTTCTGCCCCCCTTTCTAGTTTCCTGGTATATAAAGACACATATAAAAAAATTAGAAGGTGGGGTCCTCATATGATAGAGAACATGTGGTGTTTGTCTTTCTAAGCCTGGGTTAACTCATTTAATATATTTTCCAGTTTCATTCATTTTTCCACAAATTGGACATTTTCATTTTTCTTTATGTCTGAATAAAACTCCATTGTGTATATGAACCATATTTTCATTATCCATTCATTAGTTTATGGGCATCTGGGCTGATTCCATTTCCTAGATATTGTGAATAGAGCAACAATGAACTGAATTGTATAAGTATCTCTATGGTAGGATATAGAGTCCTTTGGGTATATGCTCAGGAGTGATGGAGCTGAGTCAATGATAATTCCATTTTTAGTTCTTTTTTGAGGACCTTCCACACTGATTTCCATAGTGGATACACCAATTTACATTATGACTAGTGATGAATAAAAGGTTCATCTCTCCCCACATCTTCCCAGAATTTGTTGTTTTCTTGGTGCTAGCCATCTGACTTGTGTGAGGTTGAATCTTAAAATAGTTTAAATTTGCATTTCTCTGATGGCTAAGGATGTTGAAAAATTTGTAAAATAATCGTCATTTCTATTTCTTTTGAGAACTCTGATAGTTTACATAGCTCAGGGTTTTTTGTTTGTTTGTCTGTTTGTTTTTTGGTTTTCTGAGGTTGGGTCTTGCTCTAGCCCAGGCTAACCTGGAATTCACTATGTAGTCTCAGGGTGGACTCAAACTCAAGGCAATCCTACCTCTGCCTCCCAAATGCTGGGATTGAAGGCATGCACCACCATGCCTGGTTCATAGTTCAGCTTTTGATTGGATTGTCTTCTTGTTCAGTCTTTTTGTGTTCTTTATAAATTCTAGATATTAATCCTCTGCCAGATATATAGCTGGTAAAGATTTTATCCCATTTTGTGGGCTGCCTCTTTACTTGATAACATCCTCCTTTGCCGTACAAAAGTTTCTTAATTTCATGAGTTCCTATTTGTTGATTGCTGGCCTCATAGTCTGGATGACTAGGGCTTTGTTCAGAAAGTTCTTACCTATATCTTGTAGTGAACTCCCTACTTTTTTCTCTAGCAGTTTCAGAGTTTCAGGTCTTGTATTGAGATCCCTGATCTACTTAGGATTATTTTTGTATAGGGTGAAAGATAATACCCTAGGTTTATTCTTCCATATATGGATATTCAGTTTTCTTAGCACTAGTTGGTAATGCAACTATCTTTTCTCAATGAGTGTTCTTGGCATTTTAAAAACATATTTATTTCTTTATTTATTTGAGAGAGTGAGTGAAAGTGAAAGAGAGAAAGAGGCAGATAGAGAGGAAGAGAATGGGCATGCCAGGGCCTCCAGCAAATAAACTCCAGACACATGTGCCACCTTGTGTATCTGGCTTACAGGGGTCCTGAAAATTCAAACCAGGGTTCTTTGGCTTTGCAAACAAGTGCCTTACCTGCTACACCATCTATCCATCTCCACTCTTGACATTTTTGTTAAAAATCAGGTGTCTGTAGCTACAGGAGTTTCATCTCAGTTTTACATTCCTCTGGTTCACATGTCTGTGTTGTGCTGGTACCATACTGTTCTTGTTACTATGACTTTGCAATATAACTTGAAATCAATGTGGCGATAGTATCCAGCCTTATTTTAGCCTTTCAGGGTTGTTTTAACTATCAGAAGCCTTCGTGATTTCAAATGAATTTTAATGTTTTTCTATTTCTGTGAAGAATGGCATTGAGGCCTTGAGGATTACATTGAATCTGTAGATTGCTTTTTAAAAATAGCCATTTTCATGACATTGATTCTTCCAGTCTGTAAGTATGGAAGGTCTTTCCTATTTCTCACTCTCTTCTCCAATTTCTCTCTTGAGTGTTTTAAAACTTTCATTATACATATCTTTTATTCCCCTGGTTAGGTTTATTCAAAGTGTGTTTTGTGGCAATTGTGAACGGGAGTGTTCACTCCCGTTTACAATTTTCCTGGTTGTTCCTTGGCACATTGTTGTTGCTGTGTAGGACACCTACTGATTTCTGGGTGTTCACTGTTGCTGGTAGGACACCTACTGATTTCTGGGTGTTCACTGTTGCTGGTAGGACGCCTACTGATTTCTGGGTGTTCACTGTTGCTGGTAGGACGCCTACTGATTTCTGCGTGTTCACTGTTGCTGTGTAGGACGCCTACTGATTTCTGGGTGTTCACTGTTGCTGGTAGGACGCCTACTGATTTCTGCGTGTTCACTGTCGCTGTGTAGGACGCCTACTGATTTCTGCGTGTTCACTGTCGCTGTGTAGGACGCCTACTGATTTCTGCGTGTTCACTGTCGCTGTGTAGGACGCCTACTGATTTCTGCGTGTTCACTGTTACTGTGTAGGACGCCTACTGATTTCTGCGTGTTCACTGTTGCTGTGTAGGACGCCTACTGATTTCTGTGTGTTCACTGTTGCTGTGTAGGACGCCTACTGATTTCTGGGTATTCACTGTCTCTGTGTAGGACGCCTACTGATTTCTGTGTGTTCACTGTCGCTGTGTAGGACGCCTATTGATTTCTGTGTGTTCACTATTGCTGTGTAGGACGCCTATTGATTTCTGTGTGTTCACTGTTACTGTGTAGGACGCCTGCTGATTTCTGTGTGTTCACTGTTGCTGTGTAGGACGCCTATTGATTTCTGTGTGTTCACTGTTACTGTGTAGGACGCCTGCTGATTTCTGTGTGTTCACTGTTGCTGTGTAGGACGCCTACTGATTTCTGCGTGTTCACTATTGCTGTGTAGGACGCCTATTGATTTCTGCGTGTTCACTCTTACTGTGTAGGACGCCTACTGATTTCTGCATGTTCACTGTTACTGTGTAGGATGCCTACTGATTTCTGTTAGGACGCCTGCTGATGTCTGCGTGTTCACTGTGGCTGTGTAGGACGCCTGCTGATGTCTGCGTGTTCACTGTGGCTGTGTAGGACGCCTGCTGATGTCTGCGTGTTCACTGTGGCTGTGTAGGACGCCTGCTGATGTCTGCGTGTTCACTGTGGCTGTGTAGGACGCCTGCTGATGTCTGCGTGTTCACTGTGGCTGTGTAGGACGCCTGCTGATTTCTGCGTGTTCACTGTGGCTGTGTAGGACGCCTGCTGATGTCTGCGTGTTCACTGTGGCTGTGTAGGACGCCTGCTGATTTCTGCGTGTTCACTGTGGCTGTGTAGGACGCCTGCTGATTTCTGCGTGTTCACTGTGGCTGTGTAGGACGCCTGCTGATTTCTGCGTGTTCACTGTGGCTGTGTAGGACGCCTGCTGATTTCTGCGTGTTCACTGTGGCTGTGTAGGACGCCTGCTGATTTCTGCTGTGTTCACTGTTGCTGTGTAGGACGCCTGCTGATTTCTGTGTGTTCACTGTTACTGTGTAGGACGCCTACTTATTTCTGTGTGTTCACTGTTGCTGTGTAGGACGCCTGCTGATTTCTGGGTGTTCACTGTCTCTGTGTAGGACGCCTACTGATTTCTGTGTGTTCACTGTTACTGTGTAGGACCCCTACTGATTTCTGTGTGTTCACTGCTGCTGTGTAGGATCCCTACTGATTTCTGTGTGTTCACTGTTGCTGTGTAGGACGCCTACTGATTTCTGTGTGTTCACTGTTGCTGTGTAGGACGCCTACTGATTTCTGTGTGTTCACTGTTGCTGTGTAGGACGCCTACTGATTTCTGTGTGTTCACTGTTGCTGCGTAGCCTACTGATTTCTGTGTGTTCACTGCTGCTGTGTAGGACCCCTACTGATTTCTGTGTGTTCACTGTTGCTGTGTAGGACCCCTACTGATTTCTGTGTGTTCACTGTTGCTGTGTAGGACGCCTACTGATTTCTGTGTGTTCACTGTTGCTGTGTAGGACGCCTACTGATTTCTGTGTGTTCACTGTTGCTGTGTAGGACGCCTGCTGATTTCTGGGTGTTCACTGTTGCTGTGTAGGATGCCTACTGATTTCTGTGTGTTCACTGTTGCTGTGTAGGACGCCTACTGATTTCTGTGTGTTCACTGTTGCTGTGTAGGACACCTACTGATTTCTGAGTGTTCACTGTTGCTGTGTAGGACGCCTATTGATTTCTGTGTGTTCACTGTTGCTGTGTAGGTTGCCTACTGATTTCTGGGTGTTCACTGTCACTGTGTAGGACCCCTACTGATTTCTGTGTGTTCACTGTTGCTGTGTAGGACGCCTACTGTTTTCTGGGTGTTCACTGTCACTGTGTAGGACATCTACTGATTTCTGCGTGTTCACTGTTGCTGTGTAGGACGCCTATTGATTTTGTTGTGTTCATTTTATTAACCTTTCATTTTGCTGAAAGTCTTCTTCAGCTCTAAACATGACCTGGTGGAATCTTCAGGGTCTCATGTGTATTCGATAATATCATCTGCAAATGAGCATGCTTTTACTCTTTTTCCTAGTCTAGTTGTATCCTTATTATTTATTTCTCTTGACATTACTTGAGCTAAGACTTCTAGTACTCAGCTGAGTAAGACTGGAGAAAGTGGACATCCTTGTCTTGGTCCTATTCTCAGAATACTGGTGGCCATAGACTATATATATACATAACCTTTATTATGTTTCTTATATTCCTACTTTCTTCAGGACTTTGTCCATGAAGGGATGTTGAATATTGTCTAAGTCTTTTCTGCTTCTGTTGAGATGATCATGTGAGTTCTAGATCTGAGCCCATTTATGTAATGTATTACACTTATTGATTTGCATATTTATAACTGTCCTTACACCTCCCAAAGATAATGTGATCATGATTTTTTAAAGATATTTTATTTTTTTAAATAGTTTTTTGTTTTTATTTATTTACTTATTTATTTGACAGAGAAAGAGGGGGGGGGAGAGAGAGAGAGAGATAGAGAGAGAGAGAGAATGGGCATGCCAGGGACCTCCAGCCACTGCAGACAAACTCCAGATGTGTGCTCTCACTTGTGCATCTGGCTAACGTGGGTCCTGGGGAATTGAACCTGGGTCCTTTGGCTTTGCAGGCAAACGCCTTAACTGCTAAGCCATCCCTCCAGTCCCCATGAATGTTTTTTCTTTTTAAAAATACTTATTTCTGAGAGAGAAGCAGAGAGAGAGAGGATGAATGGGAATACTGGGGTCTCCTGTCACTGCAAACAAACTCCAGGCATATATGTCACCTTATGCATCTGGCTTTATGTGGGTACTAAGGAACCGAACCTGGCTGTAAGGCTTTGAAAACAAGTACCTTTAACCACTGCCATTTCTTCAGCTTCGTTTTCTTTCTGATGATAGCTATTCTGACTGGGGTGAGATGGAATCTCAATGTAGCTTTGATGTCAAATGAACAATTTTTCATGTATTTATTGACCATTTGTTCTTGTTCCTATGGAAAGTATCTGTTCATTTCCATTTTACAATTATTGTTTGGATTATTTACTCTTTTGTTACTTAATATTTTGCATTCTTTACACTTATTTTAGCTATCAATCCTATGTTGGATGAATACTTGTCAACAATTTTCTCTCCTCATATAGCCTGTTTTTTTTTTTCACTCTATTGATAGTGTCTCTTGATCTACTGAACACTTTTAATTTGTTAAGTCTTTCTCTTCTTTCCTGAGCTACTAGTGTTCTGTTCAGAAAGCCACTCTCTATGTATGCCCAGGTCTTGAAGTGTTTGCCTCCATGTGATTCTGTAGTTGTATCAAAGTTTCAAGCCTAGTTTTTCCAGATAGACAGCACCTAGTAGATGGTTTTATCTTCTCAGGATGTTGTATCATCCATCTTGTTTCTGGATCACATGATTTCTGTTGAGAACTAGACTGTTAATCTTATTGAAGATACCTTATAGAACAGCAGAGCACTTCTGTCTGGCTGATATCAAAATTCTGTGCCCCTTTGTTTGTTTCAATAATTCAATGCATGGATAACTTTGAGTTTTCTATATGGGTCTCATAGAGCTCTCTCTCTCTCCCTTTCTCTATCTATCTATCTATCTATCTATCTATCTATCTATCTATCTATCTATGTATATGTATTCATGTCTCTCTGACATAGAATATTTGCACCTATTATTTTTTCTAATAAGCTCCTGCCTTGTCATCTGTCCACTATTTGTGTGCAACTCTTACTGTGATGAGTTTGGTACATTTGATGGTGTGCAAAGTTCCCTTGGGCTTTCCATACCTTTTATTCTGTTTTTCTTTTAATCTTCTTTCTTGATAATTTCAAATGCAGTATTTTCATATTTGCCAAATTTTTCTTGTATTTATTCAAATCTATCAAACCCTTCTACTGGTTTATTTCAGACATTGTATACTCAGCTCCAGAATTTCTGTTTGATTCTTTTTATAAATTATATCCTTTCTTCATTTTGTTCCTGAATTATTATTTCACCTAAGTTCCCTCAGTTCTGTGCCCATGTTTTTTTTTTTCAGCTCAAGAAGCATATACTACAGTTCATTGATTCTTTTTCAAATTTATTTTTGACAATTTCATGCATACATACAAAGCATTTTGTCATTGTGATCCCTTTTCCCCCATCTGGTCTCTCTTTTCCCCCATTCCCTTTCCTTCTTCTGCCCTTTGTTTTATTCTTCTTAACTCACTGATTTAAATTACAGTTCACATAATCATGGGTGGGAGGGTATTTACTGGAGAGTGGGCAATTGTCCACTGGCTACCCCCGTAAAGGACATGACTTCCCCCTCTCCCAGCAATCATCAGTGTCCACTACTGACTCTGGGAGGTGTGGGGTCTCATGGACACCTTTCCTTATCTATGATGAGATATTGATAGGCTCAGTCTTGTACAGGAAGGAACCCCATCTACTGCGAGACCAGGAGGGTAGCTGACTTGTATCCACAAGACAACATGTTGCAGTCCCACTTCTGTTCCTCTTGCTCTTACATTCTTTCTGCTCCCTCTTCCCCAAGGTTCCCTGAGCCTCAAAGGTTGTGGGTTAGTAGATTGTTACTTCTAGGATCTGGGCTTTCTCGAGGATGGCTTTTTTGTCAATTCGTGTTCTTACGAACAGGCTGTAATTTCCTCTGTCTTTGCATTTCTCGTGATTGTTGTTCTCGTTGCTGCTGCTGCTGTAGTGGGTCTGGGAACTAAGCATTTTACATATGACAAGGCAGTAACTCTGGAAGTTTGATTCTTCACTACCTTAGGGGTTATTGATTTCTGCTGTTGACATTTGGAGACGTCTAGTACCTTTACTTTCCTGAGCTATATTTGCTAAGTATATCTCTTGTTACATGTGATAACTGAGATGTTTGTTTCCTTCATAACCTACAAAGATTTTTTAAAAACTTTATTTATTTATTTGTAAGCAACGAGTGACAGATACAGTAAGAGAGAGGGAATGGGAGTGCTAGGGCCTATAGCCACTGAAAATGAACTCCGAGCTGCATGTGCCACCTTCTGCATCTGGGTTTACGTGGATGCTGGAGAATTGAACTCTGGTCATTAGGTTTTGCAGTCAAGTGCCTTAACCACTGAGCAATCTCTTCAGTCCTCAACGATTTTTTTTTTAAATTCCATATGGCAATTTAGAAGCCGCATCTGAGCAAGAGGTTGCATAGAGTTAAGGAAAGCAGAAACATCAGGACTGCTCTGCCACTGGACCAGGATGCTCCTACCGACACCACGGCTCACTGACTGCCCACTACTGCTCCCCCTCCCCCCAACATCAGCACTGTGCCTTCCTTGCAAAGGCTGCCATGGGCCAGAATCACCTCAACCAGCCCATAGGTCAGTCAGTGGCTTGCAGGAACACACTTCATACAAGTGTAACAGCAGCAACCTCTGAGAAAAGAACCCAGCTGGTGAATAGCAGACGTGGAGAGCAGACAGAAGCAGGGTAAGCAGGAGAATGTGACTACCTAAAGTGAGGCCAGCGGACTTGAACACAGGACGACCAGCCATAGAAAATAACTGCACTCCACCTGTCATTGCTGGATGGGGCTGCCAGGGGGCGCTGTGCTGAGGACCCAGCCTCTGCAGACACAGTTAGAACTTCTGGCAGAAGGGTCTTCCTCATGCCTTCAGAGCTTGAGTTATAGAAAAACCTGTCTGTGGAACATTGCTCCCTTAATCACAGGGGCCTTGACTATACACTGCTGAGGGCCGGGGCAGTGGGCAGGATCAGGGTTAGTTAACTATGGCAGGAAGAAGTCTGTGCTTGCTGGAGTCCTCATCTCAGAGGTGGTGTACAGACCTAACTCGTCTGACCTGCTGAGATGGGCAGAACTACACCTTGCTCGTGGAGATGGATGCAAATGACAAGCCCGCAGGGTGGGGGTAAGAATCATGCCAACCACTAAGTGAAAAATCTACACCAAGAGAATTGTGTCTTTCAGGTGTCTTTAACACCAACCTGTACACTTTACTTCTCATTCTTGGACCCCTGTTTCTTCTCCCCATTCCTTCTTCATTTCACTACTTAAATGATGATACATTTTGCTACAAAAAACAAATCGATAAACTATATCTTCTCTAATTCCAGCATCACTGTCCCTGAACTTTAACAAGGACACAGTGTGGTTCACAAGAGTATCCTACAATAGTCATGCAAAGTCTGGATGGCTGACAAAGTAGTGTGAGCCTCTACTGCGTCTCTCCCCCTGGGATGGCTGTGAGAAAAGTAATTCTAGAAGGATTCCCAACACAAGCAAAACAAACAAGCAGAAAAGTAGGGAAATGGGAAGAGTTAAAACAGGAAGATCCATCTCAATGCACAAAATACCATGAAGAAGCCCAAGAGTAAAAGACACAACCTACCTCCACACAGGAAGGAAGCACTGGGCGAGACATTGAAATACAGAAAAAGAACCAAGCAGACACTAAACGTAATTTGGAAATTAATGAAACAATCAATCAAGTAAAAATATCAGACAACACATTCCACAGACAAGACTATGCACAGCACAATTTTCAGGGATAGGGGAAAATGTTGAGACAATAATACACTCAGGAATACGTAAAGAAAAATTAATAAACACGACCAATCCTTCCAGGAACTCTGAGATTTAACAGCCACCCAAAGAGTATTACATCCAGTAGACAGGATGTACACATTCCGCTCAGGGGCTCAGTGACCACCTCTAACATCGATCATATCACAGGACACAAAGCAAGTCTTAAACACCTATAAAACGTGAGCTAATTCTATGTATCCTATCAGACCACACTGGTTAAGAAAAAAAGTATAAATGAAAGCAAAAGAACTTCAAAGACTACACAAATAATAGTTGGAGACTGTACAAGACACTGTTGAAGGAATAGTGTATCTCTTTACTATTTTACTCACATTTTAAGCTATTATTAGTTTCTTACAAAATCAAAATTATCTTTTATACTTTAACTCAATGAAATTGCTGATATTCAATCATTTACTTGAACAATTGACAGCTTCAATTTCATATGGCCCAAATAACAAGGTATTATAACCTCTTATGAAGTGTGTTCCTCAAGTCCTCTAACTTTGTTCTATGTTAGATTAGTTTGTCTCATATATATGTATAGTTGCATATATGTATATATTTATTTATATTTATCCTGCTGTTCATATTTTAGATTAAGTTTAATGAAATTCTTTGTAAAAATCCAACTACTATTCTTATTGCATTTCATTGAATTTTAGATCCATGTAAGAAAAATAGTCACTTTTATAACAAGATGGCTCACTCCAGAGCATGGAATGCCTTTATTTATTCCAATAATAGTTTTTTACATTCTTTATTAAAGTTTTAAATTTTACTTCACAGAAAATGTCTGCATTTTTATTTAGTTAGAACCAGGATTCTTTCTAATATTTGTTGTTATTTTAAATAATGTCACTTTAAATTTTATTTTGAGTCAGCCACTATTGGAAGGGAGAAACAGAATTGATTTTTTCACCTAGATTGATCTTCTATCTGGATACATTCTGAACTCTCTTATTGCTTCAAATAATTTCTTATTGCAGGTGTGTTGATTATATTGGCTGTTCTTGACAGATGGCAGTATTATCTATAAATAATGACAGTTTTATCTCTTACTTTCTAATATTTGAATTGATTTCCTTTTCTTTCCTTATATACTTCTTTAAATAAAAATTTGGTGTCCCCATGTTTGCAACCTTAAATGTTTAGAACTCTCTGTGCACATCTTGCCCCCTTATAAAATGACCTTCATGCCTTCAATAGGCCACTCAGTTCCGTTGTTTTTATTCTTACAAAAGCAAAATAAAACACCATTAATATTTAAGCTTGAAAGTGATGTGGGTTGTTACTGTGTATTCTGGGATCCTAAGATATTTAAAATTGCATCTTTTTTGCATTTTATATAAAATACATAAAAACATTCTAGCTCAAATTTTTGATACTTCATGATGAAAGGAAAATGGTGGCTTGGTGAAGGGTTTTCATTTTTTATGTCTGGGAAAAAATTAGCCCCTTTGTTTTTTAGTCAGTCAAGGGACTCCTCTCACACTTCTTAGGAATCAAACCTGCAGGTTCTGCCCTAGCCCTAATCTCTAATAGGCGTAAATGCTAAGAGCTGCGCCTTCCAGCTCTTCCCCACGGCAACCTCCACACCTACCTCCATGCAGGAAGCCTCCTCTCACTGATAATGCTGACATTACCTCTTACTGTTGCCTGTTCTGTCTAAATGTTATTTTAAATATTTCCAGACAAAAAGACTTCCCGGAAAAGCATCTTGACTTGAAATGTCTTTGTATCCACTGGCTAACAGGCAAAATGAAACCGGGCTTGCTCTATTATGCCAATCAGTCATTGCTGCTCACAACCACACAGATTTTTTCCACTGTTGTCAAAGAAACTAGTTGACATTGAAAGTCAAGGTTTGAGGCTTCACTTTGACTCCTAGCTGCACTAGACTTTTTGTGTCTTTTATAAGCACTGTAAGAGCTGTGGAGAAGTAATTTAATACAAATGGGTTAATGACAGAGAAGTTAGTAACTGGTTTGTTACATGATGGGGACTGACCATTTTCCCACTTAAGGTAGTAGGCAATAAATAACAAGGGAGGGGGGAACCCCAGATGCCATTCATTTATCATATGCAAATAACTCTGTGATATCAAAACTCATTCTTTTTTCTAGGAGGAAAATGCAGTAGATTATCAAGGTCACACAAGGGTGAGGATGAGTCATAGTGTTTTGCGGAAGGGCTAAATTACAAAATCAAGCAGATTTGATCCCAAAGCTCTTGCCTTTTGTTTTTTAATTCAATGTAAAACACACAGACCTTGCTTTGCAGAAGTTAGCAGGGCAGCTCCCTTATGGAGAGAAATTTTTTACTGACTTGGTAGGTTATGAGGCTAGAGGTGGAAACCTGGCTCTTACTAAGTCCCAATGCAGAAGATGGGAAAACTCTGTTGGTTAAGCAACCAACAATAGCAGTAATGGTTGACCCTTTCAAAAAAAGTTTTTACTGATATCCTCCATACATATACACAATACACGTGATCATCATACCGTTCCCATGGTCAGCCTTTTAAAAATTCCTGACAGTGGGTATCAAGGCAAGTTTTTAAAAGTGTCAGATCTGAGTAGACTTTTATCTACTAAAGAATTTAGGATTAGGAGGATGGCTAAGCAGGTAAAAACACTTTCTATACAAGTGCTTAAAATGGTCTGAGTTCAGTGCCCAGTACTCACATTAAGGCTGGGCATGGCCATACTTGACTGTAACTCCAGTCCTGGAGGATCGGGGGCAGAAGAATTGGTGGGGTTTGTTGGTCAGCTAGTATGATTGAGATAACGGCAGCTGTGGATTCACTGAGTGACTCCATCGCAAAGAAACCATGCAGAGGAGTGATAGAGGACACCTAATGTTCTCCTCCAGCCTCCACATGGGTGCTCATGGGGAGTGCTGATCTGCGCACACATAACAACACATATGCCACAGGCTTGCCAAAATAATTTAGATCAATAATTAATAAATTTCTAGAACATAAACATAAAGTCCAGATGGTTTCACTGGTGAATTCTATAGCTAAGATGTGGTATATTTAGTACACAAAAGCCAATGGCTTCTATGCCAAAAAAGAACAAGTGGAATTTGACATTAAAACATATTACTGGGCCGGGTGTGGTGGCGCACGCCTTTAATCCCAGCACTTGGGAGGCAGAGGTAAGAGGATTGCCATGAGTTCGAGGCCACCCTGAGACTACATTGTGAATTCCAGGTCAGCCTGAACTAGAGTGAGACCCTACCTCGAAAACACCAAAAAAAAAAAAAAAACAACAACAAAAAAAAAACAAAAACAAACAAAACATATTACTGGAGCTGAGAGATAGCTCAATTGGCAAAATGTTTGCCTTGAAGCATGATATCCTGAATTTGATGCCCAGAACCCATGTTTTTAAAATGCCAAGGATGGGCTGGAGAGGTTGCTCAGTGGTTAAGGCACTTGCCTACAAAGCCTAACAACCTGGGTTTGATTCCCCTGTACCCACATTATGCCACATACACAAGGGGGCACATCTGGAGTTCACTTGCAGTGGCTAGAAACTCTGGAATTCCCATTTTCTCTGTATTGGTCTCTTTCTCTTAAATAAGTTTCTTTATGGTTTTTCATTGTAGGGTCTCACCCAAGTCCAAGCTGACCTGGAATTCACTATGGAGTCTCAGGGTGGCTTCGAATTCATGGCAATCCTCCTACCTTTGCCTTCCAAGTACTGAGATTAAAGCCTTGCACCATCATGCCTGGCTCTCTAATAAATACTTTTTTAAAAGCCAAGCACAGTGGAGTGTGCTTATAATCCTCCACTGGGGAGCCAGACAAGTCAATAACTGGGGCTCACTGTCCAGCTTTACCTGTGTGGAAAGTTCCAGATAAATGAGAGGCCCTACCTCAAAAATTAGGTGGACAAAGTCTTAGGAAGGACAGCTGAGGGTATCCTCTGGCCTCAATACACACATGCACAAATGTGGATGTACACACACACATGTACAAATGCGGATATATGCACACATGTACAAATGTGGATATACACACACATGTACAAATGCGGATATACACACACAGGTACAAATGTGGATATACACGTTCTAGATGGACAGTCATAGGTCTTCTCACTCTTCGTAACTGATTGAACCTAAGCCCCTTCCTGCTGGTCTTTCTGTCTCTCTGTCATCTATCTATCCATCTATCTATCTCTCTGTGTGTGGGTTCTCATCCCCAGGCAACCCTGACTAGTCCACTATCTGATCCAGCAATTCCCTCCTTAGTATTACCTGAATTACCAGAATTCCCTGAAAGCTTGTGTCTACACAAAAATCTGCACATAGATGTATTTAGAAACTGTAACAATAGCTGCCAAAAATGAGAAACAGCCATGCCATCCTTTAATAACTGTATAAATTGTGGTATATACATGTAGTGGAATATTATTCCACATTGAAAAGAAATAAATTTTTGAGTGACAAAAAAGTCATGGAGGGGGCTAGAGAGATGGATTAGCAGTTAAGGTGCTTGCATGCAAAGCCAGAGGATCCTGGTTCGATTCTCCAAGACCCACGTAAGCCAGATGCACAAGGTGGCGCATGCATCTGGAGTTCGTTTGCAGTGGCTGGAGGCCCTAGTGTGCCCATTCTCTCTCTCTCTCTTTGCCTCTTTGTCTGTCACTCTCAAATAAATAAAAATAAAAACAAAAAAGAAAAAAGTCATTGAGGAGGATTGGAGAGATGGCTCAGTGGGTAGGAGTATTTCCTGTTCAAGCATAAGGGCCTGAGGGGGCTTGAGACTACCTAACTTCAAATCTCCAGATCCTCCATAAGTAGCTGGGAATAGCCACCCATGCGTGGGACCCTGTAAGGGCACATACACGTGCATATACCATAGATACACACACACACACACGCATGCACACAGGCTAAAAAATTAAAAAAGGAAAAATTGAAAGTCATGGTGGACATTTAATCACACGTTATCAAGTAATGTAGACCATATAATGAAAAGGCTGCATATTGTATAATTCCAATTACCTGACATTCTGAAAAAAGCAAGACTATGGAGACAGGAAAAGAATTTGTTATTGTCACGAGTTAGGCGGGAAGGAAGGATAGAGCATATAGTATTTTTTTATGGAAGTGAAGTTACTCTCTATGATCCTATAATGGTGGACACATGACATATATATTTGTCCAAGTTGATAAAACATGCAGCACTGAGAATGAATCCTAATGTAAACTCTGAAACTGGACAATTGTTATGTATAAATGTGGGCTCCTTGACTGTAACAAATGTGAGTAAGGGGGAGACTATGCATGTGTCAGGTAGAAGGATTATATATGGAAAATCTCTTTATATGTTCAACTCATTTATTGTGAACCTAAAGCTTCTTAAAAATAAAATTTATTTTCTTCAAAATTAAAAGCTAGAAAGCTATCTTAGAGTTAAGAACACTTGATTGAGACCACCAAACTTAACTCCCCAGAGCCATGTAAAAGGCTGGAGTGTTCATAACTCCAGTTCACAACAAGGTAGGGTGGAGACCAGAGAATTTCTAGGGCTCACTGATGGGCAGCAGCTCTGGGTTGAGGATGAGACCCTGTCTCAAGTAAATACACGAATGAGAGAGAAATGGGCACCCAAAGTTCTCCCGGGCCTCTGTTTGCATGTGCATGACACACACAGCTTCATGCATACCTTCATACACCACACCACAGCACACACATGTGGTAGAAATGCTTAGAGCCACATCTTCATGCATACATTCATACACCACACCACAGCACACACACGTGGTAGAAATGCTTAAAGCAAGAATACTTTTTAAACTATGAGCTTAATTTTGATTGATTAATCCTGTGTTTAGTATTTTGTCTCAGGATATTCACTGCCACTACCTTAATCAGGTTTAATGGTTTTTGGAAAACATGTATACATGAGTTTATAATCTAGATTCCTACCTCTGATCGGCTGCTAGAATGTTCTTTCTAAGGAACAGAGATGATATTGAAACAAAAAGTTCTACACTTTGCAATTCTGCAGAGGGCATACCAGCATGGACTAATATGTAGCTTGACACAGGTATAAATGGTCATCCGTTATGCTTGGTGTACGTGCCATCTCTCTGCTCTGTAAGCAGAGGCTCTAGAAGCGACTTTACTCAGAAGCAATGAGCATGCCTCATGTTCATCTTTGTTTTAAACATATTTTCCAGTTCAAAGGCCAGGAATCTCGGGAGCAATGGTTAATTTTAGGAGTTGATAAGAAAATATATAACATACAAGATAATTTATATAAACATATATTTATAGTATATAAGATAAATCTGGAGCAAATTAAAATCCTAGAGATTAAGGACAGGATTTTTTTAAAAGTTTTTTTTTTATTCATTTTTATTTATTTATTTGAGAGTGACAGAGAGAGAAAGAGGCAGATACAGAGAAAGAGAGAGAGAATGGGTGCACCAGGGCCTCCAGCCACTGCAAACGAACTCCAGATGCGTGTGCCCCCTTGTGCATCTGGCTAACATGGGTCCTGGGGAATCCAGCCTCGAACCAGGGTCCTTAGGCTTCACAGGCAAGCGCTTAACCACTAAGCCATCTCTCCAGCCCAAGGACAGGAGTTTTAAAGACACAATATTGGTTCAATGATCAATGAATGATTGGAACCAATTGAAAGAGTTCTCAAGGGCTAAAACTGGGATAATTTGAGCAACAACATAAAACATGTGGATTAAACTCCAGAATATAAAACCAACACTTGTGATGCCACGCTGGTATAGATGACAGATAGATGATATATAGATAAGTGATAGATAGATAGACTATAGAGCAGCTACTTCTCCCATGTAGAATAACTTCAGGAGATGATTAAATAGGTATGCACCACTCAAAGAGGCAGAGTACAGCTCTCTGCCCTTAAACTGTCAGGCTTAAGTGACTTCCTGCTAAAGTGTACAACTGAGAAACAGGAACCAACATGACACTTGACTAGCAGCAGGTCAGTGAAGTAATGAAGGTCAACATCAATAGTGATAGGTCACACTTACACATGCATCCTTCTTATAGTGTGCTTTTAATAAAGGCTAACTTACCTCAGCGATCTTCCTCTCCAAAGTCCACAGTCCCAATCAGACTGTTAGATAGATTTTAGACAAATCGCATCTGAGGCATGCATATTCCACCTTGACTGATGTGTAATGAAACTGTCCAGGTCATCAGAAGCAGAATCTAAGAAGTAATTTCAGGGAAGTATTGTCTAAAGAGACACGATCCCCAAATGCCACGTGGGTGTCCTGGATGGGATCTTAGAACACACAATGGATGTAAGGTCAAAAACTAGCTTTGGAGCTGGAGAGATGGCTTAGCAGCTAAGGCGTTTGCTTCAAAGCCTAATGACCTGAGTTTGATTCCCCAGTACCCAAGTAAAGCCAGATGCACAAAGTGGTACATGCTTCTGGAGCTCAGTTGCAGGGGCTAGAGGTCCTGTCATGCTCCTATTCTCTTCCTCCCTCCCTCTCTCTCTCTCTCTTTCTTCCTTTCTCTCTCTCCCAGGCATGGTGGTACATGCCTTTAATCCCAGCACTTGGGGGGCCAAGATAGGAGGATCATTGTGAGTTTGAGGCCAGTCTGAGACCACACATGGAATTCCAGGTCAACCTGGGCTAGAGTGCGACCCTACCTCAAAAACAAATAAATAACCACGGACTTAAGTTAGTAACATCTGTATCGATTCGTCATTAGCTGTGGCAAGTGTACCACACCAATATAAGATATTAACAGGGGAAACAGCACGATGAGGATCTAGGCATTCTGTAATTTTCTGCAAACCAAATATCATCCTAAAACTTTAAAAATGATTTTTCAAAAGAAAACCTTTTGGAGGTTTCTGAGAAGCTGTGAAGAAAGCGTAGCGTTCTGGAGAGGGTGGGAGGTGGTGGCAGTGACGCAGAGCTGCCCCGCACATTTCCGGGTTATGTCTGTGTGTGAGGGGAGGAGTTGAGAAGGAGCGTGTCCTTGACTTTCCGCATTAAGGAATGTCCACTTGCCTTTGGGGAGTCTAGCTTCGGGGTGAAATGGATGGGGTTGGAGATGAGTACTCCCTGATACACTAAATTAAAGACTGTCCACCTCCCGAGGGAGCCAAGTGCCTCTGCCCCTGTGTGCACAGGTGTGCTGAGCCCACGCCCTGTCATAGCTTCTATGTGGGACAATAAGCAGTCTAATTACAGGCATAGATGTCACTCTACTTAGCAAAGAATCAGTGGTTTATAAACATGTAACGTATGCATCATGCACACGCATGGTCACGAACAGCTTGGGCAAGTCCATTACGCAGAATGCCTGCTCTTCCAGAGTCCAACTTTCAAAAGCACATTCCTAGAACTTCTGGGAGGGGTTGCCAGGCAGAGCTCCAGCCCTTCTCTGTAGCATTAGAACATGTCTTCTAAAGTAGCTCATCACCCCCAGGGATGGCTGAACACATCAGCCTTTCTGCAGGATTTTCCTCTGAATGTGTCAGGCTATGTGCCCTGGCTGCCCACCTGCATCCCGCTGCTTTGTTCCTATTTTCAAGGCCTTCTGGCATTGCCTCAGAATAAACTAAAAATCTCTTCAAATTGGATCCTTGAATAATTCCAGAGGGGGAGAGTTTCTTTGTAAATTCTGTTTGTTTATGGATTCTGTGCAGTGTTTGCAAATTCTGTACCACTGAAAAGTCTCCAAGCTTATTTAAATCCCTTTTCCAATTACCCAGCCCCATCAAAGATGTCACTGAATTGAAACAAAAATCCAGAAAGATTGTTTTCTACAGAATGTGCGTAGTCCAGAATTTCTAAGAAATACATTGCCTGATGGGTAATATCACCTGTGTACCAGGAAATGGAGTTTTTGGCAGTCCACATGGCCTATGGCTCCTCAAAATCATAGCTAGAGGGGATAGACCCTACCTCTGACGAGTGCTTCAGTTTCCCAGCGTGTGGAAGGATTTGAACAAATTGGGAAAGAATATTTTAGAGCTATGCCACCCACATTCAGTTTGGACACTCTGGGAGCCCGGCTGAGTTATAGCTGAGAGGAGGTTGTAACAGTTGTTCCTCCCACTTCCTGAAGGAGCTCCGTGTAGGAACCTGACTGACATCATTTCCCTGTGGTCAGGTTTTTAGGGTTCTTTTCTTTTTCATGACATGGCAGATTGCTAAATATCGGGGCTTGGAGGCTTTGCCAGCTCATTGCGCAGTCCTTGGGGCTTTGGAGAATCTGGCTTTGTAATAAAAAGCCTGCACTGTGGATGGTCGTCATGGTGGGGGGGGGGGGGTCTCCGGTTGCCTTGTGGAGCTGTCTTTCTTCAAAGAGGTTGGCTTCTCAGAACATTTCTACCCAGGAAATCCCACTAGTTCCTTGGGCAGACACGATGGTCTCATGCCCTTAAAATGAAATCTTATTAAGGAAGACATCTAGCCCAAGAACAAGATCTTCAGGGTCCTGCTGTGTGTGCACATTCATGCCCCTGCCTCTGGGCTTCCTCGGGCTGCTCTTTCCTCCATGGAGCATTTCTCCATCAGCTGATTGGAAGGTATGGGGGTGTCCATAAGCAACATGGCTATCTACGCTGAGTTCTAAGGTAGCTTAGATTATGGGACTCAGGGCGTCTTCCACTTACATTAGCACCCATCTTTGTGACTTGCGGTTACATGCAAAAGTTCATCTATGGGTATGAACTGAGCCCACAGAACTCTGAGCATCTGAACGAGCTGTCTACTGTGGGGACCTTGTTCTCTGAATCCCACTCTCTCTCCTCTTTGCTTTCCTGATCCTGCCAATGGGCAGTAGTTGCCCATAGGTGGCAGCTGCATTCCAAGGCTCCTGGTGGATATTTGAAATTATGGATAGTATCAGACCCTAAAAACATCACTGTGATATGGTTACACTTGCTAACCAAAAGGGCTTGTAAATGACTAATAGGTGGGTAGTGTACACAGTGTGGATACCCATGACAAGGATGGAGTAAGATGGTGTGAGGTTTTTATCAGTCTACTCTGAACAGTGTACAATTTGAACTGAGGAGTTGTTTATTTCTGGGGTTTTCCATTTAACACTTCCAGATCTCCAGTGAGGCAGCAGATAACTAAACTGGAAAGTGAAACCATGATTAAGGGGATAGTTATGTGCTCTAACAACTGCCTCTTCTGTGCCCACTGTCTAAGGATCAGAACCATCTCATTGCCAGGGAGGGATTGTTCTTCTCCTAGTTAAGGCTTCCCTGGTTTGAAAACCAAAAGTCCTTGTTCTAGGAATCCCTTCAGTACCAGGCCTGCTGCACAGCGGGCAGGCACTGGACTTATGCCCTCACTGTCCTGTCCTCAGGTGGGGAGTCTCACCTCTTAGCTGGCTCAGTTTCCTAAACATGTTATTCTAAGATGCAAAATGCCAACATTCTCTGTCCAGGAATTTCCAAACTACACAACAATTCCTGCCTATTCTATATAGAGCTTATGGTCGAATCCTTCTGGGTTGTGGATGGAGGGACACTGATCAGTGTGGATCCCAGGACCCTGGACGCTTATCAATAAGAGCACTTCCCAAATGTTTCTTCACGTGTGGAAGAACATCTAGCTGTGCTGCATGAAGGGCTCCGGAGAGTCCTGTTCAGGAGGCCTGGCTCAGCTCCCCGGGTGATGGGACTAAGAGCTTCCCAAGTTTGGCACCATGTCTTTGCTTGTGGGCCCCGAAAGCAGAACAGCATCACCAAACACTCTGTGTAAAGAAGCTTTCTTTGCCGACACTGCCACCACACAGTGTGAGTTGAATAAGCACCAGGACTTCTGAGAAGCAAAGGACCCCACTGGGCCTGAAACCCAGGAGATATTTGCAGAGCAAGAACTTCAGTTGTGTTCTGAAGAGTGAGGCTTGAAGATGAACAGAAAAGATCTGCTGGAACTTGCTCTAAAGTGTGGAACCACATCACCCACCCACAAATACATACTTTGGGCTTCTTTCTCTTTACCTCCTTAAATTCTTGTTCTTAAGCCACTCGGGTGTTTGGTTGAAGATGCTAAGTAAGGCCTCAAAGAAAAGGCTCAATAGTGGAGATTTTAGTCAATTACTTGTAGCAATAGAAACTCTTCCAGACAGTACATTTTATCATTTATTTATTATTAGTGGATTTTGCTTCATTGCTTTTCTTCAGATCTGCTGTTTTGTTTTTATGTAATTCCTAGAAGTCATCATGTTAGAAACATGTTTCCTTGGTGTGTGAATCATGTTCTGGGAGCGAGTTTGTAGAATATCTGTGCATGCTTGAGCAGACATGAAGGACTGCTGGTAGAAGGATGGAAAACTGGTGAAATGGTTGGGGAATAATGAGTGAAAGGCTGAGAAGTATGGCTGTGTACTGGTTTTCTCCTTAGCTGGTGAGAAGCTGAGTCATGGATGTGAATTAAGTTTGCTCAGTCATGCCTCCCTCCTGTATCCTTTCCCTCTCCTTTCTCCTACTCACACTGAAATCACCTTATTTTGTTGCCTTTACTTTTGTTTTGAGCCTGTGTTTGAGATGTGTGCTCACACAAAAATGTAGGGTAGTAGGTAGCAGGTCAAATAATGATGCCAATAAGGTTCTTTTCTATTCTAGTTAGATTATACTCAACAAGCATGGTGGCCACAATTTCAAAATGTCAACTCTAGTACAATTAGTGAATGGTTTTTCAGCAGAGGTTTATAGGGAATACAGAATACCAACAAAGGCTTACCTGATTCCAGAGATTGCCTACCTTTGACAGAGAGAAAACATGATGATTAATCTTGATTGTGAAGTTGATAAGATTTTGAATTACCTGGGATACAGACTGCTGGGCATGTCTGTGGGAGTTTGACTGAGGTGGAAGACCTACTTTAAATGTAGGCAAAGTCATTCAATGGACTGGGATCCTGAAATGAATAAAAGGAGAAAATGAGCTGGACACCAGCATTCACCTCTCTCTGCTTCCCGACTACACATGCCAAATGACCAGCTGCCTCACCCTCCTGTCACCATGTCTCCCCCACCATGAAGAACTATATCCTTAAACTAAGAGCAAAAACATCCTTCCTTCCTTTCCTATTTAAAAACTTAATTAATTTGAGAGAGAATGTATGGGCATCCCAGGGCCTCCTGCTGCTGCAAATGAACTCCAGATGCAGGTGCCACTTTGTGTGTCTGGCTTTACACAGACACAGGGGAATTGAATCAGCCTGTTAGACTTCGTCAACAAGTGTTTTCAACCACTGAGTGAGCTCTTCAGCCCAAAGCCTTTCTTCTTTAAGTTGCTTTTTCTGGGGTGTTTTATAAAAGCAATGAGACAAGTAACTGACATGGGAACTTCATAAAAGGTAAAGATAAAGGGTGAAAGTTTATACGGGAATGTAACAGTTCAGCACAACAGACACTAAGATTTCTGAGTGGGACAAATATTCCCTCCTTTTCTCTTTGCTTCTTAACTATAGTTCTCAAAAAGTTAGTCTTTTCCTACAGATTCAATGGATTTGGACCCAGCCAAGAGATTACCTATTCTAATCAGTTAATCCACTAACACTCCTTGAGGGTCTGTATATGAAAAGCTTTTCACTGCTCTCTCTGGAGTGTACAATATGAACATGCTGATAACTTCTCCACATTATACTTTTAACAAGTAGAGGGAGTCTATGAACAGTGCTCAGAATCTGGTACCAAAGAAGCGTGGTGTGTGGTTGCTGTGGTGCTCCAGCTCAAAGACGCCTTGACAGATGCTTGACTGCGAGCAACTTCATCAACTTCTTTGGGCCTTGCTTTCCTCTTTGGGAAAATGGGGATTGTGGCAGTTTGAAAGTATGACCCTCATAGCCTCAGGTATTTATTTTTTATTAAGGTTAAATGTCCTTCTGAGGTCTACAGCAGCCTGCTGGAAAGGGTGTGTCACTGGAGGGGGGTCTGATTCCAGCGCAAAGGTGTGGAGGGTTGGGGCGTGTTGTGTTTGGTGTTTTCTGGCTGCTCGGATGTATGGAAGTGAGCCGCTTCTTCCCCACTGATGGAGCGTCCCCTGGATCTGTAAGCTGAAATAGATCCCCTCTTCCCAGAAACTGTGTCTGGCTAGACGCTCATCCCAGCAACGTGGAGCTGACTGCAGCAGGGATGATGAGGTGGCTTTTCTTCTCTAAGTCTGTTGTCGTACGTGAGGTCACATGTGGAAAGCTATGAAACACTGAGAAGACTTCAAGGGAAGCTCAAGTGTCTGTTGGTGAGAAGAATAAGAGCTTCGTTCCAAATGAGGATAGTAAATCAAATGCTCCTATTATGTCTCTTCCCTGGGACAGGCTTGGGGCAAGGTCTGAGCCTCATCTACTGTAGTGTTCACTTCCACAAGTATAAGCCCACTTGTGTGTGTGTGTGTGTGTGTGTGTGTGTGTGTACAGAAGGTTAGAAGGTAAGGTGAAAATTGGTCTCCATGCTTGCCTCCCCAACTGGATTATTTGTTTGTTCATTCACTCAGCATTTATTTCCTGGTAGACTGGCCATAGGCTGTTTTCCTGATCTTCTGCCTCCTTTGAGTCTCTAGTTCCTCTGAGAACCTTCTCATTATTTGGGTTTGCACTGCTGAGCAAGGTGGGCAGATGCGTGTGGTTAAGAGATGGCTGGGTAGATGTCATCTTGGACTCTAGCTGCTGCCTTCCAAGGGCTGTTGGGGCTGGGCAGCTGGCCTATCATAGGAGCTCTCTGCAGCATGCTTGGAAGGGTTATAATGGTGTGTTGGATTCCTGAGACTATGACAGTGGTTATGGAACTCCATTTGAAAAGCGTTGCATAATGAACCTTTGGTTCACTAATATGCATGCATTTCTATAATACATCTAAGGGAATTGAAGTCCCTTATTAAAATAAAGTGCAGACTCTCCAAAGTTTTAGTCCCCTTAGGAAATGTCCCAGGTAAGACAAAGTATTTGGGCCAAGTGCATCTTGCCACACTCCCCATATGTGTTATCTGTCCCTGGGGTTTGCTCTCTTTAATCACTGTGATACCATCGCATTGACTTCCTTTCTGAAACTCTGTTCCAGCAGTGAACAAAAATGTTCTAGAACTTTTCACTTCACTAAAATTCAAGGTTTTTGGATTTTGAAGACTAGAATGTTCTAGAAGACCACTTAACACTGTAGAATAAAGGAGGAAAGTAGAACGTGTGAAATTCAGACCACAGGCTTCTTACGGTCACAGCCATTGTCTACTCCTACCCATTCTCCTGTTATTGGACCCAAGGGATATATATTCGTGATGCCAAGTCTGGAACACCTTGTCTCTGCTTCCAGTTTCCAAATCCCTGCCTTCCTTTTAGTTTAGTGCTTGTATCTCAGCCTCTTTGTACATTTTAAAGGCAACGTCAATCCTCCGCAGAGTGGTGTCAGCCTGAGCGGCAGGCAGCGTCTTCACGAGATCGTCACCTCTCAGATCTGCTGCAGGCAGCAAAGGGCGCTGTGCGCTGGTCACACTGTCACATACAGCTGCTCCCTGAGGCTTGCTCTCGGCCATTCTGAGGGCAGCAGCAGCCCTGAGGTCAGTCCATTCTAGAAATGTAAGACAGCTCCTATGGGCAGCTTTGACCAGAAGACTCGCTGGACCCTACCTAGGACCAAGCTGCGCTGGGAGGCCCTGCTTCCTCAGTTCGCGTCCATTCCCTCTCTCCTTCCAGAGTGTCAGGCCGCTGTGTTCTGCCTACGCTCTCCACCACTCTGGGTGCCTCCCCAGGAGACCTAGCCCCAGCCTGCTGCTTGGTTCTCAGCATAGACTGACATGGCCAGGAACCCAGGAGACGTTGGGTTTCCAGGCTGCGTTTGTCAGTGGAGCCATGTGCTTTGGAAGTCCATGCATGTCCCCAGACATCACTCCCTCTGGGTGGCCCTGGTATTTCATGGCACTGGGTGAGTTGGCCAGTGAGATCTGGTTTCTTTTCATGGGACTTGTCCCTTTAGTTCCATAGCATCTGTGTCACAGGCAGGGACATCAGCCATTAGCTGCTTCAGACTGGGGACCTGACTGTTTAGGAACACAGCCAAGCCAGCTCACTTGGGCCCATCCATAATGCATGCATGATTCATGCCACTTGGTTACTTCTTTGGCAACTTAGGTGCACAGGAGTTCTGACAGTAGCAAAACCAACCAAATAAACAGAAAACCCAAACAGAGCACCTTGTTTGGGACACCTTCAAAAAGGTAGAACTGTGGTTACTGGCCCAGTCAACAATATGCTGGTTGTTTGAGAAAGCAAAATAAAACTCCATCTGTGTCCACAGCTGTGCCGGATACTGAAGGCCCAGACGGAACATGCGTTCAGACACCTGTCAACACAGCTACACTGAGCAAGTGTGAAGAATTCAGTTTCAAAATTTTGTAATGGAAATGATCGTGGGGGTGTGAATATGAATATTATATGCATTATGAAATGTATGCATGTATGAAATTTTGCATGTATGTCCAAAGAGAAATATAGATGTTGAAAAAGCCTTTAAATTTGGCACATGTGTAATTTCTTGTTTTACATAAAGGTACCTAAGCATGGCCTCTAGACAACTACTTTGGCCACAGCTTGAAAGCTCACAATGAACTGTGTGTTGGCCAGTGTTCATTTAAACTCTGTATCTTTGAGAAAAAAGGCCCTGGCTTATAGGGCTTGCTGTTTTTCATGACCAGTGTCAAACTGTCAGTGTGACATCATTACATATGCTGTTGAGATGCCCCCAGTTGGCTTCTGTGAATAGTGGAGAGTGGACCCAGTACCTTCTCATTCTAATTTCCATTGCATTTCCTGATTTCTACTCCATATAGCAGGAAAGGACATCACTGTGAGTAAAAAGACCAGGTTTACAAATTTTGTATCAGGGACATCTTGTCAAATTATCGCCATTGCCTCTCCTTCCTTAAAGCTCAGGTTTCCTCTAGAATGGCCCCCTCGGACCCACTGTTCAAGGTTTGGTTCCCAGGGTGGAGCTACTGGAAGGTGGCAGAACTTGCAGGAGAGGAGGTCTGGAGGAAGAAGTTAGATCATTCAGGATATGGCCTTAAAGGAGACAATGGACCTCTTCCTTCTCTTTGCTTGCTGTAGCTATGAGATGAGCAACCTCCTCGGCCCCACGTCCCCACAACCGACCGAATTGTACTGGGCTGTTCTAGCCTCAAAGCTGCGTAGCCAAATCATCATGGGCTAAAACCTCTGAAGCCAAGATTAAAAATGAACCATCCCTCCTGTAGTGGTTTATTTGGGGCATTTTGTCAGAATGGTGGAAATCTGACCAACACAATATGCCTTCTTTCCTGGTGTAACTATTGCTATGGACATCAGGAAGAAAGTATTATGGTAACTGTGAAAAATTTGAGAGAGAATTTTGTGATAATACTCCAAATCCTTGCTCCTGTGCCTGGAGAAGTTGCTTAAACATCCAAGGTATTTTAGTCAACCAAGTTACAAGTCAGCTTTATGCTTAAGTCACTGGTCCAATAATAGCAGATAGACTCGAAATAATTTCTTTTTGAGCCATGAACCACTTGGAGAATTTAATAAAAGCTATCATTCCTACCACAGAAAAACAGTAACACTTCAGTGTATGCCTACAATTTCATGGAGGCCATGATGACCTTTTCTCCATAGTCCACTCGTGAGCCTAAATCAAGGACACATGTACTAAAATGACCTTTGGGTTCTTTATCTCTATATCTGCCATGGTTTGATCATATCCCTTTCCCAAATTCCCATATGATGCCAAATGATTCCCCAGTTTCATATACTAATGGTATTTGTGAGTGTGGCCTCTGTGAAGTACTAAGGATAACTTGGAGGCCTAAGGGTGGGGGCAGAGTGGCTTTATAAGCTTTTCTGACATAGAACACTCACTGTGTCTTGTCACATAATGTTTCTTCCGAGACAGCCATTGGGTTTCCCAGGCTCTGCAACCACAAGCCAAACCACCTTTTCTTTATAAATTACCTGCTCTGTGGTATTTTATTACAGCAGCTGAAAATGGGCTAAGAAAATACCTACACATTTCCATATCTAAGCTGGAGTCCCTGAGAGAACTGGGCATAGGAAATGCAATAATAGCTGTGTGAGAGAAATGCTCTTAACAAGATTTATTCAGAGAGACCCCACAAAGACAGGTTTCTGCTCTTTTCCAAGCCCCAGTATTTCGCTCTGCTCAGACATTCCTGTACTCCCGGGCCTCCAACTGCCCTCGGGATTCTGTAAACTGCCCAAGTCATCAATGTGTGCCAGGTCACAATATTTTAGTGCTGCTTGCTTTGCAAGGGCGAGGGCTGATTAGTGAACGGACAAACGCTGAGGTGTCAGGCGTGACAGTGGGCACAGAGAGAGAGAGAGAGGAGACAGCAAGGAGGGGCGCCTGGAGACCAGGTTGTCAGGTGAGAAGGGTTATAAAGTCTCATTAAAAATGAATGCTGTTGAGAAAGAAACCTTTAAGTGGTCTCATGTGGGCTCTCTCCTAAAAGAATTCCTTACTCTGGCCAGCCTCTGGCAAGTGTGTTAGGGCACTTTCTTTCCCAAGCAGCCTTTCCGTTTCTTTTACTCTCTGCTGAAATCATCCCTATTGGGTTGGGGGTGGGGGTGGGGCTGGGATGCCATCATTTCACAGAAACCAACTTCCCAGCTTTCACATCAGGCCTCTGCAAGAGAGAACATTCTGTCAAGACTGTTTCAATGTCCCTATTTTCTGTAATACTGTGTGGGACAAGCTCCATCACACAGATCTTTGGGGATTGGTGGGAATGCTTTCATTAGTCACAGCTTGTATTTAGCCTTATAGGGATTTAAAAAAAAATTTTATTTGCTTAGGTCTGCATTTTGTAGCCATAGGGATTTCATTGTGAAAAGTTTATGGGGTCTAAATTAAGGAAAAAATTGTTTTGTTGGTTCAGCCTGGGTCAGGTGCTTTCCATATGCTTGGCACACAGAAAGTGTCAGAATGAACTGTGCATTGAAATCATACTTGGTCCATGCCATCATAATCACAGTGGTGGCATCTATTAATAGAGGAATCACAGAAATAAATTACCCCTGAAATTCTTGGCAAATATGAGAGGTGCAAAGTCCCTTGAAAACTTGCCATGCAGGACCCAGCGAGGAAAGACCCAGGACACTTCTTGAACAAAGTGATAATGTGATTCTGAAAAGGGAGTAGCAGGAACTGGGGCTGGGGAGGCAGCCAGGCGGAGAAGAAACCTTAGCAGGGGGGGAGATGATAAAATGAACATCCAAGAATCACAGAGAGTGTGTGAGTGCTCAGGCTATGTTAAATAAAAGGACAAGGATCATCATGAAATTGATACACATGAAATCTGCGTTTGCGGTTATCACTCATGGATGGGAAGTAGTGAGAGGATAATGCAAGGTGGGAAGGAGACATGGGTGGCTTAAACGGAATTGGGACTCAGTTGCCCCTTGATATTCTCAAGAGATTGTTTCCCAGGACTTCCAAGTGTACCAAAATCATGGATGCTCAAGTCCCTTCTATAAAACAATGGTGTATGAATAATGCCTACCTACTACCTCTTACATACTTCATCATCTCCAGACTGCTTAGGATATCTAATATATGTAAATACTATGTAAATAGTTATGTTATATTGCTTATGGAATAATGACAAAAAATGAAGTGTATGTACATGTTTAGCTATTTTCCCACTATATATATATATATATATATATATATATATATATATATATATATATATATATGCAAGGAGAGAGAGAGAGAGAGAGAGAGAGAATGAATATAGGCCCTCCAGGGCTTCTAGCTGCTGCAAACGAACTCCAGATGCATGTGCCAGTTTCTGCATCTGGTTTTACATGGTGTTGCAGTCAGCTTCACGTTGTTGGGATGAACTTCCAAACCAGGAACAGTTTATGTGAGGAAGGGATTTGTTGAAGTTTACAGATCCAGGGGAACTTCGATAATGATGGAAGAGGCTGGCTCCTGTCACAGATCCATGCAGAGAGAAATACCACCACCAGAATCACAAGCCAGCACATTCCAGGAACCTCAGGCCAAGCTCCAACACTCTGCATACTTTATGTAGGAACTCAGATCTGCCCCCAGTAACACCTTGGGGCTGGACCCCAGGATCTGTCCATAGTGACACCTCCCTCTAGCCAAGTTACAGGCTTGAATAAAACTCTTGAATCTACAGTGGGACATCCATTAAAACTACCACATTCCACCCCTGGCCCCAAATAAATTCATAACCATCTCACATTGTAAATTGTTTTCATTCCAACATTAAAGGTGCCTATAATCTTTACCAACTTGAGATAGTTTAAAAGTCCCAAGTCTCATCTGAGATTTAAGATTGTCTCTTAGCTGTGAGTCTTGTAAAATCAAAGCAAGTTATATACTTTCAACATAAGATGGCACAAAGTAAGCATTTCCAGTGACCTGAGGCGTAACAAGGAGAGACTGGACCAAGGCAACTCAATAACCACCAAGCAAACATCAAACATCTGCAGTTCAAGTCTGGCATCTTAACCAGTGACTGACAGTCTCCAGATTTCCCTGAGTGGCCAGGGAAAACTTCCATCCCAAGCCAATAGCACTCCATGACAACCCTTGAACAGTAGTAGCATATCAAAAACATCTTTAGGTCTCCATGTAAACCATGGTCCATCTTCAAATGGCTTCATCACCTCTTTATCAGGGTCATCACACCATGCCTCATGTCATGGCTCAGCAGCAGCTCCTGGAACCGCACACTTCGTGAAGCACCCAACACATTCTTCATGCTTCCAAACCCAATGCCAGGTACGCAAGACACAACCATGTTGTTAATTAAGGGGCAAAATAAATCGTGACCTCGAAGAGCAGTTCCTTCCTTTCAGTCAAACCCTTTCAAAAGAGTTTGCAATCCTGTAATTCAGACTTTCTCAGGCATCCTTTCCATTGGTAAAGCAGTTGGGCCATCCTTACTCATGGTAATATCTACTTAACAACTGCAACTTCAGCAACCAGTCTCAGTGTGAATAATTTTACACTTGCATGAGTTTTTCCAACTTCTTTAAATCTTAAATTTCTCAGTTCTGTACCCATAGCTAAGCACATCTGTCCATTACAAACTTAACCTTGATCACACTCTCTGGGCATGGGCAGCACAGCACAGCCAGCCCTTCTACCAGCAGCCCCATTCCAACACAGCTCTCTGCAGTCTGTCCTTACCCTTAGAAAGTCCATAAGCAAAGCCTTCAAATATAATTCTCTCTGCACTCAGCATTTTCAAACTATCACCGGAATAAACCGTAAGACTTTGCTTACTGCTCTGGAAGGCTTCTTCAGTTGCAACACATTATGGCTACAAAAAGGTCAAAAGACTAGGGTTCAAAGAAGACTTACTAGAGGTGGAGGAAGAGAGATGATACAGATGCAAAGAGAGTCCCTGTAAGCAGATAGATATGATATTAATAATTAGGGAGACTCAAAGTGCTGAGAAGTAACACTTGAGTGCTCAGCACTAAAAGAGGCATCTCCGTCACACTCCCCAGGGCTCAGGGAACATTGTGAATGAGTAGGTGGAAAGGATGTAAGAGCCAAAGGATGGAGTGACGAGCTTGGACTGCTGTATTCTGGACATGAATTGGTCCTTGCATTCATGATCCAGAATGACTGTCATTAGCTGCACAAGGCCTTCATAATACTGGACCCATGAACATGTTGTCGTGGATGATGGAAGGGGGTCAGACAAAGATGTCAAAACAGAAGAGGTTCACTGAGAGGGAGGAGGGGGAACATTAAAAAAATATATAACCCAGTTGGAGAACTGCTGGAAGCAAGAGGAGCAGAGCTGTAACATGGAGCCCAGCTGCTGAGGCCTAGGTCTGTAGAGACCAGGTGGAACCGTTGAAATGAGGCTTGCTCCAGATCAATGAACAGATGGATTGATGTTGGGCTGAAGGCTCTGGGGCTGTGCGGTGTTGTGTGCCTGCCAGGCCCCTGACATATTCAGCAGGTGGTCAGATGACAGATGTATGTATGCGTTAGGTACCTGTTCATATATTCACAGACTTGAAGGTGACTGAGGATAGGCCTCTTTCTTATCGTCAGCAGCTTGGAACTTCAAGAACAGAAGGTACAGGAATTTCACTACTGGTCAGAAGAATGGGCTCTGAGAGCTGGGGTATGCTTTCTTGGTAGAGTGCTTGACTACAATGCCCAATGCCCTAGGCTTGATTTCCAGCACTGCTCTATAGCTGTAAAATTTCCTGCATCTAACTCTAAACTATGTCACCAGGCTAAGGACCTTCATTTATTTCCAAGATGGAGTCTTCTTCTCTTTGGGTTGAGAGCTGAGCTGTGTGCAGACATGCAACTTCCAGCTTCTCACCTGGAAGTCCTTTCTTATGTTCCTTTTGGTTCTTTCAAAATTGAGAACTTTAATATATGGACATATGAGAATTTGATCATGTTTCTGTCCCTTCATTCTTCTTTGTCCCCTCCACCTTGCCTTATCCCCTGAAGACCCCCCTCTTTCAAGGAAGTCCTTCTGTGTCCTCCATCTCAAAATGTTCATAGTCTCAGAGCCAGGCTGGTCTTGTGGAATTACAGTAAAAACTGTGGGGTCAAGAATGTACCAGTCAGTTCACTTAGGGAGGACAGTGTCCCCGAGTATGCCTAAGCACCCCGTGGCTCTTACATTCTTTCTGCTCTTCTTTCCACAATGTTCTCTGAAATCTTTTTTAAAGCTGATCTCTCAACAGCCTTTTATTTTCTAGTTTGATAAGTTTTGAGTCTCCTCAGTGTCTACCATCATCTCCATAGAGATGATTCCATGGCTAGCTGTGAGAGCAGAACTTTTATTCATTTTATAATTACCTCTGCATGGTTCCCTGAGCCCTGGAAAATGTGATTAGATATGACTTGTCCAGTGTTGGCACTTGGCTTTCACTTCTTGTCATTCTGATGAATCTTGGGTCTCCCTGGTGTTTGCTGCCAGCTATAAAAAGAAGGTTCTCTAATCAAAAATGAGATCTGCATCAAAGGATATATATATATATATATATATATATATATATATATATATATATATATTTTTTTTTTTTTTGTGGGGATTACAACTTCATTCTGCCAAAGAAGATTGGAAGTTTCTCTCCAGGCATGAATTGCCTCCTGTGGTAGGGTTTTATTTTGGGAGGTTCAGATGCCAACTCCATACCTGAGTCATGTCTGTTTTACCAAAAAATGAAATAAAATAAGACTATGAAGGATAATTATTAAATTATTAAATTTATTCCATTTCAGGGGTCGTTAGGTGGGTAGAGAAAAATTTGGAGAACAAAAGGGAGAGGAGTGGAAACATCCACGTGTCTAAGGGCAAAAATATCTCTTTCCACCCTGCCCGCAGGCGACAATCTCAGGTGCTGGGAGATGAACAGCCCAGGAGCCAGAGAACAGGGAAAAGCCCCAACGCGCTCGCTCTGCTGAGTAGACAGGACTTTTATTTTGGCATGGGGATGAAGCCAGGGGAGCCTGCAGCATCTGGAGAGGGCTGGGCTTGAACTCTGAGCATGCCTGGTGTTTCCAGCTCTGTGGCAACTGCTTCAGACAGCAGGGCAAATGCGTGATGTAAGCAGCAAGAAATCAGTTTAAGATTTCTCTTCTGAGCCTTTTTCTAATTATCTAATTTCTTTCTCACCCCCACTAAGTGGGCCTTATATCCAATCAGAGAGCAGTTGATTATAGAAGTCCTTTCTACTCTGTTAATATATTTATGGCAGTAAAATTGAACTCATTAAACCATTTCACACTTTTTGAAAACCTAAAAGAAAGTGAATAATGTCTTAGAGTAAACTGGTGAGAGAGTGTAATTTCTTCTGGATCTAACATCCCATCTTAGCACGCAGGTTACTGTGGTGACCTATAGGATGCACGGCCTTGCACTCACGGTACTGAAACAACACAATGACAGCTAGGTTTATGGAAATGGTAGTGGAGTTTGTAACACTCCTCAGTAAAAGAAATAGGGAGGAGGGTCACAGGACCCTCACCTTAGAATCTACCACAACTCCCTTCTGCCTCCGAGACACATGCTAGAGCATATGGGAGGTGGAAGGTTAACTGAATGTGAGCTCTAAGTTCTGTAAGATCATCACCCATGGTGGGATGTGACTTGTAGGTGATGCAGCTATTTTTGAGTCATGCACATTTTTGTAAGTGAGGCCTCACCTGTGCATCTGTAAGGGAATTCAATAAACTCAGGTTCACCAAGCTGGGCTTGATTGAAAGCCTTTCTTTGTTATGTTGTTGACTCTCTGTGGTGAATAGACCTTTGTGCATGTCTTCTCAGGAAATGTACCCTCACATAAAGGGAGAAGGAAAGCTACGGAATATTATTTGTGAATTTGGTTAGACACTTTATATTGATTTCAGTTAGGGTCAATTTCTGAAGAAAAAAACCCCAACTAGCTCAAATGCCATGATTTTGAAAGAAATGATAGTAATGTGTCTTTTAAAGTATAATGCATTAAAATGTTTGTGTTTCATAATGTTTACAATATAGAATTAGAATATAGAATTACAATATAGAATTAGAGAATAGATTGGATTATTACTACTACTAGCATTGTATCAAGTTAAATAATGAAACTTAAAATGTGAGGGATTTCACGTGTGTCAGTTGCTTTCCATAACAATAAGCAAAGCAATTGGAACATACCCCCTAGTTGAGAACAGTGAAAAATAACTGGATGAATTTGGAAGAAAAATCTTTAAAATTTTTGCTGTGAGGATAATTGCTGATCCAGAGAAAATGACTGAAAAACCAAACTGAAATTTCAGCAGAATCCCAAGGAAGGGGAACAAAAACCAAAGTCCACTCAATGTGAAAGCCTGACATACACTCTTTCATATTTATAGGTAATGTTAGTGACAGCAGGAGTGGGATCTGGGGACAGCTGCACAACGTGAAGCAGCCTGAGGAATACTTTTTTCAGAGCCCCTTTATTTAGATAGAGCAGGGAAAGATTTCAGATAAAGTCATCATAAGAGATATAGTTTATTAAGAAAAGATTTTAGGCCTACCTATGTGGACTTGAAATAAGGTCAGAGATCATATACCAAGAAATTGGAGCCACCCCCAACTGCCCCACTCACCAACATGGACCTTTGGTGAGGCTAGAGGCTATAGATTTCATGGCCCATTGACCACTGTCATCTAGCCAAACCACCACCTCCTTTGTTACCTTAGTAATGAATCAGCACCAACTGTATCTACAATGGAACTTCACAAAGCACCTAGCAGAGCCAAGACCAGCCAAGCCAAGGAACATTAAGCACTGATACAGATGCTTACTAAACCTGGGTGGTGTGCCAGAAATTTATTGCAATAGATAGGAACTCACTTTCAGATCCACTTCCAGATATCAAGCCAGAGCCTGTTCTAGAACCAGAACAAGATGCAGGGCCAGAACTAGAACCACAGCCAGACCTACACAGGTCTAGAACAGTCCTATGAAATAGAGAAGACATGAAGGAATCTGCCCATCACACAGGAACTCTCAATGCTAAGATAGCCTTCCAGGAACTGGGAAAAGAACATGAGAGATTCCAGAAGTACTCTAGGAATTAGTGGGTCTATCCCTGCATAATAACTATTGTTACAATTGGGATTCTACTTTCAGTGGAGGATGAAAGATAGAGCTTGGTACCCTGAACACCAATCCACCAAAGAAAATGATACCTCAACCTAACTACCACTTAGTCCTTCCAGAACATACCCCAACCTTACTACCACTTAGTCCTTCTAGAATATACCTTACTACCACTTAGTCCTTCCAGAACATTGCAATTATTCCGACTAAATGAGCAAAGATAATCCACAAAAATTCAACCAAAATCAAACTCTGATGTACAAGTCCCAATGCAAATGCAAGACAACTTGTCTCCTCCAAAAGCCACAAGTCCCAGAGTAATAAATGGTCTCCAAAGAAAGTAAACAAAATTCTAGACAAATGATTCCAAATAGTTGTATTATAAATATGTTCATTCAAGTCAAATATGTTCAATCAATCAAAATTTTGATTACAAATATGTTCAACGACATGAAAGAGAGCACAAAAACCAGCTTAACCAAATAGGGAAGTCTACAAGAATATGAAAGTGGAATTCAATAGAGATAAATATACTGGGAAAAAAACAAACTGGAATGCTAGAGATGAAAAATTCAATAAATCAAATAAAAAACTCAGTAGAAATCCTCACCAATAGAATGAATCATGTGTATGTGTGTGGGGGATGGTGGTGAGGTAAGATATCAAAGATTCAAGGCATGTTTAGAGGAATTGGTGCAGACAACTAAGGGTAATGACAAACTTTATATAAAAAATATGTGCACAGGACATAAAAGATTTGTGGGGGGAGGCACAACGAAAATACCAAATATACACATTTAATGGTTTGAATTAGATGTTCCCCATAATATCATGTGATCTGAATTCATGGACCCCAGCTGATGGAAAATTGGGAAGTGGAGACTTGCTGGAGGATATGTGTTGTTAGGGGTGTTGTAGCCAGCTCCCCCTTGCCAAAACCTGGCTCATTCTCCTGCTGTGGCAGAGATGATGTCCAGCCTTTGCTTATGCCACACTTTCTCCTGCCATCATGAAGTTTCCCCTTGACACTGAAACAAAATGAATACTTTCCTCCTATCAGCTGCTTTTGCTCAGGTGTTTTTTGAAAGCAATGAGAAGATAACTACAACAGAAAATATGGGCATAGAAGGAGAAATTCATGTCAGAGGCATAGAAAATATTTAAAAACAAACAGCAAGAAAATTTCCCAAGTCTAGGCAGAGACATCATCCAAGTATATAACACCAAATAGACAGGACAAAAATGCTGAAACCATACCATAGTTAAAACACTAAATATACAGAACACAGAATATATGTTGAAAGCTTCAGGAGAGACACACTAGGTCACATATAAAAGCACACCCATCAGAATAACAGCTGACTTCTTAACAGGAATTTTTACATCAAGAGCTTGGAATAATGTATTTTGTTGTTGTTGTTGTTGTTTATTTGTTTGTTTTGAAGTAGGGTCATGGTCTACCCAAGGCTGACCTGGAATTCACTATGTAGTCTCAGGGTGGCCTCGAACTCATGGTGATCCTCCTACCTCTTTCCTCCCAAGTGCTGGGATTAAAGGCATGCATCACCATACCCAGCTTGGAATGGTGTATTTTAAGTTCTTAAAGTTTAAGTGGGACAAGCCACAGTCCTTGCTGCTTTAGTTAATCCATTCATGCTTTTCAGCACTACTCGCTGCTAGGTTGTTGTGCAACAGAACCCAGGTCCTTACTCTTGAGCAATGTGAGTCACAAGGTGCTCTGCCTTAGGCATGTCGTCATTGTTGAAGCTGTTCATTCATGCTGCATGTCATGATTGTTGCAGGTCTTCTTTCATACTGCCTGTAGTGATGGTTGCAGCTCTCCACTCATGCTGCATGCTGTGTTTGTTGCAGCTCTCCATTCAGGCTGCATGTTGTGTTTGTTGCAGCTCTCCGCTCATGCTGCATGTTGTATTTGTTGCAGCTCTGCGCTCATGCTGCATGCTGTGTTTTTTGCAGCTCTCCGCTCATGCTGCATGCTGTGTTTGCTGCAGCTCTCCATTCAGGCTGCATATTGTGTCTGTTGCAGCTGTCTGTTCGTGCTTGCTACTGCATTCATTCAGAGCACAGAACACAATCCTTGAATTCCTGTCACACTCCTTTCTGCCACTAGCAGAATCCCACCATCTTAATGGTAGCAAAGTTGGTCATGCCCACTAAGATAATAGTTCTTTCATTTCTTCTTATAGATTGCCATGAGGAGCCCAAAATGAACAAGTTGCAACCATTGTTTGGGGTTGAAAAGGCTTATTTGAATGATTGATATATACATTTGTCCATTTGCCCTGGGAATCAGAATGTCTAATACATAAATCTAAAGTTATAGGAATAGGAATCCCATGGGTCGTTAGGAGTGATTACAAGGAAAGCTACTCCATTCTAACCTTTTGGTTTCTGGTCTCATGTAGTCTGGCTCTTGTAAGTAATGAATATCTCGAACATTCACCTATCACATAGTTATACTGCAAGGAGAATGCTCCATGCTGATCCCAGGGAGGATCTCAGCCATGCCAGACTTGTGCCTCCACTTGGCACTAAAAGACTGCATCAGTTACTTTCTCATTGCTGAGAAAAATACCTATTGAGAAACAGCTTATGAAAACCAAGGATTTAATTTGACTTGTGGTTCCATAGAGTGCATCATGGTGGGGAAGGAATGGCAGGCTGAAGCAGGAAGCTCCAACACCACATCCTCACACCAGCAGACGAGAAACAGATGGAGAAAAAGATCAGTAAGTGTTGATGGACTATAGCATCTCAAGTCCCGCCCCCAGTGACATACTTCCTGCAGCAAAGCTCCACCTCCAGGAGGCTCCACAACCTTTAAACAACACCATTTTGCTGGGGATAAAATGCTCAAACACATGAGGCTATAGTGGGGAGACACACACATTTTACATTCAAACTATCACTCAATGCTCTCTTCACTGTATGCTAGGGCAATTCTTAAGAGTATGGCTGTGGCTTGTAAACAACCTGCTTTTTAACTCCACACACTTGGTAGTGGCTGGGTTAGTAGAGAAATGTGACAATGGTGTCCAGACCACCTGTTTGTGCAACACACTTTGTAGACATGTTTGGCCCAACTCCAAATGTACACATTTTCCTAAATTATAGATTGCTGCTGAGCCTTGCAAACCCATCACTCATTGGCTAGCATAATGCCCTATTCATGACAGGCAGGCAGCTTCACATAATATCTTGATGCACACTTTCAATCTCTATCATGACAGGTCAGGGGATACTTTTTGAATAGCACTCCTCTGATGCCGATGGCATCATTATGCTCCAGAACTCTTGGGTTCTGCAAGTCCCTCCACTATTTATATGACTCAGTGTCATTTTCTACCCCAAGTATCTATATCATTATAGGATTTATTTGGTCCAAGTAGATGTGCAGGCTTCAGAGCTATTTCTTCCCTGGGCCAATTTAAAACATGCAGCTCTCTGAACCACCCAATAAATGAATCAGAGCAGCAGTTCCAAGTGTGGTGCATGAGATCTCCAAACAGCAAAGATGCTTCCCAGACACTGTGCTCCTTTCTTGGAAGTACAAAGTGCAGTATCTTGCCTTTTACCTCAGATAGGATGTCCTGGCAAGCTCTAGATTTTCAGCTCTAGGATCTTGATAATCTCTGTGTTTTTTTAACCTGATTTCTGGTATGTGCATGTTTCCTCAGAGCATTGGGAGTACCTGCCATTTCCTACTCCACAGGTCTGATTAACATGAAACTAGCAATGCAGCAAGCCAGCATGATTTTGAGTAAACTTTCCAGATGATAAAGTCCCATTGGATTAAATTATCAAAAAGATCAGAAGATGTAGTGATGGGAAATACACAAACCTATTTGTATCTGATTATTCTGAAATTCTTTTAATTCCTTTCAGGTAGGCACAGAAAATAATATAATTGCCAAAATAATATCCACTTTACTAAGAGCAAGGCACTATATTGATCTAATTCTAAGACCAGCAGAAATATCATATTCACTCAACTATAGTTGGGAATATTTCTTGGTGACGTTTATGGGAACCCCATCAGCAGCCATGATCCATCTTATTTCTACAAAAGCCATATGGTTGAATTACATGGAGATATAATAAAATCCACCACCTCTGCATGTTTTAAATATATGAGGGTGTCTCTAATCTCAGACATTCCCTTGTGTCTGCATTATCACTTCTGATGTATTATCTTTGTGAAGGGCGAGGCAATTGCAAGGATTTGCCCTTGGCCTTGCCTACCTTGTTATAGCTCTTACCTTACCAGAAAACCAATATGAAGGTTCTTCCAGATACCTTGGCTGTCCCAAGTGTATAATCAAGGACCAAGGAAATGAGCACAGAGTGGGTCCATAGACATGTTGGATTCACTGGGAGATGCATTTCAATTGGACTCCACTCATCTCCAGCTATCTGTGTCAATCCTGACAAGGTGCCATGATAATGTTTGGGGTTTTAAGGCATCCAAATCAGTTCAGAACCTTATACAGTAGCTGTTAAAAACAGCATGTGGGCCTGGTGTGGTGGTGCACACCTTTAATACCAGCACTTGGGAGGCAGAGGTAGGAGGATCACCATGAGTTTGAGGCCACCCTGAGACTACATAGTAAATTCCAGGTCAGCCTAGGCCAGAGTGAGACCCTACCTCAAAAAACAACAACAACAACAACAAAAAAAATCGGGTGGTCTCTCCTCCCTCATATCTATTTACTCTCATAAATAGTCATGAATCTTTAAAGGGAAATCGTGGTGCTAGGTATTAATATTCTTGCTATTTCATCACTGGGTAGTTCCTCAAGGACACCTTCTTGATATCAAGGGCCCTGGCCCAGCACCCTAAATAGGTACTTCCAGGAAAAATTCTTCTGTTTTCTGCTATTAAATACTTACTAGATTCTACAGCTCTTAAGGCAAATAATATCTTTCTTATCAGAGAATGGCAGTCCTTGCCTCTTGTGCTATGAAAATATTTTATTTTGGCCATTGTTCTGGAAGCAGTGAGGGGAGATAGGACAAGCTAGTGAGGAGGATAAATGTCGTCTTGCAAGACAGGCATCTCAGGTTAGCTATGTGTATGGTCTCCAGATAGCTAGAGGCTGCCCTCCTCCAGTGAGAGGGAGGCAGACACATGTGTGTGTTCAAGTAAATCTGGGAGACTTAAGGTTCTCAAGTGCATCAGCCCAACATTCTGTATGTCAGGATTCACGTTTCTCCCTTCTATATCAAGGCCCTGACTTTAGCATAGGTAATGATCAAATACTGTACCTGAGTATTAAGTGTAGTCTGTCCTCATATTATGGGAGACAAGGGTTTTTCCAGATAGTGCTTCAAAGACTTCACACCAGACCTTGCAGCTAATAACTATCATTTTATTTTTGGGGGTGGGGCTTCTGTGATCATTAATAACAAACGCTTCCACCACCCTTCATAATTATCATTGTCTATAAAACTTCCTCGTTCTATAATTATTGCCAAAGTCAGTGTGCCCATTCCACCTGTACCCTATCCCCACACTCCCAAGGTTAGAGTTTTTAAAGTGATGACACTTTGTACCACTAGGATACTTGTGATCTGATTGGTCAGCAAGCCAACTGTAGAATCTCATCCCAAAGATCTTCTGAGGAAGGACCACACTGGCACTGAATGTTTTAGAGAGGCTAAACAATTAGCTTTTGCTATGTTGTGAATGACATCAAGATTCAGTGACTTTTAACTATAACCTTTTCTTTTTTGTCTCATATCATGTAGGTCAGCAAAGCAGGCTGGGCTTAGCTGGGTGGTTTTCTACCTTTGGTGGGCTACCTGTGCTGTGATCAGCAGTGAGCCCATTGCATGTTTGCTATGCTGATCTTGGCTAAGCTCTCAATCTCTGACAAGTGAAATGGCTTGCTCTGGCCTTGTCATTGCTTTTGCCAGGTACGCTCAGATTTTTAGCAAAGCAGAAGCATCCACTCATGGGAACAAGCAGAAGCATGGCATTAACCTCTAGGCCTTGGCTCAGAGTTGGCACGTTCTCTCTTCAGTTGCATTTCCTACAAGAAAACATGTTGCAAACTCACTCAATGCCAGGTCACTCAGTGGGAAATAGCTTTCATCTTGTGACTGGAGAAGCTACAAAGTCACATCACAAAGGTGAAATGGTGATGGGAAAACTGTGGCCTTTTTTTTTTTTTTTTTGCCACCAATCAGAGTTTACTTCACCATCACTAGACCATGTTCAGCCTAGGAACTGGCTGTAAGCAATTCATCTGAGAGGTTGTCCTAAGGACTGTAGCAAGAGACCAGGGAAGTGAGACAGGTACCATGAAGGAGCACTCCAAGATTATGCTCATGAGATGCTCATCACTGTGGGGACCCAAGCTCCATTGCATGCAGGCCTCCGGGATCCTGCACAGAACTTGTTTCAGAGAAGGAACTGGGACTCTTAGGCACCATTTCTTGTCTACCATTGGTTATCAATACCCTGAGGCATTGACTCCTAGGATCTTCTAGTTCTTAGCTACCTTTAGCTGAACAAGCTTGTTTCTATGAGAAAGCTTTCACATAGTTCTAAAGGAAGCCTCTGAGTGTCAAAGAATAAAACAGCAAGTTCTGTGGGATGGGGGCTGAGTACTGGCAGTGACTTAGGAATGTTAAGATGACCACAGTAGGGGATGGAGAGATGGCTTAGTGGTTAAGCGCTTGCCTGTGAAGCCTAAGGACCCCGGTTTGAGGCTCGATTCCCCAGGACCCACGTTAGCCAGATGCACAAGGTGGTGCACGCGTCTGGAGTTCGTTTGCAGTGGCTGGAAGCCCTGGCACGCCCATTCTCTCTCTCTCTCTGTCACTCTCAAATAAATAAATAAAAATAAAAAAAGAAACTTTAAAAAAAATGACCACAGTATTTGGCCATTAGATGGCCACTGAGCATCCTGACAAGGGTCATTGCATTGCCGTAATGAGAACCAAAGCCTGTTTAAAGCAGGGTCAACCAATTCTTTTAATTGGGAAATTTGTTTAAAGTTGAGTTTTTGACAGAAAGCTGTTTCCATGGTATGGTAGCAACAGAGGCTACCATAAAAAGCTACCATAAAGTGGGAGAAAGGAAATGATAACAGGATTTTGCCATCTAATATAGCTGGTTACCTCATTAGTCCTGAGTCTTCTATCTTGAATTCTTTCATTTTCTTCAAGTTCTAACTTCTTCCAGTTCTAACCCAGCATATCTTCTACAAACAATTCAAATTCTGGCATAAGTGAAAAAGAAGTCAATAATATCATTGGCAGGACATGGTGATGCATACCTTTTAATCCCAGCACTTGGGATGCTGAGGTAGGAGGATATCTGTGAGTTTGAGTCCAAGCTGAGAGTACATCGTGAATTCCAGGTTAGCCTAGGCTAGAGTGAGACCCTTCCTTGAAAAAGCCCCCACCCCCAAAAAAGATTTTCTGAGCTAAAGGTATGGCTTAGTAGTTAAGGCACTTAACTTTGTAGGCCATGCCTAGAAAGGTTTGATTCCCCAGTAGCCACATAAGTCAGATGCACAAGGTGGTACATGTGTCTAGGGTTTGTTTGCAGTGGCTGGAGGTCCTGGTGTCCAGTCTCTCTCTCTCTCTTTCTCCCTCTCTCTGTCTCTACCCCCATCTTGCCTTACAAATAAACAAATACATATTTTTTAAACTCTCATTGATGATTGAAAGCCTGTGGCTTTACTGGTTACTATGTTTGTCAACCTTCCTAGCAGCAATTCAAACACAGCCACTCAAGGGCAGTGTACAAGAGGGAGGAGCAGCCCTTCCTCCAGCTAGCTTGCCTGTGAACTCTCTGTGGGCGTGTGACATTCCAGAAATAGAAGAGCACTCTCAGTTACTTAGGATTGCAACAGAGGGAATCGTGAAATTGCTTCTGCAGCTCTTCTTTGCAAAATGGATCCCATTCAAAGCATGAGTGTTTTTTTTTTTTTTCTCTTTTCTGTTTAGCTCTTTCCTAATTCATATATGATTCTCAGTGGCAAGGTCAAGTCTGCTGGCTTTAGTGAACTTGGCTGCAATATGGGCCAGTACTGGCTGGCATATGAGCAAGACACCTTATCCTAGTTAG
The DNA here is from genome assembly GCA_036346955.1 of Dipus sagitta. NCBI lineage: Eukaryota > Metazoa > Chordata > Mammalia > Rodentia > Dipodidae > Dipus > Dipus sagitta. The sequence goes on from CM070786.1 coordinate 65,303,649, forward strand.
GGTGTGGTCAGTTATAGGGGCTCAAATGAATGATAGCAAGTTGGAACAATTTGGACGTGGGTAGTAGCTTGATTTTCAAGTTCATTGGCTCACTGATGGCTTGGTGGAACTTAGTTTCTTATTCTGAAGCAAGAGGCAGTGTCTGTTCTACTGATAGCCCTCTCTGCACAGTTTTGTCTCTTCTCTTTCTCTTTTTACTTGGAATCAGATTTATTGCTCCAGTTTAAATAGTAGGATGAGAATTAGCTTGTCCAGCTAATGAAATAGCCTAAAGTCTAGTTATCTCATATGGAAAGCCTGACATAATATTTACTATAGCCTGGAGATTAATATTAATTTTTGATTAGCTAGATGTGACTATAAATATTATCAAATCTTTGCTTTTCAGATTCTAAGCAATAAAATCTATTGGAAATAAATTTCGTAGAATATGTATTAATTGATATGCACAAAACTTTCTGTTTAATGTACATGTTTTGGAACATTATAGTTTACAGCTGCTGAAGCATTGAGCTAAATGAAGCATAAAAGAGGTAGCTGGTATGGAAAATGCAACCGTGGATTCAAGGTTGAGTAACCCCCACCCCCGACCAGCTATGTGCTCTTGGACAAGTCATCTTCTGTTTTAAGCTAAGATCAGTTTGCTCATCCTGAATTAGAGCATAATCAAGATATATGTCCCTTATATTTCTCAGGATTATTACAATCTGAGGGCAGAAGCTGAATCCTATCTAACCTGTAGCCATGTCATTGCCACAAATGCTATATACTTTAATATACATGGTATTAAATGGACATGAAAACCCCTTGCAAACTATGAATTAATATACATACATAGTGGAATTCACAAAGTGCCTAGTGATCTAAACCCTTCCTATCTTTCCTCTCCCTCTTCTTCCTTTCCCCCTTCTCAACTTCAATTAATTTTCTTCCTCCCTCTTCTTCTTCTGCTTCTTGTTTTAATAATAAAAAAGTGCTTGTCTGAAGAAGTTGAAGTTTGTTCCCAATATCCAGCACTAGTGTGACCCTGGCTGACAGAACTTGCCCAGCTACTGGCTTTCATACTTAATTTATTCATCCACTCATTCCGTCTCATTCACCATATACTTCTGATTTTGCTGAGACACAGAGTTGCCTCTGTGGTTGCTCTTGAGGCACAAAGATGTGGTCCACATCTGTGAACAGTTTTGTTCTAGAGACTCCCATGGCTTTGATAATTGCCACATCCTGGCTGCTTAATCACACCAAGAAAATATGAAATAGGATTTCTTCCCTGACCAAGTTCTACAGCAGTAGGAAATTAAGAGAAAGTAGTAAAATTTTCTGTTTCCATGGAAACTAACCTGATCAGAAAGGACAGAGATAGGCACAGGAATCACCTAGGTAGACTTCTGTCTCCTATAAGGGAAAGGGCACCCGCAGGGAGGCTGCATGCGAAGTTCATTGCTGTCTCGCTGTTTATTCTGAGAAGATTATAACGTATCTATACATGTCTTCTTTCCTCTTCTAACACAAGAGATAATACTCTATGAATGCTCTTTTTGACACTTTTCGTGAATATCATGTGATCTGATCATAACAACCTCCCAATACCCTCTTTGTCCCTCCTCCCCTCTCCCTTCCACTGAACCTCTCCTTCTTTCCAACTAACTCCTTTCATATTTTGATGACTTTTTTTTGCCTGCTTCCATCATCCATGTCAAAACGTTGATGAACTCAATATGGTGACAGTCTTGTGGGGATAATGACAGCCTCTGTAAGCTCATGAGGTAATCAGCACTTTGTGTCCAGAAGATAGTGTCCCCAAGAGCTTCTGCCCATCCTCTGGCTTCTAACATTCTTTCTTCCCCTCTTCTGAAATGTTCTCCAAGCTTAAAGGGCTTGATAAAGATGTCTCATTTAGTACTGAGCCATCACTATTTCCAGTGCTTTGATGAGCTTTGAGTCTCCCCAGTCAGTATTCATTGCCATTTGCAAGAGGAAGCTTCTCTGACCAAAGGTGAGAGCAGCACTATTCTATTGGAATAAACTTAGTATAAATATTGGAAGGTGATTTGATGAGCACAACGTATTCTTTAAGTCATCTAATAGTAAGGGACCCTCCTATGGTCCATGACTTTGCCAACCATAGGTTTGTAACTAGGTTTTCAGTATCTAGTCATGAATTCGCTCCCACAGCATGGGTCTCAGATCTAATCAGTGAACAGTTGGTTACTCCATAACTGTCATGCTACTATTGCACCAGTGTCAAGCTCAGCCCAGGGGAAGGTAGTCTATGTCACAATGGTGGGAATATTATGTACAGGCAGTCACATCTAGCAATGAGAGGCATGCAGAAAACTAGGTGGGACTAGGCTTGCTCCTTTTGTAATAAATTTATCTGAAGAACTCACAGGATGACATGAGAACTATATTCAGAGTGTAAGTACGGTGACTTATGGACTTCCCACTAAACCCCACCTCTTGAACCCATAGCACCTCACAGTATCTCTATTTGGGGAACAAATCTCCAACTAGATGAATTCTTAGGGTGAAATCCATTATATCCAAGCAGCAGTGATTATATTATATTCATTGTGGTCATAAATATGAAATCATTTCAAGAGGGTGACATGTTAACTGTTCAGGAAATTTGATTTTGTTATTTTTTAAAAAAATTTATTTATATATTTGAGAGAGGGAGAGGGAGAGGCAGACACACACACACACACACACACATGCACACACACACACACACAGAGAGAGAGAGAGAGAGAGAGAGAGAGAGAGCATGCCAGAGCGTCCAGATATTGCAAACAAACTCCAGACGCATGTGCTACCTTGTGTGTGCATCTGGCTTACATGGGTCATGGGGAATTGAACTGAGGTCCTTTGTCTTTGCAGGCAAATATCTTAACTGCTAAGTCATCTATCCAGCCCTGATTCTGTTACTTGATTTTATCTCCAATGACAGAATCCAAGTGTGTCATGAAGATACACTGTAATAAAAGAGTATGTGAGGAGGGACACAGGAGCAGGGACTCCCTACTCCAAGAAGATTATCCCATTCTAGTTTCTTTAGCTTGGACCCACAATAATTGCAGACCTGTTTTTTTCCTCTTTTGAGACAAGATGCTATTTCCAACTTCTCTGAAGCTGTGAGCAGACTCTATTTGTCATTATGTACTCAAAGATTAGATTCTCATGTACTTCACAATTTATTTTTTTACTTTATTTTTATGTTTTTATTTGAGAGAGAGAGAGAGAGAGAGAGGGAGAGAGAAAGAGAGAAACAGGCAGAGAGAGGGAGAGAATAGGCACACCAGGTCCTCCAGCCACTGCAAATGAACTCCAGATGCATGTGCCCCCTTGTGCATCTGTCTTACATGGTTCTGGGGAATAGAACCTGGGTCCTTTGGCTTTGCAGGCAAGTGCCTTAACCTCTAAGCCACCTCTCCAGCCCACGATTTCTGCTCATCTATTAGTGGACACTTACATTGATTCCATGTCTTGGCTTGTAAAAGATTCTGTTCAGAACCCTGAAGTGTTTTTATACTAGAGTCTCCTTAAGACTCTAATTTCAATTTTTGAATAAATACCTCAAAAGATATGGAAATGAATCATAGTAAGTTACATTTTTTTTGAAGAACCATCACACCATTTTCTATAGAGTGGCTAGCTACACTATTTTGAATTCCCATCAGCTGTGTGCAAGGGTTATAACTTCTCCTATGCCTTGCTAACATTTGTTGTCCTTTGTCTCTTGAGCTAAGCTACTGATAAAACTGGATATCTACATGCAAAAGTGTGGTTGTTTGATTCAGCTGTCCCCCCAAACTTAGGTGTTCTGAATGCCAGGTCCCCAACCCTTGGCAATTTGGTAATTAAAGGCTCCTGGAGGCAGTGTATCGTTGCGGGGCAGGCTAATGGGTATTATAGCCAGTTCCCCTGTGCCAATGTTTGGTACACTTCCACGTTGCTGTTGTCCACCTTATGTTGGCCAGGGATGATATTCACCCTCTGCTCATGCCATCGTTTCCCCCTGATACCAGAAAGCTTCCCTGCAAGTCTCTGTAAGCCAAAATAAACCCTTTTTACCACAAGCTGCTTTGGGTTGGGTGATTTCTGCCAGCAATGTGAACCTGACTGCAACAGTAAAGTTGGTACCAAGGAATGATGTCATTTGCTTCTAGACACCTGACCTTGTGGCTTTGGCCTTTTGGAGCTATTTTCAAGAAAAATGTGGAAGGATTTAAAATTTTGGCCCAAGAGACACTTTGCAGTGCTGTAAGTACAGCATGATGGACTACTCTGGTCGGAGTTGAAAGACCTGAATTCAGTAAGAACTATGGACTGTGAGGTTTGGCTTATGAGGGTGAGAAAGAGCTTTGCCTGGGCTGAGCTAGAAGCAGTTTGTGTGAGAGGCTTGCTGTTATACTTGTGTCTTAAGAATTTGTGCAGGGTTGCTTTGCATAAAAATGGACTGGTGTAAGCAGAGGGATATGGCACAGAAAAAATGAAATCTTTGGGCTGAAAGTTCTGCCCATTCAGCTTCAATTATTTGAGAGATTACAACCTTTGAGATTGGGTCAGCTGGCCTGAATTGGGGCAACAGGAAGAATATAGACTCTTTTGAAGGGACCTGAGTGCTCAAGGAGTGTCCTGTTCTTCAAAGTCTGCTTTATTTCCCCCTGAATTAACAAATTGGCACCCTACCTGGTAATATGGAGTATAAGAAATGCAGGAAAGAGGGTCATTGAGTTTGCAAAACAGTCTTGTGTTTCAGAAACAGCCATGGGCAGTGTGAAGCAGCTTTGCTGGATGCCTGCATGGAGACCCAATGAAGCCATGAGGATGAGCCATGGATTGCAGTAGAGACCCAGTGGAGATGCCGGGACCACGAGATGGGTGCTAAGGAAAGCTTCCAGCCCCAGATGAAGTTTTTTCCAGGACTGGGAGAAGCCTAGCCGGAGGGGAGGAATTGGAAATCCAGAGATTTGTTGCTGGTTAGAATTATCGGACTTGGAAATTTGACACTGACTAGAGTTATTGGACTTGGAATTACAGAGTTTGATGCTTGCCCTGGTTGTTTTAAATCTTGTATTGGTTGACCATTTCTTTGCTATGCCCAATGCTATCTTTCACAATGTGTTTATTCCATGTCATTATGGTTTGGGGGGGGGCATTTTTTGGTATTATGGCACAGTTAAAAGACCTTGGATTATGGGGATGTTTGAACATCATTAGGATTGATAAAAACTATGCAGAGTTTTAAAGTTGGACTGAAAGTACTCTATTTAATATCATGTACAGGTATCAGCTTATGGGGGCCAGGGGCAGAATGTGGTTGTTTGATTCAGATATCCCCCATAAACTTACTTAGGTGTTCTGAATGCTAGGTTCCCAGCTGATGGAGATTTGGAAATTAATGCCTACTGGAGGTATTTTTTGTATTGTTGGCAGCGGGCTTATGGGTATTATAGTCAGCTTCCTCTTGCCAGTGTTTGGCCCACTTCCCTGTTCCTGCTGTCCACCTGATGTTGGCCAGGAGGTGATGTCCACCCTCTGCTCATGCCATCATTTCCTCCTGCCATCATGGAGCTTCCCCTCGAATCTGTAAGCCAAAATAAACCCTTTTATTTCCCATAAGCTGCTCTTGGTTGGGTGATTTCTGCCAACAATGCGAACCTGGCTGCAACAAAAAGAAGTAGAACTGAACCTTTTTGTATACCGTACACAAACAGCAACTCAAAGTAGAACTAGATTTAAGTATAAAATCTGAAACTATGAAGCCATAGAAGACAGTCTTTATGATGTTACTCTTGGCTATGACTTCATAAATTTGACACCGCAAGCAAAGGAAGCAACAGTGAAAATAAGCCTGTGGGACTCTATCCAAAAGAAAACCATTAACAAAGTAAAAGCAGCTGTGGAACGAGGGAAAATGTTTAAATGCATGCATCTGATCAAGTGTTAATCTGAAAAACATGAGCTCCTGAAACTCAACAGGACAAACATAATAACCTCATAGAAATGGGGTGAGACCTGAATAGACATTTCTCTGAAGAAGATGTACAAATGATCAATGGCTATATGTATATAAAAAAGCTCAGCATCACTACTCATCAGGGAAATGCAAATCAAAACCACGAGGTGGTCCACCTCACAGCCCAAAGCATCTTCCTTCACTCAGAAACCGCTACGATGCCTTTTTCCTATCCTAAACCTTGAAAGCATGGTGCATTTGGCTCATTGTTCAATGTGTTGGTTTCTTATGGCCTTCCTTGTGTGACCTATGACTTTAGGTCTCACCTCTGCATCATCCCAAGCCATGAATAGCATTCTGTCAAGGACTTTATCTAAGATGTGTTTAATTTTAATAGAGTAGCATCTGTACGAATCCTAATCTAGAGAACTCTAAGCTCCAGGTGCAGAAAAAGCTGTGACTACTGGGGACACATGCTCACGAAGGCATGGGGGCGGTCGGTAGTGCCAAAAGAAATGGGTATGTTAAACAATGAGAGCCCCAGGAAGGTCTAAAGAGTCACTTGTTCAGTGAATGGAGCAAAAACTAGGCTGCAGGGTGAAGGCAAGGACAGCTGGAGAAACAGTAAAGGGAGCTGAAATGCACTGAAGAGTCCCCTACATGTGACTCCCTCCATTAAGTCAGACTCCCTGGCATGGAGGAGAGTCGGATCAAGTAAGCTTCTAATTCTTTAAGTGCTCTTAGTTCTTTGAAGCAATGTCCACTGAATTCAAAGTGCTCCAAGGTAATAAAAATGGTGCTATTTTTCATCATCAATTTTATTTTTGTTGCAATAAAACCATTCCAGGGAGAAGTGAAAGAGATGGAGGGGGCAAGGTAAACTCAATTACCTTCCTTCTGGGAGGGTGTTCTGCAAGGGGACCTGTTCTTTTGTAGAAGAGCAAGCATTTTCAGAATGGAATTTCTTGTTTGCTTGCTTCCTATGATTCGGCTTATTCATAGTTCTTATCCACAGAGAAAAAGCAGCAAAACAAAGAACAGGAAATTTCGCCATGCTGCGCTGCATAGCAGGAACTGTTGAAATGGTTGTTCTGGCAAGAAACTACGTATTCACACTGACCACAGCCCCGTCTGGCATCTTCAGTTCCTCTGCAGAATGATTGCCCAGAAAAGAAATGGACTTTAAAGATCACCAATTCAATAATGAAAGAAAATTATTAGCATAACTTATTAGACTACTATTTAAGAACTATGTATGTTGTAGTATGCTTAATTTTTATAACTGCATGAGGTTCAAATAGCTAACATCTTTATTTTACAGATAAGAAAGTGAGGGTCAGAGATGGAAATTGGCAGAGCTGAACAGTGGGTACCAGAGACTAAGATCTTGAACAAATGTCATACGTCCTATTGCATGCAACACCCTCCTCCCATCTATGTGCAGAAAGCAACCTTCCTAGGTATCGAGTGAGGAATGAAAAATAAATAAGACAATTCCAAGGTCATGGAAGCAACTAAAGAAGCTTAAAAATTCCATAATCTCCATGAATCACAAGCAAACTATCTGTGGATTTGTAACCGAAGAAATCAGCCAAAAGCCCAGCAGATATGTTATTATTATAAATCATCGTGATAACCATTGAGACCATAAGAACCAAACCCATTCTGAAAATAACAACCTCTTGTTATTAGACCACATCCAGATGTCATAGGAGGGTCACATGACAGGAGGAAGTTGGATTTCACAGTTAAGGTCATAAGCGGAGTAGGTTAACTAGTGCTGCCTCGTGAAATTTCTATGAAATGGACTTGTTCTCTGATTGCTTGTTCACCATAGTAGCTGCTATCTACATGTGCTCTCTGAGCCCTTGAAATGTGCATGACTGAGGAATTGTATTTTGTGTTTCATTTTAATTAACATAATTGAAACTGCCACACGAGGGCTATGTATGAGACAATGCAGAAATTGAGAATGCCAGGATTTTTCCCCCAGAGTTATGTTATTAAAAAAGGGGGGTAGGACAGGGATGAGAGTAAGGATGGTACCAACATGTGCTGTTTACACACTGAGTATGTACATAACTAATAAAGAAAAAAAAAAACCAAAACCCTTGGTGAATGAACTTAGCACCTAATCTAGTCTTTATCACCTTGGAATTTTCTCATTCTCTCTAAAAAGTGCAGAGCTGCTGCATTCATATAAATGTCTCACCTAAACTTGAACAGAAATGGGGAAAGCCATAATCCTAAAGTACTCAAATGTTTGCCAAAATCAAAATGAATAGGTCTTAAGACATGGCCCATGCCAGCATGGGAGAAGCCTATAGGGGATTTTTCACTGGAGGAAAGCCACAGTTGCAAAGAAGTGAGTGTGCAAATTCATGTTCTGAGCCAGCAGGGCAGACAAGTGCAGTGATTAAAAAGAGCTGCCACTTTGACTGGTTTTGGAGGGTGTGCAGAATGTCAGAAATGTAGATGGGCTGGGGAAGGAACTAGACAGAAAGAGCAAGCCTTTTTCCCACCCAGCCTCCTCCTTGATCCTGGCCCTGTGGAACCCAGGGAATATATGACATCTTTTCTTCCTGGAATTGGGGCTGGTAGGAGGCTGTGAGTATCTACCTGCACCTACATCAGAGCATCTTTCTCATACCCAGTTCTTTCAGGCTCCTCCTTCCTGGACCTCTCTGTTGCAGTAATGAAGTGTGACTCTGCACAGGCTCAAAGCTGGCTCTTACACAGCTGGTGACAGCCAGAGAAGAACCGACCATTGGGGAGGTGGTTTGCACACATGCATAAGCCAATTGCTGTTATACAGAAGCTCTCTAGTCATGAGAGGAAGAGGAAGCTGAAGGCCATCTGTGGCTTCTGCAACGAGTGACCCAGAAGTTGAGGGGCAGGTTTCTGTGTCATACTGACCAAAGAAAGTGAGAAGGCTTCTGGGAAAGAGGATGAGTGTTTGGAGAATGGTTCTTTATCAAAGCACTGGGCTTGGCAGGCATGAAGCACAGAGGGATTCATTTCCTCATGTCAATTTTGTTCAACCTAAAATTAGACTCTGGCTAATCCTATGGAGGAAACTGTTCTAGAAAACTCTTCAATGTCAAAGAGATAGACTGAAGGAGGCTGGATGTATGGTTGTGTCGATGCTGTTCAACAGGGCAAAGGGCCAATTGACCAGCTATTAATGCAGGAGGGTCAAGTTCACAAGTCTTAACAAACGCACGTTGCGCATACAAACCCATGGTGTGTAAAAACTGCACCCCATCCCCACTTATCCATGGTTTCTGCTTCCTATGGCTTCAGTTACCTGTGGACAACTGTGCTTCAAAAGTTTCTCTATATGTTTGGGGGATATTTAGGAGGAGGAAGGGACCAGTGAGGGCTGGGGGGGGGTGATGGGGAAGGTAGTAGGGGGTAAACAAGAAGAGTTTAGTGCTGTGTACATATGAAAATGTCACAGTGCAAGCCATTTATTTGCATGCTAAGCAAAAACTTACTTTAAAAATGTATTGCTATAGTGTAAAATGTGAACAATCAAGAGAGATATAATAATACACTTAATTATAGCATAATGTAATTGTTCTACTCTATTATAGCTTATTATCACTTAGTAATATTGATCTATTACTGGGCCTAATTTATACCACAGATGTGCATATTTAAGCGTGAACATAGCATCTTTAGGGTTTGGTGCTGCCTGCAGTTTCACATGGAACCTAGGGGTCTTGACATGTGTCTTCCAAGAAAAGGAAAGAATAAGTTCAAGGATGTTTTTCAAAGGAATCCAAAAGCAGATGCCAAAGTCAGCGTTCTAGGATGAGGCCAGGCAGGGAGAAGACTGAGGTAATGAGTGATTTTAGAAACCCCAGGAGAGCCTCTTCAGTTGAAATCTCTCTCTCCCTGAGCTCTGTCTGGGCCACACCCACTCATGGTGGGTTTCTTAGTACTGGCAGGCTTTCAGTTGGGAAATGATTATTCACTCTTCTTTCTTCCTAACTGAAAACCTTGGAGCCTGACTGAGTGGAGGAATGATTGCATTTGGAAGAGAGAGGAGATTTGAGGGGCCTGTGGATCTGGGACCCATCGTAGTAGTCAGCTCCACATTGCTGGGATGAACATCCAAACCAGACCCAGTTTATAGGAGGAAGGGTTTTCTTCAGCTTACAGATCCAAGGGGAAGTTCCATCCGTGGCAGAAGAAGCTGGTTCCCATTCATACATCCAAGCAGAGAGGCACGATCAAAACAGCCAGCACCACAAACAAGCGCAAGTGGTCAGCAAACAGCACAGAACCAGGTAGAGTTCAGACTCTCTGCATATGTTTAGGCTGGAAATCACATCTACCCCCAAACACTCCTTAGAGCAGGACCCCAGGATCCACTCCTTCCCAGTGACACATCTTCCAGTCAGGTGGCTGGAAATCCAAGTTTGAATAAAACCCCTGAGTCTATTGGGGACATACATTCAAAGTAGCACATCCATGGAGTAGGGGAGAGAATTTGACAAGATGTGGCAATGCATTGGTGACAAATATTCCCACTCACACCTTTGTATTAGGCCAACCCTGCAGTTTAAACTACGTCCTTGGTGATGCCCGGCTCAGGACCAGTCTTTCCAGCTGCTGTTGTGACCACTCCATGCTGGGATCATACTGTCTCTCACATAGTTGACTTGGCCTCAACTGAACTGTCCCCCTGCACATCACCTCAGTGAAAGCCCCTCATCAGCTGCCCTCAAAAACGTCACAGTGTCTGCTGTTTCTCCCTTATCCTCACTCATACAAGGTGGTTTCCCGAATCCTGGCTTTGTGTGTCATTCTAGTGTCTCTTGGATTTATTTCCTATTCTGTTTGCTATTCTCAGGTCTGCTGCTGCTCTAATCCATGGTTTCATATCTCTAGCCCACATGAAGGTGTCACCCTTGGGGTGTCCTTGCAGATAAGGCCCCCACTCAGAGGTGGTGGAGGACCACAGAGGTGATAATATTGTCCCTGCTCACAAGCTGCTCCTGCCTGCTTGGTGCACATGGAACAAGTCATGAAACCCTCCAGCCTGGACCTTAAGATGTCTCCTGTTACAGGCTGCATGGTGTCCCTGCTTCATCGGCTCTCCAGATCCCTATGGTGAAGGCCAAGCCTACAGTTGTAGACCAGTATGCGGCCACTTGAGACAGGGCCTGTATAGTGGTGCTTAAGTTGGAGTGAGTTCAGTAGGGCGACCCTTAATCTAATCTGACCGGTGTGCATCATTGTAAGAAGAGACGTAGACACAGAGAGAAGAATGGGGGAAGCCCAGAGATAGACCACGTGAAGATGCAGTCAGAAGGCCATGTACAGGGCAAGGAGAGAAGCCTCAGGAGGACTCTGCTCAGAGCTTGACTTGAACTTCCAGACTCGTGAACTGTGAGAAGATACATCTGTTGTTTAAGCCACTCAGTCAGCAGTATTGGTCTCAGAAGGCCAGCAAACAAACAAACAAAAAACTTCCCAGCTAGCTCTACCTACATGTTCTCACTGATCTAATTCTAGTCCTTTCCCTCACCCACTTATAAGCCTTAAGCCATAGCCTCATTGGTCCTTCTGTGGTTCACAGCTGCTCACCTTTTGTCTCTGCAATGGGACCACTCTGCCTGGATTGCTGCCCTCCCTCCCCCACCTTGTCCCACTCAGACTTGCCTCTGGGTCCAGCTCGCATCCTCCATCCTTCCAGACTGAAGCTCTCCCAGATGGGTGGATCTCCCTATGACAGTCCTGTGTCTCCAAAGGCATCCTCCTCCCCTCTGCTCAAAGTTGTTAGAAGGTGAGTAGCAAAGTGTCAAGAGAAAAATACTTCTCCCAGCTTCTCCCCTAGCCATAGGCACTTAGAAAAGCTTGCCAGTCAGATGGTAGAGGAGATGTTAGCTGGACTCCAAGAAGAAAGACCTTGAAATCTGCTGCAGATGCCATTGGAATGTCTTTCTCTGCTTTTCCACCTTGTCTTTCTTCTTCATTCTTCCTGGAGTGTACACAGTGGGCAGACATAGGATCCTTGAAACCACAGGGGACCATCAAAGTTGTTGCAGACTGAAATACTCTCACCACATAAAAAGGTGAGGTGATGAACATGTTAGTAAGTGTGATTTAAGTATGTTATCATGCATTAAGTTATGCCCTTCTTAACAATGTCTTGGTCAACATCAGACTACCTGTACTGTGGTCCCATAAGTTGGTAATGGAGCTGAGAATTCCTATCAGCTAGTGACATCATGGCTGTGGTAGTTTGAATGTATGTCCCCCAGTAGACTCAGGTGTTTTTATAAAAAGCTTGTCTCAAGGATGGAGAGATGGCTTAGCAGTTAAGGCATTTGCCTGCAAAGCCAAAGGATCACCATTCAATTCTCCAGGACCCATGTAAGCCAGATGCACAAGTGGGCATGTACATCTGGAGTTCATTTGCAGTGGCTGGAGGCCCTGACATGCCCATTCTCTCTCTCTCTTCCCTCCCCCCTCTCTCCTCTTTCTCAAATAAATAAATAAATAATATCTATATCATCTATATCTATATCTGTCTATGAAGCTTGTCTCCAGCTACCTGGCTGGAGATGTCACTGGGGGGTAGATCTGATTTCCAGCCTAAAGTTTGCAGAGCTTGAACTCTACCTGGGTCCCTGCTGGGTTTTTTGGTTTGTTTGTTTATTTTTTGTGCTTGTGGTGCTGGCTGCTTGGCGGTGTCTCTGTTAGGATTTATGAATGGCAGCCAGCTTCTTCTGCGATTGTGGTAGAACTTCCCCCAGATCTACAAGCATGACAATACCCCCTTCCTTCCATAAGCTGTGTCTGCTTTGGAAGGAAGTTCATTCCAGCAACAGGAAGCTATCTACAGCAGCGGCTATAGTGACATCATGAACGACACTTTAGTCATGTGTTTGGAGTGATACTGGTGTGAATAAACCTTCTTTACTCCCAGTCATATAGTGTGTAGTACACACAATTATATCCAATACATAATGATTGATACACAACCATGTTGTGCATTTACTATACATAGTATATTGGTGTATTTACTATACATAGTTTTAATCATAATTTTAGTGTGTGCTTTCTAGTTATTAAAAATACTTTACTGTAAAGCAGAATGAGATGTCCATAAAAACCTCATCATCTCATGTCTTGATTGCATTAAAAAGCTATGGCCAGATGTGGTGGTGCATGCCTTCAATCCCAGCTTGGAAGGCAGAGGTAGGAGGATTGCTGTGAGTTTGAGGACACCTTGTGCTACAAAGTAAGTTCTAGGTAAGCCTGAACTAGAGTGAGACCCTGCCTTGAAACAACACACACACACACACACACATGCACGCAGGCACGAGGAAACTGTGCATGGTGGCTCACTCCTATAACCCCAGTGCTTGGGAAGCTGAAGCAGGAGGGCAGGAGGATTTCTATGAATTCAAAGCCAGTCTGGATATCACAGTGACTTCCAAGACAGTCTGGACTACAGAGTAATATCTTGTCTCAAGCAAGTCACCCACCAGTTAACTCATCTGTCTAGGTTTATGTGTATGAGCCCTGTGATGTTAGCAAAATGGCAAAAATCCCAAGAACACTTTTCTCAGAACATGTCCCTGTCATAAAGCAGTGCAACTGTGCACATGCAAAGGGATCATGTTATACAACAAAAATATGTATAGATGTTTATATTTTTGTTTATTACTCCTTCACAAACCAGAGAGAAAATACTCGATACATAAACTTTAACCCTAACTTCTTCAAAGCCTTAAAGAAATACCAGTATCACATGTTTCTGAGATTCTTGACAGAGAAAAATGAAATCCTTCTTCACTGAAGCCACTTTTTACCAAGAGTCCTTTTATTGCCAATGTGGTGGTTTGATTCTGGTGTCCCCCATAAACTTAGGTGTTCTGAATGCTAGGTTCTCAGCTGATGGAGATTTGGGAATTAATACTTCCATGAGGCAGTGTATTGTTGTAGGCGGGCTTATGGGTGTTCTAGTCAGCTCCCCCTTGCTAAGTGTTTGGCACACTCTCCTGTTGCTATTGTCCACCTTATGCTGGCCGGGGGTGATGTCCACCACCTGCTCATGCCATTGTTTTCCCTGCCATGATGGAGCTTCCCCTCAAGTCTTTAAGCCAAAATGAATCCATTTTTTCCCACAAGCTGCTCTTGGTTGGGTGATTTCTGCCAACAATGTGAACTTGACTGCAACAGCCAACGAAATGTGACAGACACATAGTACCCTGTTTCCAAGCGTGTCACTAGCCACATGCAGGGCATCTCCTCTACCTACTGGAAGCTCTCTGAGGGCAGGAGGCTCTGATTTCATTTACCTTGTATCTTCCAGCACTTCCAGCTTATGGCAAGTACTCAGTAAATACTAATGGACAGCAGTGTGGACAGCAATGTGGACAGCAGTGTGGACAGCACTGTGCACAGCAGTGTGGATGGCAGTGTGGACAGCAGATTGGACGGCAGTGTGGACAGCAGTGTGGACAGCAGTGTAGACAGCAGTGTCGATGGCAGTGTCGATACTAGGGTGGACAGCAGTGTGGACAGCAGTGTGGACAGCAGTGTGGACAGCACTGTGGACAGCAGTGTGGAAGACAATGTTGACAGCAGTGTAGACAGCAATGTGGACAGCAGCGTGGACAGCAGTGTGCACGGCAGTGTGGACAGCAGTGTAGACAGCAGTGTGGACAGCAGTGTGGACAGCAGTGTAGACAGCAGTGTGGACAGCAGTGTGGACAGCAGTGTGGACAGCAGTGTGGACAGCAGTGTGGACAGCAATGTGGACAGCAGTGTCCATAGCAGTGTGGACAGCAGTGTCAACAGCATACATTTATTCTTCACAGTTCTGAAGTCCCAGATGAAAGCACAAGTAGGATTTATTCCTCCTGAGGCCAAGCACCCTGGCAAACAGCTGTGTCTTTTCCCTGTGTCTTTGCATGGCCTTTTCTTTGCACGCCCACCCCCTCATATCTCTCCTTCTTTGAAAATGACACCAGTTAGACCGAATTAGAGCCCTATAGCTTAATTTAAATGTTATCACCTCTTTACTCACAAAATGAGGCTATATTCTAAGGTACTGGTGGTTGGGATTTCAACATGTGAGATTTGAGGTAACACAAGTTAGCCTGTAACAACCTTCATATGTGGCTTATGTTACGTGTGTTCAGAATATGTTTAGACCTCAGAAGCATTCATGACTATCTTACCCACTACAAGGATCCCACTACAGACTAGCTAAGAGGAGACTGGGCTGTGCTTTCATGGACAGGCTGTGTCTGGAACTTCCCTCTGTAACATTCAATGAGGAAAAAGGTTAGAACACACAGAGCATTCTGTTGAAAGGAGGAGGACAGAGTATCCTATCGATTTCCATTCAATGCCACAAACAACATTTCCTTCACTGTTTTCTAAAAGAACATTGGTCACGTGGACTATTAATTGGTATTGTATGAAATAAAGTTTTTAAAGCCAAGTGAGTTTGGGTAAAAGAAAGAGTATGAGAGACAGAGAGAAAAGGAAGAAGGAAGGAAAGAAGAAAGAAGGAAGGAAGGAAGAAGAAGGAAGGAAGGAAGAAGGAAGGAAGGAAGAAAAGAAGCAAGGAAGGAAGGACGGAAGGAAATCTGTGCCTGACTTTTATTTATAGTTTTATTTAAAATTGTAAAATCATAGAAAAGTACCTCCCATGGATAAGGTGCTCTCATTTTCTGGGGTGGGACCTGCAGTTAAATAGCCGTGTGGGTGGCATTTACACCTGCGATTCCTGTTTTATATGGGAAATAAATTTGCCTGTGATGTGAGAAACAGTGGGAAATGAGCAGTTTTTATGGTGTGCCGTGATCTCACCTTGAAGTCATGAAGGATAATGGCTCATAAAGCTTTGGAGCAGGAGAGAGTGAGCGAAGGAACCTCTCCCGGTGCTCTGGCCGGGAACCATCTGAGTACGACGGGTTGTCACCGTCGCTGCGGTGGCACATTACGCTTGGGGTCAGGGGTCAGGTGCTGCCTTCAGTCATGGCGCACAAAGGCAGTTTGCGGGCTTCATCAGCCCGTGCGAAGGGGACAATGCAGGGATAATGTGACTCTTGTTGGCCATTTAGAGCAGGGACAGCGTGCCTGACCGCATTTCCCCATGCCTCGTTATATCTACCTGGAAGAAACCATTAGCTCGGTTTTCTGACTGCTGTGGGTCATCAGGATTTAAAAAAAAAATTCTTAAAATCTGTTTTCCAAAACTTCTCACCCCACCTACATTTCACTGACTGAAAGTCTGAACATATAATAAGAGCAAATGTTATGGCATTTTCTTCTCAAGAGTCCTAAAATAAACATAGTGCATGCCAACTGGATTTATGTAGATTTTAAATTATCTGAATACTCAAACTTGAAGTATCTCATTTTTAAATTTTAATTTAGTTTTAATTTTTGACAATTCTATATGTGCATATCATGCATTTTGATCATAGTCACCCCCATTACCCTCCCTTACTCTCCTCCCATTCCTGCTAAACACTCCTTACCAATTAGTCTCCTTCCTACTTTCATGTTGTGTGTGTGTTTTTGTCTGTGTTTGTGTCTGTGTTTGTGTCTGTGTTGTGTGTGTGTGTGTGTGTGTGTGTGTGTAACACAATTTAATTAGGGTTGATTGCAAGAGCATGGGTGAAGGATTATTAACCCAAGCTTGGTCAATACAACAGTGTCTGAATGCCTGTAAAACACTACTCCATGGCTCCTTCTCCCCCAGCATCCATTAACT
Source organism: Dipus sagitta (assembly GCA_036346955.1). NCBI lineage: Eukaryota > Metazoa > Chordata > Mammalia > Rodentia > Dipodidae > Dipus > Dipus sagitta. The sequence goes on from CM070786.1 coordinate 65,320,367, forward strand.
ATCCTCAGCTTCTGGGGGAGAGGTAGGACCTCATAAATCCACCCCCTATCCACGATGGAATATCAATGGGCTGTACCCTGTGCAAGCCACCATATCTGCTGAGAGCTCATGAGGCCAGTAGCCACTTCATGTCCTGAAGACAGAATTCCACGGCATTCATCCCTCCCCTCCACACCACCACCCTTCACCTCTTACCTTCTATTCTTTCTGTCCCAACTTCCAGGATGTTCCTGAGCCTTGGCAGGTGTTGATATAGAAGTCCTGCTTAGGGCTGGGCACACAATAGTCAGTTATTCTCAGCACTTGGACTAGATGTGCATCTCTGTAGGAATCACTGATCACCATAAAGAGAAACTTCCTGATCCCAGCTGAGAGCAACTTGTTTATGGGTAGACACATAAGTATTCAGAAGGCTATTTGACATGTCCATTTAGCAAAATAAAAGTAGTAGATTCCGCCCTAGGGCCAGTAGCCTCCCCAGATATGGGCTTTTCACAAGTCTTAGAACGGAATTAGGGGAACATGAGTATGAAAGGTCATTTCTTCATTCATCCACCAGAGACTGTACGTTAAGAATCTCCTAGGGCTGAGTGTGGTGGCGCACACCTTTAATCCCAGCACTCGGGAGGCAGGGGGAGGAAGATCACTGTGAGTTCAAGGCCATCCTGAGAATACACAGTGAATTCCAGGTCAGCCTGAACTAGAGTGAGATACTACCCCAAAAAACCAAAAAAAAAAAAGATTCTACTAGGACTGGTGTACTAGAGCCTGGGCAAATAACTGTCTGAGAGGTTCATGGGGAAGCTAAAGTGACTTAGAACCTCCTGGTTAGAGCCAGGGAGTCAACAATGGATAAAATATTTAGCAAAAAGGCATGATAAGTACCTTAGCCAAGGTCCTTTGTATGCCCGTAAAACATAAATAGGCTAAATAATGTCTTTTAACAAATTTCAAGTGTTTTTTACTTCAATTAAAAAAAATGCTGTTTGGCTAAATGTATATACTATGGTCATCAAACTGCCCAGCAGTTTGATGTTCATACCCATATATTAATACTACTCTCACTTTTGGTAGAGAATCTTCTCTTTTCAGATGGCAGTGACCTTGGGATGACTCAGAACGCATCATGGTGCTGGGAAGAAGTGACAGAAGTGCTCAGTACTGCAATATCTCTTTCACACCTTCCAAGGCTCAGGGTCCATTGCGGAAGAGGTGGCAGAAAGAATGTAAGAGCCAAAGGAAGGGTAGGACTCCTTACAACGTGCTCCTTCAGACACAAAATGTCCTGGATATCCATGACCTCACAGTGCCTGACACTACCTACACAAGACCATCATAATAGGAGGAAATGATCATGACATCAAAATAAAAGGGAGACTGACTGAGAGGGGGAGGGATATGATAGAGAATGGAGTTTCAAAGGGGAAAGTGGGGGGAGGGAGGGCATTACCATGGGATATTATTTACAATCAAGGAAGTTGTTAATAAAAAAATAATAAATAAATTTTTAAAAATTCTTGAGTTGTGTTTGCTTGTTTTTTATTCTAAAGCTACTTGGCCATAAACAGACGTTGGAATGCTAGTTTTTTTAATTTTTATTTTAAAGCTCTTTTTTTCTGCAGTCTTTATTTATTTAATTTATTGGTTTGTTTATTTGCTAGGAGAGAGAGAGAATATGAGCATGGCCAAGGCATGTAGCCACTGCAAACAAACTCCAGATGTACGAGCCACCTTGTGCATCTGGCTTTATGTGGGTACTGGAGAATCAAACCCAGGTCGTCAGGCTCTCTCTGTAGATAAGTGCCCTAACCACTGAGCAATCTCTCCGACCCCCAGTTATTGATTTTTTTAATGGAACTAACTTAACAATTTAGGTGGAATTGCACAAAACCAATGAAAGAGGGAGACTAGAAGGGGTTGAGAAAGGAGAGGGAGAGAGGAGCCAAGCTTTGCTGGGCAGTGTTTATGGGACATGGCCTGCTGTTAGCTTGAAAACATCACCACCAAGAAAATAAAATTCAGTTTCTAAGCTCGGGAAGCCTGTGCTGTGGTGGAAATGAAACCAAGTGCAGCCTGCCATGTCAGTCTCCACCGAGTGTCGCACAGGCCCAGGTCTCCTCTGCCTTGCTCAGCTCCCGCCACATGACATTGGTTCAGTAAGTACTCATCCTTTAAGTGAATGAATTAGAATACTTGCATCATTGATTTTAATTTCATGTCAGGAGTCAGATACTTTATTATTATTTTCTCTGCAGTAATGGGAATTGAACCCAAGGCCTCATACACGCTTTACCACTGAGATATGCCCACAGCTCAGAAGCCACAAAGTTAACTTCACAGAACTTATGAATTATTGAAATAGCTACTTCCTACTTGTCCATAGTTAACAGCCTGTTTGTCTTTATTTATACACAGAGAAGTTTCTTTTGTTGCATCTGATATCCTAAAAATTAAGCATTTTATTCCTCAATGGGAATGCTTCCCCCGAAGAGGATGCTGTGTGTAGACTACTGATGCTGTGGTTCTAGTATGCGCTCTCACACTTGGGTCTGCAAAGGAGAAAGGCTTACTTTCCCACACACATAAGTTCTCTTGCAGGGGCTTGCTCACAGACACCATGGTTCATGCCTTGCAGGTGCTGGAGTATGCAAAGATCTCATCATGCAGTTTTGGTCTGGGGACTGGCAGGAAGAAAAATGGCGGGTGTGCAGTGCCTGCTCTTCAAGTCCACTTATGCCCTTTGTCCTTCCTCTCCTCTTCTGGCTGCACAGTGCTTCCTTGCCCTCTGGCCAAGGCAGTGTCCTCAAGATGGCTTTGGTTCTCCGGCAAGAGGATTTCCTGGGACAGTACTTTACAATGCAGACTGTAACCCTCTCCCCCAGAAATGTTGGCTACATTTGACTTTCCCAGCTCCACGTCCTGGAGCGCCAGGCCTTGTCACTGCCACTGGCTCCTGCGCCGTCGTTCCTCTGTGGCCTTCAGCAAACAGGAGGCCCAGGTGGAAGGCGGGAGAAGAGGGAGAGACGGGGTTGGCATGCTCCTTGCTCCAGCCTCCTGGACCACATTACATGGCAGCTTCTTCTCCACCCTGTTCCTGCTGGAGGCCTTCACAGGGCTCCAGCTCGCACTGTCCTTGGTGATAAAAATCTCCATCCTTTGAAACTTCAGGCATGATGTCTCAAGGACAGTGATGTCCCCACTGTCACTGCCTCGACCTTGCGATTGTGCATCTAGACCCTGTTCATATCCAGGTGGTTAATCTCAGTTCCTTCCTGTGACCCACGTGGGATGACTTCTGTTTCTTGGTCAAGCCCTACAGATGTCTGCTAAGTTAGGCTTTACTATGAGCCAGGAACATTCTTCTTTTCCTTTTCTTTTTGTTACATCAATTGTGGTAGAATAGATAGAATGTTTATAATCTTATGTAGGTAATGTTTATCATCTTAACTGTTTTTAAGGATAGAGGGAAGTGATGTGGCGTTCATTCTCACTGTTGTATAACTGTCAGTAGCATCCATCTCCAGAACTCATCTTCCAAAACTCTGTCCTCACTAAACTACCCCCCGCCTTCCTGGATGTCCTGACCCCTGGAAACAACTGTTCCAGTTTCTATTTCTCTACACATTTAGCTACCCTGACACTTCACTTAAGCAAAACGATACTGGAGACTTGTTGACTGCCGTGGTCTCAGGGGAGACAAGAAGGCTTACAACAAGCAAGTGTCTATTTGGTTCAATGGGCTCTCTTCAAAGGTGTTGATCTCTTTGTTAGTATGATCAGGTAGACAAGAGTATGATGCGCTTCCCACTCCCAATCTCTTAGCAGCCTGGGAGTCATCAAAAGTCTTGATTCCTAATGTCAGCTGTGCTCTTCACCTGCACTACTGGAAGCAAGTTACTAAATTTCTGTGGGTTTTGGTGACTTCGTTGATGGATGTCTACATAACTGTGCACCCTGCTCTCTAGACCTCATCACTATAATACATGGTGTGCTCCAATTATTTTTTTAATATTTTTATTTATTTATTTATTTATTTGACAAAGAAAGAGGGAGAGAGAGAGAGAAAGAGAAAGAAAGAAAGAGAATGGGCACAGCAGGGCCTCCAGCCACTGCAAATGAGCTCCAGACACGTGCGCCCCCTTGTGCATCTGGCTAATGTGGGTCCTAGGGAATCAAACCTGGGTCCTTTGGCTTTGCAGGCAAATGCCTTAACCACTAAGCCATCCCTCCAGCCCTCCAATTCTTTTCTGTCACCTAGGGCAGTGACTGTCCATCTGGAGTGACTTTACTCCCTGCTGTGTTCAGATTGCCACAGCTGGGATGGAGGTGGTCCTGCACACGCAGGACATCACTGTCACAAGGACTCGTCTAGATCTGCACCATTAGGGCTAAAGCTGAGAAACCCTGGTTAAGAAGAGACCCTGGTGCTCCAAAGAAGGAATGGTGCTTGTGGTGGTTTGAATAGAATAGATGGCCCCCAATATATTCAGTTGTTTATTTGTTTGTAGTTTGCATCTCTAGCCATCTGGCTGGAGGCAATGCCATTGTGTGGATCTTAAGGTGTGGTGGTGGGTTTCAGGTTTCAATCTAAAGATATGCAAAGTGTGCCTAGCTGGAGTTCCTGAAGTGTGCTCTGGCTTTTGACCTTTAGGCTTGTACTGCTCTCTCTCTGCTTGGGCCTGTGAAGGCAGGCCAGTTTCTGCTGCTATTATGGAACTTCCCCTGGATCTGTAAGCTTCAATAAATCCCTTCCTCCATAACTGTGCCTGGTCTGGAATTTCATCTCAGTGAACCTAAAGCTGTCTGCTACAGTGCTATTTTTGTCCATAAGTGTGACTAGAGAAAGTTATGGCTAGGAAGCACAGAAGAGTAGCAGGAGTAGTGAACAGGAAGGCTGTGCTGACATGCTTCCCATGCCCTTGCTCATTGTTCAATAGTAACGGGAACTATCATTTCCCAATAGGTTCCATTCACAATGATGAAATAAACTATAATTGAATGTGCCCCCTGGGAATGCTGAAACTGCATGCGGAGAGTGGTAGGCTCAGCTTATGTCATCTTCCACACCCCCACTGGCTAGAGTGAGTGTGAAATAACTATTCCCCCCATGGGGTTATGTCACGCATTTTGAAACACTAAACACAGGAGCGCCAGCACTCTGCTCGCCTGAATGCAGCATGGTGCATTTAAAAGGGGAACTGATCACTTTTGACATTGGCGAGGCCATATCTCAAGGGTGGTGGTCAACCTACTGTGACTTAACTTCACCGGCATCTCGGCCAGAAGTTCCATCCATCTGTACCTTTGGCCTATGGCCATGTATGTCTGTGTGAGCTGTGCCCTTCGGGAACAGGTTGGGAAATGCGTGTGAGAAGAGTGAGTGAGCTAACGTGTAGGAAGTAGACGCCCTGCAGATACTCATGTTCTTTGAAAGGATTGGCTAACGTGGAGTGGCAACAGTGGGGACATCTCGGAATTAAATGTCACCTCCATGCTGCTTTCCTCCTCGGCCCATTTCCTAATGTGAAGCAGGTGGTGACTGAAAGCTAAGGAGGCCTGTTTCATGCCAACCTGAATGTGTGTCATGTTTGGGTAATTCAGGGAGGAAGACAAATGCCACCAAATCTGCCCAGCTTCGATGCTCCAGTAACCACGAGGACTAATTGCTGTGCTAACAAGAACCAGAATGTGTTCACACTTGCCAGATCGATGGACGCATTCAGTTTTCTTCACGCACAGCTAAGCTCAGTGCCCACTCTGTGCATTCCAGAGAGGCGCGCATCAAGGGAAACTTCCAGATGGCTGCAAGCCCCCACTCCACAGCCTGGGGACCCCCGACGAGGGTGAGCCCTGCAGGCCTCCCCGGCAGTCCTTGTCTGTTCACCGGTAAAACTTCCCTCCTGTGTCCCTCTACCTATAGAATTCTGAATTTTTCCAAATTCAAAATAGGTGTGCTAACGTCCAGTAAATCCTGAGCAGCTGCATGAAAACCAGGTCATTGCTGGGTGGCTACAGGAAACATCTTGAAGAGTGTTGGAAAGTTCTAGAAGAGAAAGCAGATACTATGTAATCAAAATAGATACCTTCTACCCTTTATATAGTTGGGCGTTGAGAGGGTTAGGGACAGACTCAGGTTCAGGCCAGGCTTGTGTTATCAGGCTGATGTAAGGATGAGCTCTCAGTGTCTCAGCCTTCAGATGTTTTAAAAGAAGTGTGATGACATTGCTCATCCCAAAGATGGACTTTCATGTGTGCTGAGCACCAGCTTCTCCTCACCATCAATGGATGCTGCTGTGCAAAAGTCTTGTTTCCCAAGAAAGCAAGGATGCACGTGTAGGGTATCTACTGGACATGAGGCTGCAGAACTTGCTTTAATTAGATGGTAGGGTTTATTCCTTCATTTTTTGAAATTACAAAAGGAACCTTAGTTTTTAAATTTTTATAATCTCCTCCCACTACCTTCCTTTGTCCTCTCATCTCTCTCCATGGAGTCCCCATCTGTCCCTTTTCTGTATTGACATCTTTTCTTCCCTCTTCTATCATCTACAATTGGTACATATGAGTGACTCCAAGGACAGGTTTTGAATTTCTCAATGACTCTGTATGGTGAGTGTGAGTAGAGCCAGAAGTTCACTGGACAATGGACAAGTGGAGATCCAAGAATATAATTATCAAAAACCTATTTTTATCTGCAGTTAGATTTCATCCAGGCCATAATGGTGTACTAAAGAGATACTTATATCCTTTTAATCTAAAGCTGTCCCCTTTGTGGAGCCTATATAATTCCTGACCTGTACTATGCTTTGTAAATATTCCTTCACAACTCACAGATAGAGTTCTAGCCCATGAAACTAATTGCTTTTATCCTTGAGCATGTATTTTTTCCTTCTTTCTTTGCCCTTGCCATCCCTGCTTCTGCTATAGAAATGGAATACTTCACCCTCTTTCTTTGAACACTAATGTGTGTGGTCTACTGGGCTAGTAGCTGACTCATTGCTACAGGAAATCTGAGAATTCAAGATAGGACTAGGTGGTTAAATTCCAGCTACCGCAAATAAACGCCTTTGCAATTTCCATTATTATTTCTTCCTTAACTATTTATTGTCAACTATTTGTGAAGCATTATGTGGTACTTTGGGACTAAAGTGATAAAAGACATGTGATTGGTTTAAAGTTTCTTTATAAGCAGAAAACAAATACTGGGCTATGATACTTGGAAATAAAACAAATTGTTGTTAGCTTAGACTCTGACAATTTCCTCTTGTGTTTATCTAAGGCTAATCCTTGATATGTGAAGAAGAGTTGGGAGTACCTAGGGAATAATATCCTTAAAAAGGTTCTAATCCAGATGTTTGGTGCCTTTGAGATTTGCCTATTGCCATTTAAAACTTGGTATGTGCTACCCATAAAGTGCTGTTCAGTGACTGGAAAATAAATACCATGTTGAAATATGTCACAGCAGCACTTTGTACCACTAAGCTCTTCTTTTGTAAGTAGAGGTTACTAGAAAGACCACATGGTATGACCGAGAGCCCACAGACTAGACTGTACGTACAACCGGGATGAATTCGGTTACTATTTCCGGACCTTGCTGTTACTCAAAACATGTCTTGTGTCTAGCCAGGCTAGTGTACTTTCCGGAGTTGTTTCCCATGGATCCTTCATTTTTTGCTGTTTCTTGGGTTAGTCATGACATGCTATTGGTCAGTGACATCTTTGGGGAGGCATATCCACGGAGGCATATCTGAATTATAACAGCCAACATGATGACTCAGCAACCTTCTGCCAGTTTTCCAGAACTATGGAGTCGTGTTACCTTAGGAGTGGCCAAGGTGATTATTTTCCAAACCAAAAGTCAACCAAGCATCTGTGGAATGTGAGATGAACTTAAGCTCTCAAAGGTAGAGAGTGCATTGTTGCAGATTAGGTTCAAAAGACTAGGGGCTGGAAAGACCTAAGTAGTCTGAAGGTGCTTGTTTGCAAAGCCTGTCAACCTGGCTTCAATTCCTGAACACTCAAGTAAAGCCACACCCAAAAGGTGGTGCATGCATCTGACATCCATTTGCAGCCAAAAGAGACCCTGGTGTGCCAATATGTGTGCACACGCACGCATACACCCCCCCCCACACACACATAAATAAATAAATCTGTTTAAAAAGAAATAGAAGACTATTAAAAAATGGCCTGTTACAAATTAAGCATGCCTATGTCCACTGGTATTTGAACAGCGTTTGCTCTGGTTGTCACACTGTTCTCTATTTTTTTTTAAATAAAAGCTTTTGATGTCTGAAAAAAAAATATGGCCTGTTTATGTAGGACTTGTAGACGCACAGAGGAGCTCCACTGACCCTATTGCAAGCTTAGTTTTCTGCTGGGGCCGCAGAGCATCACTTACGCTTACGTGTGCCTCGCAGACCAGTGTGGATTCCTACTGCTTGAACAATCCCTGCTCCTGCAGACAGCATGCTCCAGGCTGAGTGCAACCACTGCGTTCATCAGCCCGACAGCACGCGTGCGGCGCTTCTGCAGGGTCAGGTTACCTGAGCCTGCCTGTGGTCTTTCCTTTCAGACCTTGACGAAGGCAGGGGTGAGGTCTTAGCACACACTAGAGACTAATTTCTTTTCAAATGGGTCAGAGTCAATTAATGATTACTTAAAGTTAATAATATAGGACCACTTTATGGAATGACGTCCATGTGTTTAATCCTTCAGCATGTGATAACTTAGAGCAAAAGTTAATCAAATTTAGAAGCATTATCTTAGTATATTCCTGAAGAACCATCTAGCACAACTTCCATGCTTTTTAATAGCTATTTCTTTTCGTTTATTTTTATTTATTTCTTTAAGAGTGACAGACAGAGAGAGAAAGAGGCAGAGAGAGAGAGAGAGAGAATGGGTGCGCCAGGGCCTCCAGCCACTGAAAACGAACTCCAGACGTGTGTGCCCCCTTGTGCATCTGGCTAACGTGGGTCCTGGGGAATTGAGCCTTGAACCCGGGTCCTTAGGCTTCATAGGCAAGTGCTTAACCATTAAGCCATCTCTCTAGCCCACTTCTATGCTTTTGATAGTTCGGAATGTCCCAGAATGTGTTGGGTTGAGGCTGGTGTGCAACGGGAAACAAGCTCTGGTTCGTGAGGTACAACGACCTCAGTCTACCATGTTTTCAATGAGTCCCTGATCCTCTGGGTTATGATGTTCTCTCTACGAACACACATTGCCCTCACCTGTAGCCTGTTCACAGATTCCTACGCAGAATCCCATAGAGAAATATGAGTACACAAGTTTAGGATTGTCCTTCTTGTAAAGCTCCACCGTGACAGGCTCTCGGGAGCTGTGGCAACGCGTCACTAAAGCCACGCACACTGCCTGCATTAGACCAAAAATATGAGCACTTGGGAAATCTGATTTTTTTCAATCAATAACATATTTTTCAAATATTTTTTGTTATTTTTTTTTGCAAGCAGAAGGGGGGAATGGGTATGCCAGGGCCTCTTTCTACTGCACTGTAAGTGCATGTGTCATTTTGTCATCTGGCTTTATGTGGGTACTGCGGCATTGAACCCAGGCTGGCAGACTTTGCAAGCAAACACCTTTAGCCACTTAGATTTTCAGCCCTCAAAACATAATTCTTAAGATGTTCTTTTAATGATTTTCATGGCCTTACATTGTACATATAAACCATAATTTATGTCAACACACTTCCACTAATAAGCGTTTGGGTGATATCTCTTTTTTTCCCTTTTTTTTTTTTTTTTTTTTTTTTTTTTGGTTTTCCGAGGTAGGGTCTCACTCTAATTCAGGCTGACCTGGAATTCACTATTGGAGTCTCAGGGTGGCCTCGAACTCACAGCGATCCTGCTACCTCTGCCTCCCGAGTGCTAGGATTAAAGGCGTGTGCCACCATTCCCGGCTCATTTTCCCTAATTTTTTTGTTTATTTTTACTTATTTATTTGAGAGCAACAGAGGGAGAGAAACAGAGAGAATGGGTGTGCCAGGGCCTCCAGCCATTGTAAACGAACTCCAGACGCGTGCACCCCTTTGTGTATCTGGCTAACGTGGGTCCTGGGGAATAGAGCCTCGAGCCAGGGTCCTTAGGCTTCACAGGCAAGCACTTAACCACTAAGCCATCTCTCCAGCCCTCATTTTCCCTAATTTTTAAACACAGGTACACTTAACACTCAGGGAAATATGTATTTGCTTGCTTGAACAATAAGATTTTTTAATTTTTTTGTTAATTTTATTTATTTATTTGAGAGCGACAGAGAGAGAAAGAGGTAGAGAGAGAGAGAGAATGGGCACACCAGGGCCTCCAGCCACTGCAAACGAACTCCAGACACGTGCGCCCCCTTGTGCATCTGGCTAAGGTGGGTCCTGGGGAGTCAAGCCTCGAACCAGGGTCCTTAGGCATCACAGACAAGTGCTTAACCGCTAAGCCATCTCCCAGCCCAAGAATTTTTTTTAATTATCTGTGTGTGAGGGGGTGTTGTGCATTCATGTATGTGTGTGCACTTGTGTGTGTGACGTATGTGTGTGTGTGTGAGTATGGAAGCCGGAGGACATCCTTGGGTATCATCCTTAGAGACATCACCGTCTTTTCGGAGACAGGGTCTCTCATTCACCTGGAACTTACTGATTAGTCCAGACTGGCTGGCCAGTGAGCTCCATGGTTCTGACTGTCTCCATCTCCCCAGTGCTGGAATTATAGCCATGTGGTACCATGTAGGCATTTATGTGGGTACTGGGGATCAAACTTAGGCCCTCATGCTTATCAATCGAGCTAACTCCACATCCCTGAATAAGTATTTATTTTTATTTTTATTTTTTTATTTATTTGAGAGAAAGGTAGAGAGAAGAACAAAGAGGAACATAGAGGTGGGGCGAGAGAGAGAGAAAATGGGTGCACCAGGGCATACAGCCACTGTAAACAAACTCCAGACACATGTGCCACCTTGGCTTTATGTGGGTCCTGGGGAATTGAACCTGGGTCTTTTGGCTTTGCAGGCAAGTGCATAACTGCTAAGCCATCTTTCCAGCCCAAGCATTTCTATAGAATAAATAAATTGATTCAAAGGAAATATACATTGAAGCTGTAGTAGGTATCACTAAAGAATTATTTCCACATTCTTGCCAGCTCCTTTGATATCTGTGAACATTTCTGAAACATGTGGTTGCTTTGATTTTCATTCATTGGATTAATAAAGAGACAATATCTTGTTATAGCTTTTGTGGTAGTTTTTATTTCTTCATTTGCAAATAAACTGTTCATTGGTTTGGTTCTTGATTCTGTTGTATTGTTTTTTCTCATTAAGTGATGTGAGCTCTTTATATATTATAGAAAAATCTATTTCAGCCATCTCAATATTGATCAAATATTAATTATGAAGTATTTTTCTGTTCCACTCTATCATTAAAGTCATCCTCATCTGATTCTCTGGGTAGCTCCAAAATATTTTGTGAAAAATTTTAATAAGGCCATTTTTATTTTTGTTACTCTGTGTGTGTGTGCATGTGCGTGTGCGTGTGCGTGTGTGTGTGTGTGTGGGCACATGTGGTGATTAGGGCAGCCTCTGGCCGTCTCTCCTCTCCTTCTGCCTTCTTGATGCAGAGTCCCTCTTGCCACTGCTGCTTGCAGGTTTCCCAATTCTCCTGGCTCCACTTCCATTGGCACAGGTGTGTATGGGTTACAGACGTGTGTGCCAATTTGAATCCAGGTTTCCCAGTTCTCCTGGCTCCACTTGCATTGGCACAGGTGTGTATGGATTACAGACGTGTGTGCCAATTTGAATCCAGGTTTATTTGGGCCCTGAGGATTGAATTCAGGTCATTAGCAGGCTTGGAAGAGATTACTTTTAACTACTGAGGCCCCATTATAACTAATATATTTTAAATATTACTATCAAAAGGATCATGAACTTTTCCTAAATACAGAACTAGTGAAGATATATAAAAACCGTTATTAAGCATGCAAGGTGAAAGTCCCTAAAGATAAGACCTTATATTTGAAGCCTGAACATTCTCGGAGACCAAAAGTCTCTCATCATTCATGGAGACAGTTCAGGTATGACAGACAGATCTATCTGTGTCTGCTCAAAACACCCTATTATTAACACCGGCAGGAAAGCACCGTGTACGGAGAGAACATGGATCATTCAGACATTCAGTTTCTTCCTTTATCAATCACGACACTAGGTCTCCCAGACCATTCACTTCCTCCTTTGTAAAGTGCACATAGCCACACCTGAAACGCAGGGTTATTGTTAAGTGTGACTGTTAAACGGGGTGTAATGTGTAAAATGTCTGTGGATGTCTTGTAACTGTTCAGTACACACTCCTCCCTACCACCCTGCCAGTCACCACATGAGGAAGCATCTCTGTAGCTGCTCGACTGTGAACCAGACATTTACAACGTAAAATCATCCAGTCAATAAGATGCAGCTTTTTCTCAATTGCTGAAAGTTCCCACTCACAGGTAAATTGAGATTGATTTAATTTTCCAGACTGAGGTTGAAACTCTATTCTTGTGAGATAGTTCCCAGCCTCTGTTCATGTTAAATATTTAATGTTAATGCTGAAAATGATGTTTAGTGGAGAAACAGCATGGTGCATGACAGGTATTATGGTCCATAAACTATTTGAGGAAGCTTAGGGACTGACCACGGTGCAGGAAATTCATCAAGGAGCGTTTGGGGGTGACTGATTCTTTGTAGGTCAATTTTTGCAGGGAGAGTCAAATGTTTGGGGGGAAATAGTCCTTCTGAGGGTTCCAAAACTCCGCCCCCCTCCCGTGACTAGTCACATGATCACTTTCTTCTCTTCAGATCATGTGGTGAAAATATCCCTCTACTTCCGTAATCCCCCCACCAACTACACCTCCTGCCCATTCATGAAGAACCAGTTGGCAAACCCCAACTGAGACGTGTTACACAGTACCTAATCAGGGCTTCTTAAAACAGTGAGGCTCACCAAAACTAAGAAAGTCCTGGAGACTTTACATCTCAGAGAAGCCTATGAGAGAACTACATGTGTGCTGCGGTAGTTAATCTCCACTGCCAGCTACAAGGCACTGAGAGATCCCTAAAACGCACCACCCAGTGTGGCTACGAAGGTCTTTCCAGAGAGGACCAATGGGAAACACCTTCCTGAGTGTGAGGACAGCGTCCAATAGGCCAGGGGCCTGAATGTAATAAAGGGGTGAGGAAAGGGGCGTGGCTCCGAAGAGGCTCACTCAGTGAAGTGTGGGCTGCACAAGCATGAGGACCTGGGTTCGGATCCCCATAACTCATGTAAATGCTGGGCACGGTGGTGTGCACCTGTAATTCCAGCACTTGGGAGGTAGAGACACGCAGATCTCCTGAACTTGCTGACGACCCGCATCGGTGAGATCTGGGTTCAGTGAGGGAACTGGCCTCAGTAAATAAGGTGGATAGAGAGTGAAGAAGGCGCCTGAAGTTGCCCGCTAGCCTCCGCATGCACACACCTGCATGCACCCACACACGCAGACATACATACACGTAGGCTCACTGCCGCACATACATACGCATGCAAAATATAAATGGGTGGAAGGAGGGGAAGGAGAAAACAGCTCCAGCAATCTCTCTCTCTCTCTCTCTCTCTCACACACACACACACACTCGCTTACTCGCTTCCTTACTTCTGTAACAGGAATTGTCTTATTCTGCCACGCCCTGCCCACCATGATGGACCCTGGGAAACCAAAGCATGAGCCAGAGAAAGGTTTCCTTCCTTAAGTTGATTATGTCAGGTATTTTGTCACTGTGACAAGAAATGTTAACTAATTGATATCTCTATGGTACAAGTAGAATCCTGGAACAGGAAGTGGGCAGTAGGTAGAAACTAGGGAAATCTGAGCTTTAATTAATGCAAATTCATCACCATTGATTTATAAATAGTAACAAATGCAACATACAAGATGTTAGCAATTGGGGAAACTGGCTATGTGGTGTGTATGGGAATTCTTTTCGTGCATTCAAACTTTTCCTGTAAATCTAACACTTCAAAAATTTAAAGTCAATTTAAAAAAAAAAAAAGCAGCTCTTTCAATAACATCTATTCACTACCGCTTACTACCACACAAAACAAACAAAAAGAAAGACACCTTTCTAGCAGGCCTGAGTATGCTTCCATAAGGTGAACCTCACTGCTTCTCATGTCAGCATGTCATTTCTGACGTCTTCTCCCCATCTGGATTGTCCCCTGCTTAAAGGACCCGTGTCACTGATGGGCACTAATGGGTGCTCAAAACCTGATTGCATGTTCATTGAGTGATGGGGTAATTAGATTATTCTTAGGTGACTTCTTGACCAAGCAGATATCGTCATAAAGTAACTCTTTTATTTATTTATTTTTGACAAGAAGACCAAGCGATGGGGCAGCGCCAAGGTCAGCTTGCACATGGGCGCAGAGCAGACTGTGCTCATGTTCACATCTGTACAGGCTCCAAGTCAGTCCTGCATGGAGAAGGTACGAGGAGTCGGTCACTTCGTAGTGGCCGGGCAGTCTCTCTCTTCTGGCCTGTGAGTTTGATTGAATAATACATGGTCTTAAATTCAAGCAAAACCCATGTTTCAATGTTTTTTTAAAAAAAACAAAAACCTCTTAACCAGATACTATGTTTGGAAATTACCAGCATGCCATGTAAGTTAATGAACCTAAGCATTTATCTGAGTAATTGACTAACGTACATTTTCAAGTTCAAATGAATGCATCTTTCATGCCAATTTGGCATGTTCTCCATCCATATACACCCCAGAGTACTATACTATTTACAAAGCACGTGAATTATAGAGACAGATCAGGTTTATGTCCCCTGTGTGTGAGAGAGACAGCATGCTGTAGGAAGAGTGTATGTGTAGTGTTCTGATGTTGATTACTAATAAGGTTGAGCCAGAGGAAGGAAAGAGTGGAATATTTTATATTTAGTGGCCTTTCCAAATCGATTTTAAATGAAACTGTTGCTCAAGGTTTACTTTTATGTTGATAATGAAAAATAGAGGGGGTGATGAATGCATCCTGACTTTCAGGACCCGAGCGTGAAGACAGAAGGAACCCAGTGGGTCTACCCAGTCCTGTTGTTAATTAAAGTATTTTCACGTTCTCTGGGGTGTAGTGCTCTCTGGGCACTGAGCCCCAGAGAGATTGTGCATCCTAATGATCAGACATCCAGATAAACACAGTCGGGGGCCACCAGGGAACAGAATGGCTTGCTCCCCTCCCCACCTCATTAAGGACTGCGGTGCTCTGCAAATGTCTGAAATGCATGTGCTCCGTTCCTTATGAATAATAAATAGAGGCTCCCATTTCCTCAGCACTTCAAGGTGGGGTGGACACCTCTTTGCCCAGCTGAGACCAACATGGGGCAGGGGATGACATTTGCAGCTCAGAGCTTTTCATTACTGCACTCTCCAAGGGGTTCTCGCCTGAGCAGATGCCCCTGGGTTTGGGACACCCCTTTGTCTGGACTGCCTTGTAATTCTCATCTGCTGTCATTGTTAACACATCTGTCTGTGTCCAGAAGGTGGAGAGCTTTCTAAAGCTGACTGACTTGTCAGAAGGTGGGATCTGCCTGCATCTGACAGCCCACCTGTTTTCAATATGAGGCCTCCTTCCAGACCACTACACTCACTTGTGTGGAAGTCTCCTAGATGTTTGGAATTACAGTTGGGAGCAAGCAGGGCATTTTTATTATAAAGAGATATATAGTTAAAAATACAGCAGTATAGGAACTAAAGGACAGAAATGATGCTAGAATATTGACATTTAAAAATATTATTTATTTATTTGAAGGAGAGAGAGAGAGTGTGTGTGTGTATTTAAGAAAGAGAAAGAGAGATAATGGGCTCTCCAAGACCTCTAGCCACTGCAAACTCCAGACACATGTGCTACCTTGTGCATCTGGTTTATGTAAGTGCTGGGGAATTTAACTTGGACCCTTAGGCTTGGCAGCAAGTGCCTTAACTCCTAGACCAATATCGACATTTTACTGTAGAATATTTGGACCCCTATTTCAGTTACAGTTGTACAACATGGTATAGGTTAACAGGATTTAACAACTTAAATGTCATTGCATATTACATTTTGCAAAGTGGTATGCATGTATGCAAACCACATATAACCTTCACAACAGCCTCTATGAGAGAGAGGGTCATTAATTTTGAGGCACATTATGTTACTTAATCTGCTTAAAGTTTCCCCATCTTAAGACAGGCAGCTGCAATATTGGTTTATTTGGAGGTTTCAATGAGCTATCACTTATAGAGAGCCTAAAATAATGTACTTAGGAATTGGCTTATGTGTTAATTAAATCAAAGATATTTATATGTCTATATGTACAGATAACATCATATATACATATAATATTATCTGTATATATATATATCACTCTCCTTTGTTACATTGAGCTCTAAATGTCACTAAAATACACATACACATATTTAATAAATACTATAACAAAAGGTATGAATATAATATAATATCTAATATATACACATTCAATTATATAATTCAATATAAATGTATATCCTATAAATGGCCCTGTCTCCTCTCCTTGCACCCTGTTTCTAGGTGAATGGTTCACAGGCTCTCTAGAACAGGTGTTGGGTATTCTGTGACCTGCAGCCTTGCCCTGGGTATGGAAACAAAAAGGGCTCAGATTCACTGCTATGTGTTGGTATGTACCTCAAAGAACTGTTAGGCTCATAAGGGGACCATGCTGGATAAGAGGAAGGCCTGGGATACTACCTTACTGCCTGGCTCCCCTTGGGCCATTGCCTAGCATTTGCAGAGTGCAGAGAGGTGTTCATGGCCTCCAGCATCCAACAGTCCCCTATCTCCATTGATGGTCTCATGGTCCGGAAGAGGGGGCTTTGCCTTCTCCTTCTGCACTCTGGGCAGCTTTACTCACTAGACAGCCTGGTCTCAGAGTCTCCACCTCCGCTTCTGCTGACACCACTTTCATAGGGACATGCCCTGGCATGCCATGGTTCCACAGATGACCGCCACACACTGTCAAAAAGAATAGCAGGTCAAAAGGGAGGGAGGCAGGGGCTTGGAATGGGAACATCAAAGTGGTCTCCATTTCAATGAAGACCCTCACCAACTTTCTAGAACCTGGGAGCCAGGATTGAGAAAATAAAGGACAGGAAAAGAAAGGACATGTGTGGAATAGGAGCTATTGTCCTTCCTGGTCATGTGGTCAAGCTGGCACCAGCTGATAGCAAGGGAGCAGGAAAGGGCCAGGAAGCTGGAGGAGTTGCCTTGGGGCCCATGACTGACTCAGAGTCTCTTTGTTAACAAACTCGTATTTCTCTTTACTTCACCACCACTGTCTCGGGTTCCTCTGCCTTTCCTCCTCACGTGAACTTGTCAGATAGATGGCTGCATATGTGCCCTGCCTCTAATATGCTGTTGTGTCTGAGTTTTCCATTCCTCACCCAAGCTGCTGGCATTCAGAGAGGCATAGTTCTTGAGACTCAGGCGAGAAGTAGAAGGCAAGGTCAGTTTCCCTTGGCTGCCAGCTCTGAGCTGCACTCCTTAAGGCCCTCAAAAACAACAGATGACCTGTCAGGCAGAGAAACAGGCACATATAAGCCAAAGTCCTCTGGGGACCCATATCTCAGGAGGAAAAATGAAAATGAACAGCAAGCTGTCTACATGAAGTGAGAGAGGAAACAGCACCATTGTTATGAAATCCTAGGTCTTGAGAGGGTCCATGGTGAATTTTGGGTCCACTTTTAGCTCTCTCAAACAAAAATATAAATGGTTCTCCCCTTCAAAGATCCATCAGTCTAGATATATATATATATATATATATATATATATATATATATATATATATATATATATATAGACAACCCAAAGAGCAGAACCCTCAAAATCTTCACCAACAACCTTGGCAATGATACCTACTGCAAAACTGTAACAGTGATGAATCTAGACACAGCGAGGGATGTTGTCAACACAGCACTTCAGATGCTAATGACAAATGGCTCCCAGAGAGATCACCAGTTACGGGTCACTTCTGGAAGAGTGGCAGCTCATATCCATTCATGGTGGAGAATATCCCCATGGAGTCAAAATGAGCCATTTCAAGACACTCCCCTACTGCCACTGGGATCAAAGGATTGTGCCACCCCTTCCAACTTCCAAGAGCACTTCCTCATGGAAGAGCTGCCCAGAGATCTGCAGTGTCAGTTCATCTGCCTGGCAACAGCCCAGAAACTGAGACTCTCTGACACAGAGCATCTCCACACAGGGGAACTACAATACTACCACAAGGTAGGCATGTCGATGGGTTTCTAGCCCTATTTTCACATCCTGCCCATACCTCCCACATTCCTATGCCAGGGTAGACCTTTGATCCTTCCCCACCTGACACCTTTGATAATGACAACTATGTTGGGTATGCTTTTCTGTCTTAATAAAAAATACTCCCCTCACTTCCAGCTGTTGGTCAATGTGAACACCTAGATTGCAAATTGACTTTTGTGGTAACATTAGTCATGAAAGACTTTCTGCAAAATATTCCAGGAAGTATTTTCTCATCGGAGCTCTATGATCAGTGTGTCTGGATAATGGATGGAGGAAATCATGAAGAGGAAGTAAATACAATTCAAAGGCTATTAGGGCAGCTTCTGAGCAGCAATGCTGTTTTCCTATGTTATCTGCTTGGGGTATTACACAACATGGAATAACATTCTCCATTCAGTCAGATGACTACATTTAACTCAGCAGTGTTTATTGCTAAAGGCACTCTTTGGTCTCTTGCTTCCTCCAAACCAGAACTAAGAAGAAAAAAAAAAAAAGAATTTACAGAAAAGATTCTCCCTGCTTGTATAATTCCTGATTGAAAATTACTGTAGGATATTTGGAAGAGAAATTACTTCCCTCTTGGGTGATGGTTCAGAGAGAAATGTCACCAGAGAGAATGCCTCAAGAATGTCTTGCTTCCAAGTCAATGATCCCTCCTGTGACCACTTGGGAAATGAGCCAAGCGTAGCATCAGTGGCCCATATTGTGACTCAGTAAGGAAACTGGCTAGGGTGATCAGTGACTGTGACTTTGACCAGCCCAAGCTAGAAGGTGGTTTTGAGTGATATCACCCTAAAAAGCAGACATTCAAATGGAATGGCCTGTTTATCCAGACTTGTGAATGTTTTCATAGTACACAGAAAGTTTTCTGGGAGAGAGCTTGCCAGGACCCCACAAACCTGTCCCAAAAATGGCAGATGCTTCCAGAAACCTGCAGCAAATGATACTGCTTGAATCAACTGTCTGGATCCAAAGCTTTCCCACTGTAGGGAGTTTACCAGGAAAAGCTCTTCACATACCTGTAATGTAGTACTTTCTCAAAAGATGAAGATTATCATCTCCTCAAGAAAGGGGGCAAGATGTATTGTCCATGGAGTTCTCACAAGCTTTGGTAAGAGCAGATCCATGCCACTAGCCAAACACCACAAAAAAAAGTTCCCCACTGAGGAAGGAAATCATGTGGACCTTTTTTTTTTTTTAAATGAACCATTTTTAAAATATTTTTGTTCATTTTTATTTATTTATTTGAGAGTGACAGAGACAGAGAGAGGCAGAGAGAAAGAGAGAGAGAATGGGCACGCCAGGGCTTCCAGCCACTGCAAACAAACTCCAGATGCGTGTGCCCCCTTGTGCATCTGGCTAACATGGGTCCTGGGGAATCGAGCCTTGAACCGGGGTCCTTAGGCTTCACAGGCAAGCACTTAACCGCTAAGCCATCTCTCCAGCCCCTCATGTGGACCTTTTCATGTTGCCCAAACCAGTGGTTATTTCTGTAGCATCTATAGTTGCGTGTTGCCCCTGGATGACTTCAGGGATCAACTGTTTGATGGGGATACATCTGGAGAGTCCCCATCACACAATACAGATGATCTCAAGAGCTAAGGGACCTGTTAGTACTGTTCAAACCCCAACACAGATAACCAGAATTACAAATGGTATTGTCTCATGGGATTTATTCAAAGTAACAAAATGAGTTGTGAAGATGGCATTTTGCCATCTCCATTGGGAGTGCCTGCTTCAGACCAGGTGTGGTGGCCTGTGACACGGCAGCCACTGCCAGCCAGGATCCCCCCAGCTGCCCCACGGGTCAGGGTCATAACATCTCTATGAGGGAAACTGATGTAGGTGCGGTGACATAGCCTTGAACCTGACTGGAGGTAAGCTAGACTGGAGCAGGGCAAGTAGGAGAGGGCTCCACAGAAGGTCCAGTGGTCTGAACACAAGACTGTCCTCCAGAGAAAAAGACTCCATCTCCCCCACCAAGGTCAGGTTGAGGAATAAGGGAGTGCTGTGCTGTGGACCCTTGGTCAGCACACAAAGATATTCAGGGGTCCACACACAAAGATACTAACTCAGAGGTCAGCACACAAAGATATTCACTCAGGGGCCAGCACACAAGGATGTTCAGGGGTCACCACACAAAGACTCAGGGGTTAGCATGCAGAGATGCTCAGGGGTCAGCATGCAAAGATACTCACTCAGGGCTCTGCATGCAAAGATACTCAGGGGTTGGCATGCAGAGATACTCAGGGGTCAGCACACAGAGATACTCAGGGGTTGGGATGCAAAGATACTCAGGGGTCAGCACACAAAGACACCCAGGCTGAAGGTCTTCAGCATTCCTTCACAGCAAAAATCCCAGAAAGCCTTACTGTGGAAAGTGCCATCACGGGGGCCTTGATTATATCTTGCTAAAGGAACAGGAAGACCCAGGCCAGGAAATCCTGGCAGAAAGAAACCTGTGCTTATAGAAATCCTTCTCATCGGAAAGAGCACACACACTTTGTCTGAACTGATTACCTTAGTAGCCTTTCCCGATCTGTGGAGGCTTCTACAGATAACAATGCAGGTAAGGGAGGATCCACATGATTCTACAGATAACAATGCAGGGAAGGGAGGATCCACATGATTCTACAGATAACAATGCAGGAAAGGGAGGATCCCTATGATTCTACAAACAACAACAATGCAGGGAAGGGAGGACCCAAATGATTCTACATAGGGGAAAAAAACTATCAGCAACAGCAGAGTGCCTTCTATTTCAGATCACCCCTGTTTCTTTTTAAAAATAATATTTGCAAATATATTTTACTTATTAATTATTATTATTAGAGAGAGAGAGAGGCAGATGACAGGGAGAAAGAATGGGCAGGCCATGGTCTCTAGCCACTGCAAACAAACTTCAGACATATGAGCCACCTGGCTTTATGTGGGTACTGGGGAATCAAACCTGGGTCCTTCGGCTTTGTAGGTAAGTGCTTTAACCACTCAGATATCTCTCCATGCCCCCCCCCCAAATATGTTTATATTTTTTAACTGTTCAGTAATTCTGTTTCTTTTTCTAATCAGTTATTTTTATTGTTCTTTATACTTTTGTACATTAACTGTTAAGAGAGTAGGGTTTAATTTCTATCTCACCAGAGAAAGCCTTTATGACTGCCCCTTATGTTTGTTGTTTTTTTCTTTGCAAGAATAAAAATCTCTTTTCTATCTCTGTATCTATAATAGCCTCTGTAGTTGTCATAACTCCAGGCCACATGTCTTCCTTCTCATTCATACTATACCCTCTTTCCTCTTCTTCCAATTTCTTTCCCATTTCTTGACTTAAATGCTGATACTCCTTGCTTTAAAAGTTATGTACTAAACTAACTCTTTCGTAACCAGTACTCTGCTGTCTCTGAACCCTGACAGGAACACAAGTATAACACACAAGGTCTTCTACAACTAGGAGAAGCTGGGACAACTGGTAAATTATTACAGGACTCACGAATTCCCACGTATAGATGAGGAGATGTGATTCCCAGAGCAGACCACCCTTTGCATGGGTGCTCAAATTAAATAAGACAACCAACAAGAGTGGAGGAAGGGGTCAGTTCAGACCAGAGTATTCATTTATCCCAACAAATGCACAAAACACAACAGAAAAACACAAATAATATGAGAAAACATCCTTCTGTGACACATGCCTGACCTTTTAACTCCACTATAATGGAAACAAAAATCACAAAGATAGCTAAAATGTTCAAGAAAGAATTCAGAGACCAACTTTTAAAAACAATTAATGACCAAACAGAAGACTCAAATAAACAGAAGAATGAACTACAGCAATCAATATAAGGTCTAAGCAAGGTAGATTCCAAAGTAAGTGAAATAGTAACTCAGAGGAGAAAGTAAAAGAAAAGAAGGGCTGGAGAGATGGCTTAGTTACGGCATTTGCCTGCAAAGCCAAAGGATCCAGGTTTAATTCCCCAGGACCCACAGATGCACAAGATGGCACATGTGACTGGAGTCATTTTACAGTGGCTGGAGGCCCTGGCACCCATTTCCTTTCTTTCTTACTCTATCTCTCTCCCTCTTTCTCTCTGTCAGATAAATAAATAAATAAAAATTAAATATTTAAAAAGGAGGTAAAAATTCTGCAAGGAAATGAAACACTGAGAGAGAATCAAACAGAAATTCTTGAAATGAAAGACATAATCAATCAAATAAAAACGTATTAAAATCATCATTAAAGCAAGACCATGTAGAAGAAAAAGATTTCAAGAATGGAAGATAAAGTTGAGGGCTGGGAAATAGCTCAGTGGTTAAATGTGTTCTCTTATAAAGTCCACTGGCCTGGGTTTAATTCCCCAGCATCCATATAAAGCCATACACACAAAGTGATATGTATGTTTGTAAGATAAAGTTGAAAAAATACCAGTCAGAAGAGATAAGGAAGACCATTACATAATCATAAAAGAACAATTTATCAAGTAGATATTATGATTGTAAATATTTATGTGCTAAGCCTTGGGGAACCTAATTTCATAAAATAAGCACTAAAAGACATAAAAGATCATATAGGTCCTGACATGATCATGGTGGGAAAATGCAAGCCTCCCCCCCTCATATATAGCTGTCTACATATCTTCTAGACTAAAACACAGCAAAGAAACTTTGGAACTAAATTATACCATAGAGCAACTGGATTTAACAGTTATCTTCAGCATATTCTCTCCAATATACAAGAAATACACAGTCGTCTCAGTATAACATGTAACCCTTTCTGAAATTGATGACATTATAAACCACAAAGAAAGATTCAACAAATACCAAAACTTAGAATTCCTTTTATTCTATCAGATCACAATGGAATAAACATAGAAAACAGCAAGAGGAACTTCAAAAACTACACTAATACTTGGAGATTGAATAATAATAATAATAATACACCTTTGAATGAACAATGGATTTTTAAAGAAATCAGGTAGGAAAGTTAAAAATTCATAAAAACAAATGAAAATGATAGAACAACTTATCAGATTCTCTGGGAAATAGATAATGCAGACCTAAGAGGAAAATTAATAGCTGTAAGTGTTCATGTTAGGAAAGATCAGAGACTTCAAATGAATAGCCTCATGATGGACTTCAAGGCCCCAGAACAGCAAGAAGACAAACCCAAACCCAGGAGATGGCAAGAGATAGTCAACAAGGGCAGAGACTGATGACACAGAGACTAAAAGAAAACACAGTCAATCAAAACAAGTACTGGCTCTTTGAAAAAATTAGCAAGTTGGCAAAACCTTAGCCAAACTAACAGAGAGAAAAAGAAAGAGGGTGCTGGAGAGATGGCTCAGTTGTTAAGTTGCTTGCTTGCAATGCCTGAACATCTGGGTTCAATTCCCCAGTGCCCATGTGAAACCAGATGCACAAAGTCACACATGTGTCTGCGGTGCATTTATAGCAGCAAAAAGCCCTGGTGTGCCCATTTTCTCTCCCTCCCTCTCTTTCCTTGCAAAAATAAATAAATAAATAAACAAATAAACACTTTTTAATAAAGAAAAAGAGGCCAGGAGTGGTGTGGTGGTGCACACCTTTAATGACAGCACTCACAAGCAGAGCTAGGAGGATCACTGTGATTTTGAGGCCAGCCTGAGACTACATAGTGAATTCCAGGTCAGCCTGGGCTAGAGTGAGACCCTGCCTCAAAGAGAGAGAGAGAAGAGAAAGAGACCCAGTTAATGAAATTTAAACTAGAGATGAAAGGAAATTATTAAAATAGGTGAAATCCAGAAGATCATTACAGAATACTTTAAAAACTTATGCTCCAAAAGCTAGAAAACCTGGATGAAATAGTAAGTTTCTAAATGCATATGACCTACCAAAATTAAAGGCAGAAAAATCTAAATAACTTAAACAGAACCATAATGAACAATAAGATTGAAGCAGTCATTAAAGTCTCCCCACAAAGAAAAACCCAGTATCACATGGGTACACTACCAAATTCGATAAAACCTTTTTTTTAAAGAAATTTTATTTATCTGTATGAGAGAGAGAGAGGCAAATAGGGAAAGAGAATGGACACACAAGGTCCTCTAGCTATTGCAAACAAACTCCAGATGCATGTGCCACTCATGCATCTGGCTTACATGGGTACTGAGGAATTGAACCTGGGTCCTTAGGCTTTCCAGGCAAGTGCCTTAACCACTAAGCCACCTCTCCAGTCCAAACTTTTAAGAAGATCTAATACCAACGCTTCTGAAACTGTCCCACTAAACAGCAAGCGGGAGAGCACTATCATACCCATTCTACAAAACCACCATTACCCGAATCCCAAAACCGAATGATGACATAACAACGGCAACAAAAACTACAGATCAATTTCCACAGTGAACACAGATGCAAACGTTCTCAACAAAGTACTTGCAGCATCAATTCAGTAACACATTAGGAAGATTATGCATCAAGAACAAGTGGGTTTCACCCCAGATTTGCAAGATTGTTTCAGCATGCACAAATCAATAAATGTAATTCACCATATAAATAAACTTGAAGACAGAAGTCACACTATCATCTTGACAGATGACGGAAAAGCATCTGACCAATTTAACCATGGCTTCTGGATGAAAGTCCTAGAGAAATTAGGAAAGATCAGTTGTGTCAGTTATTTTCTCATTGCTGGGGAAAAACTCCCAACTAAAATCTCTTCTGGGGAGAAAAGGATTATTTCAACTCACAGTTTCAAGGGAAAGTTTCATCACGGCAGGAAAAGCATAGCAGGCCCGCACAGGAAACCTGGCCTGTATCTCCGCATTATCAATGGGAAATGAGTGAGCTAGCTAGGGAGCACCAAGTAGTGTTAGACTGGGTAACCTTGAGGCCCGACCTCAATGACACGCCTCCTCCAGCAATGCTACTCCCAAAGGCTCCACAACTCTTTCAAGCTGCTGCTAGTTGGAGCTGAGTATTCAAAACACATAAGCCGATGGAGAACATTTCATTCAACACATCACATACTACAAATTAATAAAGGCTATATAAGACAAAACTACAGCCAACCATGTAGCAAATGAAGAAAAATTAAGAGAATTTCCTCTAAAATCTGGGTCAACACAAGGTGCCCCTCTTGCTTCACTCTTACTGAATATAGTGCTCAAGTTTTCAGCTAGAGCAATATGGTGGGAGGAAATAAAAAAATGAAGAAGTCATATTAACCCTACTTGCAGACAGCATGATTATATACTTAAAAGACCCTACAGACTACATCATAAAACTCCTAAATCTAATGAGCACATTCAGTAAAATTGCAGGATATTAAATCAACACACAAAACTCAGTAGCATTCATATGTATTAAAAACATACCTGGGCTGGAGGGATGGCTTAGCAGTTAAGGCATTTGCCTGCAGAGCCAAAGGACCCAGGTTCAATTCCCCAGGACCCATGTTAACCAGATGCACAAGAGGGTGCACGTGTCTGGAGTTCATTTGCAGTGTCTGGAGGCCTTGGTGCATCCATTCTCCCTCTCCCTCTCCCTCCCTCTCTCTCTCTCTCTCTCTAAATAAATAAATAAAAATAAAATATTTTTTAAGATATGCCTGCTGGGCTGAGGAGATAGCTCAGTTGTTAAGGCACTTGTATGCAAAGACTGAGGGCCTGGGTCCAATTCCCCAGTACCCGTGTAAAGCCAGATGCACAAAGTGGCATATGCATATGGAGTTTGTTTGCAGTGGTAAGAGGCTCTGGCATCCCCATGCTCTCTCTCTCTCTCTCTCTCTCTGTTTCTGTCCTTCTCAAATAAATAAGTAAAACTATTTTAAAAATATACTTTCTAAGAAAAAAAATTAGGAAAAGTCTCCAAATCACAGTAGCTCAAACCCCAAACAAAGTACCTAGAGATAAAAAAATAACCTAGAAAATTAAAATTCTCTACAAGAGAACTTTAAGACACTGAAAACAGACATTAGAAAGAAAGAACTTTCAAGTTTCTGAACCAACAGAGTTAATACTATGAAAATGGCTAATCTATAGATCCAGAGCAACCCCTTCAAAAGTACAATGGCATTCTTCACAGAACGAGTAAAAAAAAAATCCAAACATTTATATGGCAACACAAAAGACCATGAATAGCCAAATCAATCCTAAGCAGAAAGAATCCCATCAGAGGACTTACAGTGCCTAACCTCAAGTTGTACTACAGACCTATAGCGGCAGAGTGTGGTATTGACACAAATGGACATGTAGACCAAGGAGACAGAAGAAACAACCCCCCACAGCTGTGCACCTAGCAACTGACAACAGTGTCAGAAACATACGCTGGCAAAAAGACAACGTATTCAACAAATGATACCAGCCATATTATGTACCTACCTACAGATGAGTGAAATCAAATTCACAACTCTCCCTTGTAGAAGACTGAATTTAGAATGAATTAAAGTCCTTGATTTAAAAACTGAAAGTGCAGGGAACACTTCAAGACAGAGGCATAGGCGAGAACTTTCTAAACAAGAATCCAAAAGCATAGGAAATAGCCCCCAAGAATTAACAAACAGGACAACACAGAAAGGTTTTCTCCACAGCCAAGGAAACAAAGCAGAACGAACAGCCTGTAGAATGGCTGGAAATCTTTGCCAGCACTTTAGACAGAGGTTTCATAACTGGGATATATTAAAAACTGCAAAAAGTAAATACATAAAACCCCAAAAGTGCCAATCAATAGATGGTCTAATAAAATGAAAAGATAATTCTGAAAATTAGAAACACAAATGACCAGTAAATATTTTTAAAAGCGTTCAACATTCTTGGCCATTGGTGAAGTGCAAATCAGAAGTAGTTTGAGATTCCATCTCATCCCAGTCATTATGTAAACAGATGACAACAAACGCTGGCAAAAATGCAGGAACCCTCATTCACTTCTGGTGGGAGTGCAAACCAGTGCAGCCATATGGAAATCAGTATGGTGGTTTATCTGAACCTACCTATACCACGACAGGGCATATAGACAAAGGACCCCATGTCCTACCACAGAGATACCTCCACTGCTGTGCTTACTGTGGCATTATTCAGAACAGCAAGGAAATGGAACGAGTGTAGATGTCTTGTCAACAGATGGGTAACAACACTGTGGTATATATACACAATGGAATCTTATTCTGCTACAAGGGAAAAATGACATTATGAAATGAAGGAAAATAGATGGATGTAGAAAACATTATATTAAGTTTAGTGACCCAGAAAGATAAATGCACATGTTTTCTTTCATATGTAGATACTAGATTTGTAGAAAAATGATTGATGATAGGTGACAGATAGACAGCTAATAGATAGATGGATAGATAGATAGATAGATAGACAGACTGATGTGTGTGTGTGCATGCACGCATTCTATGAAACTAGAAAAGGGACCATGAGAAGGGGAGAGGTATTGAGGAAAGAGAGAGCAATAGAATAGATGTGACGTGAAAATGAAAGGAAGCTACTATAGTGGAAGGGTATAAGGGAGGGCTTGGGAGAATGGGGAAACATGGGTCAGAAAATAAATTTTGTTTGAAAATGCTATAATGAGTCCTAATATTTGTATACCAAAATTTTTTAAAGTTTGAGAAAAATGGGAATAGCTTTTTTTCTGGATTTAATAGATCTGGCAACTCGTCACCGATGACATGGTTGATACAAGGTTTGTCCAGTTTGAGCAAAAGAAAGCTATAGCAGAAGAGAAGTAAAAAGGTTTATTGAAAGTCACTCCCACATGCTTCTGGCATTCCGAGAGCCAGCTCTCTACGAGAGGGACAGGGGCACACTTCACCTGGAGCTGTGCACACGGGGGCCGTCCGTATCCCTGAGGACTGAAGGAACACCCCAGCTCTCCATGCAGTCTAGCAGAAAGCAGACCCACACTTTTTATGTCATCCTACAGGGAAGAAGAGTGTGGAGAGATCATACTTGTGATCTTGACCTTGTCCAAGAGCCTGATCCAGCTCTATGACTGTGGATAATGTGGCAACACTGTTACTGGATTGAGATGATGGAGACAGACGTCGAACCAAAGGCATTTAAGCCCAACACACATCCAACTGTCACATGAACAGGAACTGGGCTGATAATAACATAAAATCAATTATTATTATGACCACATTTTAAAAAATATAATACCTCAGGTAAGTAGAGTAACCTACTCATAACCATTCCTACGACCTAAATCAAAAGAATTCTCTGTATTAGGATTGCTTGACAAAAACCTTATGCTAAAAAGTTAGCCTGGGTGAGATTTCCTACTAACTCATAGCGTTGGTCCTTATCTGAGACTTTAAAGATACTCTCAGAGGGCTAGAGAAAGTATCTTCCATGGAGGAAGGCTTCCCTCATCAGTAACCTGTAAAACCAGGAGATCAGATGGAAAAACTCAGGTGCATAGGCTGGAGAGATGCCTCAGTGGTTAAGGAGCTTGCCTACAAAGCC
This sequence comes from Dipus sagitta, assembly GCA_036346955.1. NCBI lineage: Eukaryota > Metazoa > Chordata > Mammalia > Rodentia > Dipodidae > Dipus > Dipus sagitta. Next base: position 65,349,131 of record CM070786.1, read on the forward strand.
TAATGACCTGGGTTTGATTCCCCAGTACCCATATAAAGTCCAAAACACAAAGTGATGCATGCATCTGGAGTTTATTTGCAGTGGCAAGAGGCCCTGGTACAGCCATTCTGTCTGTCTGTCTCTCTTCTCTCTATCCCTCTCTGCTTGCAAATAAATAAAAAAAAAAATTTAAAAATCAGATGTTGAGAGAGAAGGAATGATGCAGAGAAACCATTGACATGCCTCAAATTCCTTTCATAAATACATAAGAGAAAGGCTGCTAAGCAAAGCACTTGGAAGAAAAGCATGCAGTGTCCAACTTTCCCCTGAACCCAAGCCCGGGGCTACTCTGTGACATCATTGAGTCGCACGTCAGCAAAGGATAAGTCTAAGAACCAGCCCACTAATGTAGCTGCAGTGGGGAGCTCTGGAGTGATTCAGGAGCCTCAGGCAGTGTGCCGTTATGGTCATGAAGTGCCTAGCTTAGTGGGCTTGTTTTTCCCTCAGAGCTGAATTGACTTGGGAAGGCTCTAGACAACAGAGCGCAGGGTCAAAGAAGGGCCTGTGTGCTCATTTCAGTGCATTTCCTGAAGGTTCCCATGGCAAGAGCATGCTTGGGAAATGCAACTTTGCCCAGTTCAAAAGTGTTCTCGAGGCAGCAGGAGACATCAGGGAAAGGATGACTTTATGGGTGGTAGGGCTGTGGAGAGGCATTTTAGCACAGGGATGTGGCATTTTGCCATGATGATAGTCACATTCATATCACAAGAAGGGACCAAGGTGCTGACGTAGCAAGAGAAATGCCACACTCTTCAGGACATTGAGAAGAAGCTTGTCTGGTAATGATGGAAATCTGTGGCCAGCTTCACTTAGTCCAAGCCAGTGCCCATTTCGGTAGCATCTTATACTCACAAGTCCTCCCGGGGTCCCTCTGTGAGCCTTTGATTCAGATGTGTCTGCATCCTTCTGTTTTCCTTCATTTCAGAGTTTTTGGTTGGTTGCATTTCCCTTGATGATATCAGTGCAGTAACAGTCCTGTCTCCATTGTGTGACCTCCTTGCTGAGGTCCCGCTGCCTGGACTGCGGTCAGCTAGTGGGTGCGGGGAAACTACGTGAGTCACCCTTTCTCTCCATTGTAAAGACTTCCAGTGGAGAGAACAGATCTCTCTGTTGGCCAGTCACAAAAGAGAAGAGTCAGCAAAGTGACCTCCAGGCCTTCTCAGATAGTCACTGGCTTCAGATTTTCTTACTTCCAGACATTTTTCAGTTGTTTTGTTTCAAAGGACTTATGGTTTACAAATAGTTTATACTCTACTACTATGTATTTTATATACATGGACCTTTCTCCTCTTTTCTTTTGTTCTTTTTCTTTCTTTTTTTTCCTCCCCTTTCTTATCTTAAAGGTTACACCAGACCATCTCCTTACCTACAAATAAGTTATCAGCTCTTGCCAATCAGAACAGAAAGCACGGAAATTTGATGTGAGTGCGCCTTCAGTTTTAACTACTGACCTGTAAGAAGATGCTTCAAGCTTGTGTGCATTCTTGAGTCTACCACTGAATGGGCTTTTCTTCCATGCATGAAGTGACATATCTCATGCTATTTTTCTTATCAGTGTTCACTGTGGGGTCATGAATACACCAGTCTCTGTCGGGGATGAGATGGGGACAATACCTCAGGATACACCTTCCCACCCTGTGGCTCTTATATTCTTTCTACCTCCTCTTCTACAATGTTCCCTGAGTCTTGGAAGGCATGTAATAAGCTTTCCTGAGCATTGAGCTTTCAGCGGCCTCTGATTTTCTGCTTTGCTGAATTTTGGGTCTCCTCAGTATCTTCTGCCATCTCCTTGGAGGAGCCCATGAAACACTACAGAGGACATGACAGATTAAATATGAGTGCTGCTGTAACTACAATCAGATTTAAAAAAAAAAACACTTATTTATTTAGAAACAGAGAGAGATAGAGGAAGGCAGATATAGAGAGAGAATGGGCATGCCAGGGCTTCTAGCCACTACGAATTCTAGACACAGAGCAGAGAATGCAGAAATCAGTTCATAATGGGGGATTGGTATGTAACATATTTAAAGACATCATGCAGTCAGACTCCCAAAACAAGGAACCAACTTATTCAATCACAAACTAAGCAAATGAAACAGACAATTCCCCAAAGTAGAAGAAATGGCCAATAAATATATGGAAAAAAATTCAACATTCTTAGCCAATTTGGAAATAAAATCAATAACACACTGACATTCATCTTGCCCCAGTCTGAATGGCTGTCAGCAAGAAAACAAACGCTTAGAGAATTCGCTAGAAAAGAAGTCCTCACACTTGAAGATGTAAATTTGTGCAGCCCCTATGGATATCTAAACACAAAACAAAGTAAAAGAAAAATAGAACTGCCATATGATCCAGCTATGTCATTCCTAGGGATAGCTCTACAGGAATCTCAAGCAACATGCTACAGGGACGCATGCACATCCATGTTGATGTGGAACTATTCTCAATAGCTGAGTTATGAAATCTAGCTAGATGTCTGCCAGCAAATAAATGGAGAAACTGACATATATATGAAATAAGGAAAAATGAACATATTCTCTGCAGGAAAATATGTACAACTAGAGTCCATATCATCATTTTGATGAAAACAAGATAGACATAGGCAAATAAGTATTACATATTTTATATGTGGAATCTAGATTATAAGCATATACATGTATGTGTGAGAAAAGTGTCCATGAACTATCATTTCCTCCAGGGCTTGCTGTGAATGGCATGGGCATGTGTAGGACTTGTGTATGTTGCATGTGTATGTGTGTGTGTGTGTGCTGTGCATGGTGCAAGGTGAGTGAATATGTGCTGTGCTGTGTGTGTGTGTGTGTGTGTGTGTGTGCGTGTTTAGATGTTGAATGAGTATGTGTTGTGCATTGTAGTGTATGGGCGGGGTGTGTGTATGTGGCATGTATTGTTTGCCTGTGTGTGCTGTGGTGTTTATGTAGCATCTTTGTGTGTCTCCTCTGCAGGTGAAATACCTGCACATTTCCCATCCTCATGAATTGGCTGTTGCATGGCCGACACTGTAGTTTGTATCAGCATCTCCCACACTCTCAAGCAGGGATGGAAGATGCGGCCCTGCTGCATCCTGCCTTCTGCTTGGACCCCCCAGCCTTGAAGAAAGTTCACGGTTGTGCTAAGTATCAGCTTGGTACAATGATCTAAGACTGACTTGGTTTAGCAGAAGGCTCACAGTCACCATTTTCCTGGATGTCTGAGCAGTTGCCGAGCTCTGCATCGCCTGCAAAGTCTAGGCAGCAGACCAGATGCCTGCCTACCTGTGGAAAGAGCTCGTAGCCAGGTGGTCCTATAACTGCCCCCCATGGCAGAAGGAGGTGGACATGGCCCACTCCTGATAACTCCAAAAGAGCTCTATCCAGACGGTTTTGAATCTATAGGTCCACAAAAACTTAGTGTTTACAGTATTTAAACTCCAATGCTACCTGAGCTTGCAGCTATCAGAATAGCATTGCTGACTCCCACGTGCCCCCATGCAGACGTGGATACAGATGGGGGCAGATCTCAGGCAGCTGGCCTTCCGCCTGCTCCATAGCCACTCTTGCCTTTCCTCCTGCCTCCTGCCTCCCAGGGAGCAGGGCGTGAGTCTCCCCCTTCTTTCACAAGTGGGCAGCCCCTCCTCAGTCTAGCACCCGCTGTTGTGCTCCTTTCTCTTGTGAGTCCAACTTCAGGGCTTCTCTTTGTAGGATGTTTGCTTTCTTGACAAGGACTTCATCATGTTGAAAATCCAGGCTGACAGCATTTGAGGAAATCCCCTGGGTTACATCCACCTCTGCACCCATTTTCTTAGGACAGATGGTATGTTGTGACAGCTGCCAGATTTACCGAGACCTTCTGAGTCTTGGGAAGGATTCAAATAAAAGTAGAAGCTTCCCAGGGACATGGGGACTGTGGCAGGTCCTGCTTTTCCTTCAGTGTAGCTGCAGGTCCTTTGATCTGCTGCCCACTGACCCCTCTTGTGTCCATCTTTCTATCCATATGCTCCAGGGAGAACAGCATTGAAAACTCCCAAGGATGTTTTTGTTTAAGAGAGAGCAGCTTTCTGTACCGTGCTTGCTGTACATTTCCCCTCGATGTGCTGTTCTCCACATCCATCTTAGCAGCTTTTCATTTCTGGGAATGAACAGACCTCTCTTCATTATTTTTCCAAAGAAAAGTTACTCTTAAGTACCCTCCAGCTGCATCTTGCCATGTCATATATTACACTAGAGATCACAACCATCTCTCACTCAGGTCGTTTATTCTTATGGGAAGGTCTTTATCCATAACCCTCCATGAGAGTTTGGGAAGCCATGTTTCCTGTGTTGCTATATCAAAAAAATACTTAAAGCTAAGCACTTTATAAAGAAAAGAGGAAGGAAGAATGAGGGCTTCAGCAGGAGTAGGAGGGTAAGGGCAAGGGTTGTGAGTATGATCAAAACACATTGTATATATGTATGGAATTGACAAAAAAAAAAAAAAAGAAAGAAAGAAAGAAAGAAAGAAAGGGTCTATTTCACTCATAGTTACAGAATCCCAAGAAGTTGATTCTGGTATCTGCTTCCATTAAAGGCCTCAAGGTAGAAAATATCACATGGTAGGAGACTATGAAAGAGAGAAATAATGAAAGAGGAAGGAAGAGGGTGTGGAAGATCCAATTTGCCTCTTTAATAACAGCCCTTTCTTGTGAAAACTAAGCCTGTCCTCCAAGAACTGCATTCACCCCTCTGAATGTGGTGCCTTTGCTACCTTGATATCCACCACTGGACCACAGCTTCCACATCACTACATAAGGGACAGTTCCCAGATTATTCATTTTGGAGGGATAAATGATGTCTAAAATGGCACCACGTGGCATTATTGCTTTTCTCTTAGACTACATACAACCAGTCAAGGGGTGACCATGGCCAGCAGAAGTGCTTTCACATAGGCATGACTTGGGTCAATGCCATGTGAATGGAGACATGAGCAGGGATGCTTGCTAGCAAAAGCTGTTCCTGCCATGCCATGCAGATTTGTGAAGGGGATGTCACTGGAATCACACATGAGGTGGGAGGGCAAAGAAAACTGAAGACAGTAAGAGGAAGGACAGAAGGAGACTGTGGGGTACCTGCAAATAGAAGATTGGGCTCAGTCTCCGAGGTTTCTATTTCAGTCCAAATGATGTACCTGCCGTGACCTTGAAACAGGTCTTTCTCTTATGAGACTGCCTTTTTAAACCCCATCTCAAGAACATGAGCTTCATGACATGACATAGTTTTATCCCTGCATCTACTCTCTTCCTTATCTTGGGTAGTATTAGAACCCTGAATTCTACCAGCCCTCTATACTTGACACAGGCTGCATTTCCTATTTTTTCCTTGATAATACTAGACAACCAAAGATATTCTTTTATAAAACTTTAGTACTGATATTAAAGTCGGGAGACTGACATCAATGTAGTTCTAATCTTCATACCTTATTCTTATTTTCCCCATTGTCCCAGTAAAGAGTTCCACTATGAGAGGAAATCTCAGATGATGCTCCGGATGCAGTTCTTCCTTCTTACTCTCTCCTTAAGGTTAGAACAATCGTTCCTCATGCTTTCCTTGGTTTTTATGACCTTGACATTTTGAGAACAGACTGGTTATGTCTCAGTTTGTCTGATGTTTCCTCACAGTGGGGATCAATTTGCCCCTCTTGGGGTAGACTGGTGCAAAGGTGATGCCGGGTCTGCTCAGCCCTCCTTCAGGGAGGCGCACGTTGCTGCTCTTCCCACAGAGACTCGCCGTGCTCACTGGCTGAGGGCCTTACCTGTCATGGTTACTGTTTTCCTGCTCTGACTGTTCCAGAGTAACTGTTACTGGGAGCTTGTCTGAAGAGCTGCTTCTTGTTTGATGACTGAAAGGTACTAAAGGCACAATCATGCAAGGACAGCTTGCTCAGGAAGGCTATCTTAGGTCATGTGGTGACCTCAACTACTTGGTTAAACTGTCCTTTTCAGAACTGTATTGTCATTAGTAAAACAACCAAGTGGCAGCAGGGGCTAATCAGCTCTTTATTTTAATAGAAACTATATGAAAGAGCTACAGAAATTGCTCAGTGGTTAAGGCACTTGCTTACCAAGCCTGATGGCCTGGGTCGGATTCCCCTATACCCACAAAAAGCCAGATGCACAAAGTGGTGCAGGCACTGGAGTTCATTTGCAGCAGCTAGAGGCCCTATGGGCCTAGTCTCCTCTCTCGTTGCAAATAAATAAATAAATAAAATATTTTTTTAAAAAAGAAAGAAACTAGCCGGGCGTGGTGGCACACGCCTTTAATCCCAGCACTCGGGAGGCAGAGGTAGGAGGATCGCCGTGAGTCCGAGGCCACCCTGAGACTCCATAGTGAATTCCAGGTCAGCCTGGGCTAGAGTGAGACCCTACCTCGAAAAACAAAAAACAAAAAAAAAAAAAAAAAAAAAAAAAAAAAGAAAGAAACTGCTACGAGATAATTGCAATCTGAGTGAAGGCAACGTCAGTGCATTAAACAGAAGAGAAGCAATGACAAGAGGAGGCTCCAGGAAGCCCGGTGATCCACGCGTCACATTCACTGCTCCAATTTAAAGTGTCTTTCAATCCTCAAATTGGCACTTCTCAGGAGTTAATCCAGAGTAAAATTGGATGAAGAAATATTTGGGGATCAATACTATGTATTGTTTTCAACTGTTTGATTTAGCTGTCTCCAAGCTGGGACTTTTAAGACCGAAACCCATGAGCTCAACTTCTAAAGTATGGGTAACTCATGACTAAAAGGGACAGAGCCTCTGCAGGAAGCAATGCCTACAGCAGCTTATTTTTGTTAAAGTCTCCCATCTAGGTCAGAATGGCAAGAGAGGCAGATGAGAATTATTTCTAGCCCATCCAGCCTGATTCTTTGTTCTTTATCTTTTTTTTTTTTTTTTTTTTGGTTTTTCAAGGTAGGGTCTCACTCTAGCCCAGGCTGACCTGGAATTCAGTATGGAGTCTCAGGGTGGCCTCGAACTCATGGCAATCCTCCTACCTCTGCCTCCCGAGTGCTGATATTAAAGGTGTGTGCCACCATGCCCGGACATTTTTTTTTTCTTTTTTCTTTTCTTTTCTTTTTTTTTTTTTTTCCAGCCTGATTCTTATGGTAAAAGCCTGAATTGGTTAGGGACACAGGTCATGTCTGAGTGGAGACCTTGTCCAGTGCCTTCTGTGGTCTTCAGCATTGTCGGGATGCCCAGTGGTTTAAAGAAGAAAAGTGGTTAAGAGTTCAGTAAACATGACAATTTCATAAACCTATCTGAGGCAAGTGCACAGAACGTGTTGTCAGCAACAACAGGCTGTTGAGCCTGTGTGTATCAATAACTAGACATGAACTGTGATTGTCAAAGGGCGCTCGTGTCAAAAGGAGGTGAATTTTGACCCTTATAGAAGATGCATCAAATCCACATCAATTATAACTTTGTTTCCTGGGAAGAATCTTCTAAGATCTATGTAGAATCTTGATCCATATCTTTCTAAAGCTGTGTCATTCATCTTTTTATATCTTTTTTCACATCTAATTCACTTCTTAAACATTATTTACATTTTATTTATTTGAGAGCGAGAGACAGATAGACAGAATGAGCGCCCCAGGGCCTTCAGCAGCTGCAAACGAACTCCAGACGCATGTGGCACCTTGTGCATCCGGCTTACGTGGGTCCTGCGAGTGGAACCTGGGCCTGTGTCCTTTCAGTCAAGTGCCTTAACCACTGCGCCACCTCTCCAGCCCCTAATTCACTTTCAAAAGTTCAGTACAAGTTGGATTGGTAGCAGACCCAAGAGAGCCCTGAGCAGCCCCACCACTGCCTCTGCCCTGGTGACCATCGCCCCGGGCACCACCAGCAGCTCAGGGAACAGTGGCCTGCGCAGCCGCACATCCATGGCAAGGACAGGCAGGAACAAGAAGGTCATTGCAATGAAGGTTTTACTGATTGCAAATAAATAAATTAATTAAAGTAATAAAGATGCCTGTTTTTGGTATCAATACATTTTGTTTTGTTTAAAAAAAAAAAGTTTTTCTTCTCAATGAACCCTTAAAGGTCTTTAAATTGTTTCATATCTGGTCAAGTTGAGATTTTTAAGAACTTCATTAAAAAAAGATTATTTACTTACTTGTAAGTAGACACACAGAGAGAAAAGGAATGGGTGCACACCAAATGGGTGCACACCAGGGCCTCCAGCCGCTGCAATCGAACTCCACATTCATGCACCACTCTGTGCTTCTGGCTTTATGTAAGTACTAGAGATTCAAACCCAAGTCGTTAGGCTTTGCAGACAAATCCCTCTGTCTTTGTTAAACTGTGACCATGGATGTTTTAAGTCGTTTCTGAACCTAACTTGGAAACAAATCAACCATGAACATTTACAACACAGATTACTAACCATAACTCAACAAAGGCAGAGAACACCAGGCGTGTCCGAGCAAGGCAGCATGCCGTCCTCCCAAGGTCTGCGCCTCCACAACGCGGACCCTCACCATGCTCCGCCACCTTCGTTGTTTCTTTGCTTCTCATGAGAGCTTTAGTGTCCAACTCTGAAGCCCAAACCACACTGGTATAGTTTCTGGCTTTTTCTGGCTGTGTGACTACATATTCTTTGTTGCCATTTCTTATTAAAAAACAATTCAGTTTTCAATTGCTATATGCACATATAATTGGTACATTCTACTCTTGATGGATGATGATTTCTAGTGTTTAACTATTACAAGCAATGGGACTGTGGGCCACACATTTTGCAATAAATATTCTTGCATTTCTTTAGGGCACATACCTAAGAGTGACTTCCTGATGGGCAGGGTTTGTATGGCTTTAGTTTGTTTTCTTGTTGTTGTTGTTTCTCTGGAATGACTAGTAATTTTTATTTAATTTTGTAAGCCTAAGTTAAAAAGCATAGGCAGTTAACTTTTACTATTCAGTAAAAAGCAATCTTACCAACCCACTGGTAATTAATATGCTAAAAAGAGTTGTAAAATATTTTACTGAAAGCAAAATATTTAGAGAAAATAGACATTTATACAAAATTACAAAATGCTTGGAATAAGTACATTTCAAGGAAAGCACAAACTCATTTTAATTTATATTAGTTAAAGCCTTAAAAAATTTAAAAGTGGAAATTGAAATATGCAAACATGTATGAACATTCTACAAAAAATGGTTGTTTTTCCTGAGTGTACTAAAGCTATGAAACACGGGGTGACACGGGAGGTCAGGGCTTGGGGACTCTCAAGGACATTTCCTTTCTACCCACTGCTCTCTCCTTCTTCGTACTCTTGTTTGGAGATCGGTATCTGTTGAAAAGTACCCAGAGAAGCTAGAATGGAACCACCAATCCAGGAACTAAATCTCTGTTCCACCGTAGTATTTTTTTTTTTTTTTTTTTTTTTAGATTCTGGAGTGCTTTTTGTATTTTATTTATTTATTTATTTATTTATTTATTTATTTGAGAGAGAGAGAGAGAGCAGCAGACAGAGAGAAAGCAAGAATGGGCATACCAGGGCCTTTAGCCACTGCAAACGAACTTCAGACACATGTGTCCCCTTGTGCATCCTGCTTATGTGGATCCTGGGGAATCGAACCAGGGTCCTTAGGCTTCACAGGCAAATGCCTTAACTGCTAAGCCATTTCACCAGCCTGTCCACATAGTATTATTTGCAATCAGTTTCAACTGCATGCTTGGGGGAGTGTTCTGAGATAACTCTCTGTTTAGTCTGTCAGTGAAGCTCTGGATCGGCATGCTCCTGTCCAGCGTTAGTTTCACTACGCAAGGCCAAATGTTCCCTCAGGCTGCTCTGTGACATCTTGCTCAGCCAGCAGGTTCCCGGGGCTCCTTCTGCTCCATAGCCACATCTTCACATTGTCACAGGATTTCCTGTTCACCAATTTGGTGGATAGATATTAATAGTAATGCTGAATGTCAATGTTTGGCCATTAGAATGTCATTTTATTCAATTCGGGGTATCAAACTCAGGGCCTTCTGCATGCTAGGCAAGCATCTATGAGTAAGCTACCCTCCCAGCTTTGTGTACTCCTTTTAAAATGTTTGTTCAAAGAGGTTGTCAGTTGTTCATTGCAGTGTTATATTGGTATATATCTTCTGCATATTAGTGTTTTAATTAATAGATTTATGTGTATGAATGGGTCCACACAGGGAGGTCAGAGGACAACCTCGAAGTGTCTGTGCTCACCTTCTTGGAGATGGGGTCTCATGCTACTGCAAACAACTGTTAGATTAACTGGCCTGCAAGTTTGGGTCGTCCTGGTTCTGCCTTCCATTGCTAAAGGTGCTTTGTAATAATAGATGCTTGTACCACTTTGCACTAGGCTTTATGTGGGTGCTGGGGAATCGAACCTGAGCCAGCAGACTTTGCAAACAAGTGCCTTTAATAGCTAAACTACCTCCCCAGCCCTGGTATATTTGCTTTTGTCATTTGCATTTATGACAAAGTTTTTCCCCCTCTGGCTCAGGTTTTTACTCCTTAATTTGTCTTACTGGAAGTCTGGATTTCAAAGGAATGAAGTATTTCCCTAAGATAAGTGCTTGTTTTGAGAGCACTTCTTATACCTTGAGATAGTGAAGATTATTTTCTGTGTTCTTTCTAGCTTTTGGCTTTAATATTTAAGGTTTTGCACTTCCTAGATTGATTTTCATAGGAAAGGATTCCATTACATTTTTTTCCCATGTTGGTATCCAGTTGTCCGATTAAGCACCTTCTTTAACTCATTTAATCCTCACAGCTGCTGTGGTCGTTGCCTTTATGCCTGATACTCACACCTTGGTTATGCATCAGTTTTCTGGTTGGATGGGACAGGAGTCACTTCCTTCAGAATCTTCATGAGAGAATGTAAACAGGTCTGCACGCTAACATTCTCTCTAGTCTTCTCTGGTAGAGGCCCATAGTGAGGATTCATCTCAGAAACATTTATCACGACTTTTTTGTTGAGGAGAACAGCACACCATTTTATCACCAGAAAGTCCTGAGAACCAAGCTACACGGGTGGACCAGTCAAAAGTGAAAACCAGTCAGAACTCTACAGGAACCACCAAGTAAACGCAGCATTTGAGCAAGCCTCCAGTGAGGAGCAGAGGGTACTTTCACAGTGATGACACGGAGAGGTGTGCTTCTGGAGAAGACCATGGCCCGAGCGAGCTCCGAGAAAAGCTGCATGGAGTTGTAGGACACAGCGTGGGGCACTGAGCACACTGGAACTGCGTGTACCTGTGGGGCCAAGCGCTGAGGACCCTTTTGCCCCCTGCCTGACTCACTGTGAAGTCACTCCTTTGCTCCCAACCAAAGGAGCCTCAGGGCTAGAGAGCCGGCCTGGTGGTTAATAGCACTTCCATTGCAAGTATTAGGGCCTGAGGAGACCTGAGAGACCGCTTGGGTTTGATCCCCAAGATCCACCACGTACACAGCTAGGCATGGCCACATGCATCTGTAAAACAGTCCCACAGGTGAGCAGAGACCAGGAATAGCTGAGGCTGGCAGTGGTAGAGAGGTCTACCAGTTGCTCCCTAGTAGCTTTCCAAAAGCGACTAGGGCAGAGACCCATGCTGCTGTGGGCTAGCCACCACCTTCTTCAGGCAGGCTCCTCTTGCATGCTTCTCCCTCTCCAAGCAGAAGGGGTCAACTCCCGAGTTCACCCCAGGGTGTGGCTCCAGGGAGAGAGAGCAAGCAGCAGGTTACCTGTTTCACATCCAGCCTAGGCTTACGATGTTGTCAAAGCGGGTTCTTCCCTTTGCCTAGTATTCAGCTTAGTTCCCTAGGATGGGAACTGAAGTAAGGACGACTCAATTCCAAGCCTTAGCTATGCAGGCTGTGTGTTTTTATACTGTTCCTGACATGATAGCTTATGAAAGGCTCTGGAAATTTCCATCCTGAAAAACCACAAGCTAGCAGGCTCTATGCAGTGATAGAAGACTCTTTTGTTAGAGGCTGAAGCAAATCTCTCCTTTGGGCCTTGCTTTCCAGGTCCAGACATAACAAGGGCTTGATGACGTGACCTGGAAAGTTCTCTTTAGTTCTCAGTCTACAAGTAGAGAAATGACTGAGTGGGGGTATTTTAGGTAATCTTTGACAACAGTCAGTGCTTTTGATTCTACAGTTTTTAGCTCAGTGGCTCCTCAGGGTGTAGACTGCTGTCCATGGGGGCTCTGCCTTCATCTTTGCGCTGAGAGAGCCATTCTGCAGGAGACAAGCTGGTCATGATTTCTAGTTATGGTCATCTATTTTTGAGAACCGCTGTATTGATCTGTCATTAGAGAAATGATTAGAGCCTATAATACATGTGACCCCAGACATTTAATTACTATGAATAGTGAAAACTTCAGAATCATGTCACCAGAAGGTTCTTTCTTTCACAAAGTGACTTTGTTCTGAAATTTCCCAGCAAATCTCCACTCATGCTGAAGCACCAATAACAATTGGTCATGGCTGAGCCCAGAGGATGCATTTCTTTCTCTTTTTAAAATTTCTGCTGGATCTACTCCCTGTTGTACCAATGTGTTATTGAGACCAATTTTATTGGAAGCTATGCTTCGTTTTCCATGACATATATATTTGCATGAGTAATATAGCTTTATTAACTGGAGACTTTTCTCAGAGGTTAAACTTGGATCAGCAGAAAATTGCAAGTCATCTAAGTGGAATGTCATTAAAACTCCTGAAAATGATGATCTAGTTTATAGAGTTTTAGTAGCTAACGAACAACTGCTGAGGTTCTAGACGTGTATGCTATGGTAGTTTGAATGTATGCCCCCCCCACACACATTCAGGAGTTTATTAAAGCTTGTAATTTAGACCTCCAGCTGCCTGATTGGACGAGGTGTCACTGTGGGCAGCTTGAAGGTGTGGGGGCAGATCTGGAATTTCCAGCCAAAGATATGCAAAGTGCTAGAGCTTTGTCTGGAGTTCCTGAGTGTGTTTGCTGTGTTGGTGATGTGGCTTTTGGTTTTTCTCTCTGTGTGAACCTGTAAAAAATGGGCCAGCGTCCTTTGCCATTATGGAACTTCTCCTCAATCTGCAAGCTTCAATAAATCCCTTCCTCCCACAGCTTGAACCTGAAGTGTCTACTATATGTGCTTTCATGATGTAACAATGTATCAGCTCCTGTAGATTTGGAGAACAGAAATGTTGTTAAAGACTATTACTAATATCATTTGAGAGAGGGATCTCTATACATTGCAGACTCCTGTAAATTTTTACCCTGGGATGCTAATGAGATGCTAATGAATTTGTTCTAAGAAGGAACATGACCTCTCAACTTACTAACTCAAAAGAAGTGACTACTTAATGCAAGTTCTTCACATGCTTCAAAGCAGTTATTTAAAAGAAGGTTTAATAATTCTACCTTTGGGCTGCAGAGATGGCTTAGCAATTAGGGTGCTTGCCTGCAAAGCCTAAGAACCCAGGTTCACTTCCTCAAAACACACGTAAGCTAGATGCACAAGGTGGTGCATGCATCTGGAGTTCCTTTGCAGTGGCTGGAGGCCCCAGTGCTCCCATCCTCTCTTCTTCTCAAATAAATGAATAAGATAAAAAGTAAAAATTTTTAAAAAGAATTCTACCCTTGTAGTGCAGGAGGACCGTTTGTGAAGTTATAGCTTCCCAGTGACTACACGGGAGAGTTCAATCTGCAGTCCTTGGAGAGTAACTACAATCAGTCAGTGGAGTAAATCCATACTCGGTGGAGGAAGAGATAGGAAATTAGCAGCTTCTCACCCAAAGACAGCCCAAGTCCGTGACTTCTGGAGCCAGACAAGGACACGCCATCTGTCTTGTGCTTAGGAATCAGATGACAGAGTCTGGGCTGCTACAGCAATGGGAAATTGAGGGGAAACCATTGCAAACGATGAAGAACATAAAAGGGAGCCCACATTTCTGACAATAAGATCTTTCTAAATCTGTGGCTGCATTTATGGGATAAAACCTTGAAGCATGCATTTATGGGATAAAACCCAAAACTCCAAGTTTACATAATTTACATAGAGGTTTATAAGTTTACATAACTAAACAGAGATTTCAACCACTGTCTGTGACAGAGAAGACAAAATTTAGACTTTGGGTCCCATAAGTGAGCTAACTAAAGTGAATGAGTCAGCATTGTTGGAAAGAACATAGCAGAACCCATAATCTCTCTGAAATATCGTTCCTAATGTCCAGTATACAACCAGTATCACTCCATATGTAAATAAGCATCAAATATGAACCACGACCAAAGGAAAGAAATAAAAGCTGGAGAGATGGCTTAGCGCTTAAGGCACTTGACTTTGAAACTTAAGGACCCAGGTTCAGTTCCCCAAGACCTGCATAAAGCCAGATGTGCAAGGTGGCACATAAATGTGGATTTTGTTTGCAGTGGTTGGAGGTCCTGGTAGGCCCATTTTCTCTCTGTGTGTTTCTCTCTCTACCTCTCTATCTGCCTCTCTCTCTCTGTCCTTCAAATAAATAAAAGTTTTTGAAAAGAGAAATTAATGAATAACAAATTTGAGATGATTCAGATGTTAAACTTATCAGATAAATATTTTAAAGATTTTTTGAATCTCTGTCCAATAACATGAAAGAACAATTGTGACTGGATATATGGAGAATTTCACATAGGAGCATATAATAAATAAAACAAGGAAAAGAAGCTACTGAAATAAATGGGAATCCTAGGGAAAAAAAATCTCCATACTAATAGATTTGTTGATGGACTTGTCAGTTGGAGATGAAATGTGAAATATATAAATAGAAGTAGATTGACAGTAACTTTTGAGCTTTAAGAACAGAAAGAGAAATGATTAGAAGAAAAATCAACTATGCATAGGTAAAACACCGCACCCCTAACAATGTAGCTGAAATATCAGGAGGAAAGAAAATAGAACAGGACAGACAAAATGCCTAAAGACCAAGAGGTTACAAATATCCAAGATTTGGTGAAAAACATAATGTGTTTAACTCTGGTCAAACTCTAGAGAACATGTGTAGTTGTTCCCTGAAACAAACAAGCATGAAATGTCAAGTTTTCAGATTAGGCTTCTTTAAAAATGTACTGTTTTGTCTTTTGATTCACTGTTTTGTTTGAGCAGCAGAAAAGTGGGCAAAATATGAGTTCCTCACAATGCAACAGAACAGATGTTAGTAAACAGAAAAACTTAAACACACACACACATACACACACACACACACACACACACACACACACACACACACACACACATACACATACACAGTACTAAACAATTTGTAATCACAGCAACAAGAAACCAGTACTGTTGTACCATCATGGTCTTTGGGATGTCACAATATCCTTGCTGACATTTCAGATTACCATCAAAGAACCATATTGCAGCAGACTGAAGTGAGAGGGAGAGTTTGGTTTGCTTGTGAACTTCTGTTGTGTCCAAAGTAGACTCCAAATTTGAGAAGAGGAAGGATTGAGAGATTAACAAAGTCAGTAAAGGCATTCAAGCCAATGAAGGCTGTTGAGCTGTGTTAGTTTGTTTTGCATTACTATAGTAAAATATCTAAGGCAAAGTTATCTAAGAAAAGAAAATAAGCTAATGATGGCTCCAGTTCCAGAGGTCCAGCACCCAAGGGTTGCATCTGATAGGATGATGGTCTTTCTGGCAGAGTACTAATATGGTGCAAGGCATCACATCCCAAGGAAAAATAGAGGGTGTGTGTGTGTGTGTGTGTGTGTGTTCTATCTTCTCTTCTCAGAAAGCCACCAGGATTCAGTCATGGGTTCCACCCTGATAATCTTATCTAATTCTTATGCCCAAATTCTAATTCCCAAAGACCCCACCTCTAAACACTACAGTCAGTTAACTTTCTACTCAGTACCTTATATATTTTAACATGTGGAACCACAGGAGACACACTCAAGCCATATCCAGACTGAAGCAGAAACAAAATGTCCCAATCCTACTTCTCATTGATGTAGCCTGGGGAGAGTTAATTAGAAAACAGATGTTTAAGAAACTCTATGAGGACTTTGGACACCTAGGACCATATGTGCCCATCATCCAAAAGTCAGTGCCCTTCCCTCATGATGCT
Source organism: Dipus sagitta (assembly GCA_036346955.1). NCBI lineage: Eukaryota > Metazoa > Chordata > Mammalia > Rodentia > Dipodidae > Dipus > Dipus sagitta. The sequence goes on from CM070786.1 coordinate 65,365,228, forward strand.
ACCAAAGCCACATCACTTTTTAGGCTCTATCCTACCGGGTTTGGGCTCTCACTTTCTCCATGTTCCTCAGCCTTAAAGATGTCCTTACCTCTCACTTCTTCACTGCTGGGGGGCAGGAATATACCTTTCCCAGAGAACTCAAATCAGCCACAGAATTTCTTTTGGAATCCAAAACTGGATCCCTGAAAACCTGAGGTTGCCTATTAATCAAATAATCATATAATGATACCCATCCTACAGTTCCTCTGATCATTTGAAAAGGGGTTTGAATTCAATGAGAGTCAGTGGAAATTACCCGAAGGCAGAGTGAAAAGAGCACTGGAGGACTTTGAGGTTCAGCCTTGTCTGTGTGTGACTCCACCAGAGCCCTTCAGAGCCTGGGATTGCTCATCTGAAAACCATGGATCTAAACCCATCTTACTGCTCTTGCAGAATTCTTGCGAGAGGTAGATGAGAGCCTGTGTGCAATGGCCAATATGATAAAATGTAACAGAAAGGAGATCGCATGTTATTCATCTATGAAATTTCTTTGAAGAACTATCAGCACAAAATCAACTTGTGATTTCTCTCAAAGCTTACGTTGTCTGCAGGATACTTCTTTGATGTGGGCACTCTCCGCATCTTTGCTTTCTGAAATGATAAATCATAAATGTAGTACCAGATGTTTCTTTGTCCCCACTTTCTGGGAAACATGTCAGAGGTGACCACTGGATGCATTTAGGCCAACCTGGCAAAGCTCTCAGTATCTAAGACCTACAGCCAAGAAAGCAGATGGTTTGAAATATTTAGTACTGTCATTTACAAGTCTGTTGATGTTTAACCCATTGTGTTCATTTGCAAAAGTTTCTATTAAGTTGACTTTAATGTTTAAAACTTCTTACATAATGATTCAAACATACCACAAAATAACATGATTTTTATTTATTTATTTATTTTATTTATTTATGTGTGTGAGAGAGAGAGAGAGAGAGAGAGAGAAGAGAATGGGTACACCTGGGCCTCCAGCCACCTCAAACAAACTCCAGATACATGTGCCTCCTTGTGCATCTGGGTCCTGGGGAATTGAACTGAGGTCCTTTGGCTTTGCAGGCAGATGCCTTAACTAGTAAGCCATTTCTCCAGCCCAATAACATGATTTTTAAAATTTAACTAATATTATTTTTTAATGTGTTGTCCTCTTCTCTTGAAAATTACAGTTGAGCAAGCTAATTTTCCTCTTTGGAAAGTACTGATAAGGGTCTGTCTTACTATATACTTACAAGTGAGAAGAAACTGGAGGTTAAGGTCTAAGGACGTGGCACTCACGAGTACTGAAACATGAAATGAGATTTCTTCCCATTCTTGAAAGACCTCACATCCTGCAGGAACTCCAAATTACGTCATGACAGATGGAGCCAAGCTCAAAATCAGCACCGATGGTTGCTCACATTTTATTTTGCTCTTAGTGATATGTCCACTTTACTTAGCCACCTGCAGATGAGATCCAACTCTGTCACCTTCCTTTCCTCCCCGTCCACAACGGAGCACTCATTTCCTTCTTCTGCTGAGAGGAGGGGACTTGCTTGCTTCAAGCTGCAAGTGGTGCTCAGTCCCGCAGGGTTTATGAGAAGACCAGAAGAGACCTGGGCACTGCCATGGCTATGGTCTGGAATTTTGCTTACCACTTTGCTGAATTTTAATAAAAATCTGATTAAGCAGAAAATGTTTCACATGCCTATAAGTGAAAAAAAAAAAAAAAAAGAACAGTGATATGCAAACCACATCAGTGGGCTGATCACCCTGCACTGGGCAAACACAGCATGCTGTGTCTTATCTTCCTTGGAGAAGAGTCTTCCCCCAGAATGATGTGCAAGCGCACTGAGTTTTCATCCCTTTTATGGTCCCACCAGTTGACAACTGATATCAGAGGAATAACTCTAAGATATCAATATCTTCTCATACTTGTTTTTTAATTTTTCTATTTATCTGTGAGCAGAGAGAGACAGAGAGAGAATGGGCATGCCAGGGCATCTAGCCACTGCAAACAAATTCCTGATGCATGTGCATCTGGCTTTATGTGGATACCAGGGAAATGTACTCTGCTCATTAGGTTTTTCAGGCAAGCGCCTTAATGGTTGAGCCTCTCCAGCCCTTCTCACATGTCTTTTTAAATGCCCTTTCTGTTCTCCTCTCATCCCAGACATGAAATGTAGGAAAGGGTGATTTTCCATTCATATTGTCCAGATGACTAATCGCACAAGACCAGAGGGTCTCAAATGCCTTCCCAGGAAGAGATCATGTTCGCTGTCCTGCAGCCGAGACACACAAGCACAGCCAGAGGTCAGGTTTGTAAGGCCGGATATGTACTCCCTCTCGACTCCTTCTCTCCTTTCAGCTTTGGGAAAGAAGCACTTGTTAAGCAAAGTGACTGCGCAGGTACTGTGATACTAAGCCGTCCATAGGACCTAAGAGGACGGCACTGTTCCACTTGTTGCCTTGTCTTGCAAAGGCTCCACTCTGAGGAGTCAGAGAGCCCTGAGTTCTCCTCTTTTAAAGCAGGGAGGGTGAGGGCCAGCTCTCTCCAGGACACGGCAGCCTTGCTCAGAGCCTTGAGGGTCCAAAGAAGCTCAAGTGGGATGGAGCTGGAACTATGGACACAGCAGACAAAGGAGAGTGAGGGTGGGGACGCCAGTAGATAAGTGAAGAGGAAACTCAAAGTGGTTTCTTTATGGGCTGATCAGCAACTTGATATGGGTATCAAGAAAAGTTTTGCACCATTATATGAAACATGTATAAGTGTATCATTATAACCACAGCATTTTATTTTAAATACTGAAGTGAATTAACACACTATTGAAAACGCTGCATTACTTTACGAAAGCTATTAACACATGCTAATTGTACAAATAAATGAGATTCACTGTGGACACACATCTTGCCTTTATCATGCCCATCCATGCTTCATGTAACCTTTTCCACATTCCTCTTCTCTGTTTTCCTCAGCCCACTTCCTAGTACTTTTAAAAATATTTTACTTATTTATTTACTTGAGAGAGAGAGAAGGAGGTAGAGAGAGAGAAGAAAAACAAGGAAAAAGAGAGAGAGGGGGAGAAAGAGAGAATAGGCATTCCAAGGTCTCCAGCCACTGCAAATGAACCCGTCACATGTGCCATTTTGTGCATCTGGCTTATGTAGGTGCTGGGAAATCCAACCTGGGTCCTTAGGCTTCTTAGGCAAGTGCCTTAATCTCTAAGCCAGCTCTCCTGCCCCACTTCCTAGTTCCTAATAGTCCCTTTTCTGTTTTCCAAATGCTGTCCTATTGGTAAAAGTTTGGCAATTTTTATTTCATGAGAAGACTGGCTTTTATTCAGAGGGAATGCATGCTTCCTTTACAGGGAAAATCAAACTAGGGAAAAAATATCAGCTGAATTAGTTTTCAGAGCCATACCTGTTCTCTGTATCACAGGTTGAATAGCATTAGAGTATAAAAACACTGAAGTAATTGAAATTAAACACTGAGAATTTGGGTTCTGAAATCCAACAGGCCTAGAGTGGGCTCCCGTAGCTGCCACTTGACCTGATGTCCCAGGAGCACTTCTTCGTTTGTCTTACGTCATCTGTGCAGGCGAGCACGCTGACATCTCGTCAGATTCTCAGTTCCCTCACTGTGTCTCAGCAGGCGGTGCACTCACTAAGTGCTAGTTGACAGTGTACTTCCATACTTTCTGCTGTCCCTTTATTAAGCACCCCCTCTTTACCAGGCCTTATGCTACTTGTTAGCGCCAGACAGGTGAATGGGATTCGGGTTCTGTACATAATAATTCCCGCATTTAGGTTCTTTCTGCTTTACACAGAGATTCTAGATGGAGAAGACACATCCAGGTGAGTTGCTTTTCTGACTTCTAGCACAGGTGCAAAGGAAACAGCAGCACGCATGCCTGCTTCTAGTACCAGGGGACGGACACTTCAAGTGGCTCTCACTGGAAGCAGCCGAAATGCCAACCCCACCTGGCTGGAGCAATAGGCAGAACTGAACACCTGGAAATCCAGAGCAAGGGCGCCCCTGATGTTCACTGAATTCTTTGGTTCTGGGTCCATCTTCCCTGGAATTGTTCACTACAATCTGCAAGACATTGGCTTCACCTCTAGAGGGGAAGAGGATCTTCCCAGACTCCTTGACTTCCATGTCCCTGACTTAAATCGCATGCCGACTTCTGAAGCAGTCACTCCCAAAGGAAGCGTGAGACCCCCAGGCCTGGAATTCTCATGGGAAGGATAGCAAACGAGAAAGCAATCGTGTTCCCAATAAACTATGAGAAAATGTCAGAAAACCCTCTAGGAATTCCAGAGGAACAAACCACCATAGGAAATGTCAGACTCTGAAAAACTTCTAGCTATGAGAGTCTACCGTAATTGCTTAGTTTACAGAAAAGGAATTAAAGACCGACACAAAAAGAGTTTCCCGAGCCAGGCGTGGTGGCGCACGCCTTTAATCCCAGCACTCGGGAGGCAGAGGTAGGAGGATCGCCGTGAGTTCGAGGCCACCCTGAGACTCCATAGTGAATTCCAGGTCAGCCTGGGCTAGAGTGAGACCCTACTCGAAAAACCAAAAAAAAAAAAAAAAAAAAAAAAAAAAAAAAAAATGAGTTTCCCAAGGTAGCATAGCCGACTGCAGCATGACTATGACTCCAACTTGAAGATCAGTATTTCAAACCAAGTGCGCCTTCAGCAGCAGCCTGCTGTGTTTATCATCCCAACCAACAGAAACGAAACCAGAGCACATGACAGGACAGCTTTTCCACTGCTCCAGAATCCCAGCGGCCGTGGAAACCGTTAACTGGTCCTGGGGAATGGTGAGGGCAGGTTATTGCTTACGTCACCCTTCACTTCTTCCAGGTGCATAGAGTCCCTTTCGCCATTCTTGTCCTGTGAAGCTGCTCTGTTTCTTATTGATAGAATGTTAAAAGGACACCCAGTGATCTGAAGGAGGGCTGGAGTGGTCAGGACGCATGCAGCATGAATGTGTTGCAGTTATTGTTTTATGTTACAACCTGATGTACCCGCGATGCCAGATGTGGTATGGATGGATTCTTCTAAATTCACAGTTTATTTGTGCAAGAGTTCATTATTATTAGAAACATCATTATTATAAAATTATTTTGTAAAGCCTTTGTTTAGTGCATTATTTCATCTTACTTGGAATGAATCCCAGGATAGTAAGAATAATATTATTCTAGTCATCACCTCTACATATTAAAGTGCTTATACTTATTATTTTAAAAATAGCTACATATAGTTTAGTGGACTTTTTGTTTATTTATTTGATCCACATCCCTGTAACAATTTTCTGGAATGAAGAGATTCACGTGAGCAGCTTCCCTGGTTTCCCATCCTAGACCAGCAACTGAAATGTCAATGTGAATCTTTAATGTCACCGTGTCAGCAAGCTAGGTGTCTTCACCTTACCTGTGACCACGGGGTGCTCTCATGCTGCAGCATGCTTGGGTGAGGATCTCATGTTACTACGAAAAGACATGTAAACCCCATAGCCCACAGTCACTTTGTTTCCTAAATTCCCACCAAAAGGCTTCGGTTTCCATTGAAAAGCAGTTCTGTTGCTTAAATGATGTGTCTGGCTTAGGCATATTTCATCTACAGTCCAAAACTTTCTTTTCTCATCCTCTGCTTTTTTTTATCCAATGAGAATTGTATCATTTCTAAATATTTGATGAAGGCAGGAAAGGGGATTAGCCCTCCACACTTCAGGGACTTGTAGATTTGCTCCCAGTTGGAGGCATATGCATCCTAGGAATATCAAAACCAGTGACCTTTTGGATGTCAATTTGTTTCTCCATCTGTCCCACAACGTCAAGGTGAGAAGCTGGGCTGATGCAAATGAGCTGAGCTGATCCTTCGGGGATCAATGCATCGATTCCTGAGCATTGATCTTCATGGAGGCCTCTCCTCATGGTCTCCCCATTAGAAAGAAGCTTGCACACGACCTCTGGGGAATGTTCTCAGTCTTATGACACTGATTCCTTCCCAACTCGCTTTTTTACTCTACGGCTTCTTTCAGCGTCTTCTAATATTCTAGTAGTCCTTTTATTATCCCAAATGAAACTGTCTACTTCATTTCTAGCTGCTTAATAATGATGGTTCAGTGTTTCATGTTGGAAAAAAAAACTTTTTTAGGAAAATGTATTTTAATTTTCTGAATTTACACTAGTTTTGTCACATAGAGAGCAACACCATTATAGTCTGCATTAACAATAACCTGTGAAATGATATTGTATACTTGTCTATGATCAAATTATAAACTTAACAAGTACAGTCCAGATAAATTTTAGGATCATGCTAGCAATTTAAAGTAAAGGGGATTTGAACTAAGTTGGTCATTAACATGAATCATTATTATAAATCCTGATTTCAGGTAATTATTTCTGAGCCTCTTGCTTTTGAACAGATGGATGACAATAATTACCATGGGCCTACCTATAGATGTATATGATTTGAGATTCGATTAGATTGGATAGGTAGATGATTAGATAGATGATAGACAGATAGATCTTCTGTATATTATCTTTCTTCAACTCTCTTTTATTTGAAAGAGAGAGAGAGAGAGGCAGAGGGAGGGGGGAGAGAATGGGAGTGCCAGGGCCTTAAGCCACTGCAAACAAACTCCAGATGCATGTGCCCCCTTGTGTGCATGTGCTTGTGTGTTTGCATTACTGTGCATGCGTCTGGCTTATGTGGGACCTGGAGATTCAAAAATGAGTCCTTAGGCTTTGCAGGCAAGCATCTTAACTGCTAAGCCATCTCTCCAGCTCTAAACTCTGTGTTTTGTATATGGCACATTCAAGCCATTAGTTTTATTTCATTTAAAAAGTTAAACAGGGATGAAGGGATGGCTTAGCAGTTAAGGCACTTGCCTGCAAATCCAAAGGACCTTGGTTTGATTCCTCAGGACCCACATTACCCAGATGCACAAGGGGGTGCACGCATCTGGAGTTCGTTTGCAGTGGCTGGAGGCTCTGGTGCACCCATTCTTTCCCTCTCTCTCTCTCAAATCAATAAATAAAAATAAACTTTTTAAAAGTGGAACAGTTCTCTTCTTATTTGAGTTATTTCATATGATACAGTTCAAAGACTGATAGCTCCCTGTTTGGATTTGAGACCCTACATCTCTATGTACATACTTCTTTTCTTGGTCTGTGTACTGTTTGACTTTGGCTTCTGATGAGAGTATTCTTTTAGTCTCTACACCTGCTACTCACCTCCAAGATAACCACCAAACTATAACCCTGACCCTAGTGAGGCAATGGGCTCTACAAGTCACCATACAGACAGAAATTGTATTGACCCATTGTTGTGTTGACTTTCATGTTGCTGGGACAAAACACCAGACCAACAGTAGGCAATGGGAGGAAAGGATTTGTTTTGATTTGCAGTCTTGAGTGGAAACTTCAGGTAGCAGGGAAAAGATGGTCTTAGAGCAGAGGTTGGACATCACCTCTGCCATAGCAGGTGTAAGATAGTAAGAGAATGAGCTGAGCTTTAGCAAGGGGACACTGGATGTAACACTCCAAAGCCTACCCCAATGGGACACCTCTTCCAACAGAGCTCCTCCTCTAAAATTGCCACTAGCTGGGGATCAAGCATTCAAAACACATGAGTTTATAGGGGCATCTGATTTAAACAACCACAATCATATTGCCTCCCCTTTAATTATAAATTACTCAATGCCTGAGGTTGTGTGTTATCCCAAGAATAGAATCTAGTACAGATGTTGATACAAATATTCAAATATCATGAACTGGTGACCCAGGCATACAGTCTTTCAAAAACATATTTAATTGGCCATAATTCTCTTTTGGAAAGATCTAAGTGAGTTCCAAAAGGGCATGGATGCTTGGGCTTTGAATGTGAACTCCTGCCACTCTAGAAGTCTAAAATCACATTTCATAAACATTAGTTGCTTGTTCTAAATGTCTTTGTGATTGACACGGTAAGACCTGGATTTAACCAGGCAATTATTTTATGGCCATTCTGCCACAATTTTACCATTTTAAGAAAATGCATGCTGGGCTAGGAAGACGGCTTAGCAGTTAAGGCTCTTTCCTGAAAAGCCAAAGGACTCAGATTCAAAAGCCAGATGAACAAGGTGGCACATGCAGCTGGAGTTCATTTGAAGTGGCTAGAGGCCCTGGCATGCCTATTCTTTCTTTCTCTCTCTCTCTCTCTCTCTCGTGTGTGTGTGTGTGTGTGTATGTTTGACTGGCTTGGGTGCTCCATGTCACAACAGAAGCAAATGAACTCAAGGCCTTGCATATCTAAGCATGCACTTTACCATCATCTTCCATTCACTGTAACCTGAAGTTTTCTTGTGAGATAACATCATCGCATCATGACTACATGTTTGGCATTGTTTATATAAGGAAGCCTCAGTGACTGGTGATAATGACCTCCCTATCATTCTATATGTATGAGCAGCTCTAAGTCCCTGAAGAGATAGGATTTGAGACAGCAAAGAATACACTTCTAAGTCAATTCACAGTGACAAAGGAATTGCAGGCCTACGTGACGTCAAGGCTCATCCATATGTTTAATGGATAGTAGGAAATGTGTCCCTTGCTTTCTGTTTAATCTGGTGTTTTATTGATGATGATTAAGTTTGATTGAAAGTGATTAAAAGGACAAACATAACAGCGCTCTAAAAGGAGATGGTCCAGGGCTGGAATAAGAGCTCTGATTCATTCAAACCATTGCAGCAGCCAGGTGAGGTGATACACGCCTGTAATTCCATCTCTTGGGAGGCTAAGCCAAGAGGCTTATAAGGTCAAGATCAGCCTGGGCTGCAGGAGAGCCTGTCTCAAAGAAAACAAGTCTGTTTCCTTCACCATGGAGTTCATGAATCCCATGGCTCCTTTAGCTCCAATCATCATGTTCTAGCAAAAAGATGGAAAAAAGAGCATGCAAGGGCAGCAGCCACAGCCTTTATAAATTCACACATGCAAAGAGAGAGAGAGAGAGAGATACATATCTGGCCCTCTATTTTCACCCCTTTGTCCACAGTAGTCATCTGGCTGTAACTAGTACATGAGCTGTAAGGAAATATTCTGCTTGCAACAATTGCTCAGCTAAAACTTGGAGGCTCAGTCACTTTCGAAGAAAAGAAGACTGGCTATTAGAGATGCAAGGTGACAGCCCAGTTCTGGGGTCAGAGCATCTGTGGACCAATGCTTGGAAGAGGCTCTTGTGTGAGGTCCCATGGTGGTGTTTGAGGAGCATCCATGTGCATCTTTTTCTCACACTGCCAGGAAAATGGTGACATTGAACAGTTGTGTGGGACTGTGGCCTGCAGCATGAAGCTTTGGCTGCAGAGGGCCTGAACTGTAGATCTTCACTTTCCAGTGCACAGAACAGGGACTCGTGTCTGTAGCTACCTTCATCCAATAGGAACTCACAAGACTCCCCTCCCCGCTGCAAATAGCACCCAGTTGTCTTTTGTGGGAGGTCAAGGAAGCCTGTGGCAGTCCTTGATGTCTTGCCAGCAGCCCTGGCATCTTGATTCTAGCTGCAGTTTCACACTCAATGCAGACTGATGGCTGAGCTGCATTCAGTGGTACCTGGACCAACATTTCTAAAAGAACTTTGCACATCAGCAACCAAAGGATGGCACAACAAACAGAACATCGGTGGGCTCCTGAGGACACGGGACAAGGGGACAAGTGCACGGGTGAGGAGTCCCACAGTCACAGAAGACAACAGAGATAAAGTGACGGGTGATACCCGGACAAATGCTGAGAATTCACGAGACAGGAATAGCCTCCAGTCCAGTTTCAGTTACCAACAGTCAACTGAGGCCCCAAAATATTAAATGGAAAATTCCAAAACCCAACAATGCATGAGTCTTGAGAGCTGTTCTGAGTGTCATGGTGGAGTCTCGTGCTGTCCTGTTCCACCATGCCTGGGACGCAAACCTTTGCCCAGTGTACACACACCTCATATGATACCAGTTCATCTGTCACTCTGTGGTCCCTTCAGTTATCAGGTTGACAGGGTCACAGTGACATAGTGCTTATGCTCAAGTAACCTTTATTCTACTTAAAAATGGCTCCCAAGTGCAAGGGTAGTGATGCTCCACTTTTAGCCACGTATTGCCATAATCATTACTATTAGTCATTGTTAATCTCTCATGGTGCCTAATTAATAAATTAAACTGCACTATTGGTATGTATGTAGTGAAAAAGTATAGTATGCCCAGGGCTCAATACTAGTCTTGAGTTAAGTATGCTATGAGGGTCTTAGAATGAACAGCCCTCAGATAAGGACAGACTACCATATATAAATGGGCAAGTGTTAGGCCTTATGCAAACACAGGCTGGCTCATAATCTGGGTCAACCCATTATCTATGTCTGTATTTCTTAAGCGTTTTCTACTTATACCCCTTTTAATTTAAGAAGTGTTCACAAGACTCTGGATACCTAGATATGTAAACTAAGCACACAAATCAAGCATTTACTGACAATAAATTATAAAGTCTTTTAACAATTTAATAATTATAAACTTTTTAGTATAGTATACTTTAGTATAATTATCTTTTATATATATATACATATATATATATTTCACACTTACTAAAGATGAAAGCAAATGCACATGCTAATGACATGGATAATTTCTTTATTTTTACACGAAGAGTTAAATCTTGGCTGAATATTTGGAGCAGCATGACACAGAGCATCTTCAATATTTTTCAGCATTTATAGATATTTTGATTTTATAATTATCAATACTGAGAAGATTGCTTCACATACATATGTAGTACAAAGCAGCAGAAGTATTTTTAGAACCATTTCAGAAACCATTGGAGATTCTGCCTAATCCAACCTCAGAACTTATTGAATGAGCTTTTACTGAACTCAGGTCAGTTCAAACAGTAATTTTTAAAAGCAAACATTCTAACACATTATAATCCAAAGATATACCAATTTGATACATGCTGAGAAATGAAGATAGGAAAGTGGTGAAATATGATTAAATCAACATGTTTCTGTAACAGCAGAAAACTTCATCGACCCGGCAAAGCACGTCAGTTCATGGCATACAACAGTCTGGGGTCTGCGCCAAGGCAGTGCTCACTGGCCCCATGCAGCAAGCCGGCATGCACACCACCGCATGTGCACGCCGTGCGTTCAGAACCGAGGCTCGGGTGATGACGTGTGACAGGACACCAGCGAGCATTGCCAGAGACAGCTTGGATTCGTCACACAGCTCCCTTTGAGTTAACTGTTTGTCATCATGCCGTCAGAAACCTTCTACTGTGCTCAGTCTTTTGCAACCCCTACATTCAGGTAGGTGACCCCACAAGTTAAGAAGCTGTAGTCTGTATAACCAGCCAAGAAGCCGGGACATTATCTCTAGGCCAAACGTGTGAGAAGTGAGCTTGTTATCTCTCTTAACAACTCAGGGAAGCAAACAAAAACTTTTGTATGTTCAAAACGACTATTCGTTACTGACATCTTTCTAAGTTTGTTCCCCACTTCCAACTTAGGGCTAATCAGAGAAAACCATAGCTGTGTCCTTAACTAATCCCAGAGGAAGCCCTGCTCCTACAGCATCCCAGCATCAAGTCCTCGCAGGCACACCTGATACCATCCACCCCTCTTATTGGCACCCACTTCTCCCTTCTCCTAGCTCTGCCTCTGGGGGGGGGCAGCACATCATGGCAGGGAGTACATGGTGGAGCAAAGAGAGCTATGGTTAAAGAGACAGGAAGACTGGCTTTAGCAACACAACATTCCTAGATCATGTGGCAAAATATTGAGCACAGTAGAAGGTTTCTGAAGGCTGTGTGTGAAAACTTCTGGACTCTTATTAAAATTGAAACCAACTGGAGAAAGTCAAGAACATAAAGCTACATGTGGAGGGACTCTTCCATCTCTCTGGTTTGTGCAAGCTAGGTAGCTAACAACCCCTGCTAAAGGGAAATCAGCTAAGACACACACATTCCGTATATTCCTATTGGCTCCATTTTAAGGAAGTAAGGCCAGATGACTGGAGTTTTTCTTATTATTATTTTTCAGAAAACACATGGAGTTGGCAAAAATAATGACATCTGCCAGGAATGGGGACGCCTGGCAACTAGCAGCTCAGTGAGCCCTGTCATTTTAGGTTGTGGTGTTTTCTGAATAACCCATGGAGCCTCTCGGTAATAGGAGAGACAAGAAGGTTCTGGAGCAGGCAGCAAAAACCAATCAGTGGTTTCACTAAAGCATCCAGAGGTGATCTGAAGCCAAATCCATGCTATAGCAGAAATAAGGGGAACAGCACCCCTGTGGCCCAAGGGGGATGAGTACCAAATATAACCAAAGTGGGCTTCATTTTCAGCAGGCCCTCCCTCTTCTGACCAATTTAAAACTATTTTTAAGGACCAAAAGAGGGCAAAACCCTGCCTGAATTTTATTATTGCCAGTGCTCTGAATACAATAATGCTGATATGAAATACTGATCATCAAATACAAAGAAAAGCAAGTATTTTTAGTTCAGTAATGCCTGCATCTTCCCTCCAAAGGCAAAACAATATTAAAATTTTGTACGAAGATGTGAGCCTGACTGTAGGCAGGAAGGCTGGTAAATACATTATCACCACCTTAAAATGAGTCGTATCACAGAACCATCTTGGCAATTAGATAGGACAGTGTAGAATAAAGAACTAAAAGCCAATTATGGGTCCCCTGGGCTCTAAAGAGATTTCATAAAATATTAATGCTGAATGAAATAGAAACCATCTGACCCTCATCTGGCAAACATGTGGTATGCACTTTGAAAGCCAAGGCTCCACAACAAAGAACATGTGCCATTATCGTTTATCAGGATGGGGCTCGTCTGTCTTATCGCCTGAATGTGCTGAAAGGCATTTTAGACTATAAAAGACATTGTGAGAAGTGAGGGTTGGAAGGAGGGTGATGGTTGCTTACTGTATTTTGATCAAACTGGTGGTTCTAACATGCTCTGGAATACTAAGATGGTCACATGAGGAAAATTCCGTAAGGCAAGGCCTTCTCCATAGAAGAATTAAGGGTTGAGAAGTTCAGGTTAAATGATAAATGTTGGTCTGTCTTCACTGATGAACTTAGGGGCTGACTGAAAACTAGAAAGGTCAGCCTCTGTCTTGCTTCCTTCTGAACCCTCAAGGCATATAACAGAGTCCTCAATCCAACCAAGACTCAGTAATAACTCACCTATCGAGTGACAAGTCAATACCACACACATAACTAGTCTCCATTAGTCCAGTCTCTCCACGCCCTTCCTTGTCTCCCACTCAGGACACCTGAGGCTAGGTGTCAGTTCAGTAGACATGTATAGATGCCATTATCATTTTCTGGAAGAAACATGAAGACAACTCCAGAGAGACCTAAGAAGGTGTGGATTTATGGGAAATTTATAATGCTTGATGAAATTTAGTCTAAGTCCTACATCTGTAATGTGGCAGCTGTGTGATTATGAGCAAGTTCTTGTGTCTGGCTAAACATCATTTGTTAGTTAGCATTTTGTCATGTGACAACATATCCGGGCTGAGCAGCTGGAAAGGCGGACAGCTTCCTTTTGGCTCCTGGGTCCAGAGGTCTGGATCCATGGGTAGTCGGCAGTTTTGTTTCAGAGCCTGACGTGGGGCAGCACATGTTGGCAGGGAGTACGTGATGGATCAAGGCTGCCCACCTCAGCCAGGAAGCAAAGAGAAAGCAAAAGGGACTGGAGTCCCAGTACCCTCTTCAAAGATGTGCCACTGATAACCTAACTTCCCCTAAGTCCAGTCTCTAAAGGTTCAGCGCCTTCCCATAAAGCCACAGCCACTGAGCCTTAGCATGTGGGCCTTCAGGAGGCATTTAAGATCAAAACTGTGTACCACCTCAGTTTCATCATTTGTGCATCGAAGACACCATAAATGGCTATTGTGAGCATTAAAAAGAAGTCATAGAAATGATTTGTAGGGTTTAAGGTTGTTGTATTAATATTACAATGAGCCACAGCTGTGTTCTCTAGAATCAATTTAGAGTGAGATAAATGACAGTTGCTTCTGTAAGTGATGGTGCTGGGCCGATAAGGGTTAAAGCCAAAGAAAAATACTTCTGATTTCTCCCCCATCCTCTAGGCTGTTGAACTCTATGATGCAAACAACACACAGGCAGTCTCTTTCCTTCTTGTCTGCTGATGTGACAATGTGACACTAGCTTCCCACTCCTCCTGCCATGATTTCCCCATCATGATGGACTCTGCCCTCTGGAACTGTAGGCCAAATTAAACCCTTTTCCTTCCATAAATTGCTCCTAGTTGGGTAATTTTTCTCAGTGTTGACAAACCAACTGATACAGGAAGTTATATAAATAGTACTGAGTGGATACTCAAAAACATAATACTAATGCTAAGTTGGTTCTCAAGTTGATTTAAGTTACTTGGTTTTGTTCATCTGTGATAGGCTTTACCTGTAGTACTGTCTCTCTCAATTTTAGACCTGACCTCAACTTTCTATGTTTACGGTGTTGAGAATGATGCAAGTGGGGAGAGGAGATAACAGAAGGAGCTCAGGGTATTGATTAGATTTACCATCATTCTTGGACACAAAGTTTTGGAATAATATTTACAAGATCAATCTCAAGGAAGTTTTGTAAGAATATCCTCAGATTAGCAAGCATGGAACTTAACCAGGGATGCAAAGTGGCTTCCCAGGTCTGGTAGTGCCTGCTCTGTACTCACTCTAGGTTTAAAACAAGGTGGATCTGATGGACATTTAAAAAAATAAATAACCAGGGGCTGGAGAGATTGCTTAGTGGTTAAGCACTTGCCTGTGAAGCCTAAGGACCCCAGTTTGAGGCTTGATTCCCCAGGACCCACATTATCCAGATGAACAAGGGGGCACACACGTCTGGAGTTTGTTTACAGAGGCTGGAGTCCCTGGAGTGCTCATTCTCTCTCTGCCTCTTTCTCCCTCTGTCTGTGGTTCTCAAATAAATAAATAAAAATTAACAAAATTAAAA
Organism: Dipus sagitta; assembly: GCA_036346955.1. NCBI lineage: Eukaryota > Metazoa > Chordata > Mammalia > Rodentia > Dipodidae > Dipus > Dipus sagitta. The sequence continues at coordinate 65,380,246 of CM070786.1, forward strand.
AAGTAAACCAGAAACCCACCAGACAAGCAGCTCAAAGAAGCACAGAGAATGTATCAGAACATGTTTACATTCTGGCGTAATGGTTGGTATGTGGGTGGGGCTAAGGTTGGGCACATTTTACATAATTTAGGAATGTTGTGTATAGATTAAGTATTCAAGGGAGTATAAACATGTGCAATTATGTATTGCTTCCTTTCATGAAGTTTTCATCCTTGGAAAGCTAGTGTAAAGTGAGTGGCAGGTTGTTTAAGGCAAGAGATGAAACAAACCAGCACTCCATACATAATTCACCGAAAGCCTTATTTCCTATTTTTGGTCAGTAACACATTTTGTTTTTACTGATTTGAGAGAATCCAGTAACTTTAATTCATTAATTAATCAACATATGTTTCTGCACACATGTATCAGATCAAGTCCATAAAAAGATATTCATCATGGGAGTGAAAAAATAAAATATTATGAAATCATAAAAATATACTTCTTGATTAAATTCCCAAAGACTAGATTTTAATGTAGCTTCCCCTGCTGAATAGGCCTTTAAGACAAAAATCAACCCTTATTCATCAACTCCATCAGCCACTAGCAGCTGCTGGATATTTATTGGATTACTGTGTCTTACTTACCCATTGCTCTTTAACAAAGTACCCCAAAACTTAGTGGGTGGATCAAGTGGTCACTTGATTTCACAGCTCATGATATTATGATTTTGGTAGGGCTAAGCAGGTAGTCTGTCTCGCTACCTATACCATCCCCGGGGCACCTCTTTCTCCACATGTCCTCCCAGCTCGGTTCCTCTTGGTGCCAACTAGGTTCTAGGACCACAGACAGACTTCCTCACATGGGTTTAGGTTCCTAAGAGCATGAAATGGAAACTGATAAGACATTGATTGGCTAAAGCCAAGACCTGGCACAGGTCCCTTTAGTTGCATTCCATTGGTTAAACTTTCTGATTTGGATCTACAGTGAAAGAGAAAAATGCAGAGCAGAAATGTGTGACTACTTGAAAGAGGTCTCTGCTTCCTAAAGTGGGAGGGCATGACACAAGGGCATGAGTACCAGGAGTCATGGGTAATTGAGTCATTTTTGTAAATTAGCTAATATAGACTATACAAACATAGTCACTAAAGAACCCTTCAGATGCGAATGTGTTTTAGGACACGTGAACTGGAGTACCGCATAAAGCTATACATCCCTCCATATGGTGGGAGAGAATGGTGTCCTGGGAAGTTGCATACAAGGTGATAATACGGTAAAGACATGCATGGACATGGGTCAAGGTCAATTCCATAAAGCTTGAAATCATGTGATATCACCTAGCTAAGCTAACATTATTTGTTCTGTTCCCCCAGCCAAAAGGCTTTTGAACAATCAAAGACAATGGACTATAATGATTCATGGTTGCTATAGAGCTTCTCCTGGGAACTGGTGCTAGACCATTCACAAAGAATTCTGAAACAATGGACACTGGGGAACCCCAGTACGATTTCTTATCTTCTAGGGTTCCTGTGCTTTCTTCTTCAAAAGCTAAGCATCAGGGCTGGAGAAATGACTTAGCGGTTAAGCGCTTGCCTGTGAATCCTAAAGACCCCGGTTCAAGGCTTAATTCCCCAGGACCCACGTTAGCCAGATGCACAAGGGGGCACATGCGTCTGGAGCTCATTTGCAGTGGCTAGAAGCCCTGGCCTGCGCTCTCTCTCTCTCTCTCTCTCCCTCTTTCTCTCCCTGTCTGTTGCTCTGAAATAAATAAATAAAAATAAACAAAAAATAAAAAAAAAACTAAGCATCAGACCCTCTTCTGGATAAATCACAATTTATTGATATAAATACAAGAATGATTCTTAGTCAAGTGAAGCTATATGTAGTATGTAGTATGTAGTTGTAATATGAAATATTATAGAGCATCATGATACATGCCCATGGTGTCACTAGCATGTTGGATGCTACTTAACCATTACAGACAGCTCCATAAGGGGTGACATGCACAGGAAACATGCTCACGGGAAGGGCTCTGGCATGCTATCTGAAACTTCACCGTAGAACTTGACGAGCAAGCATGAAATATGAATAGAGAACTTAGGCACTCCTTTGGCTGTTCTCAGTGCTCACACTTGATTATGCAATGCTTTTTGGCTTGGTTTGGAAACACACAGAGCATTGTCCAGAAGCTCTGCTGTCAGGAAGACCCTACAGAACACCACGTCCCTTTCACTTCCTTCTGGGCCTCACTATGAACGACTTTTCCAGTTTCCAAGTTTCAGTATTGGTTTCTGGTCCCTGTGGGCCTGGGGCTGGTGTTCCCCTCCCCACCTAGAATGCATAGTAACCACAAGAGGGGCCAGCTGCGACCCGGGAGAAGAGACTGCCATAACCTGAAGCATCTCTCTGCCAGCTTCCGTAGCTTTCACAGGCCTCCTTGGAGAGCTCGGTGAGATGCCCAGGTGGCCTACCTGAGTGGGCTTCCAGCAGGAACTGTAACCGTGCAAGAGCCCATTCACGGCCCATCCTCTAACTTACTGACAGCTTCCTAGTGAGGTTCAAAAGGAAAGGATGCATTTGCTTCAGTTAGCAACGAACTATGGCCTAAAATGATCTGATGTGATTAGCAGCTTAAATTACATAATCGCTCCCTGATAATGGAGAAATTCCGATGATAATAATTACTTACTAGAAAAGGTGAAAGCATTTTTCAGGGCTGCATGGAGGCTGGTGAGTGTTAGGCACTTCCATTGCTAAGGGTTGTTTAGGCCTAGTGTCATGCCCAGGGAGGAATGGAATTCTATGGGTACTTCCTTCTTTGATCTTCATAACCCCGTGTAGTAGTCCCTGGGGTGATCAGCATTTCACAGGTGAGGTTAGGTGATGTGCTCAAGGCCACTCAGGAAGCAGGCAAAGAAGCCTAGATTCTAGCCGGGGCATCATTGTCCTTGGAAGCACTGCCAGACTCCTGCGACCCCTGTGGGCACGAGCGCACATGCACACAGTTTGTCAGCACACTGCCAGTTTTGGTGAAGTGAACGTTGTTTGTATAGCATCCCCACTGTCATTTTCATCTGCTGCTAATCTTTGTCAAAACTTTGAAAAGAAATTTTTTATATATTTGCAAGCCCAGAGAGGTAAACAGAAGAGAGACAGAAAATGGGCAAAGCAGGGCCTCCATCCACAGCAAACAAATTCCAGATGCACATGCCACTGTGTATGTGGCCTTATGTGGGTACTAGGGCATTGGACCCAGGTCGTTAGGCTTTGCAGGCAAGCACCCTAACTGCTGAGCAACCCCTCCAGCCCTGTAAACACTTTTTTATTGACAGTCTTCATGCAGTAACATAGTGTAATCTGATCATAATCCCTCCCGTTACACTTTTGTTCTCCATGCCACCCCTTCCACCGAATCCACTCTTCTTTCCAACTGGTCCCTCTTCTATTTTGGTACCTTTTCTTCCCTTCCCCCATCCTATATGACAACACATTGATGGTAAAATATTACTCCAGTCTCGCGGCAGTGATGGTGTCTGCTGTGAGGTTATGAGGGGACAGTGACTTCATCCTGGAAGATGGTGTCCCGAAGTCCTCCTCCCCATCCTCTGGCTCTTAGACTCTTTCCATCCCTCTTCTGCAGTGTTCCGTGAGCTTCAAAGGGAATGGTCAAGACTCTTCACTTGGCTCTGAGCACTCCACAGCCACTAATTCGCAGCACTTGGATGAGTTGTGAGTCTCCCCACCAGTCACTGCCATCAGCAAAGATGAAGCTTCTCTGATGGAAGGGGAGGGCAGCACTCATCTATCTCATCTAGGGGTATACACTAAATCTTTAGAAGGCAGCTTGTTGTGCACCAACACAACCATTCTGACAAACAACAGTAGCAGCTCCTCCCAGACCCAGGGTCTATAACTTGTCCAGCTGCAGCGTTTTAACCAGGTTTTCATTACTGGGTATGGGTTTCCTCCCATGGAGCAGGCCTCAAATCCAACCAGAGATCAGTTAGTGACTCTCATAACAGACATGCCACTATTGCACCAGTGGGCACATCTACCCTGGCTGGCAGGTTGTGCAGCAGATAGTGTGGATCTGCATTGGGTAAGACCATTGATGACTCTAGAGGAACAGAACCAGTAGTGTTAATTGTATTACAAAAGGAATTTATTGGATTAGTTTACAGTAGTCCACCAATAGCATTCAGCAGGCTTGAGAGTCAAATAACCCAGTAGCTGCTCAGTCTGGATGCCTAAGCCATCCCAATCCAGCACTAAAGGCCTGGAGGCTTCCTGGAGAGCTGCTGGTCCTCAGCCCACGTTGGGAGGCTGAGGAAAGTTGGTTCCAGTGCTGATGAAGGACAGCAGAGCAGGATAGATGCATGTACAAGTGAAGGCGCTCGCCAACAAGCAGCTCCGGCAGCCATGTGGGAAAGGGGGCTACTCCCTCCCAGAGCTTCCTTACGTATAGCTTGGCACTGGGAAGGTCGCCCACTCTGGAGAAAGGACTCACTCTGGAGGAAGGACTTCCTCCTTCAGTCAATTCTTGCAAGCAGAGGGTGGACATCACCTCCTGGCAAACATCAGGTGGGCAACAGCAACAGAAGAGTGTGCCAAACACTGACAAGGGGAAGCTGGCCCAAGAGGAATGTCTGGATCCCTAACCAGATCAAATTAACAATAGAACTTAGCCATCACATGACTCTTCTCCCCCAATAGCTGCATAGTACTCTCTAGCACTATAGGAGCTTACTTCACTGCTACTCTTTTATTTTCTTTTATTTTATTTGAAAGAGAGGGCTTGTGTGCAAGAGAGAAAGAGGCAGATAGATGATAGATAGATAGATAGATAGATAGATAGATAGATAGATAGATAGAGGTGGGGAGGAGAGAATGGGTGCACCAGGGCCTTCAGCCACTGCAAACAAATTCCAGATGCATGTGCCACCTAGTGAATCTGGCTTATGTGGGTCCTGGGGAATCAAACCTGGGTCCTCTGCTTAGCAGGCAAGCACCTTAACCACTAAACCACCTCTCCAGCCCTTCGCCACTACTCTTAATACATTCATAACAAATTGGTGGGATTGCTGTTGCTTCGCTTCTGTTGATTTTTTTCAGACATACTATTATATTGTCTGTTCTTAAGTGCTTTATTTCTTATTTATTTATGAGAGAGAGTGGGCTTCCTGGGGCCTCTAGCCACTGCAAACGAACTCCAGATGTGTGTGGGAGGAATTAAATCTGGGTCCTTAGGCTTAATTTTAGGCAAGCACCTTAACTGCTAAGCCATCTCTACAGCCCATGCTTTTGAGACAAGGTGACTCGTAGCTAGGTTGAGCTCAAATTCTCCACATGTCTGAGGACTTTCCTGATCTTCCGGTCTCAGCATCCTGAGTACTCGGGTTACAGGCTTGACTATGCGTTACCATTCCACTTGCTGTGCTTTAATACAATCATTTGTTATAATTAAATTCTTTTTCTTTTGTAAAGTGAGATAAATGGTGTTGCAGTCAGCTTTGCATTGCTGGCAGAAAACACCCTACCAAAAGCAGCTTGTGGGAGGAAAGGGGGCTTCTTTTGGCTTACAGGCTTGAGGGGAAACTCCATGATGACAGGGGAAAACTATGGCATGAGCAGAGGGTAGACATCACCTCCTGGCCAACATCAGCTGGGTAACAGCAACAGGAGACTGTGCCAAACACTGGCAAGGGGAAGCTGGCCGTAACACTCATAACCCCATCCCCCCCAACAATACATCACCATATGGAGCCTCCAATTCTCAAACTGCCACCAGCTGGGGACCCTCAGAACACATAAGTTTACGGGGGACACCTGAATCAAACCACCACAGATAGGGTAGGTGGATATGGCTCTCTTGTTAACATCAGAGGTCAACAGAGTCTGAGCATAGCCAGCAGGAATGAAATTGAGATATAAAATATTCAGCAGTGCCTCCCATGGGACTGTCACATGCTGATGACTCTAGGTATGGCATCCTAGGGGCATTTTGTCCCACCCCAGATGTCCATAACATTAGCATAAGCATCTCTTTACTTCAACTTAGAAAATCATTATCTGCAAAAGGTCTAGCACTGGTTGAACTTTTTAGTGTTTTTTTAAGATTTTTTTGAGAATTTTAATACATGAACATACTTAACAGTGGATCATTTTCCTGCCTCGTTAACCTTTTTTATCCCCTCTCCCATTCCTATTCCCCTGAGCACCTCCTCTCTCCAAACAGAAGGACTGTTTTTATTTATTTATTTATTTGAGAGGGATAAAGAAGCAGAGGGAGAGAGAGAGAGAGAATGGGCATGCCAGGGCTTCTAGCAACTGCAAATGAACTCCAGATGCATGTTCCCCCTTGTGCATTTGGCTTATGTGGGTCCTGGAGAGTCAAACCAAGTTCCTCTGGCTTTGCAGGCAAATGCCTTAACTGCTAAGACATCTCTCCAGCCCCTGATGTCTTATTTCTTTTATCCTCATCAGTGCTCAGAGCAGCGCAGACCTTGTGGGGTGACACAGCCACTATGAGGTCATGCATGCACAGTCAGTTCATACCCTAATGACAGTACCCCAAGTAATCTCCTACCCTGCCCCCTATGGCTCTTACATTCTTTCTGTCCCCCTTTTTTATATTCATTGTGCCTTGGGGGGTGTGATGGGGATATTTCCTTTAGTGTGAGCTCTCAACAGCCTCTTATTTTCAATTTTACTATTTTTGAGAGAGAGAGAGACAGAAAGAGAAAAAGAATTGGCCTGCCAGGGCCTCAGCCACTGCAATCAAATGCCAGATGTTTTCTCCACCTAGTGGGCATGTGTAACCTTGCACTTGCCTCACCTTTGTGCATCTGGCTAACGTGAGATCTGGAGAGTCGAACATGGGTCCTTAGGCTCCACAAGCAAGCACCTTAACCCCTCAGCCATCTCTCCAGACCTTTCAGTGGTTTTTCATGCTTTGTAAAAATCTCTTCAGGTTTAACAATGTCTTGGAGTCTCTTTACCATTACTCCACGACTCTGCAGGAGCTGGGGGCAATGAAGAGGGCTATCTGAAGCTACACCTGCTTCTAAAGCATGGCGAGACTTCAGCTCAGTGCCTCTTCAGTGCTCCGCTTGCCCTGCTCTCACGGACAGCACAGACACTCAGCTGGAGGCACACATACAAACGCCCTTACCCACAACCACTCAGAGTCACTCACTCCCTCACACCCATAAAGACAGCCAGCAGGCACGTGCAGCTCTACAGAGCTTCAGTTTTGAGAGATGGAGATGCACTGGTATCTTCTCCTACTGAATTGCATACTTACAAATGCTTAAGACAGGCCTGGAGTGAGGGCTCAGCTGTTGAAGATGTTTGCTTGCAAATAATCCCAACTTGGATGTTATTCCCTGGTGCCCAGGTAAAGTCAGACACAGAAAGTGGCACATGTGTCTGGAGTTCACTGCAATAGCAAGAGGTCCTGGTGCACCCATACTCTCTCTCTCTCTCTCTCTCTCTCTCTCTCTCTAACAAATAAAAAAATTAATCATTAAGATGTCAGCTTTTTTTAGTAGTGTTTCATGAGACAGGGCTTTGCTATGTCATCCAGACTGGCTTCAATATTCTAACCTCTCTGTCTCTGCCACATGAGTGCTGGATTGCAGGCCTTTACCACCACCCCTGACCTAAGATGATAAACTTTGTGTCATGTGTATTTTACCAGAATTTAAAATAAAAAAAAAATTTAAAGAGTTATTCACTGTAATTATGTGAGTCATTGGCTGACATTTCACCCTGGAGGCGTGGAAACTCCAGTTGGTCTCCTGGTGGCCTGCTGCAGGGAGGCGCTGACCAGCAACCCACTGCTGCTTTGAGAGAAGGTGGATCCAGCTGAGTGTGGTCCCCAGTCAGGAGATGACCATGCTTCAAGCAGCTGAAGCCATCAGAAATCCTGTGCCATCTGGTGCTGTCACTGGCGGAGACTCACTGCTCTCCCGAGGGAAAAGCGATGAGAGGCAAGATGTACAGAAAACATCAGAGGCGTGGTCTTCTCCTAAACCCAAGGCCTATCTTGGTGGCAGCTACAGTGTCACTTTATAAATTCTTTCTTGGGTCTCCACTCCCCTCTCCTCTGAGCCTCCAGCGGATGACGAGGGTCACTCACCTTCGCCGCCTGCTCATTCCCGTGGCTGGACATGACCATAAACTGCTCACCACTTGTCCTCCTCTTCTCTCTCCCAGGACACCTCCTTCTGGAGCAGAAAGTATCCCTCCAGTTCTTAAGCATGGGGGGCAGTGGAGGAGAAAAGTCCTTCCAGGAGATGAACTTTGAGCCTTTGTGTCAGAAGGGGACATCTCTGCACAAGGCCATTTGTTGTTTATATGCACTCTCCCCTCTGCCTCTCTCTACGACCCACATGGGCCAGGTCTTGTTCGGCTACGAGAAAATCAGTAGCATCCAGACCTGACTGGGGTCTTTGTTTAAGATGTGAATTTCTGCATGCAAATCAAACAGTGTTTTCTGGAACATTCATTGCTTGAACAAATACAGTCTGCTTCTTGAGTATTGCCAAGTAGAAGAAAGATGGCTGTTTCCTTAAAGAGTGTCAATACCATAGAAATGAAAGCTTGGAATTAAAGGACCAAGTTAAGGAAACCTCAGAAAATTCATTCCATGTATCCTGTTTTCTCAAAAATCCAAAAGATTGGGAGTGAGGATCCCTAGAATATGTGTTTGGGAATTCTTGCCTGCCAGTTGTGCTGGAAACTTTTTTCAAGTTTCAGCCAATGTGACATTGGGTTCATGGCCCTTGGCTGCAGAAGAATAAGTCATGTGTCAGATTCCTGTAGGCAGAGGGACGCTGTTCTCTTCAGGGACCCATCCTGATACAGTGAGGCTAGGAATCGGGGCCTAAACTGAGTGACCCCAGTGACTGGGCCCTCCTCCTCCTCTAGGCTGCACCAAGGTCTTAGCAGGCAGAATTGTCGTGAAGGAACCTTGAGAGGATAACCACATGGTGATGTAAGAGCTCCAGGACCATTCCTTGCCATACCTGCCTTTTCTCAGTGACAGGGGGCTTCAGAAAAGAATCCATAGCAAACTTCAGCCTCAGCAAAGCCTGCTTGCAAGGTTGCTCCAGGCTGGCTTCTGGGAACTTGCATTTCAGGAATCTTCCCACCATTTCCTAATTGCTTAGCGTCACCCACTGCTCCTACTTGACAAAAATTAGGCTCATATGCAACACTTGCTCCCCTTCTGGGAGTGTGGAATTTGGATCCTAGCTCGGTATACAGTCCGTATAAGACAAGGCCCTATTAAAAGCCACAGGCACAGGGAACAGGGTTCTTTAGCTTTTCTGGTAGACACCATGACACAGGTGTGGTCACAGCTCATTGCTGGGGAGTTAGGCACATCTTGCGTGAGTTGCCTGGGAGAAAGCCCTTGGGAGTGTCTGTCTGGCTTCCTCTGGACCTTATCCATGGGCCTCACACATGGAGACTCAGATGCAGACCTCTTTGCTGTATTATAATCATACCATCAGGACAGCTGAGTCTGCCTGGGTCCTGCTAGCTCATCATGGACCCCGAGGGGTGATCTTGGAGACCTTGAAGAGGAGTGTGGGGCTAAGTCTGCAGACTGTATTCCCCAGGAGCTATTGGCTAAATGATTTTAGCTGAATTCATGAAGTAGGAGGCAATACAGGGACAGGGGACAGAGCAAGGAACCACCGTGGATAGTTCTCCCTTCCCCTAACGTCCAGATCATGCTTCTGGTAATGACTGAATCTCATGTTCCCAGCAGACAGACAGACAGACCCATGGGACTCTAGCTCCTGCCACATAACCTCAGCCCTGGCCCTGTGTTGACACCGAATACTCAGTTGCTGATTGTGAACTTGACTCACCGTCCACTGTTTGTTTTCCTGTCTCTTCTATCACCTGTGTAACCAATGCCCTGTGTTTAACTCTTGTCTTAAAAATACCCATGGCAGGATTTGTTTTCCTAGTTTGACTCCATCTGCTACTTTGCTTAAATTCCTAGTCTGTGCCTCCTCCATGCCAAGCAAATGTATTCAGAGATGAGGGACACCATCCCAGCCCCAGGACCTCAGGGCCTGTTCACAGAGCCTGACACTGTGGAGGACACACTTACTGCCACAGCTCATGCTTTACTGAATGATCAGAAATCTCTGTTCTGACATCTAAGCCGTGGAGCCGGGAGACGATGATCTGTAAGGTGGGTGAGTTTCATGCACACTGGAACATGGGACCTCTTGCCCTGGTTCACTGTCTGGTTTCACAGGAAATCCACATTCATGATGCTGCTGGTTTACTTGAGGGACATAGAAAATTAATTCATGTGTGTGTGTGCCCACCCAGTTGAGTGCCAGGCCAAAAGTGGCACTGTGTTGGCAATTGATAGGTGACAATCTTGTCCTAAATGCACAACTCAACCAGTGGGTTGCCATCTGCGTGGCCTAATATAAAAAGCACAGGTAGGGTCACTTTTCCCCAAACCCCACATGAGCAAGGTTATCTAGGAACCCTGGAAACTTCAGCTTGGCGTTTGCCAGGGAACTACCAGACTACAGTGACATCTTCACGCAGCTCTTTCTTTAACTCTCAGCAAAGCTGGGCTTTGGGTGGTTACATGGTCAGCGGCCGCTCTCTAGGAGCTCTGGGTAGAGTCCCTACATTGGTGTGGCCTAGTGGGTCTGGAACCAAAGACGTAAGCAAATGGTGTGAGGAACATTATAACAAGACAAGCTCCTCCTCGCAGGCGGGCCACTGAGGCATGGCATCCGGAGGATGAGCAGGAAACGACCGTGGCAAGCAGAGAAGAGGCGGGGGCACAGACGCTCAGGGCTGCTGCAGCAGACTCGGGGAGGGCGTGCAGCAGGAAGACAGGGCGGCCAGACAGTGGGAAAGAGATGGGCTGTAGAGGAACACAGCGTCCAGCTTGCACAGGGCCCTGCTCAGGACGGGACTGGAATTGACTCTAAAAGCAACTTCACTTAGCCATAGCAGGGCTTTGGGAAAGGATCTGAACTCAGCTTTTTTTTTTTTCACTTTTTAAATTTTTTTATTAGTTATGTACACAGTATGTATACAGCCATGTTGATACTATCGTTAGCCTCCTCCCTGTCCTCTCTCCGCAGGGACCCTCCTTGTTGGGGAATATGGGTCATGCATTGTGGGGTTAGCCATCGGTTATGGGTAAGAGGCAATGTCTCTGTGCATAATGTCCCAACGTGTGGCTCTAACGTTCTTTCCGCCCCCTCTTCTGAACTCAGCTTTGAGATCTTCAAAGCTCATTGTGGAGGATGAATGAGAAAGGAGTAAAAAGGTATATTCAAGGCTGCTTTAGAGATAGAATACAAAACATGTGATGAAGGATTGGATTTGAGGATTGGGGGAGAGAAGAAGGAAGCATCCAGAAGGCTGCCCTCATGTCTGGCTTGGCAGTTGTATGCAACACAATGGCATTCGCTGAGACAGGGACTTTGAGATGTGTCAGGTCCTTGGGGAAGACTCTAGCTCATTTAAGGGAAGATGAGTGTGGGCTGTCACTCTGATGACCAGCAGGCAGTAGTTAGGGATGTCTACAGCTCTAGAAACATCCTGGAGACCTAGATTTAGGAGGTTTCAGGAGACTGAGGGGAACTGAAAGCCATCAGAGTTCGGAGATGACAGAAGGATAGTGTGTTTGTGCACTGAAGGGAGCAGCATGCTGTGCAATGTCCCAGTGGCGGGGGGAAAGGACCTCCAAGGAGAGATCAGACATGAGAGTCCAGTGCTTCAGAAGGTCAAGTGCAGGCTGGAGAGATGGCTTAGCGGTTAAGGCGCTTGCCTGAAAAGCCTAAGGACCCATGTTTGACTCTCTAGGTCCCATGTAAGCCAGATACACAAGGTAATGCAAGGGCTCAAGGTTGCACATGCACACAAGGTGGCACAAACATCTGGAGTTCGATTACAGTGACTAGAGGCCCTGCTGCACCAATTCTCTCTCTCTCTTTCTCCCTCTCTTGTTCTCTTGCATAACAAAAAGGTCAAGTACAGGACAAGTGAGTCCTAGTTTATTCTTTGGCTTGAAAGTAGACTGTTGGATCCTGCCTAGGTTTAAATGTGATTTGACCGCTAAAGAACGCAAGCTGAAATGTGGTCCTGGGCGCGACAGTGATGTAAAGTGGTTAGACCTTTACGAGGGGTTAAGTCACTAGAAGGGATTAGCGGGGTTCTCACGGGACTGGCACTGGGGGAATTAGTCACCGGGAGGGCAGCTTGTTATAAAATGCAGCTGCCCCACATGTGTTCCTCTTTCTAGACACATATTTTCCCTCTTGTTTTCCTGCCTCGTGAAGGCATGCAATGTCACAGAGGAGTATTCCTCCTGCCACTGCCCAGCCCACCACCCCTGCCGTGTGCTTGGCCAAACTGTTTGCTTTGAAAAGAGACACTGCACAAGGTACTTGCCAGAGGCTGAGGTGACGTCAGAGCCATGTCCTCACGGTGCAGGACTCTGGGTCCAGGGATGGATTAAGTTCCATAAAGATGCAGAAAAACCCAGGACTTTGGACCCCAACTTTTGGGTCATTTGTTCACGTTAGCAAAGAATTAAATATACAGACTCAGGGACAGGTTATTATGAATTATAAGTTTTGCTTTAGGGAGAGTTAGGATCCAGAGGGGAGGCTAGCAGGGAAGCCCAAGACAAAAACAGCTCTTCCTTGCTGGGAAGGAGGAGGGGAAATAGAGAAACTCGTTCACACAGAAAAATCTTCATGGAAGAAGTCTCTAAAGAAGGCATGTGCATGTGTGTGTGCATACATACACATGTACTAATGCACACACACATACACACATGTACACACACGTGCACACACACAAACACATGCACACATGTACACACACATGCACACACAAGCATACACACATGCATGCCCACATACACACACATGCGTGCACACACACTCACACACACGTGTGCACACATTCACGCAAACACATGCGCAGACATGCACATGTACACACACACAGACACGCACACACACATGCACACACAGAGAAGGGAAAGCGTGAGAGCCTAAGCCAAAAGACACCCTCATATAGGGTCAGAGAAGACTGAGAGAGTCAAGGACTGAGAAGTTAACAAGGGATCATGCATGTGGATCCCACAGACAAGGAAGCACCTGAAACAAGGCAGGGAAGCACATGAATCAAAAGAAACTCCCTCCCACCTGGGCGGGGAAGAGGCTGAGAAAGACTGACACTGAGGGAAGGGTCCAGAGGAGCCAAGATTTACACACGTGGTCAGGCTCCTGGATATGCATCACACACCCAATTAGAATGAGTCTTGTCATCAGATGGGTGTGTAAGGGAGAGACCTGATTAGTTGGTGGACCCAACTCGGGAAGGACCAGCTTCCCCAGGTGTGCTGAGCTGAGGAAAACTTGGAGAAGCAGGGAGTGATGTGGAGTTGTCGCTTGCAGCCATCTCGAATGATACTGGGTCAGACATGGGTTCTAGTCCTGCCAAGGCAGGCAAGGTGGTGTCTCCTAGGGCCGCTGTCCCTGGTTGACTGCCTATAGAAAGCTATCTTGTGCCTAATCTCCTTCACATAGACTTTCCAGTTTGCAGAACCACAAGCTGAATAAACCTATGTGCTTTGATTTTTTAATAAATGCCCCAGTTTCAGGCATTTTGTTACAGCAATAAAATGGACTGAAACAGAGCCTTGACCTTGACAGCTTCAGCAGAACGGTGAGGGGAGAAGGCAGATTTGATAGAGAAGAGGAGAGAGAATGAGCAGTGGCTGGAGAGACATGGGTTGAGGAAAGGCTTTTAAAATTGTTGAAGCGACTCAACTTGAAATTGTGTCAATGCTGACAGGATGCAGCTGTGAGGGAGCCTGGGCAGAAGACACGGGAGAGAGGACACCAGTGTAGCAAAACCCCAGGGAAAAAGGTGACTTGACTCAACATAGAGACAAAGAGCGCTGGCTTGGACAATGAGGAGGGAGGCTTTGGTGAGAGGAGGCGGGGAAACCAAGGTTACTAACAAGTCTTAACCAAGACCATTCTTTCTCTCTCACGCGTGTTTGGAGATGAGAGTCGGGAGCCAGACATTTGAAGACAGTTAAGAAAGTTAGATACAGCACTGGCTGAACATAAGAGGTCTTAGAGACACAAATCTCCCCAAACAAAAATATGGAAAATTCCAGAAGGAAAAATTTCATTCTCCATAATTTTGACATGGTTTTCAGAGGATAATGCAAAGTGTTGTTCTCTGATCTGTGTAGCACCGTTCAAGGTATCTACTCATCTGTCCCAGGGGCTGTCTTGCAGGAAGCCCTGTGGTTTGGCAGTGGATGATGTTTGGTGGAGGATTCAAGAAGGTGGCTTTAGTCACATGAGGGTGCACTGCTCTGGCTGGGTGCGACCTGCATGTGAAAGGGAAGGCCCCCCTCCCCCAGTCTACACCCCAAAGCAGGCTTTGTTTAAGAAGACCTTTCCAGTCCTCTGACCAGGGGAGGCCAGGGAACGGCCTGACACTGCAGGTTGCTTGCTAGCTTCTCTAGCAGCCAGGGGCTAAGGGCAGAGGTGGAACCTGGGGGGGGGGGGGCGACTGTGGGGCGTTGGAAGGATGGAACTTGGGGAGCAAGAGGGCTGTGGGGAAGGGAGGGGTTCATGCCCAGCACCACAGCAGGATGGCAGAAGTAACGGAAAGTCCTGGAAGAAGGGGGTGGAGAAAACCCCAGGGGAGGGGGAGGAGGATGGGAGCGGTTAAGAAGTTATTTAAGAACCAACTTTCTGCTCGTTTGGCCCGAGCCCTTTGAGGAAGTACCCAGAGGCCCAGGCTCGCTTCCTAAGGCACCCCGCCTCCAGGAGCTCAGGTAAGAGGCTGCCTTGCTGCACACCGCCTACTTGGTCCTCCTGCGCCTCTGTCTGGGCACCAAGAACTAAGCCCCGGGAGCAGGTCACAGGCGTTGCACTTGTCCAATTCCAGTGCCTTGTTTCTGCGCGGGATTTTCTTAGGACTCCACCAACCTCTCCTGAGGGTGATGTTGGTTGAAGCCATCTATTGGGAGCGGGGGTTGGGGGGCTCTCCAAGGGCCGGAGCCCCCTTTCCTTAGAGAACCAGGCTTTGACTCAGGGAGGATACAAGGAGTTAGGGGAGAGGATGGGGCCTGCTTGGCAGGAAGAAAGCAGATCCCTCTTCCCACCTCCATGCAGGAGCTGAGCTGGGGTCGTTCTGCTTCCCCAGACCCTCCAAGAGGGGCATATCTGTGCCTCCATTCGCCCTGCCTGGCCAGCACTGGCCTCAGCTGGCTGGCTCCAGGCATTGTACCTGCAGGCTGCTGAGCTGCCCAGCCCTGCCTCTGCCCAGTGGTCAGCCAGCCTGCCTTTGCTCTTTGCCTCCACGACGCTGCTTTTCTTTCCTCCCTCTGCACACAAAACCTTCTTCCTCTGACTGCCACCCCCATCCCGCCTGCGCAGCGGCCCACACACCACGTGTAAATACCTATAGGCACTTATGCGTCCCTCCTCATAGCTCATTCTTCCCGACTCTCCCGTCTCCTTCCAAGACCAAACACCTCCGGAAGTGGCTGTGCCCTCAGCCTAGTTTCCACTGCTCCACGCACGTCTGGAACAGTCTAATCTGGTCGATTCTATAACGGGGACCCTTCATCTTGTGAGGGCGTGGCTGGTTTCTGAAAACAGCCAGGTTGCCAGGAGTCATGACAGGATGATCCCTGAGAAGAAGGTTCAGGAACAAAGCCTCCCTTCATTTGATCAGTTGGTCAACAAGTCCTTTTTGGGCGCAGAGGGTAAGCTTTGTGGTGTTTAGATTGGCTCCTCACTCGTACAAGCTTCCAGAGACCGCGACGCAGGCTCAGTTCGAGGGCAGTGTCAGCACCACTGATCCAGTGAGTTAGCACACAGTGGAGCCGCAGAGTTGCAGTAGCCTCCATCTCACACATCCAGCTGGATATAGACTCTCGTGGGGCTCACCCCTAACCCCGCTATTGAGTAAACTTTCAGGGTAGAAACGTCATTATGTTCTCTGATGTGCCGGCCCAAGCACAGAGACCACAGTCTATCTCAGGGCAGGCCCTCCTTAAACACTGGTTGAATTAATTTGCAAATACAACTGTGTTGGGGTCGATCCTGATCTGAGCATAATATTGCCAGTTTAGCCTTCAAATTTACTTAAGCGTCACAAATCTCCCTGAAAGGGTTGGATAGATGCATACGACAAATATTTTCTAAAAGATGTTGCTGTTGGGGGTATTGAGGAAGGGGAAACCCATTCTCTGAGATCTTTTAAATTTCTCTTTTCTTTAAATAAAGCCTTTTCCTTCTGCTTCCCACATGGTTTGGCAAGCAGGAAATCTCCCCGAGATCCTTGGGGCGCCCCACGCCATCGCCAGGCTGATCCTCGCTGCCACTTCTCAGTGTTCGTTGATGCGCAACTCGCAGTGTGTTGCTTAAGTGTCGTCACACACAGATAAGTGTGTTCGACGTTTTCTGCATTCTGGCCTCAGATGCAACTTATTTCATGTTCCTTCCCCTCTCCCTCTCCCCAAGGACCTTGAGAAGCTAAGAATGGCAGACACTCCCAGGACCACGTTTGGAGGCAGGAGAGCCGTCCCACCCAACAACTCCAATGCAGCAGAAGACGACCTCCCCACGGAGGAGCTGCAGGGACTGGTGCCCCGAGGTGTCAACCTGCAAGGTAGGAGGAAGGCACCCCTGTGTCCACGTGGACCTGATCTCCTTCCCCTGAAGGAACCTCAGGGAACTGGATGAAAATTCTCTGCTGAAATTTACAAAAAGAGAAAAAAAAAATTGCCCTGCCCATCTGTGGCATCAAAGAAAACATACCACAATCTTCTGAGCTATAAAAGCACCAGGGCCTGGATCTGTGTCCCTGCTCAGCCTGCCACTTATTCATGTTGTAACCTCAGGGGAGTCACTCTGTCTTTCTACCTCTCACTCCTTCCCTCTGCCAAGGAGAAAGTGTGCTCCCAGCCCTACTGTTTTATGCTTGTGACAATGTTCTCGAGCTGGAAGATGCCACTTCCAAAATATCTGACTGTTTGCCTGGCACCTTTCTCCTTCTCCCCCTCCCTTCGCTGTCCCTGCCTGTGAATTGCAGAGCTGCTAAGAAGCGCCAGATTCTGACAGTAATGGAGATGGAAGCCCTCCATTTGTCTCCCGAGCAGCCTGGGGAGCGGCCGAGGCAAGCTGCTTCCCTTGCCTCATCCCGAGGGACCTGCTCCCCGCTCCCGGAGCAGCGGGCACCACGCAGCCTCCTCTCAGCCCTGTCAGCTGTGACAGGACCCAGGTGCCTGCTCTAGCTTGGTGATGAAGAAGAGCCATTCCCTTGAGCATGGCAGGGACATTCAGACTCTCGTCCCTGAGTGGCATCTAGCTGGGAGCACTCCCGTAATAGCATTGAGGTATCAAGGCCCAGTTTTGCTTCTGAAGGTTCTCAGAGCTGCACCTCATGGAGGGGATAAACGTCCACTTGCTGGGGTGGGGCACAGGTCAGTTACACCGGGGATCTCACCAAGATAAACTCAGTATTAACTCTCCCAGCTAAGTGTCACATTCTAGAGCCTCCAGTTAAAACCACAAACTGGTTAAGGGCCAGTCCCAGCCCCTTGCAGTAGGTCAGGAAACAGGTCCACAGCTAAAGCTAGCAGCTGATATTCACTCCTTCTCTGCTCAGACTACATCTTTTTTTTTTTTTTCCGAATGCAAATGTAATTGGAAAGCCTACAGACTTCAAACTCCCCAGCAGGTCACCTTGGAGTATTCAGTTTTCTAGAAAATTTCCTCTCTGGCAGAGAGGATGCTGCTGGGCCCTGGGAAGGAGGCTGTGGGGCAGAAAGAATAAGGGGCTCAGCCCCCCACCCCAGGGTTGATTCCAGGCTCATGAGCTTCCACACAGGCAGTAAAGGGGACAGAGAGCCCCTAGAGAATGCAGAGGTCCCAGCTTTCTGTCCCATGACCCAGCACAAGTCATCTGAGTGCCCCAAGCCTCAGTTTCCCCAAGATAGAAGCAATACCTCCTGTAGAGGCTGTCCACGGGTTTAATAAAGAGGGCTCATGGTGGCATCTGGCCACTGCACATGACCAGTTGTGCTCATGACTTGGAATGTGCAAAGGCCCTTCCCTAGCAAGGTCAGGACATCACGGTCAAGATCCTCCGCAAGTCTGAACTTTGAGTCAACTGTTGCCAGTAACACATCAAAAATGTCAGAGAGGGCTGGAGAGATGGCTTAGTGGTTAAGTGCTTGCCTGTGAAGCCTAAGGACCCCGGTTCAAGGCTGGATTCCCCAGGACCCACGTTAGCCAGATGCACAAGGGGGCGCATGCGTCTGGAGTTCGTTTGCACTGGCTGGAGGCCCTGGCCCACCCATTCTCTCTCTGTCTCTATCTGCCTCTTTCTGTCTCTGTCACTTTCAAATAAATAAGTCAAAATAATTTTTAAAAAATGTCAGAGAACTTGAATAGGTCAATCAGGTTTCTTTTCTAAATCTCAGAGAACTGGTTTCCTGTAAATTTACTTTTGGAAGCAGGGAGGGGGGATAATTTGCCAGAACTATTTTGAAGTCATTATTTACTTAGCAATCATGTGTCTACAGCCCAAGTGACACACTGAGAGGCCCTCACACAGGAAGACGAGGGTCCAATGACTGTTTATAGAATACTTTGAATGAATGAAAATAGCCAGTCACTTGCAAATTGAATGACTCATCATCCCTAGAGTTATTATAATCTTATTAATAACGCGTTTCAGTTTTCAAAAGTATGCATTTGTTTAATAGTTTTCAATATATGCTGTGACCATGGGGCCTCTGAACCAAGAGTCCTCACTGTGTATTCTCAGGTGAGAACAGAACGCATGCGTGCACACACACACAGACACACACACACACACACACACACACACACACACACACTGCGCCACCTGCAAACTGTCTGAACCAAGCAATTATTCTGTGGAGTTCAGTTTTCTGTTTGTCCAAAAAGCAGTGGGTTTCTTCTTCTTCCTCATTCTCCTCCCCCCTCCCGTCCCCTTCCTCTCCTTCTTGGGGAGCGGGGGGGGGGGAGTGGGGGGGGTGCGGGGGCGGCTGCACTAAACACTGTATCAAGTTCTTCCCCAACACCCTTGCTGTTTTGGAAAAGGCGTAATCCAGTCTTTGTATTGTTCTTGCAGTTCACCCAATGGCCACTAGTGGCCTCCAAGAGCACTGGTAGTTCCCTGTTCACCTCTCCAGAAAGCCTTTGGCTCCAAGATTACAGAGCCCTGTGTGCCCTACGCTTTCTTTTTTCCCACTGGTGGCTCTTTTCCTTTGGAGAGCTACGCTTATGAAACCGACTGAGCAGATACGACACTCAAGAAAAGGAAATTAAGAAAATACCAGATTTTCCATTTTAATTAACCCTGTAGCTGTGTTTACCATCACTGTGACTAATGAACATATATATTATGTACCAACGTATATAAAATCCTGAAGTCATGGCTGTGAAAATTTGGTTAAGAGATATTTTATTAGAGTCACCCATGTCAAGTACTTGGAAGGCTGAGGCAGGGGGATCACTTAAGCCCAGGAGTTCACTGCTAGTTTGGGTAAGAATTCATCTGAAATAAATTATTTCACAAAGTGAATTTTTTACAAACACACATAAACTTCCTCCTATACTTGACATGATATTGCATAAGAAATTGAAAAATTTGAGATGACAAAGACCTCAGAGGTAGAGCCACCCATTCAGTGGTGGTGTCTGATGTCACCACAAAATTTCAGTATCCTGCTAGTGCTCAGTTGTAGGAAAATCAGGTGAAAATTTGCTCATATGACCTGGACTGGCATCCATTCCTAATAGATCCTCTACATAATCAGTTGGTGTTTCTGAAAAATCTCTCTGCAGCCTGTCTGGTCTCGAGTTTTGTGTGGCTAGAAGGACAGCACTGCAGAAGATTGCCTTACACTTGTGGGCTGGCTGGGCCCTGTGTTAATCATAGCACAGTGCTCATTTGCATCAGTAGAAGGGATATTTATTTTGCGGGCCTAATGCTTTGTATTCCAATAAGGAAGCAAGTGTGGCCTGGTGGAAATCAAATGCGGGTAGGACTAGCAGTTAATCGTTCATGGAATTGCCTTTTCTTTTCTGAGAATCTTCTACCTCTCATCATTTTTTTTTTTCAGAACTCAGCCAACCAATTTATCACTTAAGATCAACTTCTCCTTGGTGTAAGGGAAACTTTGGATTTGAGGTTATTGAAAGAATGAATGGGGCATTCAATGTATGGTTAAAAAATTATATAGTGATGTGGTTAGGTGAAGAACATTCAGTTTATGAAAAGCACTGTGGTTGTCATCATCAGTTGGGAGCAGTTCCAGAGTCCCTGGAGACACACAGGTGAGGAAGTCAAATCAGTCCCTAACCACAAGTGGCTGTCAGTCTAGCAGACAAGACCAGCAAAGATCACTGAAATTCAGTGCAATAAGCCTGATGACTGAAATGCAGACAAATCACAGTGAGATACTAGCAAGTATGTGGAGAGTAGAGTAGGAACCAAGGTGAGGAATGCTACATAACAAAAGGATACTGACATCTGAGCTTGGTCTTAGCAGATGACTAAGAATGTTTCAGATATCCCAGGTGTGGCGGCACACACCTGCAATACCAAAACTGGGAGGCAGAGACACGAGGATCAGGAATTCAAGTTCATCTTCAGCCACGTGGTACATGCAGGCCCAGCCTGAGCTAACACAAGAGCCTCTGAAAAACAAAAGAAATAATAAATGAAAGCAAGGACAGAGCTGCGTGTGCTGGCACAAGCCTGTAGTCGCAGCATTTAGGAGGCTGAGGAAAGAGGGTTCAGACTTTGAGATGAGCCTGCCCTTCTCATATAGACCCTGTGTCAAAGAAGGGAAGAAGAGGAGGAGGAGGAGGGGGAGGAAGACAGACAAATGAAAGGAAGAACATTTTGAGCAGAGGGGACAGCATATGTTAAGTGGTGAGGAATGGCTAGAGAACAAAAGAAAGGAGATAAGCCTGAAAAAATTAAATGGAAGCCTGGTGTGGTGGCGCATGCCTTTAATCCCAGCACTTAGAAGGCAGAGGTAGGAGATCACCATGAGTTCGAGGCCACCTTGGGACTATGTAGAGAATTCCAGGTCAGTGAGCTAAAGTGAGACCCTATCTCGAAAAACAAAACAAACTAACAAAAAAATTAAATGGCAAAGATCACACCAAAATGGACATTGAAGACCCTTGTGGATAACAAGGGACTTTCAGAGAACGCTAAACATGGATTTATGTTTTTTTTTAACATTTTATTTATTTATTTGAGACATAGAGAGGGAGAGTGAGAATGAGCATACCAGGGCCTCCAGCCACTGCAAACGAACTCCAGACACATGCGCCACCATGTGCATCTGGCTAACGTGGGACCTGGAGTATTGGACCTGGGTCCTTAGGCTTTGCAGGCATACACCTTAACTGCTAAGCCATCTCTCCAGCCCCCAGATTTACGTTTCATAAAGGTAATTCTTATCATGAGGGAGAGCAGAGCAATGCTGGATCCTGGAGAAGTGAGCCTTATTTCTCTTGCTCTAGTTCCTCTGAGCAGCAGAGCATTTTTTACACATTTTGGGTGACAGGAAATCTTAATAGCAACAGTTTAAATAATAGCTGCAAAAGGAAAATTCCTTTAATCGTCCTAATTATACTTTGAAATTCCGAGTTTGCAAAAGCAATGTGGGAAAGGGCCCTTTCTTCTGTTGTCCTTTTCATCCTAAGAGGACCAGCTTCCTCATGCACAGTACTAACGCCTCTGCTCTGGTAATAACATTGCCAAAGATTGCATGGAGAATTCAGCTCACCGGGGAATTCCTAGAATATGAACCTAAACATTTAACTTACTTCAAGGTTCCATCTGTGACAGGTATAATCATTCTCAGAAGAATATTTTTGCAACTCAGGGAGAAGATAATCCACTTTTTTCATATTAGGGAGAGTAGGAGGACAGAGAGGCAGCTGGCTCCTAGAGAGGGATTTTTGTTGTTTTTCTTAACAGTCTATTTTCCGATGTGTTTGGAATTAGGCTAAATTGTGTTAGGTAGACTTTTTGAAAGCTGTCACTTTGAAAGAACAAGCTGCAGAGTTTCTGGCCACAGTATCTTTTTTTTTTTTTAAATAAACAAATAAACAAAAGTGGCTTCACGACGAGCCGCTCCGTTTTGCCGGGAAGCAGGCTTGGAAAGGGGCTGTCAGCTCAGTTCCTGTTGGTGAGTGAAGCCTGAGCAACGAGAACGCTCTTTCAGTCCGGCTTATGTCCTGCGAGGCCAATAACAAAGCAAAAATCAATTGACCAGCTTAACAAATGTTTGCTGAGGACCCTCTACCTGGAAGGAGCACTGCTAGGCAAAATGGCCACTAGAACACACTCAGGGAGTTTTATATCCTGCTGATATTTTGTGACAGCCATCTGCAGAGTTCTTGCTATTGTCAGGTATTCCAAGACGCAAATTCTGCTCTTGGCTTGATCTGTGATCCATTAGCGATGAAAGAAAGGTGGTTTTTTTTTTTTATTTTTTGCAAGTGAGTATGTATGACATGCATGCATGTACGTATGTTCGTATGCATGTGGACATACGTTGTGTGCACATGCTTGTGGAGGTCAGTGGTATTCCTCAGTTAAGTTCTGAGTCAGGGTCTCACATGAAACCTAGAATTCACCAATTTGGCTAGGTTACCAAAGAGCCCCGGGAACTCTCCCGTCTCTTGATCCTCCACTCCCACCCCCTGACACTGGAATTCCAGAAATGTGCCACCATGTCTGGCTTATACTGGGCATGGGAATCCAGGCTAACTTCCTCATATTTGAACAGAAAGCACTTTGCCATCTCCCAGCCCAAAGAAATGTTATTTAATCAGTGATAGTGGAAATGTCACTTTCCCCCTAATACTTTGTGGGTCCCTTCATAGTATGATTTGGATATAGTTCATGTCCCAAGGGTTCATGTGTTGGAAGCTTGATCTGAAGTGTGGTGAACTGGCAGGTGGAGCCCAGTGGAAGGTCTTTAAGTCACTGGAGGCACACCCTTGGGAGAGATGGAGGTGTTTGTTGTAGGACTCTGAGTTAATTCTCATGAGAGTGAGTTTTAGGAAAGCTTGACTCTGACCCTGGATTATTCTCTGTCTTTCTGTCTGGCTCTGTGGTGTTTCTCTCCTGTCTCTCTTGTCTCTTTTGTCTCACCTCTCTCTCTCTCTCCCTTCTCCCTTTCTTTCCTCTTTGCTTTGTAAATATCCAGCCTTAAGAATTTCTCAGTAAAAAACAGACAAAAACACCTAATGATCCACTGATCCATTGGATTCTTAAGAGACTAGCACAGCAACCATTTTCTCCTATTTCCACAGAAGACACCGCCGCCATACATCTACACTTGCCTACAGTTTAAACAGTATTGCTTTCAACCTTTGACCTCTCAGGGTCATCAACCAAAATTCAGCCAAGTTTCATTTTTATAGCTTTTTCTCCAAGAGCCATTTTTTTTTAAAACGAAATGTTTTTCTTGGATTATTTTAAGATAGACTTTTCAGAGATGAGACACAGAATTTTTACTTATCACTGACCTAGTTTTTCTTCACTCTAAACACTGAATTTCCTTATGTTTTTCTTCCTTTCCAAAGGTGTTGGCTTATTAGGATGATATTGCCATAAAAAGCAAAATATCCCTTGGAAAAAATTTTCTGAAGGCTCCATGCTTAAAATCAAATATTGTCAAAATCTGACTGCATTATTTTTAAAACAAGCTCTGTCTGTGTGTTTGTTTTCACTAAGGAAAAGAAAAACCCTAACTACAAATCTATAAGACTATTTCTATGCTTGGGTTTGATACACTTAAAGGAATTCATTAGTACCTTTGACTTTTCTCTGGTTATAAACAGCTTGAAGACATGACATGTTTATTCCCATGTAAAACAAGACTTCTCATCTATGTGGCCCTCAAAGTTAATGATCTTGAGAATAAAACTGATAAATGGTATTTAAAGGGCTGGTATGGTTGCTGCTATGGTTAATAGAACAATTCATTTTAAAAGGAAAATAAATTCCAACATCCAAATTTTCAGATTGGGTTCATTCAAGTGAGAAGTGGCTTATCTGTGATGACATTTCCTACACATTTACCCAGATGTCACAGTTGAGGACAAGATGACTGAGCTGTGGTCCAGTCCTCAAGGGGCTTCATCTGTAGGTGACATCACCTGTATGAAGGTGATGGAAAGTTGTTAATGATGAAAAATACATGGTTTTGAAAAGAGAGAAGTCTATTCTAAGACTCAAGGGGAGAAAAGGATTTACCTACCTGTAGAAATTCAGGGAAGGAAAAGCAAGGAGATAGAAAAGGTGGTGCTTGCAGAGCAAGTTAAAGAGCCACTTCCTGGCATCCAAGAGGCAGTGTTACCCATTTCCCAGATCCCAGCCTTCCAGCATGCCCTCCCAGAGAATGTTTGTCTAACTCGTGGACTCCCAGGGTCCACCCAAATGCTCCGTGTGACTATTATTATTACTATCAATTGCTGAGCATTTACCAAGTACAAGGGTCTCAGCAACATTTTCTCAATGCTCCCAACACCAACTCCATTTTAAAGATGAGGAAACTAATACCCAGGATGTTTATGCAACTTATTTAGGGACATGAAAACAGTATGTAGGGCTGGACAGATGGATTAGCAGTTAAGGCACTTACCTGCAAACCTGTGGACCCAGATTCAGTTCTCCAGTACGCATGTAAGCCAGATGCACAAGGTGGCACATGCGTCTGGAGTTCGTTTGCAGTGGCTAGAGGCCCTGACGACTCTCTCTCTCTCTCTTTCTCTCTCCCTTAAATAAATAAACAAAAATATCTAAAAGAACAGTATTTAGCACTGTTTGGATTTGAGGCCAGGCAGTCTGGCTTCAAACGTCATGCTCTTGTCCAGGGACATCGTCTTCTCTAATAATGAATAAACACTTATTGAAAATTGACTAGGTTCCAGGCAGTCTGCGAGGTTGATCCTGCATTCTAATATTAAAGGTAAGAAAATAGGATCTCAGAGGCTGCACAATGAATGAGTAGTAAGACATCTTGAAAGTATATTCTGCAAACTACAGTTCTCCAGAGAGAAGCTGTCACGTAGTATTTAAACATGACATCCATTGCTCCTCCGGGAGGGTTGCAGTGTCCAGCAGCACGTCCAAGTCACTCACCAGGGCTGCGGTAAGGAACCCAGATGGCCTCTGGTGAGGCCGGTATCTCGCAAGCTACCAAATGCTCTGTCTTCCAGTGCCAATGTCACTACATTATTCAATGGTGAGTTCTCTAGATGTGAACCAGGTTCTTCAGGCTGGTGATGAAGTAGAAAGCCAGGTATCCTTCTGCAGTGAGACATATTTAAATCTTCTCTCCAGCTTTGTTTGTCCCTACATGTGAAGCTGTTTAAGAACCCATGTATTCAAACTAATGGACACCGTTTCAGGGCAACATGATCATGGAGAAGGGAAGGTAGGAACTCAGGAGCCCAGTTTCTGAGAGTGTGCCTGGATCTATGCATTCACTCCCTACAGAGAGACTAAAGTCAGCGATTTCTGTCACCCAAAACAGGGTAAAGGACTCCTCGCTAGTCTCCCAGACTCCAGCACCACCACCATTCAAGCCTCTTCCACTCTATTCTCAGAGGCAGTTCGAGTTCATATTTATACATGTAATCATACCAGTTAACTGCTTCAGTTTCTCACTGGCTCAATCAAAATCCAAACCCCAGAACATGGTTGGCAAGGCTTGCAAGAGCTGGCTCTTCTTCCTCACCTTCCTGCACACATAAACTATTTACTCCTCTACTGAGCAGTCCCTATACTATACTTCTGCCAGAAAACTTCCTTAAATCCCTTTAATCTGGGCTAAGGGTCCTCCCACATTCCTCTGATCCAGTACCCTTACTTCCCTTACCAGCTACTTATTACATGTCATCATCATTAGGCATGAAGTTTCTAGAATCTGCTACTGTGTGCTTACATAGCTTGCAGTTATGAAGCACTTGCCTAATCCATACTTGCATTCATGTCTTGAGTAGCAATGTAAAATAGCAAACCACAGAGATTCTAGAGTAGGGAAGCTTGGCAGCACATTAACTGTACCAAATGCACACCTGGAGTTCAAAATTATTTTAAGAGCATGACACAACAAACCAGCTCCACAATATGAATGTGTGAGTCCTTAAAACTGAGCCAAAAAGAACTAAACACTCACATAAATAAATATGACCAAATAGCAACATGAGTGAGAGATTTGTAGGAGACTGAACTGAGTTTTAATTTTCTTGCGGAAGAAATGACATTAGAATGCATTTTAGGGTTTTGCTACAGCAGACACTTATAAATTCATAGCAAGATAAGAGCATCCAACACAGTAAATTATATGTCAAGCAAAAAATGACAAAAATATACAATTTTATTTTAAAAGATATGATGGTCTCCGTGTAGTCTATTGGAAAAAAATTACAACCAGAGTAATACACTTTATTCTAGGGAAAACCCATCAAGGGGCAAATTGACAAAATGAAATCTATTACAGAATAGATTGATGGATAAAATCTCTGAAGATTATTTCTTAAAGATCAGTTGAAGAAATGGAAACTATTTCACACAGCGTATGGTTAAGAGTGGTCCTCAAATCCCTAGCGTGGCAGATGAAATGAACAGAGGATTTGCCCTGTATCTACACAGAAGTCAGAACCAGGTTATTTGGTCAGACAAGCTACACGGAAGCTGACATCATGTGGTCTGAAGATTAGAGTTGTTTAAAGTAGATCAAAGCTGGGCATGGTGGTGCACACATTTAATCCCAGCACTCAGGAGACAGAGGTAGGAGGATCGCTGTGAGTTGGGGCACCCTGAGACTACATAGTAAATTCCAGGTCAGCCTGGGCTAGAGTGAGACCCTACCTCAAAAAATGGGGGGGGGGAGGTAGATTGCCTGCCTGCCTTATGAGGTAGTGAATGTCTTGTTCAGTCACAGGCTAGAAAGCGTCATGGAGATGGCTCCTGTCATCCCTACCGGACCTATTACCTAGCAAGTGACTTTGCCTTTGAGATTTAATGAGGCTTTTATATTAGCATGTTCCTTCCCTTGGTGCTGATAGATGGACAGCTGACTTTGCCCATTTCTGAGGGTTTCAGTTTTTTTTTTTTTAAGATAAGAAAAAGGAGCCAGGCGTGGTGGCGCACACCTTTAATCCTAGCAGTCAGTAGGCAGAAGTAGGAGGATTGCTGTGAGTTTGAGGCCAGCCTGAGACTCCATAGTGAATTCCAGGTCAGCGTGGGCTAGAGTGAGACCCTACCTCAAAAAACCCAAAAAAACAACAACAAATATATATATATATATATATATATATATATATATATATATTTGTTGTTTTATATATATATATATATTTGTTGTTATATATATATAAAGGAGCACAGGAATTATCATGCGTGTCACGCGGATGGGCTCCAGCTCTTTCTCGGGCTGGGTTAACACTGGGGCTTGTGATCTTGTTAAGGCCAGAGAAGTTAGAAGAAAGTCGTCTTGGCAAAGAGAGGCCATAACATAGTGGAAGGAAAGTGCCCTTCAGGGGCCACGTGCCATGGGTGTCAGGGTTCTCAGGTGAAAACCAAATAGCTGTGCATCTTTCACTTTGCCTGCTGCAGTGGGCATGGAGAACCTTGCCACACCCCATAGGTCCGTCAGATTCATGGTTCTTTAACCAAGGTGTGCAGGAACAATGCCAGGCCCATCATACGTCACTGATTCCCTGTAGAAGTCCTCAGGGATCAGCATCCTCACTTTAAAGGGAAGAGAAAGCAAACGGGAGAGGTCAAGCACCTTACCTCAGCCATCTTGAGACCTGAGCTTCAAGCTCAAGTTTACATGAACTTGAAATCCATCAAGAGTGTTTTGGAGACCCTTTGACTTATGAGATTGAGAGATTCTTAAAGGGATCAACTTCTTGATTTGTGTGTGTGTGTGTGCATTTTGATGTCTTTATTTATAGTAATAAAATTTAAATATGTCAATGCAAGTTGATTTTATAGCTGTGTGAGAATCATGTTTACACTTTCTTTTTCTTTTTATTAGTTTTGTACTCAGTGTATACAGTGAAGTTAGTACTGTCGTTAGCCTCCTCCCTGTCCTCCCCCCCCCACCCCCCTGCAGGGACCCTGGTCATTGGGGAATATGGGTCGTGCATTGCGGAGTTAGCCATCAGTTATGGGTAGGAGATCCTAAAGGGAGAACCAGCCCATCACACCTCAAAAGGGCCCCAGATGAAAGGAAGAGTAATTGGGGAAATGAGCAAGAGCGCTGCTTTCTTGGTGAGCCTGGTGCCAGCACGAGGGTGAAAGAGGAAGACACAGAGAACACTCAAGTCCTATCAACCTCCTGGTTTTATTAATGAAAAATGGGGTCCTAGGACCTGTGTGAAAGCAAAGGAGCCTGGAGTGCTGCAGGGAGACGCCACCAATGGCACACGCTCAGCAGACTGCTTTCTGAGCTTGCTGCGTCACCACAGCGCCAGTGGTGTGTGGGATGGGAACGGGCAGCACCCTCGGCTTCTCCCCTCAGGCTCCTGTAAATCCCCAGATCCCCATGTTGAAACCCGTCTCAATTCAGTCTCCTAAGCTGCGTCATAGACAAGTAGTAGCCTCAGCTTCCCCTAAGTGTTCACTTGCATGAGGGAGTGGGGGAGGGCGAGCGGGCCCTCCCCCCTGTCCAGGGCCGGGACAGGTTATACCCCTTGCTAATTGCTTGCATGCATGTCATCTTATGTGACCACATACGTCATCTCCTGTGTGCTGTTACAACATGTCAGTCTGGGAAGTGGATACAGATGCCCTCGTTTTATGATGAGGACATGCGCTCAAGTGACGTGTGCACAAAGAGATGGCCAGTGAACACACCATTGCTGTGTGTACTCCTGGTTCTAAACGACAGGAAGACCCTGGAAATTCTGGCATCAAACAGACTGGAGCTTGACATCTATACAGGTCATTTAGGAAATGTGAGGCTCCTGTCCCCGGAAGTGGCCACACTTACCTCATAGACGGGCTCCTCTTCTTTCTGCGGAGGCGCTCCTTCCTCTCCTCTTTGGAGGAGCACGTCTACTTTTAGAATTTCAGTAGGGGAACATTTGACCCTTCCTGGGGTGAGAGGAGAATTTTGGATTAATGGCAGCTTTGTCCTCAGAATGTCCCTTTGAGGCTTTGTCAGATTTGATCCTTCTCTTTTGAAAGATGGCGGTGTCACGTAGGGAGGCATAGACATGATGGGAAGAGCCTGACATAACTAAACCCAGCATGAGACAGAGAATCTGAAGACTGTAGCTGTGGCCAGTGTCTCTGCATCTAGATCTGTAAGCCCGGCACACTCCCAAGTGAGTGTCCTGTGATCTGAAATGAGATCACACAAAGCAAAAACTTTAAAATCCTCTCCTCCCAAATAAGCGTGCTACACAGGGCTGTCCCTCAAATCGGCAGTCCCTTCCCTCCCGGTGTTGAGTTCATCCAGTAGACATTGTTCCCTGACTTCTTCAGGAAAATATAACCTTGTGTTTTGAGTTTGTCTTAAAATCAAACTTCCAGAATGGTATCCTTCTATTGTTTTCTGCATTTACAGACTACCTGAATGTCACATCCATTCACCTGTTCAAGGAGAGATGGGACAGCAACAAGATTGATCACCACACCGACAAGTATGACAACAGCAAGTTGATTGTCCGTAGAGGGCAGTCTTTCTACGTCCAGATTGACTTCAACCGTCCCTACAACCCCAGGAAGGATCTCTTCAGAGTAGAATACGTCATTGGTGAGTGCCTTGTACCTTAGCCATGGTACCATGTTTTTGTTGCACAGAGGGGTGGGCACAAGTATGATTGGACTAGTTCCTTCACCATATTTAAGACTGGTTGAAGCAATGGTTAAGCTGGTCAAACATCAACAATCTAAATATCTAGCATAAGTAAAGTAACTAAAGTTGGTGTAAGATGTTATTTTACTGATTTTTTTCCTCAAACAAATGGTTTTGGTGTTCTATAGCTGTGATTGTGAATGTTACAGTGATTTAACTAGTCTCACGTACTTAAAATGTTTGCAAACCTTAGCATTTGATCTCTACATATGCACATCCTTAAGTCTGTTATGCACTAATTAGTCCTCAAAGGCCCATGAGAAATGGATGGATTGTCCAACCAAACTCACTAAATGCTTTAAACACTAGACTCAACCTAAAGACTGACAGTGCCTCATAGCTTCAAATGTTCTGGGGAGCAGCATTTAACTATGGCTCAGGGCTCCTCAAATTAATTTGCTCCTGGAGCTCTTTACTGTTACTAACAACAGACACATTGGAGTAAACATTTCTGTAGAAATTTACAGAAGTATCAAGGACACATTCCCAGAAAAGCAAAGAAGGCTCAATGTAAGGAACTCTGCTCACATACACATACTCACAAGTTAGACAGTCAAATTTATCATGACAGAGAGCTACGTGATAAAAATCAGAATTCAATTAAACAAAGTAGAAGTTCCTCAGTTATGAAGCGATTCTTCTCCCCCCAAGAACAACTTCAGTGGGAGCTAACTGAATTATAATTAGAAATTAGAAATGGCTGCCATCACCATTTGTTTTAGTAAATAAAGAAAACCTTGCTTTAAGATTTGAGAAAATGTTAAAGTGTGTAGATGGCAGGAAACTGGAAAGGGACCCATGAGGGGTTGGGGAAAAACTTCAGGAAAAATATAAGGAAGGTAGCAGATCATAAGGTATAAAAAAGTCAAAGGGGGAACAGTGAAAGTAGAAGGGTGAAGACAGGGTGGGAGGCAGGGAGATGGGGAGGGAGATTAACCAAAAGGTACAAAATGAAAATTAAACAGAAGAATGTTTTTTGCACGTGTGTGTGTGTGTGTGTGTGTGTGTACATTGGTGCATGCAGGGGCAGGTATACAACAATGCATATGCATATGGAGGCCATGGATAGATGCCTGGTTCTCTTTCATCTCTCTTCACCGTATTGATTGAGGCAAGGCCTCTCACTAAGCCCCTGGCTCTCCAGCCCGGCTGCTCAAGTTTGTCAGCTTACCCACCTCCAGAGCACTGGGGTTATAGGCGTGTCCTACCGTGGCCTCTCAGGATCAAGCTGAGATCCTCACACGTGCACACTGAGCCATCTCCCTGGCCCAGAGTTTTATCAATACTTGCACAGAACAGTGAACACAGTTAGTAGTAATCTATTGTAGAATTTGGATTATTAACATTTTTACCTTTCATCTTGTTTTGTTTTGAGATGTTGTATTGGGTTGTTTGTTTGTTTTGATATTTTTAGACAGAATAGTTCCACTAACCTAAACTGGCCTCAAAATGGGTGTTGTCCAAGCTACCCTTGGACTTGCACTCCTGCTGCCTGCTGGCTTTACAAGCTTGTTTCCACCACACTCAGTTTCAAAGAACAGAAAAGACACGACAACTATGTGAGTTGATGGATATGTAATAGTGAGCTCGCATTAGTAACTACAATGTGTGAATACTTTATAACATTACATAATTCCCCAAATACATGCAATCATTTAAATGTTAACTTTAAGAAGTCTACCTAAGGGCTGGAGGGATGGTTTATCGGTTAAGGCATTTGCCTGCAAAGCCAAAGGACCCAGGTCCCATTGAACAGGACCCACGTTAGCCAGATGCACAAAGGGGCGCACACGTCTGGAGTTTGTTTGCAGTGGTTGGAGGCCCTGGCATGCCCATTCTCTCTCTCTTTCTCTCCCTCTTTCTCTGTTAAATAAAAAAAGTCTCCCTATATTAATATGTAAATTTAGTAACTTTTAAATTTGAATACAACTGGTACTTTGAGAATTTGGGATTTTTCTGTTGACGTTATTGTTTTTATTTTATTTAAAATATTTTATTTTTATTTATTTGAGAGAGAGAAAGAGGCAGAAAGAGAGAGAGAGAATGGACATGCCAGGGCCTCCAGCCTATGCAAATGAACTCCAGGCTTACTTGAGTCCTGGGGAATCAAACCTTGATTCTTTGGCTTTGCAGGCAAGTGCCTTAACCAGTAAGCCATCTCTCCAGCCCTTGTTATTATCTTTGACTTCAATAAATTACCCTTAAAGTTTACTTGAAAGAATAATTACCTGAAAATAATAAGTAATAGATTATTTTTTTCTATTAGGAACAGCTATCAGAACATGCTACAAAATATTCAACAGAACACCATAGAGACTGTAGAAAGAAATTTCAGTATTCAAGAGAAATTACTATAATTATAGATTTATCATAGTAAACTAAGTATGTTGGTTTGTGTTTGCTGTTCTGCTTCTTAAATAAGGAAGTTCAGAGTAGCTGGATCTCCAGTGGAAAGAGTTTGAAAACAGCCTTCATCTTACACCTGGTACAATAGTGCGTTTCAGGTGGAATACATATTAATGCAAAAATAAACATAAGAAAATGTTATGAGAATACTCAGCAGACTTAAATAAGATTTTTAACTCTGAAATTATAAAAGGAAACATCTATACAAATGCACCAAAATACCACAGTGGGCCCCATAAATAATGGCTCATTGTGGTATTTTTGCATGTATATGTGTGTAGTGTAAGTGTATGTTTGTTCATAGGTGTGTGGGCACATTACAAGTATATATATATATATATATATATATATATATATATATACACATACATACATACATACATATATATATCTACTTGTAATGTATATCTACTTGTAATATATATGTATATGTACATATATATATATACACTTGATATATATATATATATATTGAATAGGAAAATAGATGTGGAAAATTATTCAAAACATAGATCACAGATAATGGCTTAACAAATAAAGTAAAAACACTCCCTTCTCATTTGACTGTGCAAAGATGAAAGGTTAATAGACAACAAAAGAGAAAAGGCAAGTGGAAAATAATGTTGTCATAGCATATTCAAGTTCTCCATAAGACTGGAGAAGCAACTCGAAACACTCTTTTCCATATTGGCCAAATTTAGAAAAAAAAAAAAAAAGGTATCTTTTGCTAACATGTGTGCAGACAAAAGCATGCACTGCTTATGTAACTCCAACTTTATACTCTTTTTTTAAATGGCAATTTGGCAATATCTATTTATAATAAAAATACATTTTCTCTTTGGTCAGCAATCCCAGTCTTAGGTTTCTGTACCAAAGATATCTAAAAGTTTATAAAGATAGATATTATCAACTGCAACATTGTTAATAGTAACAAAACCCACATTGCAATAGTGGAATGGATGAACATGTTATGGTATATTCACATCATGGATAGTTATTT
This sequence comes from Dipus sagitta, assembly GCA_036346955.1. Lineage (NCBI taxonomy): Eukaryota > Metazoa > Chordata > Mammalia > Rodentia > Dipodidae > Dipus > Dipus sagitta. The sequence goes on from CM070786.1 coordinate 65,413,617, forward strand.
TTGGCAGGAGGGTTGATGTAGGGTCTTGCTCTAGCCCAAGCTGATGTGGAACTCACTAGATAGTCTGAGGCTGGCCTGGAACTCAAAGCCACTCTTCTACGTCTGCCTCCTGAGTGCAGGGATTAAAGATATGTGCCACCATTCTTGGCTTAGTTACTTTTAAGAAGAATGACTTAAACCCATGCCAGATGACTTTAAGACAAGTAATGGGTTACAGAAAATATAGAAAAATATGCACATGATTCTCTCTATGAATGTAAATGTACTGTTGTCCCCCAGATCTCTAGAGGACACATTCCAAGACCCATACTAGCTACCTGAAATGATGGATTGTACTGATTCCTATAGATACTAGTCTGATACACAAACACACACGCACATGTGTGTGTATGTGTATGTGCATGTACTATATATACACACATGCCTATGATAAAGCTTTATTTATAAATTAGACCTAAATACAAATATATATAAGGACACATGTACTCACACACATGAACACATATGTACAGGTGTACACATACACTACATAAATTAGCCACAGTAATGAGACAGATAGCAGTAACTATAATCAAATAGGCAATTATAATAATATACATTTGATAAAGGTAGTCTTGCATTTTCCTTCTCTGAAAATGTCTTACTGTACTGTATACACATTTCTTGTGGTGATATGCAAAATGCAAAGCCTACGTGATGACATGAAGTGAGATGAATGACCTCACTTGTGGCATTGAGAAATAGCATTAGACCGTTAGATTACTGTGTAAGTGTCACTTGAGCATCAGTGAGTGATGTTATGACAGTCTCACTGTCAGGGCTACTAAGTGACCAAGGGGCAGTTAACACATACAGTATGGACAAAGGGATAGTTCATGTTCTGGGAGTGAAGGAGCAGAAAGGTACAAGGTTTCATCATAGTACTCAGAATGGTACACAGCTGGTAGTGTCCACCTGATATTTTCAATCTGAGGCTGGCAGAGGACAACGTGAAGTGAAGTATGGAAAGTGAAAATGGAAGCGGGGGAGGGATCGTTGCATAGCTCATGGGTCTGTCTCTCACTATAAGTATAGAAGAGAAGAAGGACACACAATGGTACAAACAAGCCTTTTGTAGTGGGAGTAGCCAAGCTAAGGGAAAAGAAGCAGAGAGGAGAACAACAAGCAAGGAAAAGAGAAAAAGAAAGCAATCAGGACATGACTTATACATACAACTTTAATGATATGGGGGAACATTTATCTAAAGAAATTGAAGTTTATTTAGTAAGAAAAATCTCTGGCCTCCAGTTATTTGAGAAAGCTGGTTGGACTTACTTGCATTTACAAGTGCAAATGGATGTGTAAATGTGGGGAAAGCAATTGCTTGGACCCAGATTAAAAGTGGGAAAAGAGAAAAAGATCACCCAGGTAGGATAAACAAGAACCATGTGATGCTTGATATCCTGCATTGCTGGTTATCCCAATTGTGGGGGGGAAGGGAGAGAGAGCGAAGTTAGTATTACAATATGGTAAGCAAAATGAACTAATGCAATATAATTATGTTTTGGTAGTAGACCATTACCATTAGCATACATTTTAATTATTATTTTTAAAATATTTTTTTTATGTATTTATTTGAGAGAGAGAGAGCAAAAATAGGCAGAGGGAGACAGAGGGAGAGAGAGAGAGAATGGGTGCACTAGAGTATCTAGCCACTGCAATCAAACTTCAGATGCATATGCCACCTTGTGCATCTGGCTTATGTGGGTCTTGGGGAATCGAACCTGGGTCTTTTGGCTTTGCAGGAAAGCACCTTAATTGCTAAGCCATCTCTCCAGCTCCATTTTAATGATTTTTAATAGTGGATAGTTCAGGTGAGAGAATAATTCACAGCTAATGTTATTGAGTATTGTCAAATCTGATAAAAATTTATTTTTGTCTCTCCCTAAATCCATTATCTTACTCCATTATATACATTTATGAGTGTGTATTTATCTGTTTGAACACAAGGACTAAACTTGATTAAAATGACCATGGATTTATAATGGATTCCTGATCTCTCTTGTATGCCATGCATTTCAGCTAACAGTCCATGAAAACTCTGCCCATAGTTCTGCTCCAATTATAAGGAAACACTCATCTCCCCTTTTAAAATCAAATATTTAGTGCAGTAATAAGGGAATCTCTGTCCTTGAATTGGACTTCTCTTTAGTCCAAGATGTTTCCCCAAAGTCCATTTAGAAAGTAGTCCTGAAAACAGAAGTCCCGGAAAGAATGGTAACATGAGCATCGTAGACTGAGTTCAAAGAAACAAAACTCATGGAAGACACTTGTGTTTAGACAGTTTTCTGGCGAGTACTCTCTCGATCACTGTCTGTGAGGAGTAAAGGAATCAGTATTTGGTAGAGGGGGAGTTAAATAGCATCACCAAAGGGATCTCCTAGGGACTCTGGCCTGGATCTTCAGGTTTTCCCACTACAAAGCAAGGGTGGGGCTCCTTGATCTGCCAGCATAGACGGGGCCTTGGTTCCCAGCTGACCAGAGGGAGAAGCTGTAATCTCAGTACGGTTGCTGCCTGTGTGCCCTGTGGAGAATCTCTAGGAGAAAGTCAGTGATGGACAGCGGTCAGTCACCCACAGTACTACAGTGAACATTTGAATCCCTAAAAGCCAAAAAGAATGAATGAATGAAATAGTACTGCTGTTATTCCTTCTGCAAAATGAGAAAAATAAACAGCTAATCTACTTTTAAGACAAAAGCTTACATGTTTTTAAACCAGCATGTACTTAAAACCTTTTTCAGAATGTATAAAACAGATTTTTAGATTTCAGTGGCATTCCAGCTATATGGTCCTTGTAGGCATTGTTGTATTAGTGATTTTTCTAATTCTAAATTTATCATAGATACAAGAAAAGAAAACTGAAAAAATTCCACTTTCTATTTATTATATGAAAAATCACACACACTTCAAGGAGGCAATTATAGGAGCACTATGGGGGACTTTGTCTTGATTGGTATCCTTTCTGAACCTCCTGTCATGTAGGGAGTTAAGGACCATCACAGCTTCCCCACTACGGTAGTGCTGAGTGGAGAAACAGGAGATAAAAGAAAGACAAAATAAAGAAAAGAATTAAGAACATTGTTGAACACTAACTGAAGCTCAGAAATAATTCTCTTAAATGCAGTACCTGTTTCAATAGGACTGAATAAAGCCAATGAAATTAGATTTTTAAGTATAATTGCTGTAACAAAAACAAACAACTATTGAATGTGAACTGGAAATGAAATTAAGTGGAAAGGTTTGTATATACAGGTGTATCTTAATATCAGGAAATCCAGAATGTAAAATAAATAAATAAATAAAAACTTGATTTAAAGAAATAGAAAAGACAATACTTTGTGAAAACAAATAAGAAGTGAGATTTTTTTTAACAGCTTTACACAAATAGATATCAATAACCATCAGTTAAAGCATTCTGTTTCAGGAGCATAACTATGACTGACAGAAGCTATAATCACATTACAATTATAGAAAAATAGCCTAGTTGTGTCCAGTCCATATCCAGCACTTTAACACTGTTCTAGTCTGCTTTCTTGTGACTTTGTCTGCTGTGAGGTGACATGTATCAATACTTTGTGGTACCCCTTTGTTGCTGTTCATAGAACCTGGCTCATGGGATTTTTAAAAAATATTATTTATTTATTAATTATTTATTTATTTGACAGAGAAAGAGGGAGAGAGAGACAGAGAGAGAGAGAGAGAAAGGAAATGAATGGGCATGCCAGGGCCTCCAGCCACTGCAAACGAACACCAGACGCGTGCGCCCCCTTGTGCATCTAGCTAATGTGGGTCCTGGGGAATCGAACCTGGGTCCTTTGGCTTTGCAGGCAAATACCTTAACCACTAAGCCATCCCTCCAGCCCTCACAGGATTTATTTCTAAGTGATTTCACCAAATTAAACCCCATCCTTCCTCCCTCCCTTCTTCCTTCCTTCCTTCTATCCTTCCTGTGTTAAGTAAATAAATTGCTAATACTTAAATGCTTATTTTTACTCAATTCAAGCAAGATGATGGTCCTAGACGACCCATGTGCTGTGGGTTCTCTGCTGAGGGTGCATGGACAGGAGAGTTGGGGCATTTCCTGCCAGCGGAAGTTTGCAGGCTGAGCTTGTGGTTGATGACTGCATTCATCAGTTTGTGGCCAGCATAGCTATCTCTGAGGCACCAAAGAGGTGTTAATGAATTTGAGAAGGAGGATGTGGCTAAAAACATGCCCCATGGTCCTTCTTCTTTTCCCACCTCTAAAGGTGCAGCAAGGAGATCCCATGAAAAGCGTGGTGCAGGGTGTTTATTATGGTTTGCTAACCTGTAGATGGAGTTTAGGAAGAGCTGGAGGTGTTAATTTGTTTTAACCTGATCCCCTCACTTCTCCATACTCAATTGAGGGGGAAAAGTCATTCTCTTTAATAAATTAGTGTTGTTGTTATTATCAACATATAATAATTGTGCAAGTTAATGGGGTTCACTGTGACATTTTCACACAGGTACGTATTGAGGCTTGATCATGTACATCCTCCACTCTACTTACTCTTAACCGCCACCCCTTTTCTACTTCCTTAGAGGCCCCTTCTACTTTCAAGTCATTTAATTTTGATAGTTTTCACATATAGGAGAAAACATCATCCTGGTCTTTCTCTGTGTGGCTTATGTTTCCTAACATGATGTCCTCCACCCCTACCCATTTTCCTGTGAGTTACATGATTTGATTCATCTTTACAGTTGAATAATACTCTACTGCATGTATATATCATATTTTCTTGATCCAGTCTTTCGGTGACAGGCACCTCAGCTGATCTTACATTTAGCTGATGTGACTAGTACTACAGTATACACGAATGTGCAAATATCTCTGTGGTGTGCCGGCTCAGATTCCTTCTGGTATAGTCCAAGGAGTGAGATAACTGGGTCATATGGTAAACTTTTAAAATATTTTTTCCAGAATCACCATACTATTTTCTACCTCTGGCCACAATTTATAAGGTTCCCCTTTTCCTCACATGTTGTGCAAAATTTATATAGTTGTTGCTTTGTTGGTAATTTTGTTTTTATTAGTAACCATTGTGATTGGGGCAAGAAAGAGTCACTGTAAGGAAAGAACTCTTAGTTGTCTTCCCCACCATCTCTCCAAAGACGATATTTATTCAGTCAGACCTCTGAAGTAAGGACAGGGTCCTTTCCATGAGTGACTTCAATTCCTCCTGAAGTTCAGTCACAGGAGACCCAGGGAGTCGTGGCCAGGAGATTCTCTTAGTCTTTGCCTCAGCCTCACAATGGCCCCCACAGTCCCTTGCTTCATATTTCTGGTTACAAAAGAAAGAACAAAGTTAAGAAGGGAACCAGAAAAACCATACTCTCTCATCAGGAAAAGGAACATTTTCCCAGAAGCTTCAGGAAAGCTTACATGCCTCATGTGCTACCTCACTGGTAACGGAAGCTGTGGAAACATCATCTTCTCCCAGCTGTATCAGTTACTTTGCGATTGTCACGACAAAAATGCCTGAGAGGACAACTTAAAGGCGGCTCATGACTCAGAGTTCGGTTCATAGTCCTTGCCTCCACTGACTCTGGGCTCATGATGTGGCACATTATGACGGTGGAAGCATGTGGAGGAGGAGACCCTCAAGTCATTCATGATAAACAGGAAGCAGAGACAGTAGAAGAAACCCCAGGGCCAGATATGACCTTCAAAGGCATGGCCTTACTGACTTACATCCTCCAATGGGGTCTCTTCTCCTAAAGTTCCCAAAACCTCTCATGATAGTGTTACTGAGGAGGAACTAAACATAAGCCAATGTGAGGGCATTTCAGACTCAAGCCATAATAGAAACTCCCTTAGAGGAGAGAGGCACAGGAAATCTAGATTCTTTCCCTCTGAAGTAAGGACCCATGAGTACACAGATATGTAGCCCTTCATGATGGTTGGCAGCACTGAGGTAAAGGTATTTGTGGGAATAGGTTCATTATGTGCCCAAGAATGTCTAGTATCTGGTAAATTGGAGTACCTGAGGGACTTTGAGATCAACATGTTGAAAGGCAGTATGAGTTTGATGTCTAAGGATGATGTCTCTGTTGATCAGAAGGAAATGTGGATAGCGTACACACCTGGATGACCAACCTAGCTCAGAAGTAAACCATGGGTCTGAGAAGGTGGCCCAGTGGGTAAAGTGTTTGCCCTACGGGCATAAGGACCTGAGTTTGTATCCCCAGTTCATACCAGTCATGGCAGTGTACATCTTATATCCTAGTGCTGGGGAGGCAGAGACAGGGGGATCTCTGAGGACTCACTGGTTAGCTAGGCTGGCCAAATCCATGAGTTCTAGATTCATCAAGAGACCCTGTCTTAAAGAACAAAGTGGAGAGTGACTGAGAAAGACCACCAATATCAACTTTTGGCTTCTGTACACACATGCACCTACATACACATTTGCACCCATATACTTACAAACATTCACACACACAACACATGCACACAGAGAAAGAGAAGAGAGAGAGCAAAAGAAAGAAAGAGAAGAAAGAAGGAAGGAAGGAAGGAAACTTCCTGGAGAAAAACAGCTTTTAAGGAGGAATCCCAGGAGCTCGAGGTCTTGGATGAGGTGAAGAGCAAATGTGTCAGTCACCTTCTCATTGATGAAACAACATCCCTGTCAAAAATAAGCTTAAGAGAGGAAGGGTTTATCTCCTCTTACAGTTCCAGTTATAGTCCATCACAGTAGGACAGGCATAATGGTGGCAGGAGCTGGTCACATTCAGTCCGTCAGTGAGGAAACAGTGAGTAGTGCTGCTACTCAGCCATCTCTGTCCTTTATACCGAGTCCAGGACTCTGGCCCATGGCATGATGCTGTCCACGGTCAAGGAGGGTCATCCCACTTCACTTAACCTAATCAAATACTCCTTCACAGGCATGCCTAGAGACATACCTAATATAGGATACAAGTTGACAGTCAATATGAACCCAATGATCAGAAAAGCAGAAGGGCATTGAGGCACACCGTAGAGTTTCCAAAGCTGAGTCAAGTGCTTTAAGGAGAAAGAAGGATAGTATTTATCAGATATATTGAGGAGATGCAGAAAGGTAAGAACCTCTCCTTGGATTCAACAGTTAAAGAGACAATGGTTATTTGGTGGAGGTTATTTGTAATGATCTGAAAGTAAATAAGATGTAAGGAAATAGTTGTGTCAAATGTAGATTAATACTGCAATTTGAGGCACTGGGGTTAGCAGTAGATGCTTGCAACCCCAGCCCTCAGGACACAGAAATGGGGATTATAAGCTCAAGGTTAGCCTAGACTTCACAAAAAGACCTTCTCTCAAAAAAGAATTTTTTTTGACAATGCAATACTCAGGAATACAAAGCTCTTGAGTGGCATAAACAAGGGCCCTAGGATTGAACCTCAACACAGGAAAAAAAAAGCAAAAGGCAAGAAACTAAGAAACACAGGGAAGAAAAAAAAAGAAAAAAGGAACTTAAAGGAAAAGAAATTTTCTATGATAATTAGAAAAGAATGTGAGGTAAAGGTGGGGTGTTTTGATTTGGTATTTGTTTTAAGATTAAGGTAATTGAATGTGTGCAGAGTGAAAGAGATAGTAGTCATGGAAAAATCCCAGAATTCAAGAGAAGCACTGGGTGATTGAGAGAGAATCCCTGAGGTGGTAGAAGCATAAACTATACTGTGTATGGGAGGCATTTGCTGAGGTGAATCTCTTGTCCTCTGAAGATGTTGGGAAATAAGTTATGGAGGATGTGGATATTTTATGAAACTGATTATTATGCTGATGACTTCAAGCTCAGTTACAGCCATAGCAAAGAATCAGATGCTGTGTGGGCTTAGGGGAGGAAAGGACCATTCTTATCTCTCTGTGTTATTTTATTTTATATTGCTAAAACAAAACACCCAAGGCCAGGTACTTCATAAAGGAAAGAGGTCATTTTAGATCATGGTTTTGAAGGCTGAAAGTTCAATGTCAGGTTAGTTGTTCAACTTCTGGTGAGGAAACCCTTTGCTGCCTCTCTGCATGACAGATGGCCCAATGGCAGAAGCATATCAAGATGCAGAGCGCACATGGGGGGACAGAAACACAGAGATGTCCAAGCGTCAGGGTCACTCATTATAACAGCCCACTCTTGCACAACTAACCCAAAGATCAAGCATGCACCTTTCCCAAGGTCAGTTCCTTCAATAACCTCATTACCTCCTGCAACACTTCTGTCTCTTCCCAATACTATCACACCAGAAACCAAACTTCCAGCACACAAACCTTTGGGGAATATACTCAAGCCATATCCAGACCACAGCAGTCTGAAAGCCAGGTCCTTTAGGACAACGTTTTCCTATAGAGCTTTGTTTCAGAAAAATCCAGATAAAATTACTGATATGTAATTTTTCACATTCATAATAGTTTCTCTGCCAATAAATTTCCTGCCCCAAATCACATAGCTGCTAATCTGTAGAGAAATAAGCATTAGACCATGCTCCATCTACCACTCTATGCTTCATCTTGCTGAAAAAGGGGCTATTTCAGCATTTTGAAGGAATATTTCTAGAGAATGTTATTTCAAATGTTTTGCTCCTGTAGCTTTCTACATTGAATGCCAATGTGCTCGTTTTTAAGCATCTGTGTGAAGTAACTAATAATGGCATCTAAGAAACTAGGACAGTATTTCCCAGAGTGTTTTCCCTGTGAACACCTGTCATGAGATGTTCCTTGGAAAAAGAAAAAGTTCCATGGTCAAATATCTTTGGATCATGCTGTGTTTTGTGTCTCTTCTCACACATCATCAATGCATTAAAGGCTCAAGGTAGGCATGCAGTCAAAAATGAATCTTGTTTAGCTGAATATTTCCCAAATTTGTTTTACAGCAAACTTTGCCTTAGCATGTTTTATTGCTATAGAATCCTTTAATAAAATGCAGAGCTCACCTTAGGAATATGACACTATGGATTGCTATTACTTTCATATTGAGGGGATGGATGCTTGGACTTGAGTAGATTTGCAGTTATATGGGTGCTACTTAATATAATATTGATATGCTATTCCTTTTTTCTTTATGACAGTTAAGATTTTGTGTCGACATAAAAATAAATCTCAATTTGACATTCACATTCAGCAATTTTCCTTCCAAAATGACTTTTAAGTGCTCTTTTTTTTATACTTACATATTTATTTCTATGTTTTTGTTTGTCTTCTTTTTCCACAAAGCCTATTTCCTTTCCTCTTGAGTATATTTACTGAATTCTTACCAAACATGTTCCAGGTGCCAAGTACCAGATTCGGGTTAGAACAGTAAATGTCTCACTGCCTGCCTTTGGAGGGGAGGCCCATGGTCAGAGGGTGGCAACCTGAACAACAAAGTTTGAGTTTGGGCATCCTGCCTGAAAGCACCTGGGAGACAGTGGTTGGCTATGAGCATAGCTGCAGGAAGCCATCAGGAAGTGCTGTGTAAGATGGGCCTCAAAGGATGGTGGCAGTTCATGTACCAGGGTGGGAAAAACATCTGCTCTGGAACAAAGGGTCAGTGGACTGTGAAAACCTGCAATGTAGAGGTAGCTTTGCATGAGTGGAGAAGTTTAGATGTTGTTCTATAAATAGCCAGGAGCTTCTAGAGGAGAGTGATAGGCAAACTATTAAGAAGATCTGTGGGACTGGAGAGATAGCTTAGCAGTTATGGTGTTTGCCTGTGAAGCCAAAGGACCTTGATTCGACTCCCCAGGACCCACATAAGCCAGATGCACAAGGTGGAGCATGTGTCTGGAGTTTATTTGCAGTGGCTGGAGGCCCTGACGTGCCCATTCTCTCTCTCTCTCCCTCTCTCCCTCTTTCCCTCTCTCACTTTCTCAAATAAATAAATAAATAATAATTTTTTAAAAGCTAAAAGAAAAGATCTTTTAAAAATGAAGAAGATCTAAAGCCAGGCATAATAGCTCACTCTAGTAGTCCCAGCACTCAGGAGGCTGAAGCAGGAAAATTCCAGCAAATATAAGGTCAGCCTGGCTACAGAGTAAGACCTTGTCTCAAAAAAGAAGACCTGAATATTTTCTGATTTTTTTTTTCACTTCTTACATTAAGTACTACTGAGTTTGGAAGATTGCACTGGAGGACTAAGCTCACTGAAAGAGGGTTAGTGCGAGACTTGAGAGGAAACTTCCCCTAGTGAGTGATACAGTAAATAGTGCCGCAAGTTCTGTGGCTTTCCTTATCTTCCCCAGTGGAATCTGTATTTACTTTTTTTTTTTCAATTATTTTATTTCTTTGAGAGAGACAAACAAAGAGGCAAATAGAAAGAAAGAATGGGCAAACCACATCCTCCAACCACCACAAACAAACTCCAGATGCATGAAACCCCTTGTGTACCTGGTTTGTGTGGGTACTGGAGAATCAAACCTGGGTTCTTAGGCTTTGCAAGCAAGTGCCTTAATCACTAAGCCATCTCTCCAGCCCCCTGTATTTACTTTCATAGAAAGAAGTTATAGAGGAAGTGTTCTTCATTGCATGCTAGAATACTATCCCCCTGAAATTAAGCTCTGCACCATGGCTGGGGCAACCCAGTGATTGTCCCTGTTCCTTCTAAGAGGCCGTTTTCAGGAGAGCCCCTCACTGATAGAGAGTGGGAGCAGCCAGTTGGAGGAGGAGGGTCAGAGCTCACTCAGAAACTGAGTTCTACCCATGAGAGCAGTGAACAGCTCAAACCTCCAAATTGCTGTTGCCTCATCTAAAAGTAGGAATTACAATTCTTTAATTAGCCAGGCTGTGGCTGGCAGTGTTATTGCCCAAAGACCTGGGTAATGAAGGCTTGGTCTTCATGGCGGAGCCATTGGGAGATGGCAGACCTTGAGGTGCAATCTAAGCAAAGGCTTTTAGGCTTGTAGGGGTGTGCCATTGAATGTGATTTCTCTTCCTCTCTTTCTGTCTTTTCTTCCTGGTTGATGAGGTCAGCAGGTTTGCCTCACTTCAGACTCTCACTGGGATGTCCCATCATTGCCACAAGGCCAAAGCAATAAAGCCCCCCAGTCCCAGACTGCAACCTCTAGGCCCAAATCTTGAGCCAAAATAAACCATTTCTCTGTATAAGTTAATTCTCCCAGGTATTTTGTTACAATGTTATGAAGCTAACTAGCATAAGCTATAGTGTATAGAAAACACTAGTTCATCCTCACAACAAAACCAGAAACCAGAGGTAAGGAGTAGCAAGGAATTTCATTGGAAATTTGGGAACCAAAGTTCATAAGACTTGTTCATGGGTATAGGAAAAAGATCTGAACCTATGTTTCTCAAAAGAAGATACACAAATAGCCAATATATGTATGAGTATGTGTTTGACATCTTTATTAGCACAATGTGATTTCAAACCACAACGAGGAGTTACTTCTCCCCGGTTAAAATGGCTAGTATCAGAAAGTTTAACAAAAGCTAGTGTCCAGGAGGATACTAAAAAAATCAAAATCCTTGTACATTAGTGGGAATGCAAGCTAGTAAACCATTTAAAAAAATCTATATAGGCTTGGGAATTTACCTGGCCCTAGGTTTGTTCCTTAGCACCAAAGGGGGAAAAAAAGAAAAGAAAAGAAAAGCTATATGGTAGTATCTCCAAATAAAACATACTAATGGTTCATCAGTCCTACTTCTATTTATTCCCCACAGGAATTGGAATTAGTATGTGGAAGAGAATGGTGTGCCTTAGGTACATTTTATTGTCATCCACAATAACTCTAAGTGTGGAATCAACCAAAGTGATTCTCAGTCAGTAGAGGAAGCATGTTAGTTCTACACAGTGCAAGACTGTACAGGCCTTCCAAGAAGAAGTTCTGCCTTTTGCAACAACATGGCCGAAACTGGAGGGTATTATTCTAAGTGAAAAAATATTATAAAAGAAAGACAAATACTACATAATCTCAGTTACATGTTGAATCTTATAGTCAATTTTATAGACACATATAGCAGGTTAGCAGAGGCCTACAGGCTGAGGCCAGTTATATAAGGAAAAAAGTATACTGACCAGAGGGTCCAGAGCTCCAATTAGACAGGAGGAACAGGCTAAGAGATCCATCATGCTGTACAATGACCACAGTTAGTAATAATGAATTATGTGTTTCAAACTTGCTAAAATAATTTTTTTTAAGTTCTCATCACAAAACTCCAACGTTGGGAAAGTGGATGATACATTAATTAGCTTAATTAACTTTTTTTATGATGTATCCATAAATAGAAACATCACACGGTACCCCAAAATATGCACAATTACTATTTGTTAATTAAAAAGAAATCCACACATATCGAAGTTAACGATTTCCAAAGGTGAGCAGGAGGCTCTGGCCTTCGTGCCTTTTCCTTCTGGGTGATGGTCAAAGTCGCGATGGCGGGACTTCCAAACGAAATACTCAGCGTCCATGCAGCATTTGTGCTGATGGCCTAATGAGTCCAGGCCAGAGCCCTGACAACCCGCAGACCAACTTCTGCCCAGAATTCTTCTAGCTGGAGTGATGGAGCCTGTGTGATGCTCCAGTGGGAGGGACTGCCCACTACATTCTCGCTCCAGAGCCTTCCCGCAGCCTCCGCAGCTGGCCTTGGGACCCTCATCCCAGCTTAGAGAGCACAGCATTCTAAGAAAACCTAGGGCAACAGTCACCAGTGTGTTTTGTGACAACCCTTGGCTGCCTAGAGAGCTTGGAAAGGCCCATGGGTGATGGCGTAAGATCTCACCACTGTCTCCCTTCCTCCTCCCTCTCTCCTCCTCCTCTCTGCATTCCTCTGGTGTGCCTTCACCCCTGTTCCTCTCTCCATCTCCAGGCTCAGGTCTTACAATGACCTCTTGCATTTTGCAAGAATTCATAAGCTTGGCTCATTAACACCCACATAATTGAAACTGAACTCAAGCAGAAAGTTGTAACCTGAGCTCAAGCGTGATGTAGTGCAGGCACCTGCAATATCAATTCCAAGGAAGCTGAAGTGAAGTGAGGGGTGGGGAAGGTGGGGACAACTAATGTGCCTACTATTTCACCTTGCTCTTAAGTTCCCTCTGAATGGAGGCATCAGGTAAGTGGAAAGAGAACTCCCAACAGGAGGACGCTAAGTGGGCTAATTGTTCACCGCGCACCCCTGGGTCACTCTGTGAGCCTGCTGCGGGATGGATGGAGGAAGAGCTGGAAGTCCTTTGAACTTCTCAGTGGCGTCTGCTCGCTAATAAGATGACCCAATTACCAGCCTTGTTTTGAATATTGTAAGTGCATGGAAAGCTGCATCCATCCAGTCTTCTGTATGGAAAGATAACCTTCATAGAGCACCACACAGGGTCCCTGACACTATCCATCTCCCTCTCTCTTGCTTACTCATTTTCTCACTCCCATCACACCCTCCTAGGCATGCGTTCTGTGGCCGGAATGAGAGTGGCCATCTAGCTGGTCTGGCAATTGCAGGTCTGTTCACAAGGATTTCTTCCGTCTCCAGGAAGCCAGGGTCAGTGCTTTCAAAGTGCTGCCCTGCTTCTGGCTAAAGCCCTATTCGTCCGTGTGTGTGTGTGTGTGTGTGTGTGTGTGTGTGTTGCTAGAGATTGAAACCAGGTTCGCATGCGCACCAGGTAAATGCTGTACCACAGAGCCACGCCCCCAGCCCTCTCCCGGCCTCTTGGACACTCATTTGCCACACTGCTGGAAGTCATGACGTGGCTTCTTCGGTCTCCCTATGACATCCTTTCTGTTGTTGCTGTTTGAGCCTTCACAGTATCATGTGCAATGTCTGGTTCAAATGCTTCCTCAACACAGGAGGCAGCAAGGCAGCCTCAGAATGTCTGATTCAGCGACTTCCCGAAGCAGACAGCCCTGGGGGAGGGGCGGGGGACTGATGATCCCATCTCCATCTTTGTTTAGTTTTATTTAAATGTGTTTGCTTTCAACTGATAGGCAAATATTACACTTCTTTACGGAGGCAGTATAATATTTTGGTGCATGTACACATTATGTGATGGTCAGCTCACTGTGCTTGGGTTATCTGTCATCTCCAAATATGATCATTTCTTTGTGGTCAGAACATTCAAAAGCCTACTCATATGACTATTTTATTTTACTCTCACAATACTCTGTTGTTGACTATGATGTCCTTCTGTGTCCATGAGAATATCCTGCCTATTATCTGTATCTTCGTTCCCATTAACCAATCTCCTTATCCCTTCTCTTGCCTCTCCTCCCCTGCCACTGGTAACGTTGATTCTACTCTTATTTTATGAGTTTAGCTCTTTAGTTCCATGTATGAGTGAATTGGTGCCTGATCTGTATTTCTGTCTCTGCCTCATTTGCTTGAAAATATGAATCTAAGTCCATCCATGCTTCTGGAAATGATAGGGTTCACTCTTTCTCAGGCTAAGTAGCATTCCATTGTGTATGTGTACTATTTTCTTTCTCCCTTCAGCTGATATCTTAGCTCCTGTGACTAGTCCTGATATGGACACACTGATTTCATGTACTTGAATGAAGATCTAGTAGTCCAAGCCTGTCTTTAGCGGTTACTATACATGAGTATTCTACACACAGTTAATGAACACATCCATGCAGTGCATAATCACGTCACATGTGATAGCTCCTGGACTGTGTGGGACAGGTAGGAGGGAGTCCCTGCAGGCAGGCTGTCAGGAGGAAGGGCAAGAGGAAGAGGAGGGGTTCAGGCCTGAGCTTCAGAGCATAGTCTCAGGACAACGCAGGTAGGTCTTGAAATGGACCTTCAGGATCAGGGGCTTTTCAAGAGCAATGAGGTGCACTGTCCTGATTGGAAGGAGGATGTTCATGGAAGCCCAGGAGCTTACTGTTCTGTGGACACACACCAGCTTCTGATGCAAAAGGGTCACGTCACATAGAGTTTCCTGGCTGTATTTGGGGCTTGAGCACAGCACACTCTCTAGACACAGAAGATGCAGGGATGGGGAGTGCATTCTGGCCAGCCCACGAGGTCTGAGGTAGTTTAATTGGATGTCCCCCAATAGATTCAGAAGTTTTATTCAAGCTTGTAACTTGGTGTCATTGTGGGTGGATCCTAGGGTCCAGCCCTAAGAAGGGGGAGGCAGATCTGGAGTTCCAGTCTAAAGGCGTGCAAAGTGCCTGAGCTCTGCCTTGGGTTCCTGGAGTGAGCTTACCTGTGGTGCTGCTGGCTGCTTTTCTCTCCCTGTGTGAACCTGTGAGAGGGGCCAGCTTCTGCCATTATGGAACTCCACCTAAATCTGTGAGCTCCAATAACTGTGCCTGGCTTGGAAATTCATTCCAACAATGTTAAAGATGACTACAACAAGGATTGTGCCTCTCTAAAGATGTAAGTCTTCAGTTATCACTTGGTTAGTGACTGTCTGCATGCTGGTGCCCTAGAATTCAGAGCTGGTTTCTTATTTATTAGAGATGTGCTGTGGCATCTGGATTCTCCACACAGTGCACCCTTTTCCTCCCAAAGCAATCCATTTCATCAAGTCAGGATCAAATGCAAACCCTGTAAAACTCTCTTATCAACAATCAGAATTTCATTAGCATGATCAAGTGAAATTAGTTGGCCACTAGTTTCCAAAAACAGTTTAAAGTGGTTCAAGAAAATGTGCAGAATACTGGAGGTGAAGAGAGACTTGAGTGAGAGCTTCCCCCACTCCCACTGAATCACTGAGATTGCCCATAGGAAGGATCCAGAAGAAAGCGATGGACAGTCTTTGCTCGCCTCCTAGCCTAGAGATGAGCAGATTCTTACATGTTGACATATGAAATACAATGCCCTTTTGGAAAAAAAGAGTTCCTGGGGAGGAAGGTACCAAAGGATAATGAGGTGGATTATCACAAAACACGTGTTTCCCCTTAATCATTCACTTGAATCATGAATTAGTGAATTATGTTCACCAATTATAGTTGTTGCCACCTGCCCCGTTTCTAGTCAGGTAAGAAGGTGGCTTTCTGCACGATGAGACATGAGTTGTCCCAGGAGTGGCACATTGGGTTCCTTTTTTGTAGTTACACCTCTGAATGGAGACTCAACATTGGCAGGTCCCCTGGTGACATGGAAATGTGCCATGACCATTGCTGTGGTGCTTTGGATTAAGTGTCCCCCATAAACTCATGTGTTCTGAATGTTTGATCCTCAGCTAATGGCAACATGGGAATTGGATCCTTACTGGAGAAAGTGTGTTACTGGGGGTGAGATTATGAGTGTTTGGCACACTGTCCTGCTACTATTGTCCACCTGCTGTTGGCTATGAGCCTCTGTTCATGCCATGCTTTTCCCTTGCTATCATGGCATTTCCCCTCAAGTCTGCAAGACAAAATAAACCTTTTCCTCCTGTGGTAGTTTGAATAGATGGCCCCCAATATATTCAGTTGCTTATTTGTTTGTAGTTTGCATCTGCAGCCACCTGGCTGGAGGCACTGTCACTGGGTGGATCTTAAGGTGTGGTGGTGGGTTTCAGATTTCAATCTAAAGATATGCAAAGTGTGCCTAGCAGGAGTTCCTCAAGTGTGCTGTGGCTTTTGGCTTTAGGCTTGTACTTCTCTCTCTCTGCTTGGTCCTGTGAAGGCAGGCCAGCTTCTTCTGCCATTATGGAACTTCCCCTGGATCTGTAAGCTTCAATAAATCCCTTCCTCCATAACTGTGCCTGGTCTGGAAGTTCATCTCAGCAAACCCGAAGCTGTCTGCTACAGAACTTGGTACCGGGAGTGAGGTGAGATGAACCTGAGTATGTGGATGTTGATCTTTCGGAACCTTTGTTTTGGAGGAATAGGCATGGACTTGGTGCTTGTAACTGAAGATGTCTTCTGGAGTGGTAAGCCAAGTTTTATGGACTATTCTGATGACAGTCTGAGAATTCTAAGTGCAGACAATATTGAACTTCGAGGCTTGGCTTATAAGCTTTCTAAGGGGAAGGAAAGACTGGAGAGGATTTTGTTGGAACTGGGCTACTGGCATAAGGTCTGGCTGTGTCCTGCTGCCCAGGCCCAGAGAGTTTGAGCAAGGTTAAATTTGTAATGGACTGATTTGCTTGGCTGAAGATATTGGACTGAGAGATTTAAGATTTTAAGCTGGAAAACCTCAAGCAAGTTAAAATTACAGGCACTGAGACTGGTTTTAAGTTACTGAATCTGCTATTGTCAAACACATTAGCAATCTTAAAGGAAGATGGTCCAATTTCTTTACCATGGAAAGGATGCCTGAGGAAAGACTATCATAGAAATGCAAACACTTTTGGAAAGAGTTGACTGGAGAAGGAACCTGCTTTTCAAGGTTATGATTTATTTTCTCTGTGAATTAAGAATGTGGCTGTGTCCTGCACACCTGATAGTGGTTTCAGAAGCATGGAAAATGCAAGCAGTGGTCGTGAATTGCACATGCTTCCAGGAGCTGCTGCTGAGATGCAGCATGAGGTAGGACCTGATGCCCTGATAGGCTGAAAGAGCCTTTGGAAGATGGACCGTGGTTTGCATGAAGACCTAAAGATGTTTTGTATATACCAGGACAATGCAAGGGCTACCATAGAGTGCACTGTTGTCCTAAGATGGAAGTGTTCCCTGGCTACTCTGCCCAGCTGGAGGGGCAGAATTGGAAAATCTGGAGACTGTCAGTCCCTGGTTGTATTGAACTTAAACTGCGGAAGTTTGATGTTTGCTTGATGGTGCTTGAGTTTGCATTGTTTTAGTCTCTCCTTGATATGCCTTATACCAGTTGAAAATGTTTACTCTGTGCCCTTATATGTTAGAAATGTTTAACTTGTTTGATTTTACAGGTCTTAATATCTTAAATTGGTCAAGACTGTGGGGACCTTTGAAATTGAACTGAGTACAATTTACAATGTGTGATGGTTATATATCTATTGGGGGCCAGGAGCAGAATGTGGTAGTTTGAATAGATGGCCTCCAATATATTCAGTTGCTTATTTGTTTATAGTTTGCATCTGCAGCCACCTGGCTGGAGGCAACGTCACTGGGTGGATTGTGTGGTGGTGGGTTTCAGATTTCAATCTAAAGACATGCAAAGTGTGCCTAGCTGGAGTTCTTGAAGTGTGCTGTGGCTTTTGGCTTTAGGCTTGTACTTCTCTCTCTCTGCTTGGTCCTGTGAAGGCAGGCCAGCTTCTTCTGCCATTATGGAACTTCCCCTGGATCTGTAAGCTTCAATAAATCCCTTCCTCCATAACTGTGCCTGGTCTGGAAGTTCATCTCAGCAAACCTGAAGCTGTCTGCTACACCTCCCCGAAGCTGCTATTGGCTGGGTGCTTTGTGCCAGCCATGTAAAGGAAAGCTAATATTTCCTAACCAGCCCCATTCACCGTTTACTCAGTGTGGATTTACAGATGACTGGCTAACACTGAAGAGAGGAATGTCCTGTGGAAGGATTCTCTGTGAGTAAGTTTGGGGAGACACTATGAAAAGTGTAGGAGAGTCGACAGTGGCTGCAGTGATGGTGCAGATGGCTGGCTTGTGAGCAAGGTAGGAAGGCGAAGCTGAGAGTAGCCAAGATGGGCTGTGCACTGAGCAGTCAGCACGGGCTGCTCCGATGAGCAGAAACACTGGGACTACCCAATAAAGAGTACTTGACTACTCTGTACAAGGAGAGAGTGAATGTGAAGAGCATAATCAAAATGCACTCCAGGACTGACAACCTGAAGGCCTTTAGCTGGGAGTGAGAAGCAATAGAGAGGAAGCATGGGGCATGTGATGGACTTAATGTATGTGTTCCCTGTAAACTCACATGTGACACACTAGACTCTGGTGTGATGGGATTCTGAGATGAGGCCTTTCGGGGGTGACTGTGTCATCAGGTGGAGAGCTCATAAGGATGGGTTAGTGCCCTGCTACGTAGAGACCAGGGTTCCCAAGTTTAATTTCTCCAGTTGCATGAGGATGTAAAGAGAAGGCTCCATCTGTAAGCCAGGAAAGTAACCCTCCTCAGAAACCAAATCTTCCTGCACCTGGATCTGTGTCCTCCTCCTACCCTCCACAAAGGTGAAAAATGAAAGCCTGCAGTCACAGTGTCTATGGTTACAGGGGCCCAGTCTGATGAAGACAGGCATTAAGGTATGAGAGCCTTTGAAGCCTGATGCTTCCCTAAGGCTTTGAATGAAGTGATGACACTTCACTATGTGTCTGTCCTAGGGAGAGACACAGCAGGATGCTTTGGGGGTGTGTCCCAATCATCCTCACAATGTTGTCAACTCTTCCAATGAAGGCTCTGAGCTTCCCAATTGGACTTTTGTAAGAACTAATGCTACCTTAAGTCCCATTTCCTCATCTAGGTAAAATAAACACAAGCAAAGTATCTTTCCCTCTCAGCCTCAAAACTTACTCCACACAGTAGAAGCCATACTTGGTACTCTACACCTCAAAAGTGAATTGACAAGCACCTATAGGCTCATCAGAACATTAGTGACCAGGATAGACAAGAGTCCCTAATATTCTGAAGCAATTAGTTTCACAAGAGACAAAGAGATGAGATGTTTCTATGATTAAGGTGATGGAAATGAAGTAGTGGATGACAGCTAGGGTGGCAATTTCCACCCAACAACATTTTTATTTGTGAAACATATTCCTAAGTGATAGGAAATGACACACTGTTTCCATGTTCTCATTCCCATCATTTCAATCTTCTTTAACTTTTATATTTGTGAAACAAATTGCTTTAAACATGTCAAAGACACTTGAGTGGAGTGTTAGCCAAATTTTAAAAATAAAGATGATTCATAGATGCGACGCAGTGTTTGTACTCATCAAGATAAAATTTCAGGGGAAAAAATTACAGTCTTGGTTATTTAAGCACAAGCATTAGGTAATAATCTTTAGAAGTTAGAAAGAAATCTCTTGTTTTGCTTTCTACTCTGTTTAGTCAAAATGTACCCAAGACCCTAGAATTGTGGGTGCACAGTCAGCTCTGCTCAGTGATTGGTTAAGTGACCACGCACACATGGACTCTTCAGCCTTTGCTTGGTTTGTTCTCAGGCAATGGGCTGAGCACCTTTCTCAGGTTCTGAGCCTGAGGAAAGGCCTCCTAATGCCACTTGATAGAGACAGGGTGGCTCCTAGGCTCAGACAAGAAAGCAGGTATCCCTTTCGCATGAGATTTATGCTCCAAATAAAATTCAGGAATTTTATTAAGGGAATTTTGTTACTCAACTAACAAAAAAACCCTTAAATGCCTACGTCTATCTAGTTTAAAAAATGAAAGATGAGCTGGAGAGATAGATGGCTTAGCAGTTAAGGTGCTAATCTAGAAAGTCTAAGGACCGATGTTTGACTCTTCACATCACATGAGCCAGACACAAGTTGACACAAGCGCACAAGGTCCCGCATGTGTACCAGGTAGTGCATGCCTGTGGAGTATTGCAGTGGCTGGAGGGCCTGGCATGCCAATTCTTTCTCTTTCTTCCTCACATAAGAAAAGACCAGTCTGATGGACTTGCCTCAAATAAAATTAAAAAATGAAGGAGATGGAAATATAGGATAATCATACAAACTGTGGCTATCCATGCATGTATAATGATTTGGTGTGTAAAATTGTGCCAATTTTCAAATAAATTCCATTTTATAGAAAATTCATAAAAACAAGGCAATGAAGTCCTATTTTAAATCCAGAACCACTGCAGTCATTCACCTTGTGTCCCTGAATGCTTTGTATGTTTTATAAACAAAGACGTGTGCCCAGATCACTATGACGATGAGGACACCAATGATGCTTTATGAGCTCGTAAACTTCAGAGCACACTCGAGTTTCATCACTGCTTCAATAATGTCCCTTATAACAAGGGGACGAGGTCACTTCCAAGATCACATAAGGCATTTAGTTGGCAGGTTTTGTGTCTCATCTCTTCAGTTTGGAATAGTTACTAAAGGGAGTTGCAGTTTTTCTGTAACTTTAATGAGTTGAGATCTTTAGAGATTACAAAGAAGTAATTTTGTACCATGCCTCTCAACTTGAGTTTTGTGTAATATTTCCTTATCATTCAGTCAGGTTCCATACCTTTCACAGGAATATCCTGAGCATCTTATGCATCTGCTTTCTGTTGCTGTGAGAGAACAACTTGGGACGGAGGGAAAGAGGTTTACTGAGCTCACAGTTCTAGATGCTGACAAGGCCAAGACCAGTGGCCATATCTGGTTAGGTCGTCCCTTCTAATAAGGTCTCTGGGGTCCTGAGACAGCACACATTCTTCATGTGGGGAGAAAGATGTAAACAGACATGAGCCAAACTGGATTCTCCAGTAAGACCCACCCTGGAGAAAATCCTTTCATTTACTCATCCATAAATGTTGCAATCATTTATAGATCTAATCTCTGCTTAAAGGTTCTACCTGGTCCCACCGCTTAATGCTTCACAGGAAGGACTAAACTTCAACATGAGTTTTGGTGGGCTTTCAAATCATAATCATTCTACCTGGTTGCACAAAAACAGGTCCCATTGCTGATGAAGGAAGCATGATCATTTCATTAAGATGGTGGCACACATGGGCTTTTCCCAGGAGAAAGATTTTGAAATTATCTTGCAAAAAGTTGATGAGGAAGTGCTCTTGGGGATCAGCTCCAGAGGAAGGAAGGAGTGTTGAGCTAAGGGAGAATTCGGGTCACCATGTTCCTGCAACACAAGATTTTGCTGACCCCTTGTGCAGTTTTGCAGGCAGAGTAGCTTTAGGGTTCTCTCGAGTTGAGACCAAATGGGGTGGAGTCTGTGCTAGAGGTGAGCTTCTCCTAGAATGAAGTGTGAACCTGCAGGAAACAACTTTCTTCCATGGAGGCAAAACTGACCCAGCAAAGACCATTTTCTATCTCCACTCCCAGCAACTGAGGATAGGTCTCTTTTATTCCTAAAGGGACTTTGGACAGCAGATCACAGAGCCTGTTGGGATTACCCATAGCAAGTGACTCTTTGTTTCCTGTGTAGTTGAAAACCATTCTTCATAAGAAAGAAAATTATTCCATTCACGGATGAAAATTTCAATGATGAAATGACTGATTGATAGCAGTATGAGTTACTTAGTTTTCTCTTTAATTTAGTGGGTTGCTTAAATCTGTTATTATCACTAATTAGGTTGATGTTCAAAGAGTCTTAGATGATGCCAGTTAGAAGCAGTTCCAACTGATCTCACTATCCTACTTCCTTACTTCTGATATAACAACAACATGTTGGTCTCATTTTGTATTTTCGCTGTCCTGGTCCTAGAAGCAACCATTTCTCTGAAGCTGTGTGCTTCCTTCTGTTACAATGCAGCATTTAGAAACCAAGGTCTGTATCCTTGGCATGCTCAATGCTAACCCAAGTTGCCCTTCTAACCTAGGTGACCATTGTTTTATCCCTGTGTCATGCCTATGGTGAGTGACCTCTGACCGCTAACCTCCATAATGCACTCAATCCTTAAAGCTTCTACTCATACCAAGAAGCCTCGAGTGAGTATGGGTAATAGTAATGATATCAGGCCACATTTACCAAGTCATCAACTTGTGCTTTACGATCATGATAGTTTTCTGGTGCTGCTACAGCAAAGAATCTCAAGCCCGGGGTTTGAAATTACTATTTTGAAGTGAAGCATAATGGTACATATATATTTTAAATTTTTAAATATTTTATTTTTATTTATTTAAGACAGAAAGATGCACAGAGGGAGAGAGACAGAATGGGTGCACCAGGGCCTCCAGCCACTGCAAACAAACTCCAAATGCATGTGCTACCTTGTGCATTTGGCTTACGTGTGTCCTGGGGAATCGAGCCTTGAACCATGGCCATTAGGCTTCACAGGCAAGCACTTAGCCACTAATCCATTTCTCCAACCCATGATATATATTTTCTAAATCTTATCTATTCCATTGGATTTTGCAAGGCATAATTGTTTTTTATGGTACAAGGAAACCTCACTGAGAGCCTTACATCTAGTCTTTCTGTCAAGGAGGAAAGAGGAGAATTCAGATACTGATGGTTGGCTGGTCCTAGTGTTCAAGCTAGGATTCCGAGCTGGGACCTGGCAGGGTCTTAGGAAGATGGAGCCCATGGGATGGGACATGAAGGGCGGAAACCCAGGGCCTTCTCCACACCTTACATAATAAGTGGGTCCTACTATGCCCATTATTCCCTTACTATGTCAAGGCATCATTTCTTACAAAGTGTGAGCATGAAAGTAAGAGGAAATACAATTATTAAATACAAATTATAAAATCTTAGCAAGGGCTGTAGTTCCCTTCTCTTTCCTGGGACAAAGCACCCAAACAAAAGCAGCTGGTGGGAGGAAAGTTTTTATTTTGGCTTATAGTCTTGAGGGAAAGCCTCATGGTGACAGGGGAAAGCATGGTGTGGGGTTTGATTCGGGTGTCCCCCATAAACTTAGGTGTTCTGAAAGGTAGGTCCCCAGCTGATGCAGATTTGGGAATTAACGCCTGCTGGAGGCAGTGTATTGTTGGCGGTGTTATAGCCAGTCTCCTCTTGCCAGTGTTTGGCACACTCTCCTGTTACTATTGTCCACCTTATGTTGGCCACGGGGTGATGTCCACCCTCTTCTCATGCCATCATTTTTCCCTGCCACCATGTCTGTAAGCCAAAATAAGCCTTTTTTCCCACAAGCTGCTCTTGGTCGGGTGATTTCTGCCAGCAATGTGAACCTGACTGCAACACATGAGCAGAGGTTGGACATCACCTCTGCCACAGCAGATGGAAAACGGCATCAGGAGAGTGAGATGACCTCTGACAAGGGGGAGCTGGCTATAGCACCCCTAATCCCACCCCCAGAAACATACCTCCTCCAGCAAGGCTCCACCTCCAGATTGTCACCCGCTGGAAACCAGGCATTCAAAGCACATGGCTTATGGGGGCCATTTGATTCAAGGCCCCGCAGCGAGAATGGCTGGATTCTACCTTGTGGGGTGAAGTACAGCGATGTTTGGAGAGGAGATGCTCCAGGGATGAGCAGCCCAGTGAGTCCCAAAAGGAAGATTCTTTAGACACCTAGCAGAAGGTGTAAAAACCAGTATTGCTTAAAGTATTCCTGACTGTAAGAGCAGTGTCAATATAAACTAGAACAAAATGAGAAGAAAATATTTAGGTCTGGAGAGATGGCTTAGCAGTTAAGGCTCTTTCCTGTGAAGCCTAAGGACCCAGGTTTGATTCCCTAGTCTGCACATAAGACAGATGCACAAGGTGGCACAGGTGTCTGGAATTCGTTTGCAGTGGCTAGAGGCCCTGGCACACCCATTCTCTCCCTCCCTCCCTCTCTCTCTCTCTCTCATATATATATATATATATATATATATATATATATATATATATATATATAACTTTTCCTCTCTCTTAAATAAATAAATAAAAACTATACATCAGAGCAGGTTGAGTGCAGGATTACTTACTCATAAATGTGGAAAGTTAGAATCAGTCTCAGGGGGTCACAATAAAGGATAAATTGGATTCTGAATAAAGCATGGCAGGGGATGTTTTAGACAAAATTCCCTCACTGTGCCATCTCTGAAGGAGGGGATGAATAGATTTGAGTGTCACTCATGACATACTAAATTTTCCCCTTCCACCCACACGAAAGAAGTATTTAGCAGTTCTGTTTATTAAAGACTTCAGTAGAGACCAGAGGCTTTGGGCAACACCCAATATCAGAATAGTGTGGTCTTTCCTGGGCATCCCTCAGTGAAGCTCTGCTGGTCCAGACTAGGATGCTGCATGGTCATGACCTCTCATGTGCCATGTTACTTGCAAAACCAGTGTTGAGTACAGCTCTTCACATGCTGATCTTCGGTGTAAGCAATGAACAACTCATGAAGTAGCAATGAGCATCTTTAGTAAGAAAATAAATGCACACACACAAACACACACACACACACACACATTCGCAAATAAAGTGCAAATGCAGGCCAGTGTGCTCCATGGTCCTGGCTTGAGGGGTGGCATGAGCATGTATGGGGCATGACATCAGCATCTACAATGTCATTTCCATGAGCAGTCCTTCCCCCATGGGTACCATGTGAACAAAGAGAAAGAGAGACTGGGGGAATCCCATGAAGCAAGCTGGCGAGGATCCTGATCACGTCAGCTGTGTTAGCAAGAAACACAGAGGCTCACATAAAGTCCACTGAGAATGAAAGTTATATAAAGGCTCTAGAACCCACTTACAGCCTGGTCATCCAAGAGAGGGCCCAAGAAAGTGGCATCTGGTGCCCTGTCATCTCCTTCTACCACTCTGCTCAGCAGCTGCAGTGCTCCTGAGGTCTGGTGTCCTACCCTAAAAAAACTGAAGGCTTGGGGGATGGAGGGATGGGTTAGCCGTTAAGGCACTTGCCTGCGAAGCCTAAGGACCCAGGTTCGATGCTCCAGATCCCACGTTAGCCAGATGCACAAAAGGTAAGGCAAGTGCAAGGTGCAAGTGCCCACTAGGTGGCGCAATCTCTGGCGTGCAATTGCAATGGCTGAGGTCCTGGTGCACCAATTCTCTCTGTCTCTATGTAGCTCTGTTGCTCTCTCTGAAATAAAAAATAAAATAAAAATTGAAAGCTTGGGCTGGAGAGATTGCTTAGTGGTTAAGGCACTTGCCTGCAAAACCAAAGGGCTCATGTTTGATTCACAGGACCCATGTAATCCAGATGCACAAGGTGGCACATCCATCTGGTGTTTCTTTGCAGCAGCTGGAGGCCCTGGTGTGCCCATTCTGTCTCTTTCTCCCTCTGCCTCTTTCTCTCTCTCAAATAATTAAAAATGAATTTTTTTTAATGGAAGGCTTGTATAATACTCAGTGCTCAAAATAGCTCTCAGGCCAACAGTGATGGACCACATCTTACCTCATAGACTTTTTCTGTTTCTTTTCTTTTATTTTTTAAAAATACTTTATTTGAGAGAGAGACAGAGGAAGAGGCAGAGAGAAAGAGAGAATGGGCACACCAGAGCCCCCAGCTACTGCAAACGAACTCCAGACGCATGCACTCCCTTGTGCATCTGGCTTACATGGGTCCTGAGGAATCAAACTGGGGTTCTTAGGCTTCGCAGGCAAATGCCTTAACTGTTAAGCTATTTCCCCAGCCCCTCTTAGACTTTTTCTATGTTTACTTTTGTTCTATCAATAATTGGTTGAGTCTTTGGTGATGCAAACATATTTCACACTTCCTATTACATATTGTATACACACACACACACACACACACACACACACACACACGTGCATTCCAAGGATAAATAACCTTTTGTCAGAATTGCCACTGGTTCGTTCTTTTTTTTTTTTTTTTTTTTTTTTTTGGTTTTTCTAGGTAGGGTCTCACTCTAGCCCAGGCTGACTTGGAATTCACTATGTAATCACAGAGTGGCCTCAAATTCATGATGATCCTCCTACCTCTGCCTCAGAGTGTTGGG
Organism: Dipus sagitta; assembly: GCA_036346955.1. Lineage (NCBI taxonomy): Eukaryota > Metazoa > Chordata > Mammalia > Rodentia > Dipodidae > Dipus > Dipus sagitta. The sequence goes on from CM070786.1 coordinate 65,439,974, forward strand.
ATTAAAGGCATGCACCACTACGCCCGGCTGGTTCGTTCTTATTCCTACTACTATTTATTGCCATAAAACATTAACAAGAATTGACTTCCTTGGGCACAATGCCATCATTTGGTCTGTTTTGTTTAGAAATGTTTATTTGCTAAACTTCTGGTCTGATTCTTGTTGGCTAAGGACACTTTACTTTTTAACTCAGTTGCCATAATTTAAACTAAATGAGTCTTTCTCTTAAGACCTAAAAGCCTCATTCTGCTCACATGACGGTTGGAACACACCCATGACCATGTAAGAAAATGGAGCTTTGGCGCCACAGAATTGCCATTTACTGGAGAAACTCAATCTTATGAGAAAATTCCTTTTGGGAACATGTAGAATGTGCTGGATGTTAGGTTCTGCTTGTTCTGTCCACGTGTGTCACCCTGCCAGGTCTCTATCTACCCCTTGGACTTCTAAAGCACAGTTTGAAATGGCAAAAAGCAAGAAATATAAAATTCATTCCTAGTTAGATGAAAGAGCGGTCTTACAGTTTGGGTGACACGAGGCAGAAGTCTGGGGACACAGCTTGGCTTATATTCATGAGGTACAGCAAATGACTGTATATTAGAACTGAGACACCAACATCCTTTCTCTTTTGCTCATCCCCAAAGTGTTTAGTCCCTGTAGATTGATGGAGCAATTGAACCTTGCTTAAGTCTATGCCAGAGGAATGCTGGGGATTGCCTGAGAAACTATGAAGACCCGGGTGAACGTCTGCTCGCAACATCTTTCCTACCGTCTCCTGGGGAAGGTCTTGTTATTGCCAATGTCCTCGTCCCTCCTAGTTGTGAAAACCAGCTTTAGGAATGATAGCCAGGTATCACATCAGAGAAAAACAAATACAAGCAAATATATGGGCTTTCCCAAAGACATAAATATTTCAACACTATCTCTGATGTCTTCTGTGGGCAGGACTTTATTTACCAGCAAGCAAAGTAGGGATATAATGGGAGGTCAAGTGATAGAGCAATCTTGATTGCTCTCCTGCAGTCTGCACAGGACCACCAAAGTGATCATTTTATGAAAGCATTTTTATTTATATACTTGTGTGTGTGTGTGTGTGTGTGTGTGTGTGTGTGTACATGTGTGGGCATACCAGGGTATCTTACCACCACAAATAAACACCAGATACTTACATCACTTTTTCAATCTGGCTTTATGTGGGCACTGGGGAAATAGGACCCAGGCTGGCAGACTTTACAAGCAAATGCCTTTAGCCTTTAACAGCTGAACCACCTCTCCAGTGAAATCACTTTATTTATTTATTTTATTTTTAAAATGTATTATTTATTTATTTGAATGAGAATGAGGCACAGAGAAAGAGAGAGACAATGGGCACACCAGGGCCTTTAGCCACTGCAAATGAACTTTATACGCATGCACCACCTTGTGTATTTGGCTCTAAGTGGATACTGGGGAATCAAACCTGGGTCCTTAGGCTTTGCAGGCAAGTGCCTTAACTGCTGAGCCATCTCTCCAGTCCCCACTACAATCATTTTAAATAACTTAAGAAAGACAATGTCTTCATTTTCTCAATTAAAATAAAGTCCAAGGTCCAACCAACGGCCTCTAAGGCCCTGCTTGATTTCCTGACTCTCTGACTTTACTATCTACAACCAACCTGTGCTCCAGGTGCATCAGCTGTCGTGCCAAGTCCTCTCCTCCACAGGGTCTGTATTTGCAGTAATGCTATTTCCCCAGTGTTTGTGAGGGTCACTCCTGCACCTTTCTCCTGCCTCTGCTTAAATGTCCTGCTCTCCTCAAGTTAGTGTCACCATTCCCATCACTCACTGTCCCCTGAAGCTGTTCTGGTCATTTGTTATAGGACTCCTCTCCTTTTGAGATAATGGCTTTATTTATTTACCATCTGCTTACCCTCTCTAGACTACACACTCTATGGCCTTAACTGTGTAGACAGACACCACTGTATTCTCAGTGCCTAGAACAGTGCTGTCACTCATAGGACATACGATAATTAACGTGGAGGCTGAATAGGGCTGTCACTCACAGGGTATATGACAAGTAACCTGTAGTCTGAATAGGGCTGTCACTCATGGGGTATATGATAAGTAACCTGTAGGCTGAATGGGGTTGCCACTCACAGGGTATATGATAAGTAACCTGTAGGCTGAATAGGGCTGTCACTCATGGGGTATATGATAAGTAACCTGTAGACTGAATAGGGCTGTCACTCACGGGGTATATGATAAATAACCTGTAGACTGAATAGGGCTGTCACTCACGGGGTATATGATAAGTAACCTGTAGACTGAATAGGGCTGTCACTCACGGGGTATATGATAAGTAACCTGTAGACTGAATAGGGCTGTCACTCACAGGGTATATGACAAGTAACCTGTAGGATGAATAGGGCTGTCACTCACGGGGTATATGATAAGTAACCTGTAGTCTGAATAGGACTGTCACTCACAGGGTATATGATAAGTTACCTCGAGGCTGAATAGGTCTGTCATTCACAGGGTATACGATAAGTTACCTATAGGTTGAACAAGTCTCTAAAGCATGCCTAGTAAGCAGCCACCTCCTTCACATCCCATGTGGGTCACACTCAGACATAAAAGCATGAGGGTTTGATGAGTTTCCTGTGCTATTGTGACAGTCAGGTGCTGCATGATAATGACACAAATAATACTGTATTTAAATCATAAATGCCCTTCCCATTCATTATTATTCAATATTCAACTTTCAAACAACAATTTTGTAAGTGGAAGAGACTGAGAAATTCATCAGCTTCTCTAGGCACAAGCTGAGCCAAGTAGATTGGGTTCAAGTTACTCTTCTGCAACCAGACAGCTAGAGCTTGAAGCTATCCGGGACTGCTTCTCATGTCTAACATGCACGGAACTGGGAATACTGATATAGATCAGGGTCGGGGCCCAGGGTGGGAGACGGAAACTTCACTAGATCTTCCAGCTGTGGAAGGTTATTCCAGGGAAATGGGACAGGGAGTAACTGAGAGTCCAAACAGGTAACACAGCGAGGCAAACCAGGAATTGATAACAGGGGACAGCTTTCCTTGCACAGGGCACTAGAGCCCATGGAAGAGGAGGTCTTGTCAGAACACAGAAACCGTCAACGAAAGCAGGAGTCATAATAGAGCCAGCAAGCAATAGAGGAGACTTAGTTTCCGGCTCTAAAATCAGAGAGGAGAAGAGAAGTGCCCTGGTGTCTCCCCATCTCCACCCTCCAAAGCCTCTCATTGGAAAAACTGACCTGGAAGCCAGAAGGCAGAAGAATATAGACATGTGACCTTGTATGGGTCTAAGAGAGGAGTTTGCGGTGTGCAGGCAATGCACAAATAGTGCCCCCAAGGGGACAGCAGGGGCCCAAGATTCAGATTGTCAAAATCTTGTCTTTGCTGTTTCTGGGGAACTTGGTGAGCAGTGTGAGTAGTGAGGTTCTCTGTCGGCACTGTCTACGCCATAAAGGAAAAAATGAAATTATGTCACGTGCAGTAAAATAGATGGAACCGGAAGACATGATGTCATGGGTATCATGTGAAGTAAGCCAGACATGAGAGACAAGGACAACATGTTCCAAGTGGAAATTGAAGACAAGTCATCCTGAAAGCACAGTGATTATCGAGATCTGAGCAGGTGAAGTGGTGAGAGCAAAGATGAAAGAAGAGAGTTTGGATATAATCAACGCATGCTGTGTGCATGTGTGGACATGTGACCAGGAACCCCATTAGCATGTATAATTAACACGTGTTAATTGTTAAAAAGCACTCAGGTCCACTTTCCCACATGTTCATCGGCACCTACTGTGTCCCAAGCATTTGGCAAGATGCTGAGTTAAACAAAACTCATCCTGGTCTTCATAGGCTTCCACGCCCTTCTCCAGTGTTCTGAAGTCAGAACAACCACAGCCAGCCAGGAAGCCTCCTTCAGGAAACATGTGGAAGTGTACACACATGTGTATATGTGCAGTTGTAGGGGTGTGTGTGTATGTGCTTGTGTCCCAGTGGGATTGTATGGAATGGAAAGGACAAGTTCTCAAAGTTCTTAATGAGATGGTTTAATGAGCATTTTGCAAGGAAACAGAAGGGTTGAGACAGGATCTCTCCACATAGACAAGGCTAGCTCTGAACTCACAATCCTACCTTTCTTGGCCTCCTAAGTACGGAGGTGATAGGTGTGCTGTGCTGTGCTGTGAATTGTAGTATCTGCTACACTGAAATTTTATTTATGTATTTTTTGGTTTTTCGAGGTAGGGTCTCACTCTAGCTCAGGCTGACCTGGAATTCACTATGGAGTCTCAGGGTGGCCTCGAACTCATGGCTATCCTCCCACCTCTGCCTCCTGAGTGCTGGGATTAAAGGCATCTTTTCTGGTGTTGGGGGTGGAACTGGGGCCTTGCACCTGCTAAGCAAGCCCTCTCCTCCTGAGCTGCATCTATACCCCTTGAACATTTGTCATTCTCTCCTCTTAGCTGTTATCTTCCATGACTTCTGCATCTTGTTGGTGGTTCCCTTCTGGTAGTGCTGTTTTGTTTTGCAGTTGGGAACCTGAATTGTAACAATTTCTTGGAGACCTAGTCCGCGCTGTTCGTCAGGGGCTCCTGCCCAGTCTGAGCCTGTTGGAGAACGCTGCTCCGTTCAGGCTCCCGCTTGTAACACGCGTCATGCTCTATGATAACACTCTCAGAGCCGGTTTGGAAATAGCTTGATGATTCTGAATGTGAAAGGTGTATCTTGAGAAAAAGTAAGTAAGTGGAAAAATGAGTCAATGTCATGAAATTTACCTTCATAGTTGGAGGTATGATATATTCCTAAGTTCCGTAAAGATGGTCGCCCTCACTAGAATACATGGATAAGTAGGTCTGCAGTTATGTAGAAGCAGAACTCAGCTGAAAACGTGTTTGTACATGAATGGAAAACAGATCCTGAAGGAAAAAGTGTAGAACTAGAAATGTTCAATTCTTCTGTGGAACATTTGAAATGGAGTACATGTGTCATCCAGAGTTTTCCAAAGTCCGGACAGTGTTCTTCATGAGTGTGACTTGCGCAGGGCTCAGTTCAGTCACATTGACATTATAGGTAAATGACTTACTGTGTATCACCAGGGCACCCTATGGGGGATATACAGAGAGTTAGAACATACAACAGGTCAGTTAATAGGAGAAATAGGTACTTAAAAATAACTAGGGAGATAAGATTTTTTGCATTTTTTTTAAATTAAGAAAATACTTTGTGTGGATACATCATCCATTGGTACAATAAGATTTTGATTGGATTTTTCTCATAGTTAATACAGGGTCACATGGCCAAAAGTTTCAGAATTAAAAAAAATAAGCCAGGCATAATGGCACATGCCTTTAATCCCAGCACTCAGGAGGCAGAGGTAGGAGGATCACTGTAAGTTCAAGGCCAACATAGGATTACATAATGAAACCCAGCTCAGGCTGGGCTACAGTGAGACCCTAACTCAAACAAATAAAACAAAACAAAGTTTTACAATTGGAAAGCATATGGGAACAAGCTTTATACATGCCCAGGGGCTTACAGAAATGTGGGTGTCCTGGGTCACTGCCTCCTGTGGTTCAGGGTACTTGAGGGGCCAGTTACAGACAGTCCTCACAGTTTCCTGATACAAGCCAGGTGAACTTGGAATAGTTTTATTAGCCTCGATAATAACCATCCTGAACATACTGCATGCTAACTAACTACCCTGCCAGACTATCTGGGACATAATCACTACTTAGAATACTGGATTAAAGTTTTGGTTTTGTTTTATGCTTTGCTGGATTTTGAACACAGGGCCTTCCAAATGCTCAACAAATGATGCCTCACAGAACCACATCACCAGCCAGGACATCGTGCTTTAATGGAAAATATTCCCATGGCATCAGCTGACAAAAAGCATGAGATTTTTTATTTTTTAAAAAGCCATAAATCCCTTCACTGGACACTACTAATGCAAGACTTTGCATAAATGGTTGAATGGTTGACAGTTAATTTCCCCTAAGGTTCCTTGAGGCTAAGTGTGGACTACAGACAGATTTCTCATCACCTCAGTGTAGACAGATCTCTCATCACCTCAGTGTAGACAGATCTCTTATCACCTCAGTGTAGCAGATCTCTCATCATCTCAGTGCAGGCAGATCTCTCATCACCTCAGTGTAGCAGATCCCTCATCACCTCAGTGTAGACAGATCTCTCATCACCTCAGTGTAGACAGATCTCTCATCACCTCAGTGTAGACAGATCTCTCATCACCTCAGTGCAGGCAGATCTCTCATCACCTCAGTGCAGGCAGATCTCTCATCACCTCAGTGTAGACAGATCTCTCATCACCTCAGTGTAGACAGATCTCTCATCACCTCATTGTAGACAGACCTCTCATCACCTCAGTGCAGGCAGACCTCTCTTCACCTCAGTGTAGGCAGATCTCTCATCACCTCAGTGTAGGCAGATCTCTCATCACCTCAGTGTAGGCAGATCTCTCATCACCTCAGTGTAGACAGATCTCTCATCACCTCAGTGTAGACAGATCTCTCATCACCTCAGTGTAGGCAGATCTCTCATCACCTCAGTGTGGCAGATCTCTCATCACCTCAGTGTAGACAGATCTCTCATCACCTCAGTGTAGGCAGATCTCTCATCACCTCAGTGTAGGCAGATCTCTCATCACCTCAGTGTAGGCAGATCTCTCATCACCTCAGTGTGGCAGATCTCTCATCACCTCAGTGTAGACAGATCTCTCATCACCTCAGTGTAGACAGATCTCTCATCACCTCAGTGTAGACAGATCTCTCATCCCCTCAGTGTAGACAGATCTCTCATCCCCTCAGTGTAGACAGATCTCTCATCACCTCAGTGTAGACAGAACTCTCATCACCTCAGTGTAGACAGATCTCTCATCACCTCAGTGTAGACAGATCTCTCATCACCTCAGTGCAGGCAGATCTCTCATCACCTCAGTGTAGACAGATCTCTCATCACCTCAGTGTAGGCAGATCTCTCATCACCTCAGTGTAGACAGATCTCTCATCACCTCAGTGTAGCAGATCTCTTATCACCTCAGTGTAGACAGATCTCTCATCACCTCAGTGTAGACAGATCTCTCATCACCTCCGTGCAGGCAGATCTCATCACCTCAGTGTAGACAGATCTCTCAGCTCCTCGGTGTAGACAGATCTCTCATCACCTCAGTGTAGACAGATCTCTCATCACCTCAGTGCAGGCGGCTCTCTCATAACCACTGTGGATGCAGATCTCTCACCTCCTCAGCCATAGCACGAATGTGAGGAGGCCATGCACAGAACTTAGCACCAGCTGCCCTTGACTGGGAGAGAGTAACAGTGGAATGTAATGAAATATTCTCTTCCCCTTTCTCTAGTCCAGACTGGAAAGTGAGGTGATGCATCTTTTCAACGTATACATGTCGGAAGTCAATGCTGATGGATTAACTGAGCAGATTTTGCCTTAAAACAGTAGCTTTTTGTTCTCAAAACTAATTTGCAGTAAAAGAATCCATGACATGAAAGTGGAAGGGAGACTACTTGGGAAGAGAATGGGACCTGGAGGGAGATGGGAGGGTGAGCAAGAAAAGGTAATGGGTGGGGGCACTTGCTTGCAAAGCCTAATGGCCTGGATGACCTGGGTTCAATTTCCAAGTTCCCACATAAAGCTGGATGCAAAAAGTGGCACATGTATCTGGAATTTATTTGCAGCAGCTATAGGCTCTGGTGAATCCATTTTCCCTTCTCTCTCTCTCTCTCGGAAATAAATAAAAATATTTTTAAAAACAGTAAATTAAGCTTGGTGTGGTTGCACACACCTTTAATCCCAGCACTCAGCACTTGGGAGGCAGAAGTAGGAGGATCACAGTGAATTTAAGGCCATCCTGAGACTACAGAGTGAATTCTAGGTTAGCCTGGGCTAGGGTGAGACTCTACTTTGAAAACCAAAAAAAGAAACAGTAAATTAAGTTTAAAAATAATTTGCAAATGAAAACAAAGTGTATGTTAATCACTAGATCTCTTCAGAAGTGGCTCCAGTTTGAGTGTGAAAGAGTGCAAAGGAGGCTGGGAGATTGCTCAGCGGTTAGCGATGCTTGCTTGCGAAGCTTCATGGTCCGTGTTAGATTCCCCAGTACCCATAGAAAGCCAGATACACAAAGTGGTGCATGCGTCTCAGTTTCTTTGCAGTGTTAAGAGGCCCTGCCATGCCTATTTTCTCTTTCACTCTCTCTCCTTTGCTCTTTCTCAAATACATAAAAATGTTGTTTGTTGTTTTTCAAAGTAGGGCCTCGCCCTAGCCCAGGCTGACCTGGGATTCACTATGTAGTGTCAGGCTGGCCTTGAACTCATAGCCATCCTCCTTCCTCAGCCTCCCAAGTGGCAGGATTAAAGGTGTGTGCCACCGTGCCCTGCTAAAAGTATTTTTAAAAAAGAATGCAACTGGCAATTATAATCTCTTCTCATGCTGAGTAATCCAGTTACTGAGACTACATTATTGAAAACAAAATGAGAATCCCTTGTGGGATAGTTTATGTCTTGTTTCTGTTTTTCTTAAGTCTGGCAACCCTTTGACACACAGTTGTACAGTTTGAGTTGAGGGCAAGGTGGGGGCTGCATGTAACCGGGCACCGAGCGCTGCCAGTCACCATGGGCACAGGCATCACCTGTGCAGGGCTGTGTCACACCCAGACCTGGCCAGCAAGAGCTGACGGGAAGCTGCGGGTGATGATGGATGAGTGCTCCAAGCCGGCCGGATGGTGGTCTCCAGACCCCGCTAACTCCTGAGGCTGAGCAGGGCTGTTTAGCCAGATGAAATACTACTGTGTCACAACCTCCTCCCGCACCGTTCAATCATGGAAAATCCTTCCCCAGTGCTGTCATTGAAATCATTACACTCAGAATTAAACGCAGTATAATGGAGCCTCTGACAAGGCCCTGAGGTCCTATTGGCACATCAGGTCTTGTGTTAATAACCAGCTTTTCCATATAGTGGGTAAGAAAAGGACTGCGAGTCAAGTGTTGTGTTGTGCTTTCTTCCCCTTTGGTATTCATGCAATCAGTGCCCGCTCCCCATTCACATCCACACATTGAACCAGGGCCGCGTGAACTCACAGCATCAGCAGTGTTGACTGCTCTTTCTTAGTCCTCCTATGTTGTCACGGCTTTAGGCACTGATGGAAATCCGTGTTTTCCTGAGACATCACGCATCCTTTCTGCTTTCCTTTCTCAACCCTTTGGTTCATGTTTCCAGCTCACACATCTGTTTTGACAACTACAAATTGGGATTCCATCTTTTATCTCATATTCCTTCAGATCTTCCATTGTTTTTTTAAATTATCAGTTAATTAATTTACAAGCAGAGAGAGATAGAGAGGAAAGAAACAGACAGAGAGAAAATGGGTGCCCCAGGGCGTCCAGCCACTACAAACTCCAGATGCATTCGCCATTTCGTGCATCTGGCTTCATGCAGGTACTGGAGAATCAAACTCTGATTGTTAGACTTTGCAGGTAAGCACCTTAACCACTGATCCATCTCTCCAGCCCCAGATATTCCATTCTGATGCTTCTCTTGACTTCTTGAATTGTCCCCAGTGCCTTCTAGCAACTTCCACCTGTTCTATGATGGCAGAAGAATTCACAGAGCACTGAGAACAGGCTATAAAATGCAATGACAGTGCTCCAGTCTCTGCTGCTATTTCTGCCTCAGACACCAGGCATGTGACATCCTCACCAAGATTCAGTTTCCCATGCGTAAAATTTCCCTCACAGAGTTTGTCTAAAAACCCCAAGAGAACCCTCCATTCTTGTCATTTGATTCCCATTTTTTATGAGAACTGCCTTGGCATTTTAGCTATGAATGGTGAGATCAATGAAATGTTACATGCAATTTCCCAGGTTTTCAGTATTCTCTGAGGTTGTGAGGAACCGAACTAGCAGGCTTTATGGAAACTAATGGCTGTTATTAGTTTAGTAGCATATCTTTCTTTTAAAAAAACAACAACTAGGTTTTGGTATTTTCTCCTTAGGCCTATGTTTTATGTACTGAATATGTATAATAAATAATCCCATAAATAAATAAAATGTAATATAGCCTTTAAGGCAGAGGTTGGCAAACTTTAACTATAAAAGCCAGATAGTAAATATTTAAGCATTGTAGACCATATGATCTCTGTCACAATTACTTACTGTATTATAGCACAATCATATTTAAGAAATGAACACAATTGTGTTCCAATAAAACTTTATTTATATAAACAGACCCTGTAGCTGTTACCTTCTCATTTCTGGGACAAAGCACATGACCAAAGCAGCTTACGGATGAAAGGGTTTATTTCAGCTTACATTTTTGAAGGGAAGTTTCATCGTGTCATGGCAGATCACAGTCTGGGTGTCACATCTTCTCATGTCAGCTGGGAAGGAATAGCAAGACTGAGCTAGCTTTGAACACACAGTGGGATGGACTAATATCCCTTAAAGTCCACCTCCATTGACATGCCTCTTCCAGCAAGGCTCTGCCTGTCAAAGGCCCTACAGCTTTCTCAAATTTCTGCCAGCAAAAAACCAAGTATTCAAACTATACAAGTCTGGTAGAGGCATTTTATTCAAACCACTACATTCCACCCCTGGCTCCTATAGACTTATGGCCATCTCATGTTGCAAAATCCATCCAGTCCAACTTTAAAACTTCCCACAGTCTTTTCCAATTCCAGTGCTGGTCAAAAGTCCAAAATCTCATCTGTGACCCTAGACAGTTTCTTAACTGAGTTAAGTTATATACTTTCAACTTATAATGGCACAGAGTAAACACTCCCACTGCCAAAAGCAGACATAGAAAGGAAAGATTGGAGCAGGGAACCCTAGAAAACCGGCAGGGCAAAAATATCAGCTCCTGCAGCTCCATGGCCAGCACTGAGACTTGCGATGCTTCAAGACTAGAATAGTTCTACCCCTCCAGTAGTGCTGCTTTCAGCTTGGGTAGACCCACCTTGGGCTTGCAGCTTTCCTCAGTGGCGGTACCATAGTCGCAACATCTACAAAATCCTGAGGTCTACACTGCAACCTATGGTTCACCTTCACAGCTTCATAAAAGACCTCATAGGGTCTCCATGCAGAGACTTCAGCCCTGCCCCTCATTGCCCAGTGACCGTCTCCAGAACTGTGTGCACTTCCTGACCCCTCTTTTCTACAAGTATCATACTTTCAAACCGAATACCAATTGGATACATTTGGATAAATTTGTTAATCCAGGGGGAATAAAACTAATTTTAAGTAGCAGGAAAATCCTTCAGCATTCTTCCATCCATTCAGCATTCCTTCTGCTGTCCTGATGCAAAACAGCTGGTCCAGTCTCAATGGGAGTCATCTCTTAAGCAATCACGGCTGATAACTTCAGTCTCTGTGCTCAGCATCCAAAACTGTTCACATTTCCTCTGCCAAACACTATTACTTTTAAATTCAGTCTCTGCTCAAGTACTCAGAACATGCGTGGAACTCAGCCAGACTCTTCGCTAGAATATCAAGCAAATTACCTCCAGCCCAGTTCCAAGTCCTTTCTTTCTCCTTTGGAATCTCATAAGCCAACTCTCTACCATCCACATTTCTCTCTGTACGTGAGTCTTTCAGACTCTCATCATTGTGTCCATCAAGCTCTGCTCATAACATTCTTACATGGCTTCTCATGTCTGAGGTTCCACATCCTTCCATACTCCTCCCACAACACACTCTCAGGTTCACTGCAGCCACAATCCCACTGCTTGGTACCAATTTTCTGTAGAAGTTACTTTCTCATTCCTGGGATAGACAAAACACCAAACCAAAAGCAACTTAGGAAGGAAAGATTTGGTTTTGATTTACAGTGTCAAAGGGAAGCTTCATCGTGGTGGGAAAAGCATGGCAAAGCCGACAGCTGGGGCATCACATCTTATCACAGCAGCAGGAAGGAAGCAGGTCTGAGTTAGACAGCTCTGAACACCCAGTGGGCTGGAGAGAAACCTCGACATCCACCACCAGTGAGTGACATACCTCCTCCAGCAAGGCTCCACCCTACAAAGGCTCCACAACTCTCCCAAACTGTCACCTCCTGTGGACCAAAATATATGAGACTATGGTGGACATTTAATATTCAAATGCCCACAGGTGACAAATTGATCTGCCACATTTGTCCCAGGCTTCTGACCTCTATTCCAAGAGGTGATTGAATGATTCAAAAAAATCAAAAATAATAATTGGATGGCAAGTTTCCATGGTGACTGAGAAAATAAATATTTTTTTTGATGGCGCATGCCTTTTTTTTAAATTTTTTAATTTTTTTATTAACAACTTCCATGATTATAAAAAGTACCCCATGGTGATACCCTCCCTCCCCCAACTTACCATTTTGAAACTAAGAGCCAGAGGAAAGGCAGAACTCCATACAACATGCTCCCTCCAGACACAGAACGGCCTGGATATCCATGGCCTCACAGTGCCTGATACTACATGCATAAGACCATCATAAGAGGAGGAAAAGATCAAGACATCAAAAGTGAAAGAGTGACTGATTGAGATGGGGAGGGGGTATGATGGAGAAAATAAATATTAAGGGCTCTTTTGGATGACAATGAATGACACCATTTTTTTATTATTTTTGACCTGCATAAGTACTCCCAACAGAAAAATTAGTCAAGGGTTTCAAGTCTGGGATAAACTAATCTTGAATGTACATTTGGACAGAGCAGGTCTGTTGACAATGGATTAACCATATGCAGGTTAGAGTCAGAAAGTGTGGGGTGTGGGGACTGACACTACCTTCCTTCCATTAAGCACTTCCCACTATTATCCTTCATTCACAGTATGGATGCAGTTTCAGTGAACAGAGCATGGGAATTTCCTGAATGTACACACCACACAGCAGACAGCCAAACTCCTTCCCCTTTACTGGCGTGCTGCCCTCTGCACTCATAACCAGCCTTCCCTGAGCACTCGCCTGTTTTCAGGTCCAGAAGCAAAGGGAAGATCTTTCTGTCTTTACTTTCCAGCACCTGTGCTGCTTCAAACATAGAATTCATGCCTCCAAAACAAGCCCTACTGTGTGCCAGACATAAGGCATTAATTATGGCATAAGATTGGTTTTTTTTTTTTGTCCTTTTCCAAAAGGGAAATAAGCCAAGGAAGTGGAAGTTCGGGGATTTAAATGATTGCCCCGAGCTGCACCAGTGGTTTCTCATGCAGCCAGAACTCGACAGAGTTCTCACCAACTCCAAAGAATTTTCATCACAAACCACTGCAGTAGAATTTCAAGGTCCAACCTCCAGACTCTTCAGCCAAATTGCTGGGCTCAAATGTAAACTCTGTGACTGACCCGTTTGCATCATCCTAGGCATATTGGTTGATTTTCCTGATTTATGAATTAGGATGACAATAATTGCTTCCATCATAAGGAATGAAGCGGTAGCAGAACACATGATCACACGGGCGCTGGCTTCTTTTCTAGGACTGCGAGCTCTGTTAGCACAGGGGTGAGCGGCTGTTTTATGCACTGTTGCATCCTTCACATTTAGAGTAGTGCCTAGCACAGAATAAGAAATATTAGTACACGAATGTAAAATGCCCATTCCAAGCATGAGAAACACACTTGACTCTCAGCACTTGGAAGGCTGAAACAGATGGAAGTGAGTTTGAGAGCAGCTCAGACTACATAGCTAGGTCCTTATCTCTAAAAAAACAATGTTCCACCAAGCTAGTCTTTAGGTTAGGCTGTGGGCACAGTCAAAGTCAAAGTACTTTTTAGAGCACAAGCTTAGAGGTCAAACTCACCGTGAGTCTTTGAAGCATAACACAGCTGAAAGATTCTAATCTGAAAATCCAAAACCTCAAATGCTCTAAAATCCAAAACTGTTTTAGCACTGACCCCACACGAAAAGTGGAACATTACACACAGGAGACTTTGTTTCATGCACAACATTATTTAAAGTAGTGTAGAAGATGAATTTAGGGTTACTGGTATGACACATAGATGAATTTTGTGCTTAGACTTGGGTCCCACCAGTAAAATTTGTTGTCATGTATATATCTTAATAATCTAAAAATATAAAAACTCAGAATTCCAAAACTTCACGCATTTCAGGCAAAGGAAACACAGCTTGGGCTGGAAATTCATAAATGTCATAATTCTTTCAATATTTTTAACAAAAGTGCACCCTGGCCCACACTGAGGTTTTAGCCCATAGCATTTAAAATCGAGTCATTGTTTGCTAATTCCGAAGGGGTAAGTTCATGTAATTCATTTTAAGTGACCTTGCATGCGAAACTTATCATCATATATATTTATGTCCTTTAAAGTTTACTTTTATTAAACTTGTGTCTTTTTCTTAATACCATACACTTTAAATCCAAATTGGTATCTGATGGCCTCAGCTGATGAAAGTACCCTCATAACTGAGTTACCATTTGTACTTATCTGACAAGATTGCCTTTAATGTCTACACTCCCAGAGTGACTGGGTTTTAGAGAACAACAAGGCCTCTGGGGAAAAGACCAACCGCCTCCAGAGTCTGAGCATGCTCAAAGGAAGGCTGCTGAGGAAAGGGGTGTGGCTTGAAATAAACTAGGTCTTGAAGATGTATTGATAAATGGGTTTTTAAGGAACAAAGGGCCTCTGTTTTATGTAAAACAGTGGAAGTGAATAAATTTTGCTCCTGAAGGTTCTTCTGTTAACAACCGAAATAACTTTCAAACCTATCTGATTCACATCTTTCTTCATATCAAGATTTAATCTATTCCATTTGAGAGAAGTTTGTTAATGGAAGATTGGCTCAGTTTAAATAGCTAGGAATTTGATCTTTCCTGCAAATTATACTATAAATGAAACTGTAAGTTAAAATAGTTCCAGAATTCTGTGCAATTGCCTTTCTGTATCTATCTCATAAAAATATTAAATGGAATTTGGTTTTGAGGTTTAAAACCATGTGATCAAAAGTTCACCCAAAATGGGACCAGTAAGAAAAAATAAGATATACCTTGAGCTAGTTTATACAAAAACTATGATGAGCCTAGAAATGGGGTTGAATGATCTCATGTTTCCTCATCAACTAAAATAATAGTTATAAGTTCTCAGATATTTGTTATGCTTGAGAAATTATGTGCAAGGATCTTACATGGAGCTGTAATTGATGGAACAGGCCTATAACCTCAACTACTCAGGAGACCAAGGCAGGAGAACGGCAAGTTCAAGGCCTACATGGTCAACTTAGGGACACCCAATCTCAAGGTAGAAAAAAGCAGTTAAAGGACTGGGGGGTATAGCTGAATGACAGAGACCCTAGATTTAATTCCCAGTACTAAAGGAAAAAACAATGCATCTTATGGCATTGTTTTCTGTGAATTAGATAGTATTCATTATCCTTACTTACAGATAAAGAGAAGGGAATAAGAATTTGTAAAGGCCAGGGGATGCCAGGCTAAGAGGTAGCAGAGCCAAGATCCAAACAGAGGTCGCTTTCCAGGGAGCCTAAACTCTGAGCCATTGCCCATGACGTAAGTCTAAGGCATTAAGGGGACTAGTAGCAAACACTTACTTAGACTGAATATAAAAATGGTTGCATATGGACAACCTGCAAGCATAATACCATTAAAGATAATATCACAATAAATTATATTCAGAATAGACATATTTGCTTATGGCCCTAAAAAGCAATGCCGTGTGCCAATAGTACTATTGAGTTTGTATTTTAAAACTTTTTAGATTTTAATTAATTAATTTTATTAAAACTTATCATAGCTTTTAAAAACTTATTTTAATTTCCTTTTATTGATAATTTTCATACATGAAGGTAATGTAATTGGATCATAATCTCCTTCCAATACCTTCTTCTGTTCCCTACCTCCCTCATTGCCCATTACTCCTTTCCAACAAGATCCACTTCTATTTTATTTTTTGTGTTTATTTTTTATTAAGAACATACTTAGCATGTGTTGGTACCATCACTTCTCTCCTCCCTGTCCCCTTTCTGCTGATGGGCCCTCTCAGTGGGGTTGCTGGTGTTCCCAATGGGGTTGTGGGTTATGCTTTATGAGAACAGCAGTCAATTATTGGCAGGGGCAATGCCTGTGAGTACGCCATCCCAACCTGTGGCTCTTACAACCTTTCCACCATCTGTTCCGCAAAATTCCCTGAGCCGTGGTGGGTGAGTCTTAAGTCTACTTCAGTGATGAGCTCTTAGATGCCTCTGGATCTCTGCTTTGGTAGGTGTTGAGTATCCTCAGTGTCTGTCTCCTTCAACCTGGCGCTGATAGTCAGGCTTACCATGGAAGCAGCGCCCTTGCTCATCTCCCCAATTCCTCTGTGGTTTCATCTGGGCCTTGGCTGATGTGTGAGGGGTGGTTTATCTCCTTGGGTCTCGTTACCTTTCCATACATGCACCCTCTGGTGCAGGGAAACAGGGAGCTGAAAACCCAGAAGCCTGTCACTCAGGAAGCTAGAGCGATAGGCCAGCTTTCACAGCATGCTCTCAGAGTCAAGGCCACCCCACACCAGCAACAGAGGTACTGGGGGCCAGAAAGCAGGGAGGTCATCATAGCTTGATGGACATCTAATTAATATTCTTTTGTTGTATTTGTTGATCATGAATTTTATTGTATTACTCTATTGGGTGCTGGTCATATTTTTAATCATTTATTTGTGAAATGAGAGAGATAGGGAAATGGGCATGCCAGGGCCTCTTGCTGCTACAAATAAACTCCAGATATGTGCTCCACTTTCAGCATCTGGCTTTATGTAGGTATTGGGGTATCAAACCCAGGTTGGCAGGCTTTGCAAGCAAGTGCTCTTAATTGCTGAGCCATCTAACTTGCCCCTTTATTTTTAAAAATACGTATTTTTATTAGTGTGCAGACAGATAAAGAGAGAAAGAGAAGATAATATAACTTTTTGATAGTAGAATTTCAGATAATGATAGCCCCCAGGCACCCTATAAGCATTGCGGTTTTATGCACTCAAATTGGAGTTTCTACATCTTGTTTGAATTCACTGTCTACCAGTACTAGGATTTTAATATAGTTTGTCTCAAATCCATGTTAAAATTTAATCTCCATCATGAATAATATCTAATTGTCAAGAGTGTGGCCTTTGGGTATAATCGTGATCATATATCACCATCAGGTAGGAACCCCAAGACTGAATACTGGTGACATCATAAGAAGAGAAAAAGAGACCAAGACACGCATGCTTTGTCTCTTACTATGTGAAGCCCTGAGCTACGTTAGGAGTCCACAACAAAGAGTCGGAGGTGGCCCCTCAAGAACTATGAGCCAAAATAAGCCTCTTTTCTTTATACATCACCTAGTGTGTGCTAATGTGTTGTAAGCAATAGAAAATGGGCTAAGGTACTAACCACCAAAACATAAGACTTATCTTTTTATATTTTATATAGTACTAACAAATCAGAGGCTTGAGGAAATTAGAAATGTCAACTGTTAGCATGCTTGTTGGCAGCAATAATAAAATCCACACCTACTACTTTAAAAAAAATTAAGCCTAATGAAGTATTTTCCCCCTTCAACTACAAGACAACAGAGTGATTAACAATAACAACAACAACAAAAAAAACAGTCTGTGAAAAGCTTCTCAGCCCTATTTCTTCTTTCTCCTCCAGGCCGCTACCCTCAGGAGAACAAGGGTACCTACATCCCAGTTCCTGTAGTATCAGAGCTGCAAAGTGGAAAGTGGGGGGCCAAGGTTATCATGAATGAGGACAGGTCTGTCCGCCTGTCTATCCAGTCTTCCCCTGAATGCATTGTGGGGAAATTTCGCATGTACGTTGCTGTCTGGACCCCCGTACGGCATCCTCCGGACCCGCAGAAATCCAGAAACAGACACGTACATTCTCTTCAATCCTTGGTGCGAAGGTAAGAGACAAGCATTTCATTCTTCCCGCTTTAAAAAAAAAAAATCACATCGTTCCAAAGCATCTCGTTTGAGGAGGGATAGGATGATTCTAGGGATTGTGTTCCTGACTTTTCACACTGCTGTGGCTAAATAACTAAGCAAGAGCAACTTGGGGATGGCAGGGTTTCTTACGGCTCACAGCTCACAGCTGGGAGGCCCAGGGCATCATGGGCTGGGAGGCATGCTGCCCAATCACATGGTGTCCATCCAGGAAGCAGAGCAAGGTACATGCTGGCTCAGCTGGCTTTCTCGTCCTTCCCTTTTATTCACTTTTGATCCATAGGATGGTATCCCTCACTTTAAGGGTAGGTCTTTCCTCCCAAAAATGTCCTCACAGAAACAGCCAAGAGGTGTGCCTCCTATACAATTCCAGATCTAGTCAAGTTGACAATGATGATTAACCATGCCCTGTTCTGTCATGATTTAAGAAAGATACAAACTTTGGGCTGGAGAGATGGCTTAGCAGTTAAGCCACTAGCCTGCAAAGCCAAAGGACCCCAGTTCGATTCCCCAGGACCCACATAAGCCAGATGCACAAGGTGGCGCATGCATCTGGAGTTCACTTGCAGTGGCTGGAGGCCCTGAGACACCCATTCTTTCTCTCTCTCTATCTGCCTCTTTCGATCTCTCTCTCCCTCAAATAAATAAATAAATAAATCTTTTTTAAAAGAAAGATACAAACTTTGTCCTCAGGTGTACATGAAGATAAAAAGTGTTTGTGGAGCTAATACTACTACACATTTATTGCAGGAATTAATTTTAAATTGCTTAAGGTTGTACACTGAGTTCACCTTGGGCCCCTGCATCAATGGTATCACCCCAGTATGCTGTTGCTCTGTAAGCAAACACTGGCATATTAAACTTGACTTTCAAAGCTAGTAGAATTCATGACTTTGACTTCCAAAAAATAGAATAAAGTCAACTATGTCCATAGCAGAACTTACTTTTCCATCTCCCTAGTTCAGAAACAGTAAGCTCAAGGAATCCCCAAAAGTGTTTATATGCATAGGTAAACATTTCACAATCATAACTGTGCACGTACAAACTGCAAAATATATAACAAGATTTTAATATAGTACTAATTAATCCCTAATGCTATTTTGAATATTCCTTTCTTTCTGCTGCTGAAGTGTAACCTAGTTTTATTTAAGCAAACTCTATCAAATTCAACAATTTCTCCATCACATCAGTGAAAAACCTCAGTCACACATAGGATGTTCTCCCCTTCCTCATTTTATGTCCTTCCATGCCTGCCTCCATCTCCCATAGTTGTACGGCTTAGAGAGGGTGATGCGACATTGTCAAGTTATTGGCAATGAAGCAATGAGACATGTAAGAGTTGAGAACAGAACATCCTTACCTGTGCCCGTTGGAGCTCATTGCAGATATCTAACCTGAAATGACAGGTGACTGTGTGAATCTTGAGAAGACAGTCAGAGATGTGCCTTTGGGAGTGGTCTATACCTGTAGAAGACATATCAAAACCTCAGTGGGCTGGAGAGATGGGTTGGCAGTTATGGCAATTGCCTGCAAAGCCTAAGGGGCCCAGGTTCAATTCCCCAGTACCCACACAAAGCCAGATGCACTAGGTGACATGTGCATACTGAGCTTGTTTGCAGTGGTTAGAGGCCCTCGGGGTACCCATTCTCTCTCTCTCTTTCAAATAAATGAATAAATAAATAAATATGAAAAACCCCAGGAGGACCAGCATGTGGAAGTCCAATAGAAGAAAAAGGAAAATGAGTTGGAAGAATATGTAAGAGATCAAAAATTGTATTTAAAAAAATACATTTTTTTAATTTGAGAGAGAGGGAGAGAATGGGTGTGCCAGAGCCTTCAGCCACTACAGACAAACTCCAGACACGTGTGCCCCCTTGTGTGCATGGGCATCATTGCATGCTTATGTCACTGTGTGTCTAGCTTATGTGGGATCTGGACATTCGAACATGTGTTCTTAGCCTTTGCAGGCAAGCACCTTAAGTGCTAAGCCATCTCTCCAGCCCCCAAATCCATATTTATAAAATAAGAGTTTACTATTGGTTTTCTTTGTACTGTAAAAAGAAAGTTACAGGTTTTGTATAACTATCCAGCACTCTAGAATATTCAAGGAGTGATATGTTACACATACTTTGTTTACAGCTTTTATGGATTGTATTATGTGTGAAAATGTGTAAAGCCCATGTGGTCATTCCTCTTGGAAAGGAAAGGGTTAGTCATGTGGTCTGACATATTGATTTTATAGGTGAACCATCCAGGTTATAGATCATCTAATAAACTTTAACTATCTCACTGCTTTCTTGATCTTCACTTGTATACATGGTGAGTGGCCTCCAGCTACCTCTGTTTTAACACGTTGCTTAAAGACAATGTGGCCCTGCCCCAGATACTGTGTTACAATAGAGGGACCTCCTTTTGAAGCTCTACGCAGAGGAAGAATTGAAGGAAGGTAGAGCTAAAACCAGAAAGACCCATTTAGAACCCATGGTTCCAGAGATAGATAACAGACTTAACTAAAATGATGGCCATGGAGATGAGAAGGAGATGGGTAGAATATTTAGTTTGGACTTACACAGCACTTGAAGAGGGGTTGGAGATGAATGGAAAAGAAGATGGGAGAGTTGAGGGGAACTTGATGTCACATGTGGACAACTGAGTTGATGGTGGTGCAATCTTAGAGTTGCGAAGGTGGCCTATCTGCTCTTCCCTAAGAAGAGGGCAGAGTGACAGAAGATGGTCAAGATTTTCAAGATTGGCTGGAAGGAGGAAGGACATGGTGTTTTCCAGGACTCTCTCAGTGGAAAACAGCCACATGTTCAGAACAAATGGTGAAGAGGGTGTCACAGAGGCTCAGTGGAGGGGACTTGAGCTAGTCACCAGGAGAGAGGAGGGCTGGCTTTTTGCAGAAGCATGACTGGAAGGTGCCTTTGCTTTCTGAAACATAGGAAAATGGCCACAGCCCCCTAATTCTTTGGCCTGTGGAGGCCTGAACATCTCAACCAGTTACTGGTGTATTTTTGCCCTCCTGCCTATCTCTGCTTCCAGGAATCCTGTTACCTCCTTGTTGACCCCTGTGAGGAACTCAGTCCTTCAGTTTCAACACATCAACAACACCAAAATTAATCACACAAAGCACATATGACTTCAAGGCCTTAGGAGGGACCTTGTCAGAGGTTCTGACAGTTAGGTACCTAAAAGGACTCCTGTGACCTACTTCTGAACTCTATCATCTGATTGACTAGCTCTGGAGTTGTGCTTGAAATTTTGCATGTCTAACCAGTTCCTAGGTATGCCAGTGATACTGGCTGAACCACACTTAGAGAACCACTGGTTTGAGTGACAATCATAAAACTATAGTGATAAACCAAGGAAAGTATCATTTACTCATAAAATTACATTAGCTATTCCTTGAACCTAACCTCAGTCTCTCTCCACCTGACCACTTTGCCTCTGCCCCATACTTAATCTTCTTTGTTCTCCAAACCCTTCTGTGTAATGCTCTTCCAAGAGCAAATTCTTTCTTCTTTCACCGAGAGGGAGTCATTGAGCTTGATTTACTCTGAAGATCATTTCCTCTAGAAATAGTCTGTTGCTGGCTTTTAAGAAAATGTCTCATAAGTCTCACTGCACACTGGGACCTCCCAGCAGGTGAATGTGAAACCAGAGAAACGGGTCAGGTCATCTCACTTTTTGTGTGGCTTTCCAGTGCAATCCACATAGAACTCTCCATCACACTCCACCTTATGATGCATCCCCACACACAAGCAAACACCCGGCCACTCAGTGGTCAGCTGCCCCTGCCATTGTGTGCTTGCACAGGCTGCTGCCCAACAAGAGATGAGCAGCTGGAACCGGGTCAGAAGAAGGATGGGACCCTGGCCCAAGTAGAGATGATGAAGAAAACTAGGGGAACCATGTTCAGAAGCTGTCAAGAGAGTCAGGTTGAGCAAGATGCTGGAAAAACTATATACCAGATGCAGTGGTGACAGCCAAGGTGGAATGGACAGACACCGGGTGGAAAGTGACACCAGCACGCATCACGGTTATTGAGGAAAAACCATTTAGCTATGCTCCTGAGGGTGGACTAGCCTGCTTTGCATTCACTGGCAATTTATCCTCCTTAATCACCAATTAATGGGGATCGATGGCAGCACTGTCCCAGAGAGGGCAGGGTGGACACAGGGAGAATGATTGCCCAGGCTTTTAAGTTAGCAGTGTTAACAGAACTGCAGGCTACGCGAGGGCCCTGCTCTTGGGTATCGCGGACTTGCCCAGAAAGCCAGCAGCGGCGAGCTGAGCATTGAAGGCGAATTTTGTTCTTTGTCTTACCAATGAGGACCTCTAAATTACTGAATGTGTTCCATTCTTTTTGGGGGGGGGGCGTTGAGGTAGGGTCTCACTGTAGCTCAGGATGACCTGGAATTCACTATGTAGTCTCAGGGTGGCCTCAAACTCATGGTGGTCCTCTTATCTCTGCCTCCCAAGTGCTGGGATTAAAGGCGTGCGCCACCACGACTGGCTTGTGTTTCACTCTTTAAGTTTCCTGTGTTTCAGTCTGGTGGTGTGGCGTTACTTCCAGTTAGTGAGTTCTGGAAGATTTAGATCTCTGAAGTCTGGGGAAGTATTCAGTGCTTATTTTGGGTGGGTGTCAGTATTTGTGTATTTTTAACTAGGTATTAGCATTTTGGTATTTGCATTTTCATGGGGTCCTCCCACTCTTGACATCTTGTCCCTCCACTGACCTTCCCTTGCCTCACTGAACCTCACACCCCTCGTGTTGCAGTCACCTTCACATTGCTGGCACAAAATACCTGCCCATGGAGGTGAGGAATTTATTTAGGCTTACAGTCCAGAGGCGGTGATCCAAGGTGGCCAGGATGGCTGTACATCACCTCTGCCAGAGAGTGAGCTGAGTGTTGGCGGGGGGAGCCGGCTGTCACACCCATTAGCTCACCCCCAACAACATTCTTCCTCCAGCAAGGCTCCAATTCTCAAAATGCCACCTGTGAACCAAGCATTCAGAACACATGAGTTTATAGGGAGCACCTAATTCAAATCACCACACCTAACATCCCACACAGTGCCTGGTGAATATTTAACCTTTCATAAACAATTCCTGTTACATATTTAATGTTTCACAAATGTTTGTGTTTATTTAATAATTCCAATGAAAAACTTTTGAGGTTCCATTGTACCCTGTCATCACAGATAAGTAATAAATGTAATCTCATTCTTTACCATCTTGTTAAGAATCAAAAAAAAAAAAAACAAGGCATGTTCAAGGAAGTATATCAGTGAAGAATATATATGTAGATTTTTCTATTAACATCAAATACGAAGTTAGAATCTAATAGCTCTAACTTTTTTATTCCATGCAATTTTTTCATTTCCTTTTAAACAAAGAAACCAATTTAATTTCATGTAAAGAAATCAATGCTTACAATTTATTGGATGTTTTGAAAAAGATTAATAAATATGACCAGCTTACATTTTATTATTAAATGTGCTCCTAGACTATTTGCTTTGTAATTACACGTGGTCGTTAGGACCCTTCAATACAGAATGGAGTAATTTCCAGGACTGGTATTCTCTGAGGAGCAATGATAAATATCCCCTGTTCTGGAAGGCCTTTGAGCCTAGACCAGAATTTATACCTCAGGCTGGAGCCATTCATCCATCAGTCCACAGACATTGAAGGTATGTCCTGCCCATGGCCATGACAACACAATTACCCACGCATGGCGCAACAATATTATTTATTCACAAATATTAAGAGCCAATGTTTAATTCAGCAGTGGGGATATTACAATGAAAAAGACCCAATATTTTCTCTCACAGAGCTGCTAACAAGGGTTTTACAAGTGAGCTACTAATAAAATGTAATTACAATTGTTTTAAAAAGGAAGGGTTCTAAAATAAGTCAGGGCATTCCAAGCACACAAAATAGATGCCACTGGCCTAGGCAGAGCTTAGCCAAGGGCAGTCAGTGACTCTCTTTGATCTTCTCCCATCCCTAGAACAGTGCTGTGAGGAATGGCAACCAAATGGTTGGTTGAATAAAATCATATAATGTTTAAAAACTGCTTATGGAAAAAAAAATAATCTTTTACTATTCAAAGCTTCTGTTTAATAACATTAAAATAGTCTTTTCGTACCTGAAGTTTCAAATACTATGACTTCAGTTACTTGAGGTCTAAATTTTCAAAAATATTTAAAGAAGATTCCAGAAAGAAACTGACCTTTTTTTTTTTTTTTTTTTTTTTTTGGTTTTTTGATGTAGGGTCTCACTCTAGCCCAGACTGACCTGAAATAGACTGTGTAGTCTCAGGGTGGCCTCGAACTGACAGTGATACTCTCACCTCTGCCACCCGAGTGCTGGGATTAAAGGCGAGCACCACCACGCCCGGCTGAAGCTGACATATCTTGAGTTCCATGGTTTTCCAAATGGCATAAAGAAATCTCCTATCATCCAACTCTATGCTGCCTTGGCCATGACTGAGTTCCTTGCCCTGCATTCCTCGGAAGTGTCACACTTAGCCGATTAACTATCAACACAAGAGCCAGGCAGCAGTAGAGCGTAAGACACAGGCTGGCACCGTGTGGCCACACTGCAGGGCACTGAGGAAAGCTATCATGTGAACCTGGGTCTGGCTCCACTGGGGGTCTCAGAAAGTACCCTTCAGGGAGAAGGAATGGCTCTTAATTACTCTTTCCAACACTTGAGTCACTTAGAGTCTCGTTCGTCCTCTAATAATGCAGTGGTCATCACTGAGCATGCTCTGTCATCAGAAGGGGCAGCTCATGGAACCACTGTGTTCACTCTAATAGCCACGACCTCAGCAAAAACATCCAAAGCTGTTTATTAGACGTTTCTAAAAGAAGCAAGGCTAGTAGCAGGTGTTAATAGAGAATCATGTTCACCTACCAGTTCATGTGACTTACAATTCCTTTGATAAGGAAACGTTACGGTCTTCAGAGTGTGATCACAGGCTCTATCTCCCTAGCTTGTATGGGTTAGAAACCATGACCCTTGGTTGGGTGTGGTGACCCATTCACGCAGCTCCAGCATGAAGGAAGCTGAGACGAGAATCGCCAGTTCAAGGCTATTCTGAGTTACATAGTGACACCAGGTCGAGAGAGAGCACACATGCAAGAGAGGGGGGAGGGGAAAGGAAGATATGGGGAAGGAGAAGAGGGGAGGTGAGAAAAGAGGAGGGAAGGTCAGATGACCCTTATTCCTTCATCCTGGCTCAAAGCTGGAGCTCAGGGAACATTTACAAACTGAGCTGATAACCACCACATTGAGACTGAATTATTAGTTCATGTTACAAGAAAGAAATCAGACTCCATGATGTTACATAAATTCCTTAAGGTCATACAGAAAATAAGGAAACAAATTGGAGTGAAAACTTGGATATCTAGACTCAATCAGAGCAAACTATTTTATTTTTAACATTGAAGACATTTGTATCTGGCCTTGTGTAACAAGAGAAGCATTAAATGGTCCACAGGGATGCTTCTGCAATGCTTTAACAGTGTTGGAAAGTCCTGCCCTTAAAACTAAATAAACAAGGGATGGAGAGATGGCTTAGCAGTTAAGGTGCTTGCCTGCAAAGCCAAAGGACCCTGGTCTGATTCCCCAGGACCTACCTAAGTCAGGTGTACAAGGTGGAGCATGCGTCTGGAGTTCATTTGCAGTGGCTGAAGGCCCTGGTGTGCCCATTCTCTCTCTCTCTCTCTTCTTTCTCTCTTTATCAAATAAATAAAATAAAATAAATATTGTTTAAAAAATCAAAACACTAAATAAATTAGCAAAAGTAGAACCAGGTTGAGAGCTATGAGATCAAACGGAAATTTTTCTCCAGGAGGAAGAGAGGGCATGAAAGCACCCCAGCAGAGACGCAGGCTCCCTTAGAGCACACGCTGAGTAAAGGCGCCCTGACATTTTCCCCGGAGAATTGCTTCACGAATCATCACTCATCTTCTGAACATATCTAAACCAAAAAGTCCTTAACCAGCAAAGCCTGCAAATCAGTACACATAGAATAAGCTTCCAGAGCTGTAGCACATGCAAGGTGCTCATGAGGGACACTAACATGCCCGACTGCTGCAAAACTGCTTGTCTGTGTCTCCTGGAATCGTGCAACACTGGAGTTGGTAGGTACAAAGGAAGGGCCCCCGGTTACATGAAGAAAGAAGTTGCTTTGGAACCTTCCAGTATAAAAGGCACGGATTCTGGAAATTCCATTCCTGAATTGATCAGTGTTTCCCAGCCCTCAGATAGGACGTATTCAGCACGCACAGCCCAACGTGGGTCACCAGCTCTTCTGATTTACCTGGAGATGGAAACACACACCATGCTGACACCAGTCTGCAGTCACGCTGCTCTGCAGATGATGCCACTCCCTCCAGGAGTGACTGCGTGTTTCCAGCACAAACCTCTCCTTAGAGATGCCCAACTACTCTATAAAAGGGAGGTCGGCCATGTGACACTCTCCCCCTTGCTCTGAATTCCTCCATCCTCTACAAAGGTGACAAGCTTTATCTTCTTGAAAGACCCAGACTATAATTCTTCCTGAAGAATCAGAAGCGAGACCAAACCCTGATGGCAGCTGTTCATTTCTGGGACATGCCCTGTGTCGTGGCTTTTCTCACACCAAGATTTCTCGGATTCCAGAGCTCTTGCCTTGCTAAGCTTGTGCCTCACAGCATTGGACATAGAACTCGCTTTAACTTTAAATAGCATGTAAATACCAGGAGTTTTTCAGCTCATGAAGTGATGAATGGCCCTCGCTCCCCTAAGGAGGCTGTACAGATACTAAACCCGATAGGCTCGACATTCATCTTTCCGTGTTTGTTATAAATTCTTACTCTGCACGGAAGGCCTATGGTAATTTCCAAGGGTACCTGAAATCAACCTTGTGAGTCTTCAAATTTTTGCAGCCTACAATTTTTTTAACTACCCTGGTATCCTCACCAAAGGAACAGCGAAATAAATGAGGTCATCACTCATTACCACTCACCTCGTGTGCATTGCTAGTCACCGTGGGGGGGGGGGGCGGGCAGTATTTACAAAGCATTTTGAAATCTTTTCTAGTGACAGAGCTGCTCTAAGAGCACACAGGAGATGCTGTGTCAAAACTGCCAGTGAGACCCTGTGCGGTCTGTCTCCTCCTCAGCTTAGTTACAACGATGGTTGATTGCCGAAGGCTACTCAGAAGCCCGGAATGCCACTCCCATTCTGTAAGCCACGTAGCCCTTCAATTTCCCCTTTCTACGTCCTTCAAGGAAAGTTACAAGACCCCACACTTACACACACACACACCCCATCACACCCTCACACACACACCATCTCACACACACACCATCACACATGCACACACCCCATCACACCCTCACACACACACCATCTCTCTCACACACACACCATCACACATGCACACACCCCATCACACCCTCACACACACACCATCTCACACACACACCCCATCACACCCTCACACACACACCATCTCTCTCACACACACACCATCACACATGCACACACCCCATCACACCCTCACACACACACCATCTCACACACACACCCCATCACACCCCATCACACCCTCACACACACACCATCTCTCTCACACACACACCATCACACCCTCACACACACACCATCTCTCTCACACACACACCATCACACCCTCACACTCACCCCATCACACACACAGACACCATCACACAGTCCCAGTGCCTGGGCTCCTGGAGTAGGGAGTTGCTGTTTTGTCTAGGAGTGGAGGCCTCCGCCTGATTAAGGGAAGCAGCTTTTCCTTGGAACTCATAAAACCCCACTACTTCTTCAAAGTCAGCCCCAAGTACTAAAACAAGTACAAACAATAACAAATAGTCAACAATCAAAGTCTCCAAAGGCAAATATGATGAAATTTCCCTATTTTTATTAGTCTTTTGAACTTGGATGGGGAATTTTGGAGTTTCTATAGTGATGGGAATTTCTTTTAAGAATTTCTGGACAACTGCATTTTGAAGTGGCAGATCTGAACAGCAGCTGGGGAAATAAAGCCACAGCCTTCCCACCCACGATCTTCAAAAATCATAAATTAATTTAAACTTAAAATTGGGGCTTCCCTTCTGACTGCCTTGCTTGCTGAGGATTCATGATTATGCCTGCCTGATTTGAGATGAGACTTAATTCAGCTGCTAGAAGGAAAAGGGTGGCCTAGTGAGGGCCATGGAACTGTTCCTATTCATGGTTCCTGAATTTCTTCTTATCAATAGCAGCCCACAGCCCAGTGTAAATCCTTCGATCTCTGGGGCTTCTCCCTCGCTCAAAGCTGCTACACTGTCACCTTTTCATTCTCGCAACAGGAGCTAACTGCTGCCACTCATACCGTGGTGCTGAGTGCTGGGGACCAGGACCTGGTTCTTTGACAGTAAGGGTCATGGCCTACATAGAGGGCCATTAATATTTAAATCCCAGCTTCACATTTCACTAGCAATATGGAACTCGCTTGACTTCCCCTGCCTTGTGTATAAAATGGGTATAATGTAGTACCTTTCTTATAAAAGCCTTTATTCTTTTAATGAGATAGTTTGGGGAGGGGTTGTTTCCCTCTCTCTCTCTCTCTCTCTCTCTCTCTCTCTCTCTGTGTGTGTGTGTGTGTGTGTCTGTGTGTGTGTGTGTGTTAGACAAGCTCTTGCATGTAGCCTAAGCCGGACTCAAATCTACAATCATCCTATCTCAGTGTCTCAAATGCTGGGCTTACATACACTTACATCCGCTTTTTCTCATGGTGGTGGTAGAATAGGAAAGGCACATGCTGAGCTGCTGGCCCATGCCACCCCCTGATTATGTCATTCCTGCATACCCCAAGAATCCAGTCAATGACAATCTGAGAAAACCAGCCATCTTCTTTTTAAAAAAATTTACTCTTTTGCCATTTTTTCCAACATTATTTTTTCTTGGTTTATTTATTTTTTCTTTTCTTTTCTTTT
Source organism: Dipus sagitta (assembly GCA_036346955.1). Classification (NCBI taxonomy): domain Eukaryota; kingdom Metazoa; phylum Chordata; class Mammalia; order Rodentia; family Dipodidae; genus Dipus; species Dipus sagitta. The sequence goes on from CM070786.1 coordinate 65,468,913, forward strand.
TTTTTTTTTGAAAACTTCCATGTTTGTAAACAATATCCCATGATAATTCCTTCCCTCCTCCCACTTTCCCCTTTGAAACTCCACTCTCTATCACATCCCCTTATAAGATAAACTTTTGAGCCAATATGCAAAAAGAAATTCTGGGTGGCATTTTGATGAGTTCATGCTCACTGCATTGACTAAAGTGAAGACAATTTATATCTTTATGATCCTGAAGCTTCGCACCAATTAGAAACATTTTGCATGTTCTCATTCCCTCAGGTTTTCTTTCAGACCCACTGAAAGTTTTTTTTTAAATAATTTTATTTATTTATTTTCAAGCACAGAGAGGAGAGAGACAGACAAAGAAAGAGAACAGGCACATCAGCGTCTCTAGCCACTGCAAACAAACTCCAGACACATGCGCCACCTTGTATGTCTGGCTTACATGGGTTCTGGGGAGTCAAACTCAGGTTGTTAGGCTTTCCAGGCAAGCTCCTCAACTACTGAGCAATCTCTCCAACCCCTAAGATTATTTGTATTATTAAAAATTGTTCAAACATATAACTCAAAAGTAGAAAAAAAGCAGTTCAGTGAATATCCATTTACAAAGCTTCCAGGCGTGGCAGTTAGTAGGGACTTGGCCTCCTTTGTTTTATCCATCTTTATTCTGCTGACCCTTTTGTCTTAGTATTTTTATGAAGATCCCAGTAATCTACCCTTATATATTTTAGTGTGTGTATTTTCTTTTGTTTTTAATATTTTATTTATTTGAGGGAGATAAAGAAAGAAAGTGAGTGAGTATTGGCACTGTTGTCACTGCCAACAAACCTGGACTGGCAGGCTTCATAAGCAAGCACCTACAACTAATGAGCCACATCTCCAGCCATATATATGTGTGTGTGTGTGTGTATATATACATACATATACATACATATATATGTATGTATGTGTATGCATATATGTATATGTATGTATATAGAAGTATGTGTATGCATGTATATGTATGTACACATACATACATACATATATATATACATGCATATATACATTCATGTGTTTGTATATGTATCTGCATGTCATGTTATATGTACACATTATACATGAATATGTTTATGTACACGCACAGTCATGTGCCACGTAATGACATTTCTGTCAGTGACAATCTGTGAATACACAGCAGTGGTCCCATGAGACACCTGTTGAAGTCACACCTGCTGTGGCTTCTCAAAGCGCACTTTATGATGCCTAAGCAATAACCAAGCTGGCTAAGGACACATCTCTCAGATATGTTCAGGGACACCTTGATTGTATAATTATGAGAACAAATAAAATCAGCAAGACTTCATTGATATAATTTTATGATTAGTCCTTAACCAAATCTCCCCAATGTCTTTAAACAAAAAGCCATCTTTTTATAGTTTCTTTGTTCAAGTCAAGGCCTATAACCTAAATTTGTTTCACATATCTTTTAAATCCTTCACTCTGAGCAATTCTCTTCATTTGTTTTTTTCCTACCACAACTTGTTGCTGAAACAGTGTTGTCAAATAAAACTTTACACATATTCTTAAATTGCTGATTCTGTCCCTTGGTGTCTTGAAATATGTGTCTTTAACCCTTGGGGTATTTTTCTGTTAAGCTATTAGTTATATTTCGAGGCTAGATCAGATATACCTTTACATGTTTTGGGTCTGGGAGTGGAAAGAGGGAATAGGTAAAAACCCTTCATTAAGTCCTTCCAGGGCACTTTATCCCATCAATAGGAACATATGTTTAGCTTTGTTAACAGACTCAGATTTTATTACTCTTGTGTATCCATTATGAACTCCTTTTAGCTAATGACTTCAACCAAACCCACTGTCCCCAACAAGCCCCCAAGCAGCAGGGCCACCGGCCATGTGTTGAAACCTCCAAAACAAACCTTTCCTCTTTATAAGTTGATTAACCCAGGTTTTATTTTGGTGGTAGCAACCGACACCATAATGAAAGTTCAGGGGCACTCATTGCTACAACATTTAGGGTTTTATTTCTTATAGTTTGTTTTGGTAGACAGAGGTAGAAATTACAAGCTATTTACTGATCAATTGCCTTGTTGATTCTTTATATGCATGCAAAAATTTTTAAAAAATTATTTTGCTGAGTATGATAGACATGCAGCCCCTCTAGAAGTGAAGGACTATGACAATGATCTACAATTTGGTTGCATTTTAGAATCACCGGGTGCTAAGAAACAGCAGTCAATCCCAATGTCTTGCATTTCATTACATTCCTAGCACTTCTAGCTAATTGATGTACATAGACAAGCATGGGTGTATCATCCAGGTTTTGGTTGCTGCGACAAGATACCTGAGATAAATCCACTTCAAAGAAGAGCTTTTGACCCATGATGGGAGATGTTTTAGTCCATAGTCATTGGCCCATTGCTTTGGGGACCTGTGTTGAGGCAGAACATCATGGCAGATGATACCTGCTCATTTTGCGGTATCTGGGAAGTGAAGCAGAAAGAGGAAGAAACCAGGGTCCTCACACCTAATTCACAGGCTGTTCCTCAGTGAGGTAACTTTGTCCCCACTAGGCCTTAACCCACAAGGATCCTGCCACCTCCACGTACTACCACAGGCCCCAGACCAAGCCTTTAATGCATGAGCCCTAGAGGCATGTTTACAATTCAAACCTGAACATCAAGGTATCGGGAATTTTTAAATCTCCCCACGTGTTTGTAATGCTTAGCCGAAGTCCAGCATTTATACTCAAGATGAGAGGTATTTTTTAATGTATATCAAAAAATAAGTAGGATGAGGCCATCACCCTGAGAAGCTAGTAGAGGTGACAGATAACCTGAACCAGAAAAATATAATAACCTTTGCCCTCAGAGTGAAGATTGACCCTGTTCTAATTATGCAAATTTATCTGAGTGTGATTTGTACCTGTATGGCCCTATCTATGTCAAAGATGCTTTTATGGGCCTAGGAATAAATACCAGACTAGCTAGGTAGCTGGGAGCAGGCCTTCCTGAGGCTGCTGCCATCGGAAAGTAAGGATGGGGAGTCCTTTGCAATGGATAATGTGAACCAGGGAGAATGGTTGGGCTCTCACAGACACCAACACATCCACAGGACTTTTCATTAACCTGATGGGCTACGAAGCAGTGATGACAGATGATGTTCTTGTCTTCTGACATGTCCCAGATTTATTTCTAAAATCCTTTTCAATTCAGCTACTTTTCTATTAACATTAGGAGGGTGGAAATGATTTTTTGATCTGTCTTGAAAATTTGCATCAGCACCAGAGAATTGTGATGCTGGAGGCACTGGTGCACCAGCATCAGGGGGTGTTTGAAGAGACACGTCAGTAACTGTGCTTCAGAGCTGCCAGAGCCAGAGGTGCTCAGCATTTAGCTGACAAATGTCACCATTTACAGACTGATCTTTGGTACTGATTATGGCTAAAAATATTGGGAAATGAGCTATGCTTTGTGAAACAAAAGACACCTTTTCGCTTGGGAGATTAAATTTCAGTTCGGTAACAAAATAAACTTGCGAGTGTTTGAAAACAGTCTGGTTGGGTAAAGGTCATTTTGTTCCAATCCTGGTGCAGAGGATGCTGTGTATCTAGACAACGAGAGGGAAAGAGAAGAGTACGTCCTGAATGACATCGGGGTGATTTTTTATGGAGACGTCAATGACATCAAGAGCAGAAGCTGGAGCTATGGTCAGGTGAGCTACTTAAAAATTTGTCATTGTCAAGAACATTTTTACTTAATATTTTTTTTTGTCACATCTATTACTGCCGGGTGCCATGCATCGATATTAGACAAGTGCAATTTCCTGCTTTTCAGGATCTTAGGCTCCAAGACGGAGAGCATGGAAGTAGACACTCACAAAGACAGCTGCATAATTCAGCAGCTGCCGCAACCTACCCTCTTCTTATTACAGACGTCCCTGAGATCAGAGAGCCGATGAATAATGTGGCAATTGCTGAGAAATACTTTGGCTTCTTAGAAACCACGAAATCTCATTATTTCAACCCGAAATAGACTGAAAATTTCCTTCTCTTTTAAAAAAAGACATTTTGACAATAGAGTCAAAGAATATTGCAAAGTTTGTGACCAGTGTGCATGGGAATGTGGGCTAAGAAAGTGTGAGTCTAGAGTACTGCTACTTAGAAAAGAATGTTCCTGTTTAGCCAAAGGAGGGTTCACTGGACAAAGGCACATTTTCAGCAGCTGAAACCTCAACTTACTTTCTAGGGATGAAGTAGCCAATGGTATTCCTTTAAGATATTCAATAATTCCAATCGCTTCAGCCTGATGTCTTCCACAGTGGTGTGAATGGACAAAATATTTCTTTGTTTCCATAAACAGTGCATGCCCTGTACTTAGAAATGATGTCTCATTAGTGACAGGAGTGGGGGCTGACTGTCAAGTTGGCTGGAAAGGTACATCGCTACTCTGTGTGTCCAGGGAAGACCTAATAGTGTCTGGCCATATCAGGTCATATGGTGCTATCTTTGCTCCTCATGTTTTGCCTTGACTTCCACATGGGATTGCCATCTGCCTGACCATCAGTGCCTAAGTCACCATGAACTCTCATTCCAGGCCCCAATTCCATGCCCATCTTCAATCTAGCTCCCAATAATCGCATGCTGTGTTTAGGCTTACCCACTTGCATTTCAACATCCTGCTAGCTGTAGCCCATGATTTATTGACTTATTTTTAGATCCATTTCAGCCTTCCCCATCCAAAATGAAATCAGACTGTTGACTGGTACTTATTCCCTAATACTCTTGCCTTGGATCACCATGCCCTAGCTTTTAGATGCTATCTTGGTATGTTTTCTGTTGCTATAGCAGAATTCCTGAGGCTTGGTTCTTTATAAAAGAAAGGGTTTATTTACCTCATGGTTGGACACTGAGAATCCTAGATTAGGCAGCCCCATCTGTTCAACTTGTGTTGAGAACCCCCTTGGCTACATCATAACAGTGTAGAAACAAAGAGGAAACTAATCATATGCAGAAGGGGGTCAAGCACATGGACTGGCATTGCTTTATACCAGCTTGCTCTGGAGAGAACTAACTCACTGGGACCAGCATTAATCCTTTCTTAAGGCTGTGTTCCTATGACCTCATTGCCTTGCAGAGACCTCACCTCTAAAACATTCCCCCATCTCAACATCACAACCCTGGAGACCAACTTTTCAAACCATATCTGAACTACATCCTGTGTGATTGCATTCATCATCCCAAGATGACACTTTACATATTTCTAATAAAGGGAGACATCATCAAAGAAGGCAGCAACGAAAAACAAGAAGAGATTCAGACACAGTCACATTATGTCTGGCCAGTATAACATAGCATCCTTGGCCACAGGTCCTGCATTCAGGGGACCATCAACTTGGGACCTTCTGCCAAAATAGCAAGCCAAGCCAGTTTTTTACAGGGATGTAGGGAAATAATGAATTCTGTGTGAGTGTGTTAACATGGTTAGCTGTTATCATGTTCTGCAAACACAGCTGAGGTATGCTGCTTAATGAGACCCAGAATGAGTTATTTATATCCCTGAATTACAGATTACTGCATATATCCCAGCTGTCTGGGATACACCCACAGTTGGTATTCTAGCTAGATTTGATAAACAATTACATGACAATTAGCCATTAAGATTGTAGTCACTGTTACCATATGTGGGAAGATAATATGCAAGCTTACTGTATTTAAAGAAATCTCCCATTACAAGGCAGCACAGTATAGGTAGAAATCACCCCATCTTACCATTTTATTATTATTTAGTCTTTATTCCTTTTTCATAAAATTCTGGTGTTGAGCTATGGTCAGGCACTTCCTGCAGAGGAAATTGAACTGGCTAGCAGGCTATCCCCATGAGATAAAGCAAACTCCTTTCTCCAAGCTTTCTTCCCCTTCTCTGGCCTCGGAGAGCACTTTGTCTCAGAAAGGAGAAAGCTTGGAGGGCATTTTCAAGAGAAGTTCTCTTCCTATCTTGAGGGCAAGCCTGAAGTACTTTCCTGTGATACATCTGACAGCATTTATTTTCACAATACACAAGGACTCAGTTTACTTTTGATATTGGAAGATTTTAAAGTGAACTTTGAGAAATCATTCATTCCCGTGTCCTTGGATGTATCTAAGTGATCTTCTAACTTAATTTGTACAGTTTGCTCAAAAAAATTTTGAATCAGTTTGTGACCCTTGAGTACATAGTTCTGTGATGCTATTTCATCCTCTTCTTTCTTTGTTTCATTAAAAATGCAAAAAAATGATGCATTCTTTCACTTTACTAGTTCATATTATGAAAATTATGGCAGTTCACTTTATGGAAAATAGACATTTCTAAGCATTATGTTGTGGTTTCATTTTATTTTTGCATACAACATACCTTGTTTGCAGAGTGGACATTAAGTAGATTCCCTTTTCATCCCTGCCTCCCCAACAGTTTGAAGATGGCATCCTTGATGCTTGCCTATATGTGATGGACAGAGCTGAAATGGATCTTTCTGGCAGAGGGAACCCCATCAAAGTCAGCCGTGTTGGATCTGCCATGGTAAGCAGCAGCTACTGATGACTAAAATCCAATGTGTGTTAGAGATGCAGTTCATTGAGAGCTGGTGAAATAGTGACTTACACTTAGTAAACTTTTATTTTTTTTGATACCCAGTATGGCTATTGAATTCTCTGAACTTTTCATGTGTTATAAACAAAATGCCTAGCTTGAAGCTGTGCATTTCTGTGGCTTCAAACAAATGGGAATGAATATCTTGATACCATTGAAAAATTCTTAAGAATCTCTTTTTGCCTAGGGACTAAGAAGTAACCATGATTTAAAAAAAGTGAATGTGTTTAATCAAATGATTGATCAATCAAATATCAAGGAAACAAAGGTGTACAAGATGCAGGTTTCTCCATGTGTATACTGGTAGTTGGAATAAAGAAATAAAGAGCTCTATGGAGTCCTACCTCCTATGCAATGGCACCTTACCACAGGCTTTTATCACTTAAAGAGTGGGTGCTGATTCTCCCCAGTGATGCTTTGAGGCAAGCTTTATTCTTGCCATATTTAAGGAAAGGAAACAGGGTGATGAGAGATTTTCAGTGACAAGGCTTCTGCTAGAACCCAGGTCTGCTAATTCAGTGCCTAGCCATGTTCTACCTTCCACACTCCTCTCTATGGGAGATCCTGGAACATCTTCAAAATGCAGAGATTCTGCCACGGAATGGATGAAGAAGAGAACGAAAGCCCATGAGTGGGGAGGGTGGGCCAGAGATTGGAAGTGAACTAAAGTTCTGGAGCCTGTGTAATATGGACTGCACTTATTTCCCCCAACACAGCTCTGAATTCATAGTTCACAAATAAATATCCTGCCGGGCATAGTGGTGCATGCCTTTAATCCCAGCACTCGGGAGGCAGAGGTAGGAGGATTGCCATGAGTTCAAGGCCACCCTGAGACCACATAGTTAATTCCAGGTCATCCCAGACCAGAGTGAGACCATACCTCGAAAAACCAAAAATAAATAAATAAATAAATAAATAAATATAAATATCCTATCTTATTCAGTGACAGAATATTCCTGAAAAAAATATTCACATTCCACTAAGCTGTACTTACTCTATACAATGACTAAAGGGAAAACTTTCTTGCACGACCAATATCCTGCAGATTTCTAAAAAATTCTGCCTGGACAAATTTTATCTTTTATTTTGATTCACATAATTTTGAGCTAAATAAAGTTAGTACTGTTAATGTGAAATACTAGTATGGAAATAATGTGACATGTGCTTTCTGATTAGGTTCTAAGGAGGAAGATTTGTATTTTAATAAGAGTCAAGCCACGTAAGACACTGCAGAGCTTTAAAAGTAAAGGTAGAATTCAAGATTTGAAGGCATTTTAGGGCTGGAGGTATGGCTTAGTGCTGAATGTATGCTGAACATGCCGGAACCAGGAGGTGTTCAATTCCTAGCATCAAAATAATAGAGAGGCTGGAGGGATGGCTGCATGGTTAAATGTGTCCATTTGCAATCTTGCTGACCCCACAGTAATTACTGACACCCCCACAAGATGTGCACTGTTCTGAGTCCATCAACATTTTCACATGGAGGATGGAGGAGGGCAAAAAGAATGAGACAATAAAACAGAGGACAGACTACCTTGAAAATGGAGGGTCCTCCGTGGAACTGGGCCAGAGGAAGGGGAAAAGTGAGGATAATGTGATGGGAACAAGACAAATTTACAGTTTGTTCATATATTAAAGTTCACTAATTTAAAAAGAAACATTTTAAATGAGACTAAAAGCAAAACACGACCGCTTGGAAGAAGGAGGGTGTTCAGTGAAATGGGGGTGGAGAAGGGAGGTCAAAGGAAGGTAATAAGAGGAGAAAACAATCAAATTGCAATATGTCCATGAACTTAAAATCTCTGTTAAAAAAATAAGGTGGGAAGAGAGCAGAAATGCCCAGAAGTTGTTCTCTGACCTCCACACACACCCCACAGCCCCACAGCACACACGCACCCATACACACACACACACACACACACTAAATATGAAGAATAACAATAAATAGGCAGCTTCGCTTTCTGTTGTCGGCTCCTGTTCTATAATAAAGGGACAATGAGTTCTAACGGCTTCGAGACTCTCTTCATAGTAGCCATTTATAGCAACGTGCACTAGATCACTGTTTGCTACATTGAAGAAAAATGTTTCCTCTTTTTTTTTTTTTTTTCTTCTTTTCTTCTTGGGAGCTATGGTGCGAGTTTGCAGCGAGGAGAAAAGCAATAGCAAGGAGAGTCAAAATATAAATTTATTCGTTCTTATGCCTTCTAAAATGGCTTGCTCCTCCACCTGAGCTTACACACACATTTGTGTATTTTTAACAAATGCAGAAATTACATTTCAACATAAACCAATGCCAGAGGAGGGCATAAAGGGACCAGCTAACCTAATACTGTCTGCAGCTCTATCTGTCCCAGCGGAAGCTGCTAAGTATTGAATTAAACACATAATGTTAATGTGAGTTTGCCTTGTAATTTTATTCATTTTGAAAAGCCTATGAAGTTCTAATTTTGAAAATGAACAGCGCAATTACAAAGCTTGGAACTAGACAGAATCTGCTTGGGGCATGGGTTCGGTCTGGGTGCAGTTTGATTTTTAGAGGGTCAATCTGGGGTGTTAAGGGGCAGGGATCCTGCCCTGAGCAATTTGAAGAAATCTCTCTCTGGTCCTGCCACAGGCCTGCCTGAAGCACAGGAAGCACGAGTCTCTATACAACCCTTCACCTCCATTATCTCCTTTAATCCTTAGGATAGCTGAGGCTTTCCAAAATCTATTCAGCTATAGTGATTTTTAAAACTGAAATCTTGAGCCTACCTTGAAAACGAAAAAAAAAAAAAAAGGAAAGATAACATGGGGGCTGAAGAGATGAGTTAGCAGTTAAGTCACTTGCCTGCAAAGCCAAGGAGCACAGTTTTGATTCCCCAGAACCCATGTAAAGCCAGATACACAAAGTGGTACATGCATCTGGAGTTCATTTGCAATGGCTAGAGGCCCTGGCATGCCCATTCTCTCTATATTTGCCTTTATATTTCTCTCCCTCTCTCTGTCAAATAATTAAGTGAATAAAATATTTTTTAATATGACATGTAGAACAAAATATGGACTTTGTGGTGTCACGGGGGCAGTCCCTCCCTTGTTCACAAGGCCTGCAAATGTACTGGGAATTTCTGAGTGCAGTTCAATAGAGGGAGAAGAAACTCTTTGGGTCGTTCAATTTATGATTTGCCTTATGATAAGGAACGATGCCTTTGGAAAGCCCTGCCAAGAACACGTTTGAGGCAACCAAGCTGTAGCCAGAATCGGAACTCACAGGTGGGTGGATGGCCGCTGCGTGTTCTCCCCGGACAGACTGGGGCCTGCTGCCGGAGGGGTGGCTGGGGAATTCTGAATCCTTCTCAGATGCCACTCAGCCTGGTCACTGGACAGGAATGCCAGAGCAGAGATGTGTGTAGCAGGCAAGCCCTCTCGGAGGAGAGCACATTGACAGCAGTTCGTGCCAGATGAGAACCGTGGCGGGCAGAGCATCCAAGAGAAGCAGCTGGCAGGAGCGGAGCAGCCGCGGTGTGGGAGGAGCGGCCCGGGGCCTGGCGGGGAACCTGGGGAGAGGGGAACCACACGGGGATGAGGCCCGTGACCACACAATTGGGACCCCAAGGTCCAACCGGCTTCCTGGGGGCAATGCCAGAGCAAGGAAGGCTGGCAAGGGCAGGCAGAAACCTGGCTGTGCGTGATGCTAAGAGCAGAGTTAATGACCTAGATGGCGCAAACTTTCTAATGAGATATGTAATATAATAACAGTATTAATTTCATCAAGTCCAGTATGTATGTATGACCAGGGAAAGTTGCTGGCATGGCCTAGTACATAGTAGCTGGCTCCTACCCAGGAATTCCAGTAAGTTCTTTCAACCACACACCACTTGTGGCATTCAGATTGTATCCAGATATTACTAAATAAAACTCCGCTAACAAGGACTATAGCACTAACCTCCTCTGCACTCAGTTTATCCATCCTGTTTTTTTTTTTCCTTTTCTCACAGCCCAGGCGGACCTGGAATTCACTGTAGTCCCAGGCTGGCCTTGAACTCACAGTGATCCTCCCACTTCTACCTATCGACTGCTGGGATTAAAGGAGTGTGCCACCAAGCAGAGCCTATTTTGTCTTTTATAAATTTAATTTTTCTTCTTATTATTCTGGGTTGTTATTTCACTTTTTTTTTTCTTTTGTTTGGTTTTCTGAGGCAGGGTCTCGCTCTAGTTCATGCTGACCTAGAATTCACTATGGAGTCTCAGGGTGGCCTCGAACTCATGGGTATCCTCCTACCTCTGCCTCCTGAGAGCTGGGATTAAAGGCGTGCGCCACCACGCCGGCTTATTTCACCTTTTTATGAAAGTAGGAAAAGTTGGTTATCATAGCCTAGGGCTGTTGGACATTCCTAAGTGAAAAGCACCCCAAATCCTACAATCTCATTCTCTTGGGAGTTGGGCTTTTATTTGGCTCATTTAAATATCGAGTGCCACATTTTACTAATGCTGTACTACAGACAAAACGGAGGTGATGTCATTCACTCAAGGTCACACAATATTTAAATGGCTGAGATGGAGCTATGTACTGTCCTTGATCTCAAAACATACTGCTTTAGAGGGCTTCTTCCATCACATGATTACCAGTAGCACAATCACTATAGCAACTTGAGTAGCTGTCACCTCAAAAAGAGAAATTCCCTAAGAACAGGTGAATTTTAAACAGGGGAATGAGTGAAGAAAGGTGTAAGTAAGAGCGTTTTAAGTACCCAGAGGCTCTATGTCAATGAGAAAGAGTTTCTCAACGTGAAGAATGCAAGAATGGGTGAGGACAAATGTGCATTAAACCTATAAAGATAGAGCTATAACCAAATCAACTATAAACAGAGGAGCAGGAGGAGAGCAGCGAGGGGCAAAAGACTGCATGTAATACAGAGGGGGGAGTATCGGGGGAAAGAGAGGGAGGAGGGGTGGGAGGGAAGGATGAGAATCAACAAAATCAAAGCATCTTCAAAATGTCAGAATGAAGACACCTAACCCTCTGTATGTCACATAAAAATGAACGAATGAATGAATCAGTGGATTACGTGCCAGACGTGGTATGGCAAAGGTGTGAGGATGATAGTGATAAGGACAGTCGTGGTGGTGATAAAGAGAGTGATCGTGGTGTGGTGGTGGAGGTGGTAGTGATTGTAATGATGACTGAGAGGGTGGGGATGGTCATGGTAAAGGTAATGTGGGGATGGTACTGATGCAATCAAAACACTTAATATGAAGTCATTCATTCAACAGGTATCTGGTCTTTGGGGCACAGTTGTGAATGAAACATAGTTTTTGCCTTCACCAGGCTTACAATCTAATAGAGAAGAGAGACACACACACATCAAAAATTTCAATGCAACACAATAAATTCTCTGATGGAAATAAGCATAGGATAGCATGGGGAAAGCAAATCTCTTGAATTTAACTGGACATTTCCGCAGGCCTAACAGTGCTAATGAGTATTGGGATATTAGATGTAAAGACAGAGGGAGAGGTTGACAATGGTCGTAGCTGGAATAAACAAGCCATGTTGTTATTCACAGAAATTCGTGTTCCGCGGTAGAGATTATACCCAAATAGCCTGTTACCAAGTGCACTGGAGGAAAACGTAGCTGGGGGGAATGTGATGTATTCCTCTGGAGCCTGTTTTGTTTTGCCATTCAGAAAACGTAAGGTTTCTACAACTAAAATTTGTCCCATAGGATCCCAACACTTATAGTCCCTTGATGCCGTGACATTGCATTTTGATTTAATTATGATAAGAAAAACATAGCATTAATGGGAAATTCTGGAGGTGAAAGAGGAGGACAAGTTGTCAATATCATTACATATTTTAAAATGCCAGTGCTTCGTGCCACTGTCAGACTGGACTTCCCAGCTTCCCCTGAGGCACGCACATTTATTTTTAACCCTGATCTTTGGCTGATATCGAACCAGGACGCCGTCATTAATCCCCCTTAATGCTTTGGTCTGACTGTGCCTTTAGGGAATTAAGTCAGGATGGAACTTTTTAACTAATCAATGCTCTACGTAGTCTTTAGTATTATAGAACAATCTTGGACTACAGCTCATAAGTCAAACGGGCCACGCTGGGGTGTGGGGAGGTTCTAGACTCTTCTGAGCCCAGCAGAGGATGAGCGACTGTAGGTGTCTGAGGTAGCAGAGACTGCATGGCCTCTCACCGTCTGCCCTGTGACCTGCCTCACAGGTATACTGCAAACAGTGCCTCTTCACTTTCTTCCTGCTTCCTCCCCTCTCTCCCTCCAGTATTTAGAGTGATTTTTCCTTGTCTGGGTACAGAGACAGTTATAGTACCACCTCTGTGTGCTGCCATGCCTTGATCATTTCTTCCCAGCTGTTTACTTGTCCGTTGGAATGGGAAGCTTCACATTGCCCCATTCTTCTTCATGCAGTAAACCTGAGTTACAAATATCCAGATTGCATTCAAGTTTGCTTGAGTTAGGAATTCCACACCTGACTATTCCACATGAATTTTGACATCAAAAATAAATGTGCACAATCTGTTCTCTAATCATACAACCAACTACAGCATAGTCCCCTAACATGCTTATTTAAAAAAAATACAAAAATATGTACCAAGCAGTACCTGACTACCTCATTGGTTCAGAAAGCAGACAAATTCCTTTGTCTGAGTGTAGAGGGTTACGGAAGCCTGAGCGCTCACAGGCCCTGCGGCCAGTGTCCTCGACCTCTCCAACATTGAAAAATTTAAATAAAGTAATCTATCAAAGAAAAAAAAAGAATAGGCATGGTTACATTTCCCCACTCTTGTGTCTGATTTATGTCATCACCAATTAGCACTTCCAGCAGTGAGGGAAATTGCCACAACCAGACAGTTAGTGCAGCCACAGAGGTATGATTCCATGCCTCCCCTGGCACCGTGAAAATTGAACTTCCATTGGTGTTTTTGTAAGAACGATGCTTCCCGTCACAGCTTTACTCACTGTCTGGGATACAGAGTCAAAATCCCCATCTGGCAGCCATTGCCAGAAATGTTCCTGAAGGGAGTCAAGTCCTTGTCTGGAGTTGTGTGTCCTCATCAGCCTCCATGTCGACTGCTTTGTATTTAATGGTTGTTGTCTGCCTCATGATTCATACACATGAACAGCAGAGAGACACTCCTTATGTGGGGATGGTGGGAAAGCCAGAACCTCTGGTGCTCCTTATAACCTTACAGTGATGACAAGACTCACCTGGAAGGTATGCCTATATGGCGACTTTTGGAAAGTCAACCCGTTAGCATTAATGAGAGATGTTATCGCTGTCCAACATGGTGAGATGCTAAATCACCAATTCTACAAAGAGTTTTTAAAAACCTCTTAATAGGGACTGGAAAGATGGCTTAGCAGCTAAGGCACTTGCCTGTGATGCCTAGGGACTCAGATTTGACTCCCCAGATCCCAGGTAAGCCAGATAAGCAAGGTGATGCATATGCACAATGTCATGTGTGCATACAAGGTGGCACATTCATCTGGAGTTTGACTGCAGTGGCTAGAGGCCCTGGAATGCCAGTTTTTTCTCTCTCTCTCCCTCTCATTAAAAAAAAAAAAGAAAACAATTTCCTCTCTCTCTCTCATTAAAAAAACAAAACAAAACAGGAAAAACCCTCTTACTGGTAGCATTAAGAATTTCCTAAAGAGGTGGTTTAGTGATTAAGGCATTAGCCTGTGAAGCCTAAGTACCCAGGTTCAATTCCCCAGTACCCGCATAAGCCAGATGCATGTGGTGGCACATGCTTCTGGAGTTCATTTCCAGTGGCCACAGGTCCTGAGATGCCCATTCTCTCTCTCTGTCTCTCTCTAATAATTAAATAAAAAATTCAAAAGAATTTCCTAAAGGTATGAGGCATTTCTGTGGTTCCAGCAAGGGAGTCGGGCGACCCTAATGCTTTCCCAACAGCACACAGTACCACAAGGTCACCTTCATCACCCTGGATTTTCACTTCTGTTGACTAAAGACATTTAACAATTGACGAAACTATAGGGAGCCAGTGGGAAAATGGAAATTACCTAACAGTATCTTCATACTCACTTTTGAGAAGTCATATCCATTCCTTAAATAACCAGTGTGCAGATGGAGAGTATGGGATATAAAGAAGTTGAATGACCTTATCCAAGGTCACAGGTAACAGCTGCAGATGGCTCTGGCACTGCTTGCTTCATACAATGCATCCTATTCCTGTCCTACGTCCAGGTCACATGAGCTTCTTGGGTGCAAATACAGTGCCCGTCACCTGCCCTTCCTGACTCAGTATTCTTTCAGGCGGGGGGAACGGGGGACAGTCATCATTTCACCCCTCTGGTGGTAAAAAGCCAGCAATATAATGAGGTTTCCATTTGTGAGCAAACAGCTTGGTTTCTCCGTTATTAAGGTTACATTTCTTATGCCCGTCCTTCCCATATTTTTTAGAGAAAAACAGACATTTATTGCACGCCATCTCCCAAATGTGATAATCATAGTCAATCGAAATGTCGCTTTCCCTGAATTGCTTCCTGGAATGAGTTTCAGCGCAGGCTCTGTTTTGTAATCTCACAGGCTAATTCTGAAGCACGGGCTGCTTACTTCTCAGCTCTCCCCAGGCTGTGGGGTTGGAGCTGCCCTGGTCTCCTGGGACAGAGAAGGCCCTTACGGCCAAGCTCTTTGAGCACGCTCTCTTTCTTGACCTCCCTCTTCCCCTCACTCCTCTCCTAACCTCCTTCTCTCTCCTTTCTCCTCTTGCTCCAGATTCTTCCCTCTCCCACCCATCCACCCTTTTCATGCAAATATTTTTAAGGACTTATTCTACACCAACCAGCCTAAAGGACACGGAGCACACAGTCAGGATGTGGCCATGTAAAACACAATAGGAAGATTCCCTCCCTTCCTCCCTTTCTTCCTTCCTTCCTACCCTCCATGTGGCAGCTTCACTCAGTGATTGTCAATTAGCAAAGAATTATATGGTCAAAGGAGAAACCTATTACTAAGAGAGATATATGTTCATAGTTTCTTGTTGTAATGTTTATCATGAAAAATGAACCTATTTACCCACCTCTATAAGAACATGATGTTTTACACACACACACACCCCAAAACCTGAAATTAGTTATAGCCTTTACAATATGGGTTAAGCTTATTTCATTGGATTTTTTTAAGTGAAATGTATGACGATGAAAGAGTGGATATTAAATGCTTGAGTCAGTGAGTTTCGATGGGATAATCACCACCACCCCAATGGAAGTATAGACATTTCCATCAAATCAAACATTTCCCCCTGTGTTCCTCCTGGTCAGTTATGGAGCCCCACAGTTCTGCTTTCTTGCAATAGCTGAAATGCCTATTTAAACTTCACATCATTAGATTCCTAGAGCAGGATCAGTACTGCCTTCTTTGACCCAATCAATGAGTGCAAATGTCTTTAAGGTCATCCTTTCTTTAGTTATTGTGTTTCATATCCCAATGCATCTATCATTCACCTACGAGGAGCCTCTTTGATGTTTCCACCTTAGGACTATGAATCTACGGTGAACATTTCTGTGCAACTCTTTTATGTGCATGCTTTCTTACATCTGCAGTAAACAGCTGAAGATGCCCCATCTACCTCGTAGGCTCTGCACATGTTCAACTCTATACGATCTGTTAGGTTTACAAGACAGTTGAACCATTGTTCGTTTTCCCTCAGTCTCATCTGGCTTTGGTGATTTCAGCCTTGTTAATTTTAACCAATCTAGTGGCTGAATCACAGAATCCTGTTGTCACTTTGATTTTATTTTCTCTGATGAGTAATGGTGCTCAGTACTTTTCATACCTTGCTGGGCACTCACACACCTCTCCTGGTATGTGATCTTTCTGAGCCTTTGTCCATTTTCTTATTGGACTATTCACGCTTCCATCAAGCTGTAACTGCTACCTGCATATTCTGAACCATGTCCTTTCTAAGACATTTGTAAGGATTTTTTCTAAGGATATATCCCCCCAGACTTTGTCTTGTACTTACATTTCTCAAATGAAATTTTTAAGAATAAATTGCTTAAATTTTATAAATCCAATATTCATTTCTTTATGTTTGTCTTTTATGGTACCATGGATCAAACTTAGGACATATATGTGCTAGGTAAGTGCTTTTCAATAAAAAGTACCCCCAGCCTTAAACTGATTTTATTTTTTTTTATTTATTTATTTATTTATTTATTTTTGAGGTAGAGTCTTGCTCTTGGCTGTATTTGCTGGGCTGTCTGCCTGTGGAATAACCTCTTCAGACTCTTCAACTTGCATTCATCCTCCTCCTGTCCTTACCATATAACTTGGAACCCAGCAGAGCAAAACACACACAGATCTCTATATTCCCAAACCAATAGGCTTCCAC
This sequence comes from Dipus sagitta, assembly GCA_036346955.1. Classification (NCBI taxonomy): domain Eukaryota; kingdom Metazoa; phylum Chordata; class Mammalia; order Rodentia; family Dipodidae; genus Dipus; species Dipus sagitta. The sequence goes on from CM070786.1 coordinate 65,485,884, forward strand.
ATTTTCTTTCCTAGATTCACTTATTTAGGATAGCGTTGAATCCAGATGCAGAAAGAAGCAGGGGAGCCGCTGTCACCGAGAGCAGGCAATGGCTTGTAGCCCCATGTCCGACCTGGTCCACTCTTGCTTCTTCCCAGGGCAGTAACTACAGAGTTGCACTTACAAAACCCCAGATAGTCTGGGACACAGAACCCATGATTAAGAATGGTCACCATTGGTGCAGCTGAGGGTCACAAAACCTAGAAAGGCTTTTTACAAGGAATAAATCTTCTGCTTCAAAATATGACTATAGGCCTTTGAAGAAGTTCATGTTGCCCCAAATTTAAATTCAATAGTCTGAGAAACTACTATAAGCAGGATTAGGTATAAAACTGTTTTCTTAGGGAGTTACAGAAATTCTAGCCTTATAAGAACATAACTTTTAACAATGAAATTTAACAGTGATATAATAGGCTTATAATGGAGAAAGTCATTTCATCACAGCCATGTAAAATGTGCATGCAGGGAAGAGAGATTCCTCAGTATGTTTATAAAAAGCAGAAAACAAATTGTAGCTGTAAAAAATGTCAAAGTGATGGTGCTTGGAACAGGACAATCAAGAAATGTCACTTTTCTTTACTTGGCAGTAGCAAGTTAACATCTGCTCCAGCACCACGACCATCGCTCTGTCCTTCCAGAGGTACAGGATCTCAGGATTATTCTTGCTCTAGGGTGGACGTCTACCTAGCTTGACCCCTGAAACAGATTCCAAGGGCAGGGCAGGCTACTATGCCATGAGATACACTCCCCCAGAGCCAAACATGGCTGCCTCTGCCAGCACTCCCTTCACGAAGGGTGTCCTACCCAGGAGACATTGCATTGCCCACTGTCATGTGACTTTTCCTGGGGGGGATGGATGTTTTTCACCCTAACAGGGCACCTATAACAGGGCAAAGAAACAATTCTATCTGGAGCTTTGTCTTGGCAAACCAGTGAGTTTACTGGGTCACTAACAGGCAGCTGCATAGCTGAACACAGCCTGCCCCCCCTCAGCATGGGTGATATCTCATAGAATCTGGAACCCTGCGATTTCCTGCACAATTTGCAGGCAGATCCACCAGAGTCTCTTACAACAGTTGTTTCCTGCTGATACAACCTGGGGAAAGGACCATATGAGCTTGTGAAGTTCTGAGCTTCCTAAGCCTTAAAGTCTCATTCACCGCAATATTTTGAGCCTCCCTCCCAATAGGGACTGTTTCAATTCTAAGGAATAGATAAACAACACAGCCCAAAGCCTTGCTGGTCTACCTCCTGGATGACTGTGTCTCCATGCCCCCTGCAACCACCTGCCTCTGTGTGAGCAAATCTTGTGTAGTGACGCCGCATGGACTTAAGTCTTGAAATTGGAGCCATAGCCCGCTCCACTGCACAGCTTCTCTGACAGACAGTGTGGAAGTTCCACCATCTTCTCCCTGGACCAAACGTTTAAGCAACATTTAAGTATTCAGTAAGTATGAAGAGGAAAGCAGCATGTACATTCTCGCTGCAGAACTAGACATGACGGGTCTCTGGGCGCAGCGTCTTCCACTAGCATTTATGAATGACCTTTCTTTTGGTTTCACAAAGAAACAATAAAAACACCCCACTTCTCTCTTAATGGAATTCAGACAATCCAGGAAAACTCAAAGAATAAGTTTTTGTTTAATCCCATAGTTTTCTTCTTCATTAAGAATCTGGGGCTGGAAAGATGGCTTAGCAGTTAAGGCACTTGCCTGCAAAGCCTAATGCACCAGGTTCAATTCCCTAGCACTCATGTCCTTGTCTCTTATCATACTGATTTCAATCCCTTTGGATATATGCCCACACATGCATCAGTCATATGGTAATTCTACTTCAGTTTTTCCATTTTCATTGACAATATGCTTGAGTTCCCCTTTCTTCCACATCTTCACCCATATTTTCATTCATTGTTTGGATAAGAGCCTTTGTAAAAGGTGTGAGTCTATATCTCAATGTGTCTTGAACTTGCACTTCCCTGATGAGTAGAGATGCTAGGCAGCATGGCATTTACCTACTGACTGTGCCTACAGCCTTTTGTGAGCAATTTCTGATTAGACCCCTTCTTCATGCTGCTTGTTTTCTATATGTGAACATCTCGTATGTGAAGTCTCTCTGTGAACGCCTCAGATGTGAAGTCTGTATGTGAGCACCTTATATGTGAATTCTGTATGTGAACGCCTCAGATATGAAGTCTGTAGGTGAACACCTTGCATGTTTTGTATACTAGCCTTACTAGCCTATCACCAGGCATTTGATTTGCACATTTTCATGTTCTCCGTGTTTGCACTGTTGATTGCTTGCAAGGTGTATTCATATGCAAAGTTAGTTCATGTTTTGCATATAAATATCCAAATTTCCAGCTTCATTTGTTGAAGACCTATTTGTCTATGAAATTTGCTTTGAAACTTTGTCAAAAATTAACAATCAATTTTGTATGTTTATTTCTGCGTTCTCTACTGTGTCCCATTGTTTGTATTTCTTCCACATGATGTCATGCTATTTAATTTGAAAGTATTGCATTTAATTGTACTTAACTCCTATTTAATTTTAAGTTTTACTTAATTTTATTAAATTTTACTTTAACCAAAAAACAAGAAGAAATTATTAAACTTCAAATAATTGCCTCTTCATAAGACATCATTTTTGAGACATAATTTCTTAACAAAATCCTCTAAAATTATGAAACCAATTAAAGTACTTATGTCCTTTAAATTACATTTTCATCTTAGAAGGTATCAATTTGCTATGAGAGAGCAACAAATTAAGATCTCAGCATTTTCATTCCTCTGCTTCTCTCTATGGAACTTCTGTGCATCTTTTCCATTATTTTTTTTATTATCTCAGATTTGTCAGTTATGTCCATTATTTTACTTTTAAGTGTCTGCCATGCTTCTGGAAGTGAATGATTTATTATTAGTTCTGTAATGATATGATTTGGTCCTCAACTTATTCCCTTAGGTCAGTGATCTCCCAAGAGACCTTGAGAAAATTCCTTGTGTTTCTTCTATGTATGATTTGTTTTTGCTTCCTCTCCTTTTTCCCCTCTTCCTGTCTTTCTCTCTCCCTTTCTTCCTTCTTAGGGCTTCGTTTTCTTTTGTTTATTTGCACACTTGCATAGCTCTAATAGATGAAGTCTTGTCTCTTCACAACCTCAGGTAAGTTTGAGTCCTCCCCTGACCTACACCTTGAGACCAGTGTACTTCACACTACTCTAACATGCCCTGAGAGGTTGGAGCAAGGAAGGGAGGTTAGCTAAAGGAGGGACAATCTGTGTTCTGCAACTTTCTTTAAGATTCTATGAAATTTCCTATGCTGGAGCCATTGCCGTAACGGGAGGTATCTCTAATTCACACAAGAGAGACACCCTTTGGTTTCTTACCATATGCTGACTCTACATACAGACCTTTTCTTCCATTTCCCCACAATCATTGTTTACACTCTTTTGGTCAGGACAAGAAAAGGATCAGCATCTAATTCCAGATTTTGAAAAGTAAATGAAAACTCTCAGGGTTGTGTTGGTCTATAGCATGGTGTTTGGAGGAGGGGAATCTGAGTAGGGCTGCCCCTCCCCAGCTTCATTCCACATCGCTCATGTTTTCTTGGTACCAATTGTTGAAGATCAGTGCATCATATCACAACACTGATGTTGCTGGTAGCATCTGCTTTCCCAGTTCTCCAGCTGTTATGGGGCAGGGGAGGTTAGTGCAACTATCTTGCAGTGGAGAACAGCTTTTGTCTGTCATCCTGGGCTCATATTGTCTACCTGGTCACAGTGACTCAAGACTGAGACATTTTATTCTGCTCCTGTGCAAATCTTGAGGTCATAACAGTTTGTAGCAACACCCAGCTATGGCAAGAAAAAGGACCAGCATGCCTTTGAGTTGTCCACTAAATACATCTTCTTGTCTCGAAAGGGTTATTTTGCTTTAACCCTTTCCACCTGTCACTGAAGACTTATCTTTCAGTGTCTGAGCTCCCTAGAAATCAATGTTCTAATTAGAAAACAGGAGGTAATCTGGCCAAATGCTAATAAATGAGAATTGTGATTTATTAGCAACAGGGACACCACTGAGCATTAACAATTCAAAGGTCTGTAGGGAAGATGGCAATTTTTTTCTTACTCTTCTCCCTAGCTGATTTGGGTTCAGCTTGATGCTATTAGTAGCCCTTCTAATGAATGCATATCTATCAGAAAATCAGTCATTGGGGCCGTGGTTTAGGAACTTTGACCTCGGGGATTTGTAGACCCTATTCTATTTCTCACTGATAGGAGACTGGTAATATGCGTTCCATGTTCAATCTAAGACCCACAAGACCAAATCACACCATAGACACTCTTCAGGCTCCATCATAAAGGATGCATATTTTTAATAATTAATTTACTTGCAATGACAAGTTCTGTTCGTGAATACAGCCAGCATGGTTAGGTAGAACCTTGTGAACTCTAGTCAGTTCAGGATCTACAGTCTAGAGTTAGCATTCACATCAAAGAAAGGTGTTCAAGCTGGAGAGTTTGCTCAGTGGTTAAGTTGCTTGTCTGCAAAGCCTAACAACCTAGGTTTGATTCCCCAGTACCCACATAAAGCCAGATACACAAAATGGAACATGCATCTGGAGTTCAGTTGTAGCAGCTAGTGGCTCTGGTGTGCCCACTCTCACTTTCTCTCTCTCTCCCTCTTTGTCTCTTTTCTCTGTCTCTCTCCCTACTTGCAAATAAATAAAAAAATAATTAAAATATTATTTTAGGGCTGGAGAGATGGCTCAGCTCTTAAGATGCTTGTCTGTGAAGCCTAAGTACCCATGTTCAATCTCTCTCCAGATCCCACGTAAGCCAGACACACAAAGGTGATGCAAGTGCAAGGTCACACATGCATACTAGGTGGCACAAGCATTTGGAGTTTGTTTTTAGTGGCTGAGGCCCTGGCACACCAATTCTCTGTGTGTGTGTGTCTCGCCCTCACTCTCCCTATCTCTTGATATATGTATATGTATGTGTCTTTTTTAAAAAAAGAAATGAGTTTTCTGCCAGCTGAATTCAGTCTTTGATAAATTTCCGAAGTGATGATTTTGTCTGCATTGAACCCCTTCCCTGGGGAGTGACTAAAACTCTCCGCTCTAACCTGACTGGAGACAAAGTCTAAGGTGAGGGAAGCAGCATGCCTAAGTCAAACTGGAGAGCAATTTCCTCGACAGCACTCTGCAGAAGCCCCTCTTTGGGCAAAGCCACCCAGGGCTGGAGTGAACCTCACCTCTCAGTGGCTTCCCTTCACCATGGAAGATACATGCGCATTTTAGTTAGGTCTGTCTTTTGTTGGTATTACTTATTTTATCCAGTATTGATTACTTACATGATAACCTTTTACAGAAGTCCCTAAACCTGTCATTATTTCCCAACATCAAACATGCTTTGATTGTAGATGACATTTTCTGGATGGCTTGCATGACATCTCCTCTGAAAACCCCAGACAACCCAAGCAATCATCCTCCAATCCAACTGATTATTCTCTCCTTTGGGCCCCGATTCTACCATTCTATAGAAAAAGATATATTTCTTCCTCCAGCCCATGAACATTTACTTACACTCACTCGACTTCTTCCCCATTTCTCCCCAGGTTCAAGGTCTTGTTCCTATTCAGTGCGTGTTGAACATAGATGCAATTATGAACACTAACACTCTGCCTAAACTTCCTGGGATTCAGAAAGACATAGAGTTTCATAGAGCTGATCTCTGTTCTCCAGGAAGTAATGAACCTTTCAGAGAACAGAGCCCTTTCCAACCAAAGGCAGCATGCCAAACAGAGAGGTCCCAGCAGGTTCTGAGGGTGCACTGTTGGTTGATGAGGCAGCCAAAACACAGAACTCACCATGCTTTAATATCTGTAGATTTTGTAATCCAAATTCACATGCTCCAGATCTGGATTTTATATCACTTACTAATACCTTTTCAGCTTCATCAAGAGCTGTGCTTCTCAGACTAATGTGCACATGAGTTACCTGTGAATCTTTTCAAGAAATGCATATGTGTATTTCATGCTCTGAGAGGAGCCCACAAGAATACTGCTGAAGATACCACATGTATTGGTTTTTGGGACACTGAGAAATCCAGGTGGAATAGAACTAGAAGCCTCCTCCTTGCTGGATAGCTGTCTTAGTGCTGGAAAGAAGTGTGCAGCCTGCTGGGGGAGAAAGGCCATCAACAGTCTCAACCAGCAAGGGAATCTGCAAGCTACACAGTTGACCTAGTGAGACAGTATGTGCAGTAGTGTAGGGACTATTATGGGGTAATAATACGGGTGATTGGATCTAAGGACTACTCCACAGGAAGAAATTCATGCCTAGTACTGAAAACCTAATCAAAAACCAATGGTTTATAAGGTCATAGGCTCTAGAAGGAAGCTACTACTTGTGTTTGCCCAAGTGGATATGTTGTGCTCATCAAATTGCCTTCTAAACATTGATGTTTATGTCCATATATTGGCACTAGTCTCACTTTCAGTCTGAGAAGCTTCTTTTTGTAGATGTTGGTAACCACTGCTGGGGAGACATGAGACTCATCCAAGTGCTAAAAAGTTACAATTAAGTGCTCAAGACCAAATAAGACATGTTTATCACACCCATTAAGACTCAAGAAACATTGCAGAAGGAGGTGGTGGAAAGAATGTAAGGGCCAGAAGGTGGGGAGGAGTGCTTTGGAACACTGTCATCTGGGCATGAAGTGACCATTGCATTCACGATCTGGGAGCAGCTGTACAATATTGGGTTTACCAACATGTCATCATGGATCATGGAGGAGAGCAAAAAAGTCATCAGTAAAGAAGAGTAACCAGTTGGAAAGAAGTTACATAGGAAGGGTGTAAGGTGCCAAAGAAAATAATAGGAGAGGGTTATGATCAAAATACATTATGTACATGTATGAAAATTGTCAATAAAAATGTTTTTAAAAGACAGCATTTCTTTAACGAAATTCAAACATAAATTCTGTGAGGTAACCATGAGAATACATTTTTATTAACTCTTAGTGGTTCCTATGGCAACATGGGTTAACTTTTGCAGTTCCTTGGCATCCACCACTCATGATGGATGTCAAAGCCCAGTGGACCACTGATTTCTCATTTGTCAGCTTTGAGTTCTCTTTCCACAAACACAAACACAAGACGGCCTCCTGTCTTCCCCATGTAATACTAGTCCGGACCAGTTACCTAAGGCAGATCTTTCCTTGGTCACCTGGACAGAGGAGACTCTCCCTACCTGCCACTCAGCTGCGCTCTGCCATAGCGACTCGTCACTGCAGAGCAGCCTTAGCTAGCAGGTCTCTCCTTTGCAAAGCTTAGTTTCTGCATCATTTCTCTTGACAACACAAGAGTGAGTTGAACAGGAGTGGGGAGTGTTCTCACAAATCAGAACACGTGGAAAGCACCGGAAGCCTTAGCTTGCCCAAGCCACTATCTGGAAGGGAGTCATCAAAGTAACCTTTCTTGCTTCCCACCTGTCATGACCTCCTTTAGGTAAATGCCAAAGATGATGAAGGTGTCCTTGTCGGCTCTTGGGATAATGTCTATGCCTATGGTGTCCCTCCATCAGCCTGGACCGGAAGTATTGACATTCTGTTGGAATATAAGAGCTCTACAAATCCAGTCCGCTACGGCCAGTGTTGGGTTTTTGCCGGTGTCTTTAATACATGTAAGTATCCAGTCAACTGACATTTTTTAATGTAAAGAAAATTTCACTTCAAAACATTTTGTCTATAACCTGGCAAAGAGACTTAGCAGCCCCTGTTGGCTGTATAGAATTTATGGGTGACTATTCTCGGATCTAGCCAATGCATAATTAAACTGTACTGGATCAAATGTGTTCATAGTCTCTTGGAATGCAGAATCTTTGTGGAAAGAATGATAGATTGTTTCCTATACAATCCATCATTCAGAGCTATGGGAGGGTGGGTTGTGGGAACAAAGGAAGAAAATGGGAGGAAATGTGAGCCATTAAAGAAAGATCCTAAAATAATGAACTATAAGGGAAGGTACGCTTTGCTTATTATTGAGAAGTTATAGAAATATTCCTACTTATTGAGAGTTCTGTAAATACTTGAACTTTTGTTATAAAGAGTTTATGGTAGTTGGTCTCATCTCTGTCTTTTCACCTGTGAGCAATTAGACATCAGGACATAATAAGCCACCCTCACCTCCTAGTTGCTCCTCTTGTGTTTAATCCACCCAACATTAACTCCATACAGCAAAGCACATGAGAACAGAGTCCTTATCTTCAGCTTCATGCATCATTTTTGCAAAATGGCATTTGCATTTCTAGGCCCATGTAATGTTATATTTAATTCAGTAAATATTTTTAAAAATAGCATTCATTTCAGTATATCTTCACTATTGGTAATGATTTTCATTCATAATCCATTTCTACAGATTGGAGAAACATTAAACTTAAGTCAGAGAGTTTTTTTCTTGCCTTCTCATTAATAAAAATGCTTTATCCAGTTAGTATATTTTAGTAAAAGAAAAAAAAAAACAATTGGCTAGAGGTCTGGGCAAAGCAATTTTTAAAGCATTTTAAAAATTACCTTGCTTATTTATTTATTTGACAGAGAGAGGGAGAGAAAAAGGAAAAGGCAGATAGAGAATGGGAATACCAGGGCCTCCAACCACTGCAAATGAACTATAGACACATGTGCCACCTTGTGCATCTGTCTTATGTGGGTTCTGGGGAATCAAACCTGGGTCCTTGGGCTTCCCACGCAAGTGCCTTAACTGCTAAGCCATCTCTCCAGCCCAGCAAAGCCATTGTTAAAAAATTATTGTGAAACCCATCGATTTTTTAACTCCAAGTTGTGAGTCTAGGGCTCAGTCAGTGTTCCAAGTAAAAAGAAATTGTGTTTTGTCTTGTCTGAGCTCTTCCCTGTGACATCAAATAAATAAAAATATTTTTAGCATTTTGAGTATCCCAAAGGCTAAAGGAATGTGTGTTTCCTGGGAGTGATAAAGACACAAAGAATCAGTCTTCTAGAAGGGCTGGTCCTTGTCATTCCAGACAAAGGCCTGAGCTACATAATCGGTTGAAAGTTGGAGGGCATCTTTCTCCTCCAGGGCTCCCAATCCAAGGCAACGTGAGATGGTCACTCTTATTAAATGATTCCAGGAAAATAGAACAGACCCAAAGTCCTCCCCACATATACAGTCTCATTGCCCTACCTCAATTCCTTTTGTCTTTGAACCCAATACAATAGAGAGAACCTTAAGTCCACTTGTGTCTTTTACATGAAAGAGCTTAGACCTGTGTCTGAGCAGGCCTTGGTGGCAAAGTAAGAAAAGGAAGACCGACATTGTGAAGAGCTCACTCTGTGACAGACCCAGAGGATCACAGTGGGTGAGCAGAAGGGGCTGGTGCCCAAAGTCAACTGCCACCTGTCTTCAATTATGAGCAAGACAGTCCCCAGAACAAGACCCCTTTGCGAAACGTGAGTTAGTGTTCAGTGACTCATGCTAGAATTCACCAGAAACACAAAGTGAGTGCAGTGGTAAGGCCGTGGGTGCCAGTCAGTGAACTGGAAAGACCGTGGGTGAATAAAGGGGGCAGAAGAAGGTGTGAGCCAGTGGTGTCTGCCACCCTTGTTTGGGGTTTAAGGCTAAGACATTTAAAGAACCATATGTTTGATCTCTACCAGATTTGTGTTTGGATTTCCAAGGTTGATCTATCCAAAGAGGTGGATAGGCTTTGTTTAAAAATGCTAAACTATTCTTGAGAGGGAGAAAAAAAAGGCAGGCCAAGTCATTAATCTTAAAATTGTCAGCTGAATTATTTTCAATGAGCCCTGATGTCTGGCATCCTGGGAGCCAGAGAGGGCATTTGGATTAAGCTTAATCAATGGATGCATATGGCAAAAGAAGCACCCAGGTAATTTATAATCGAACAATTAAAATGAACCCGTGGTGTCACTGTGAAGAGTGTCACACAGGAAAAGCAAACCCCACAGAGGACCTGCCCTCTACATTCCTACCTTCCAGGTGGCTTTCTAAAAAGGCATCCTTTTTGGTGTGGTTTTTCGAGGCAGGGTCTCACTCTATCTCAGGATAACGTGGAATTCACTATCTTGTCTCATGGTGGTCTTGAACTCATGGCAATCCTGAGTGCTGGGATTTAAGGTGTGCACCACCATGTCTGGCTTAAAAAAAGTTCTATTTTCAAAAAGAACATGGTCCCATGAATTAGACTAAGGTAACACTACACTGAGGACCATAAATTATTATAGCAGTTTTACTAGGTTCCTTTTCCGATTGGCTTTCTTGGTACCAACTCTAGTTCTAAAGGCTCCACAATGTCACAAGTTGTCTTTCCCGTCGTGGGGGGTGGGGGAAGGGCTGAACAAGTCATCTCTCTCTGTACGGAACATTCTGAAAGTATGGCCAGAGGAACTTTCCATGTTGGGACAGGAGAAAGTCCGCACAGAGAGGCTTCTTCCTATGCCTGGTGAGATGTGGTGAATGTGCTGGTGATGGTTCTCTCCCATAGTTTTGCGATGCCTTGGAATTCCAGCACGGGTCGTTACCAATTACTTCTCAGCCCATGACAACGATGCCAACTTGCAAATGGACATTTTCCTGGAAGAAGATGGGAATGTGAGCTCCAAACTCACCAAGGACTCAGTGTGGTGAGTCTGACTTCCGAGAGTCCCGGTTCCTATCAGATGAAAGTGCTGTCACATGCTTGCCACGGGGCAGCAGTACCCTCGTTTCTCACTGCCATTTCAGAGATCATTTAATACCTAATGCATGGATGTCTGATTGTCACAGAATGCTTGGCCTAGTGAATTAGACATGTTACTGAGCTGGCAGTTTGGGATCCTAGAAGAGGTGTCAATTATCTATGGGACAGTAGCCACCAAAACCAGCCATGGACTTGACTAACACATGTACCTAGGCTGTTTTTCTGTACCTTAGAACACTAAAAGACTGTGCTTGATGAGAAACTGGAGGTCAGCATTAAGATCTGCTAAGCATTTCCTGTGTACCAGTCTCTGTGTGCACGTGATCTGATCTGGGGTTTTGAACGGCCACATCAGGTGGGTGGTGTTAATACCCCTATTTACAGAGGAGAAAATGCAGCCTAGAAAAGTTTCCAAAGGGTTACATATCTGGTAAACTCCCAAGCTGTCTTTACTCTTAGCCTACCTATTTTTATAAATTTATTTTATTTGATACAGAGAGAGGGAGAGAGAGAGAGAGGGAGAGAGAGAGAGAGTGTGTGTGGGGGCACGTCAGGGCCTCTAGCCACTGCAAATGAACTCCAGATGCACTCGCCACATGGGTCCTTAGGTTTTGCAGGCAAGTGCCTTAACTGCTAAGCCATCTCTCCAGCCCAAACCTGCCTATTTTAAACTCAGCAATATTGGGTCACACTTTTAATTAGATAGAGAGAGAGAGAGAGAGATAGATAGATAGATAGATAGATAGATAGATAGATAGATAGATAGATAGAGCAAGGAAAGATATATACAAGGAAAGAAAAACATATCAGGGCCTCTAGCCACTGCAAAGGAACTCCAGATGCATACACCACTTTGTGCATCTAGATATACATGGGTACTGGGTCATCAAGGTTAGCTCCTCTCCACCCTGGGGTGGCACTTTGAACTGATGTTGGCCTTGACTGCTTGCCCACCTCTGTTCAGAGATCCAGGTGGGAGCGAGACTGGCATGGCTTTTGAACACTGATCAACGCTTCTTCCAGTGCCCAGAACAATTGTATTGCAAGCTTCCCCATTCTATGGGGAGTGTGAAATCACAAGGCAATTTTGTTTTTTCTTGAGAGCTCCCCAGCCCAGCATAGTCCCCTTAAAAGAAGAAAAATCCCTAGGGTCAAAAATGGAAGGATATTTAGGAAGCTCTATATGGAAGGAAACAGAGACATAATTTCAGCTATCACCAGACATTGAACTAGGTAAAATTTCCAGGCCAAAAATGTGTCTCCCACAGTTATGCTTTAGAAGTAATAAAGCTAAAACGCTGTCAGTTGTAAAAGTACCCAAATGGGCGTGGTGGGCAGTTGTAAGCTCATTTTAAGAGGAATTAAAAGTTAGAAGCGCCTAAGCGCCCGTGTTGCAGGCGCGGGTCAGTTTCAGGGGCAGTTATTCACACACTAGGGCCTGTAAATGCCATCGGAGGGGAGTATGGAGTAAGGGGAACTGTTGAAACACCCCAAACTAGCAGTAACCTGTCATTATGAGTTAAAAATAGAACCTCTCCTTTGAAAGAATGAGCTGACCCAGGGTAAGCTGGAGAGCTTGGGCTAGACAAAGCCTTGCCCCTGGAAACTGAACAGCAATTGAAAGAACCATTTAAGTGCACAGAATTATCAGCTAGCAGCCCTGTGTGTCTGTGGCCTGACAAAAACAGGCTGCAACATCCACTCCCCCAAAGCCCACTGTGACCATTATAAATGGCCCAAGGAGAATTACTTGGCATTCTCGGTTATGTATTTCTTTCTTACACACACACACTGCCTTTGTAGGCAACTGAAGTCTTTTGGCTACTGACCCAAATATCTCCTATCACTATGGGGAATCCCCTAAGCAACCCAGCAAGGCCCTGAATAGAGTTGATACCCTTGTGAGGTGGTTAGATCTTGCTCTTGAACCTTTATCTCTTTTGAGTCCCTATTCCAATTTCTTCTCTCTATCCCTAGTACCATTAACTCCTCCAGGGCCTTTCCTAAAACTCCACCTTGGCACCTGGGACTCTGCTCCCAGCCTGTACGGGCCGTCCCAGGCTCCTTTGCTCCCCCTCGCCGGCTTCTGGGTAGGTGGGAACGTGTGCTGACTAAGCATTTCTCTGGCCATGACCTGTGCTAACCCAGCTCAGACGTACTGAGGCAGAGGGCTCAGGCAATGACTTGGCTCTTGCACAGACGAGCTGTGTGACCTTGGGGAAGGCATAACTTCTCTGTGCCTTCTTCCTCCTCTCACGTGGAAATGACAAGACCCCCTGTTTCTCCCAGCACAGGGCCAAGTAGAACAGATGCCCACATGAACGTCAGCTGCTGTGGTGGCCTTCATTATCGGTGGCACAGCTGGACCCTCATGGTGACAATATGTTGCAATCTGCCTTAGTATCTTAAAGAAGTCAGAAAACAGAGGTGCCACGTGTCCTAGGATGAGTGCTGTTTCTGTCACTCTGAGGATAGTTTTAAAGCAAAAAGTAAAAACTTGTCCTTCCAAACACTGGAAAACTTAAAAGGCTTCTTGTGTCGTAGGAAGCCACAGTCCCTGACAAGGGTGCTCCTTATCAAGGGGCTTGGGGGACTCTCCCAGGACACACAGCCACCCTCCATGGCAGACACTGAGTTCAGCTTGCTGTGTGGCTTTGAGAAAACGATGTCACCTCACTGGGCTTCCAGTTTCTCATCAAAACAATGAGAAGGGTCTTCCCAGCTGCCCTGTTCTTGAGAGGTGGCTATGACCTTAAACAAAGCTATCCTATCCAGATAAAATTTAGGTTGAGCATCTGTAATCCAAAACTGTGAAATCTGAAACATTCTGAAACCCAAAACATGAATTCCATGCCTGGCCTCACGTGAGGGTCACTGTCAGACATAGGCACCATTAAGATATGCTTTCTAGAATTACCTTCAGGCTCTATGTACAAGGTGTATATGAAGCACAAGTCAATTCTGTGTTTAGATTTTGGTCCCACCCCAAGATACCTTCTCATATATATGCATATGTTCCAGGACACCCTGTCCCCAACCCATGCACTTTGCTGTACGATATGCTGAACTCATCCTAACCATGGTGGTAGACTAGATTCTAACTAAAGCAAAGCTACTCACTGCAGGAAGAAGGGGCTGATCTGAAAAGAGAGGTGGGAGGAGCACATTGGTACTGAGGAGAGGCTAAGGTGCCGTTGGGAATGATTTACTAGGTTTCAGCTAACCACTCAGAGGTCAGCTCCGTGCAGTCTGACAGCAAGCAGCCAAATGAAGAAAGCTCCTAAACAAAACTCCAGAGCAGTTGACCTCACCAAGCACCCCAGACTTCTTTCCTCAGCAGGCTCCAATGAACCCAATTCTGGATTCGCATTCCTGCTTCTCTAACTTCTCTCTCTCTTCTCTACCTCTCCTTTTGAATATCCTTCTTTACTTCTCTCCCATCTCTTCAATACTTAGGACGCAAAGGTGACAGTCTGTGATGAACTGATTTGTCCAGTAAGGTCCCAATAGTTCAGGGCATCCTCCTCCCCAAGACTCAGCCAAACCTCCAAGTGCCAAAGCCAGGAGCAAGCCTGCAGGGAGACCCAGAGAGCTTGCTGAGGAATGTGTGAGGGGTGTTGTATGATCAGGTCATTCCCGAGCCAAGTGATAGTGCCTGGATTCCATCCCTTGCTGACTCTTATCTTCCAACTCCCTGGACTGCCACCACATGTCCGCAGCATGGTGGATGTTCTTCTCTGAGAGCGCCTGGTTTATGTGTAGTTTGGGGGGAAGCATGACTTACTGTGGGCACAGCGCCTGGAATATGTGCAGTTTGCGGGGAAGCGTAACAATGTGACCAGAGAGCCTGGAGTATGTGTAGTTTGGGGGAAGCATGACTTACTGTGGGCAGAGCACCTGGAGTATGTGTAGTTTGGGGGAAGCATGACTTACTGTGGGCAGAGCGCCTGGAATATGTGTAGTTTGGGGGAAGCATGACTTACTGTGGGCAGAGCGCCTGGAGTATGTGTAGTTTGGGGGAAGCATGACTTACTGTGGGCAGAGCGCCTGGAGTATGTGTAGTTTGGGGGAAGCATGAGTTACTGTGGGCAGAGCGCCTGGAGTATGTGTAGTTTGGGGGAAGCATGACTTACTATGGGCAGAGCGCCTGGAGTATGTGTAGTTTGGGGGAAGCATGACTTACTGTGGGCAGAGCGCCTGGAGTATGTGTAGTTTGGGGGAAGCATGAGTTACTGTGGGCAGAGCGCCTGGAGTATGTGTAGTTTGGGGGAAGCATGACTTACTATGGGCAGAGGGCCTGGAGTATGTATAGTTTGGGGGAAGCATGAGTTACTGTGGGCAGAGCGCCTGGAGTATGTGTAGTTTGGGGGAAGCATGAGTTACTGTGGGCAGAGCGCCTGGAGTATGTGTAGCTTGGGGGGAAGTGTGACAATATGGGCAGCTTCATGAAACCCAGGCCCTGAGCTTTACTACTGTTCCGACAGTAGGAGCAATGTGAAGGTTCTTTGAGGAGGGAGTGTCACCTACTGTAGATGGGCAGGGACAATGACTGCTTTGTTGTGCCTTGCAAGAGTTCAGTTTCACCACTTTATTACACAGAGCTCACCGCAGCAATGGCAGCAATCTTTACAAACAAGGATAATGGCACCTAGTGGGGTCAGGAAACATTTTGGTGGAGGGCCGGCATCTCCTTCTCGGTGTATTACCTTGTGCCCTTTGGCTGGAATGAGCATTCTGATTGGATGATTCTGGGTGAAAAAAATGGTGCCCTTCTCTTGCACGTCTCCACTGGAACGTTGCCCACACTGGGGAAGCAATATCTGATCTCACTGTTGTTTATTTTTGCCTGCGTGTAGCAGCATGCGGGGCATAGAGCAAGTGCTGAATAAATGACGGTGTTGGGGGGAAAATGTAAAATGCTAATTCAGGTGAACAAATATCATTTCACCCTATTGCGAATCCTCGCTGTACACAACTCTGCCCAATCACCAGGCACTAAGAATTCTAAGGGAAATGAGACAGGGTCATAAGGAGGTCATAATGTGCGCAGGCAATCAGAGAGCCCGAAGGGGAGATTTTCACTCTTAGCTCAGGGAAGCAGTGCTGCTCCCATGGGAAGTGGCCATGCAGTCAAAGCCTTTATCCTGGTGCAAGCTTCTGACTGTGCTGTTCAAAGATGGAAATGTCCTTAGTCCACAGATGAAGCCCAGGGGTATGTTGGCAAAGTCCAAGGACCGAGCTGAGACTGCCGGACATGAATGTGCTTTGGAGACCAGCAGTCAGGGAAGGATCTGCATCCTCTTCCCGTGGGTCGTGACGACTGTGAGTGCCGATCACGAAACCTTCACAGCCCTTCCTGTGCAAGTGCTCTGCCCTCCACGTCCCCATGGCTAATGCCTCCCGGCTCTGTGCAAACACAGGAGCACAGGGACCTTCCACTCTCTGGGGCTCTGGGGCTAGCACCCAGGCATCCTCACTGCTCCTTCTTCCCCGCTGGCTGGGTGCTGCCCCGCTCCAGACCTGCCAGAGTCACTCTTGGGACATTCAGCTTTGTTGCTCGCTGACCAGTGTCTCCACAGTGTCCAGCTTTCAGTCCCTTCCTCCTGCACCCCTTTCACACATTGCCACGCCAGAGGAAGCAAGTCACCCCAACTGACCATGGCTCTACATACCACCCTCGACTTCATGATGGGCCAAAAGCAATGTGTAGTAAATCAAAACCAGTTCTGATTTTGAACTTGGGTCTTGCGTGGGGCTGGCGAGGTCTGTGGAATCCTTTCCCATGATCGGGGCTGTAGGAGAAAATCAGAGGTCTGGGTCAACCAGGTGGTCATAAGGGGAAAATGACCCACACACCACAAAGCACCATGGGCTAAGCTGGGGTGTTTGGTAGGTTAAGAACATTAAATGCATTTTCTATTTAGATATTTTCGGTAGATGATGATACATGATGCAGGGTTCTGTAGAGGACCAGAACTGATGGGGCAGACATATATTATACATAGGGATTCATGAGATTGGCTTACAAGACATGGGCAGGGTAGTTCAAGAATGGCTGATTACATGCTGGAGAGGCTGAGGGCCTGGTAGCTGCGTGGTCCAAGGAGCTGGATGCCTCTTCAGCTCTAATCCAGTGTTGAAGGCCTGGAAGACTCCTGGAAAGTCACTGGTCAGTCCATGCTGAAAGGCCAAAGAAGCTAGAGTCTGGTGTCGGTGCAGGATGACAGCAGGAGACATGGGTAGATGTGTCCCAGCAAGGAGTGAAGGTGGGCAGGTAGCATTGCTTTCCCCTTGGACCTCTTTATATCTGCTGGGCACCAGGTGCTGCCCGCTCTGGGGAAGGGTTAGCCCCTCCTGGAAACACATCATATAATCACCTCGAGTTTTAAGGCTTCCAGAATTCTTATTTTACTTTATTTGAGAGAGAAAGATAAAGAGGCAGGCACAGACAGAAAGAGAGAGAGAGAATGGTCCCCAGCCACTGCAAACCAACTCTAGACACATGCACCACCTTGTGCATCTGGCTTACATGGGCCCTGGGGAATTGAACCTGGGTCCTTAGGCTTTGCAGACAAGCACCTTAACTGCTAAGTCATTCTCCCAGCTCCTTACCAAGAGTTTCTTTTTTAATTTTTTTTTGAGAGAGAGATAGAGAATGGGTGCACCAGGGCCTTTCAGCCCCCTGTGAACAAACTCCCAACATGCATGCCCCTTGTGCATATGTGCAACATGGCACACTTACATCACTTTTGTGTCTGGCTATGTGGGACCTGGAGATTCAAACAAGCATTCTTAGGATTTGCAGGCAAGCACCTTAACAGCTAACCCATCTCTCCAGCCCTGGCCTCGAGTTTTTTTTTATTTTTAATATATTTATTTGTTTATTTATTTATTTACCAGAGAAAGAGGGAGAGAGAGGGGGGGAGAGAGAGAGAATGGGTGTGCCAGGGCCTCCAGCCACTGCAAACAAATCCCAGATATGTGTGCCCCCTTGTGCATCTGACTAATGAGGAATCAAACCTGGGTCCTTTGGCTTTGTAGGCAAATGCCTTAACTGCTAAGCCATCCCTCCAGCCTGTTGCCTCGAGTTTTAATCACTATTTTGGAAAACAGAATGATATGGAAATAAATTCCTAATAAAATAGCATATAAGAAAAGTTCTGAACATAGGCCGAACTGCTTAAAGATGTTTGAGGGTGTATAAAACTATCCCATGAGGTATCCAAATTGCTGGTTCTTAATGGTTATCCAAGATGTCTGTTTTCCAACATTATCTTCTTGATCACATTTTTGGCTAAATCATTGTGAAAACCATCAGGAGAGAGACCATGAAATCTGTCATTTGAAGACCAAGATATATACTGCACACATGTGAGCTTGCTGAGAAGGAGCCTTCTGTTTATTAACCACCTCCAAACTATGAAATACCTCATGGCTGTGGGTCACTCTTTGCATTAGGCTCTGCTCTGTGTGGTGATGCGTTTAACTCACACAATCCTCTCATAGACTTTCCAGAAGTTACTAACCTTGTTCATTTACAGGTGAGGAAACAGAGACATAGAACTTACCCAAGTTTGTAGTTGGCAAATACCAGACGAATTACAAAGCCATGAAGCTGAACTGCGAACCCCTTCTTTTTTGCATAATGCCCTTATTGAAAACTAATATGCATACCGAAAACTCCCTTCATTAACAGCACAGTTTGGTAGTGTTAGTGCCTTAAGGCTTTGTGCCACCATCGTGAATCAGTTTCAGAACATTTTCATCACCCCAAAGTATGACCTCCTACCCGTTATCAGTACTTCCCTGCAACTCCCAACAGCCACTAGCCTACCCCCTGACTCTGTAGGTATGCCTGCGGCTGACACTTCCTGCAAATGGAGTCATACACTACGTGACCTTTCGTGTCTGACTTCATGGCTCATCCACGCTGCAGCCTGTGCCCGTACTTTATTCCTTTCTAAGGATAGACGACATTCCCTGTGTGGGTAAAGCAGTTGTACATTTGAATGGCTTCCAATTTTTTCCAATAATAGATAATTCCACTCTGAGCAGCTGTACTTGCATCTGTGGGAGGTGTGTGTGGCAGGAGTTTCTTGCTCCTGCAAATAAATTACAGTTGCTTGAACCATTATTATTTTTAATTATTATTATTTGAGGTAGGGTCTCTCTCTAGCTCAAGCTGACCTGGAATTCACTATGTAGTCTCAGGCTGACCTCGAACTCACAGCGATTCTCCTACCTCTGCCTCCCAAGTGCTGGGATTAAAGACATGTGCCACCACGCCCTGCTTGAGCCACTTTTTGATTCTCCTATCACATGGGGATGAGGGTCAGAACCTTGGCTGGCAGGCTTTGCAAGCAAGTGCTTTTAACTACTGAGCCATTTCTGCAGCCCGTTGTAGGTTTGCTTTAATTCTCTTGGCGTATACGTAGAGTCAGAAGTGCTTGGTCATGTGATAACTTTATATTTAACTTGTTGACGAACTGCCAAACTTTCCACACTGTTTTCCATAACGGTTGCGCCGTTTTCCACTCCTACCAACAGCACGTGAGAGAGATCTCCAGTGTCTCCACTTCCTTGCCAACAGTTATCTTTCTCCAGGTTTGTTTTTACAACCATCCTAGTGGGTATGATGTGGTGTCTCACTGTGGGTTGAATTTACTTTTCTCTAGTGACTAAGGATGTTGGATAACTTTTCATGCTTTTATTGACCATTTGTGCTTTTTCTTCGACAAAATGACTGTTCAAATCCTTGTCCCATTGGGATTGGGTCACTTGTCCATATGGTTGTGTTATAGCTATTATTTATGTTTTCTGGATGCAAGTAACAATTCCTCACATCTCTAGGCTATCTTTTTCAGTTTCTTGATTGTCTCTTTTAAAGCAGGAAAGATTCTAGCCTTTATTGAAACCATTTTTTTATTTTTTCACTTGCTGTTTATACTTTTGTAACATGTATGAAAAAGCATTTTCTTGCCCAAGGTCATAAGGATTTGCTTCTCTGTTTTCTTCTGATTTTTCCAGGTTTTCATCTTCCATCTAGGTCTATGACTCAGTTTGAATTAACTTTTATATATTGTAGGAAGCTAAAATAGAAGGAAAGCAGAGACTACAAGGGAAAATAGGTGACACTGAAGTCATTTTCTTGATGATCCCTATGTGGGCTGTCACTTTTCTCATGTTTTAAAGACACTTTCTGTCTTCAGTCTTCAACAGTTCCACTACAATGTGTCTTGGTGCACATCTTCCTGAACTTATACTACTTGGGTTTTCTGACTTCTTCATTGTGTATAATCTGTGGATAAAGCACTTGCTGAGCAAGTATAAGTACTTGAGAGTGGACAGAGAGAAAGTTACACGTGAAATTACATGAAATTAACACAATGGGAAAAGAAACAGGAATAACTGTAAATAAAATTTTGCTTAGTCATAATGTGATTAATCATAATTTCTGCTTAAAAGAAATGCATCCTGTACACCATTCAAAGGTTTCTAAAAAAGTTAGAAGCTTCTTATGGGCCTTCAAGCCTAATTTCTTTTGATGATCTTCTTTTCTTTCTTTAATTTTATTTTTGTACTCAGTGAATACAGTCAAGTTGGTACCATTGCTAACCTCCTCCCTGTCCTTCCCCCTCCACAGGGACCCTCCTTGTTGGGGTATATGGGTCGTACATTGTGGGGTTAGCCTTTAGCTTTGGGTAGGGGAAATGTCTCTGCGTGTTATGACCCAACGTGTGGTTCTGACATTCTTTCCGGCCCCTCTTTTGCAAATTTCCCTGAGCCATGTTGGGTTCATATTAGGTCTGCTTCCGTGTTGAGATCTTGGGTGCCTCTGTGTCTCTGGATATCTGGCTTGGTAGGGGTTGATAGTTCTCTGTGTCTATCTCCTTCACTGTTGTGCTGGTTCCCGGTTTGCCAAGAAAACAGCATTCTTGCATGATTCCCCAATTATTCTTAGTTTCAGCTGGGGCCCTTTTGAGGTATGATGGGGTGGTTCTCTCCTTAGGATCTGCATCGATCTGAAAAAGAGAAGCAGATTCTCCAATGGAGACTAAAGTTAGCACCAAGTAAATGTGATAACCATTGTTTTTTAGAGAGAGTTTAGAGGAGAGCAGGTTCATTTTTGGATATGGTTCTGGCTTGTCTCCCAGCTCCAGCTATGGGTTCTGTTCCACTGAGCGGATCAGTATCGAATCAAGAGCCGTTGGTTTCCCACCATGGCTATGCGCCACTATTGCACTTGTATGAGCATTATGTCAGGTTATTTGCTACTATGTAGGTTAGACCATGCATTGCTTGGGTAGATATTGGTCTTTATCGCCCAGTCGCTCATGTAGCACCTTCCGGTACTAGACGTGCTAACTGTCTGGGGACTGACTCTCTTCCAGCTTCAAGCCATGTCACTCCATGATACAGTCCAGCAGTGTATGGTGTCTTCAGAAGTAGGGTCTTACCACTAACCTATGGTGGGTCCTCAAGCTCTCTGACATAAATCTGTCTTCTTTTGGGAGACCTTGTAGGTCTCTGTGATCAAAAGCTCATTGTGGATGATAGCCACCTGCTGGTACAGGGAGTTACAGGTCAGCACCCAAGAAGAGAAGGAAGAACAGGATAAGTGATATAGAAGAGAGAGAAGAGGGAGAGAGAGAGAGAGAGAGAGAGAGAGAAGCAGAAATAGGAAGAGATAATGGACAGTTTTCATTGTACCCTCTCCAGGGCCTTGTGAATCTGGTGTTCCCTCTAAGGGCCTTGTGGAGGTTCAACCATTTGGTATGTCTTTTAGGATGTAGAATTTTATGGTACCTTTGCCTTTTGGTCCAGTTTTATATCCCCCCTCCCTCCCTCCCCACTCTCCCTGTTGTCTGGTCCTCGAGATACTCACATCCATTGAAATTGAAAAGGTGATAAAAAAAAAACCCTCCCCAAAAAGAAGAGTCCAGGACCAGATGGCTTCTCGGCTGAATTCTACAAAACCTTCATGGAAGAACTGAAACCAATCTTTCTCAAACTGTGCCACACAATTGGAGATTAAGGAAAGCTCCCCAACTCCTACTATGAAGCTACTATCACCCTAATACCAAAACCAGGCAGAGATGCCACAAGAAAAGAAAACTACAGGCCTATTTCCCTGATGAACTTAGACGCAAATATACTGAACAAAATCCTTGCATGCCGATTCAACAACACATCAAATCCATTATCCACCTTGATCAAGTGGGATTCATACCAGGAACTCAGGGGTGGTTCAACATATGGAAATCTGTCAATGTAATACATCACATAAACAAGCTTAAACACAAAAACCACATGATCATTTCAATAGATGCAGAAAATGCCTTTGACAAAATATAACATTACCTCATGATCAAAACATTGGAGAGAATTGGCATGGTCGATTTATATCTTAACACAATAAAGTCTATATATAAAGCTCCTAAAGCCCAAATAATACTTAATGGAGAGAAACTGGAAGCATTCCCATTGAGGTCAGGAATAAGACAGGGGTGTCCACTCCCACCTCTGCTCTTCAATATAGTACTGGAAGTCCTAGCTCAAGCAATAAGACAGAAGAAAGAAATAAAGGGAGTACAAATTGGAAAGGAAGAAGTCAAGTTAGTGCTATTCCCAGACGACATGATTCTATGTGTAAGAGACCCAAAAGCCTCCATTCCAAAACTCTTAAAGGTGATAAACTCCTTCAGCAAAGTAGCAGGATACAAAATCAATGCACAAAAATCAGTAGCCTTTCTATAAGCAAATGACAAAGATACAGAGAAAGAAATAAGTGATATTATCCCATTTTAAATAACAACAAAAAAATAATAAAATACCTTGGTAACATTAACCAAGGCAGTGAAAGATCTATACAATGAAAACATTAAAAACTCAAAAAAGAAATTGAGGAAGACTAAAGAAAATGGAAAGACCTCCCATGCTCCTGAATAGGCAGAATTAACATTGTGAAAATGGCAATCCTTCCAAAGGCAATCTACAGATTTAATGCAACAGCATTCTTCACAGAGATAGAAAAATAAAATTGATCTCAAAATTCATATGGAAAAGCAAAAGACCTTGGATATCCAAGCATATCCTCAGCAAAAGAAACAACTCCGGAAGTATCATCATACCTGATTAGTTATATTACAAAGCCATAGTAATAAAAGAAGCATGGTACTGGTATAAAAACAGAAGTATAGAACAATGGAATAGAATTGAAGACCCATACTTTGGGTCAAGTAACTACAGCTACTTGATATTTGACAAAGACCCTAACAATATAGGCTGTGAAAAAGACAGCATCTTCAATAAATGGTGCTGGACAAACTGGATAACCATATGCAAGAAATTGAAACTGGAGCCACACATCTTGCCATGCACAACAATCAAGTCCAAATGGATCAAAGACCTCAATATAAGACCAGAAAGTCAGCTACTACTGGAAGAAAAGTTAGGAGGAACATTCCATGATTTAGGAATGGGAAAAGACTTACTGAACAAAACCCCAGTAGGACAGGATCTTAAATAATCACTCAACCAATGGGATCTTATGAAGCTGAAAAGTTTCTTCACAAACATACAATAAGCAGAGCCAATAGATTACCCACTGAGTGGGAGAAGATATTTGCTGAATATCCAACTGACAGAGGCCTAATTTCTAGAATCTACAAAGAATTCAAAAGCCTAAACAATAAAAAGTCAAACAACTCACTCACAAAATGGGGCAAGGAACTGGACAGGCAGTTCACAGAGAAAGAAATACAAATGGCAAACACACCCTTAAGAAAATGTTCATCATCCCTAATCATCAGGGAAATGCAAATTAAAACTACTATGAGATTCCACCTTACCCCACTAAGATTAACAAACATCAAAAAATCAAATGCAAACAAATGCTGTGAGGATGTGGAGAAATAAGAACCCTCATCCACTGGTGGTGGGAATGTAAGATGGTACAACCACTATGGAAAGCAATATGGAGGCTCCTAAAAAAAGGTGACTATAGAATTACCAACAGACCCAGATATTCCCGTACTGGGCACATACCCTAAAAGTTCTACACCTCAGCTCAGAGATTTGCTCAACCATGTTTGTAGCTGCTCAATTCGTAATAGCCAAGAGCTGGAATCAACCCAGATGTCCATCACTAGACGAATGGATAACTAAGATGTGGTGTATCTACAAGATGGAATTCTACATAGCAGTAAGAAAAAATGACACAACTAAATTTGAAGAAAAATGGTTGAACCTGGAACAGATAATTCTCAGTGAACTTACCCAATCACATAAAGATAATCATCATATAGTCTCACTCATCTACAGCACCTAGCCTGAATCTACCCAAGATGCCAACATATATTTTGGTGATTATTAATAAGCCATCTTAAAACCTTTATAAAAGTAAGAGCTGTTGGTTGCATGTTTAATTATAATTTTTTATTGACAACTTTACTTACAGTCAATATACCATGATATTTCCCTCCCACATTTTTCCCTTCACAACTCAGCTCTCCAACATATCCCCTCCCTCTCTTCATTAGTCTCTCTTTATTTTGATGTCATTGTCTTTTCCTTCTCTTATGAGGGTTTTGTGAAGGTATTGCTGGGCACTGCAAGGTCATAGATATCAAGGCCAATTTCCTCTGGACAGTTGCATTGTAAGGACCGTACCTTTCCTTTGGCTCTTACATTCTTTCCATCACCTCTTCCACAATGGACCCTGAGCCTTGGAGGTGTGATAGAGATGTTTCAGTGCTGGACACTCCTCTGTCACTTCTTCTCAGCACTATGTTGACTTTGGGGTCATTCCAGTGGTCATTGCCACCTGAAAAGAGAAGCTTCTCTAACCAAAAGTAAGAGTAGCATTAGTATATGAATATCAACATTAAGTGTAGTGCTTTCAAGAAAGTTTGGTGAGAATAATATATGCATCTAGCTAGATAAGAGCAGGCTTTATACCCCCAAGGTTGCTTTATTTATTTATGTATTTATTTATTTGAGACAGACAGAAGGAGAGAGAGAGAAAAAAAAAAAGAGATTTGGTGTGTCAGGGCCTCTAGCCACTGAAAATGAGCTCCAGACACATGTGCAACCATGTGCATCTGGCTTAAGTGGGACCTGGAGAATTGAACTGGGGTCCTTGGGCTTCACAGGCATGTGCTTAACAGCTAAGCCATCTCTCTAGCCCTAAGGTTGCATTTTTTTAAAAAATCCTTTCTAATAATTATGGAGAACCTTGGTCAGAATTGATTACAGAACATTTTCATACATTCAGGTTGTATAAGCACATACCTGCAAAGTCCAAACTTCCTTTGCAGTCAGGACGGCAGCCGCGGGCTTGCTATGCTGGAGAAATGATAAAGAGAACGGGGTCGCGCTTTCAAAGAGATCTGGGAAAGGATGGGGAAGGGCCTTCTGCTCACTGGTGGAACAAGTGAAGGACGAGCAGTACTTTCTCAAGCATTTTTGAGTTTTCTTTTCTGTTGGGTTATCTTGTTATGACTTGTCTGTTTGGGCCTCATTTTGATAAACTTAGTTTCATCCTGTCACTTCCATTTCATGCACTACATTAAAACACAGAAAATGTAGGAAACAGAAAACCTGTGTGATCATCCCTTCATTTTCCAAAAATTGCTCTTTCTAAAGCAGTTATAATTTCTTTTATTTTTATTTATTTATTTGAGAGAGAGAGAGATAGAGAGAAGCAGAGAGAATGGGTACACCAGGGCATCCAGCCACTACAAACGAACTCTAGACACATGTGCCACCTTGTGTATCTGTCTTTCTCAGGTCCTAGGGAATCAAACCTGGGTCCCTTGGCTTTGCAGGCAAGCATCTTAACTACTAAGCCATCTCTCTAGCCTCAGCTGTGATTTTCTAAATATTTTTATTTATTTATTTACCGGGAGAGAATGAGAGAAAGAGGGAATGGAGTGCCAGAGCCTCGATGAACTCCAGATGCATGTGCCACTTTGTGCATCTGGCTTTTCTGTGGGTACTGGGAATTTGAACCAGGCTGTCAGTCTTTGCAAGAAAGTGCCTTAACCATGGACTCATCTCTCCAGCTCAGCAACTGTAATGTTTGCTTGTTTTCTTTTCCTTTCTTTCTTTCTTTCTTTCTTTCTTTCTTTCTTTCTTTCTTCCTTTCTTTCTTTCTCTCTTTCTTTCTTGTTTTGGTCATTTTTTGAAAGAGAGAGAGAAAGAGGCAGAGAGAGAGAGGGAGGGAGGGAGAGAATGAGCACACCAGGGCCTTTCAACCACTGTGAGTGAACTCCAGATGCACGCGCCCCTCTTCCAGTGTATGTGCAACATTGCATGCTTGCATCACTGTGCGTTTAGCCACATGGGACTCGGAGATTCAAACATGAGTTCTTAGGCTTTGCAGGCAAGCACCTTAACCACTCTCTGTTTGTTTTCTTTCTAATGAAGGCTCAGATCACCTGACCCAGAAAGTTTCATAGTGGAATGACAGTTCTCTCAGGGCTAAGGAAGGACCCATTCCTAGGTGGCTTTGTAAATGGACATATGTTAAGTACTACTTTTCTGTACAGCAGTGGAATTGTGGGCTGATGTTCAGTCAGTATGTCCTGGCAAGACTTTACTGGACTTCAGAGCCAGTGTCATTCCTAGATGGTGGTCACATCCAATGGGTAATTGATGCCTGTGGCTAAGCAGTTGTTAATGACTTAGACAAGCTCACTTACAATTTCATGTTGGGTATTACACTACACCCCCAAGACCAGGTCCTGTGCACCTCTCCACCCATGTCTCTGCAACACAGACTGTTAAGTGTTGACTTCTCAGTGAGTGTAGTAGAATCCCTGCCTTCACAGGGTAAGCTACAAGAGACAGTTGACTTCTCAGTGACTGTAGTAGAATCCCTGCCTTCACAGAGTAAGCTAGAAGAGACAGTTGACTTCTCAGTGAGTGTAGAGAATCCCTTGCCTTCACAGGGTAAGCTAGAAGAGACAGTTGACTTCTCAGTGAGTATAGAGAAGCCCTTGCCTTCACAGGGTAAGCTAGAAGAGACAGTTGACTTCTCAGTGAGTGCAGTAGAATCCCTGCCTTCACAGGGTAAGCTAGAAGAGGCAGTTGACTTCTCAGTGAGTGCAATAGAATCCCTGCCTTCACAGGGTAAGCTAGAAGAGACAGTTGACTTCCCAGTGAGTGTAGAGAACCCTTGCCTTCACAGGGTAAGCTAGAAGAGACAGCTGACTTCTCAGTGACTGTGGAGAATCCCTGTCTTCACAGGGTAAGCTAGAACAGACAGTTGCCTTGCTTCTCTCTTGGACGACATGGTATTGGTTTCTGTAATAACATCCTTCCCAGAATCCTCCATTCTCCCACCGTTCTCAGTACTCCCGCAGCCCCTAGCATGGGAGGTATTTGTAGCTCCGGCCATGAACAAACTGCAGATCATGCTGAATGGTTCCTTTCTGCTATCTTGCTTCACTATCTTTCCTAACTGACAAGGGCTTTACTCTCCTGAATTCCAGCTCTCCTTTCTACTCTGAAATGTCTTGTTGGGTCATTCTCAGTCCTCTAAACATATCCCCACGTGGCTCTCTCAACTCCCACAAACTCCTACTATCATGACGATGGTTTACTAACCCCTGGGTGTGCTATCATGTTTGTCACTGGAAAATCAGCAGAATCAAGGAGCCTGGGCTAGCTCCATCTACACCTAATGTACAGATAATTTTCAAGAATGCATCTTTACCACCCCCTACCATTTTTGCAATGAAAGAATTCATACACGGGCTGAAGAGATGGCTTAGGGTTTAAGGCACTTGCCTGCAAAACCAAAGGACCTCGGTTCAATTTCCCAATACCCATGTAAGCCAGATGCACAAGGTGGCGCATGCACCTGGAGCTCATTTGCAGTGGCTGCAGCCTAGTCTCTCTCTCTCTCTCTCTCTCTCTCTCTCTCTCTCTCTCTCCCTCTCTCATACTCTGCCTCTTTCCCTCTCTCAAATAAATAAATAAAAATTAAATTAAAAACTTTAAAAAAGAATTAAAACACTATACACTTAAAGGTGCTCCAAAGTTTCCTTTCCAGAATTTTCTCTTCAGCTAATTTGTGCTCTCCCTAGAGCTGGTAAAAACTACACAAACAAAATTACAAACCTGTGTTTCTTTCTCCCTTCTAAGGACTTTTTCTCTGAAACTTTTCTGTACAGATTGTAAAGGAACTGACCCTGTGGGGTGTTTAAGCAGTTAGCCAAGTTAAAGGCAGGAAAGGACTCCTTCTTAAATTAATCACTTCATTTACTTCATACAGGATGCCAGGAAGCCTGTGCTTTCTCTGTGCAGCTGACCTCATCCCATGGCTGCTGGACCTGGGGATGGGGCCCTCACGTTGTAAGAACCAGAGCAAACCCTGTACTCTAAAAACATTCATCTTAATACTGTGGGAGAAAAGAATACATGTTTATAATTTAAAATACATGTTTGTTATTTTAAGGATTCAGAGTTGGACACCAAGGCTCAGAGAACTTTGCAGAGGGGGTGGAAGGAATGTCAGCGTCACAGGGTGGGAGGGAATATCCAGAGACATTGCCCGCCCCCCACAATGACTGCCTGCTGCTCTCACAACTCATGACCCACAACGCCATGGTGAATACCAACAATGTCACTAAGGATGGCCCTCTGGGCGTGCGGGCAAGGAGGAGGGAAATGATGGTACCAACACATATATGTTCATATAAAGTTTCTACTTAATAAAAACAAAAGAATTCAGGGCTGGAGAGATGGCTCTGTGGTAAAAGGCACTTGCTGGCAAAGCTTTCCTGCCCAGGTTCAATTCCACAATACCTACGTAAAGCCAGATGCACAAAGTGGCACATGCATCTGGAGCTCACTTGCCTGACACACCCATATACACTCTCCCTATCTCTCTCTCTCTCTCTCTCTCTCTCTCTCTCTCTCTCACACACACACACACACACACACACACACACGTTAAAAATATTTTTTAAAAATATCCAAACGTGCAAAAAGTAAGAGTCATCTATTTTCTAACCACTCAGAACATTTCTAGCATTTTATTAAACATCCTTTTAGGTCTTTGCATACTGCATGCATTTTTATTGCTATAAAGTTCCAACCAATGTAGCAGCTTAAAGAAACAGAAACTTATTTTCAAGCTGTTTCTCTAGGTTAGGAGTTTGGCTGGGACATTTGCCTGAGGACTCAAATGGTGCCCTTGGCCGTCTGATGCTCACAGTTCCCTTTCAGCTCCTGTGGGCTTGCGGCTGTAGAGCTGATGGGGAGACTTATTTGATACTTCTCTTCCCTGACTTGTTCTGTCTTTGACTTCTAGACCCATATTAAAAAATTATTGAGACTTTTAATACAGAACATACTGTAATGTGACCATATTCTCCTTTCAATACCCTCTCTTGTCCCCCCTCCCCACCACTATTCCACTGAACACCCTCCTCTTTCCAAATAGTTCCTCATCTGTTTTGAAATCTCATTCTTTCCCCCTCCTCTTCATCCTCTATGTCAAAATGTTGAAGAGCTCAATATTGTGCAGGTCTTAAGGAGGTAGCGACCTCCACCACGAGGTCATAAATACACAAGTCACTTCGTGTCCCGAGGGCAGTGTCCCACCGAACTCCTCTCCACCCTCTGCCTCTGTCATTGGCTCCTCTTTCTGCCCCCTCTTCTATGATATTCTAGGGCCTTGAACAGTGTGATAAAGATGTCTCATTTAGTACTGAGCTCTTAACAGCCTCTTATTTTCAGTCCCTTGATGAATCTCGAGTCTCCTTGGAGAAGTTCTCCAAAGAGAAGTTCCCTGGCCAGTGCTGAGAGATGCACTAACATTCGTACTGCTGCCTCCTCCACAATGTTCGCTGAGCCCCAGCGGGAGTGATAGAGATGTCTTATCCATGCTGAGCACTCAGCTGCCACTGCTTCTCATCACCTTGACAAGTCCTGGGTCTCCCCAGTTGTCATCAGTATCTACAGAAGCAAGGTTCCCTATCCAAAAGTAAGAACATCAGTAATCCATGGGTGTAAGCATCAACATTTAGAGGGCAATTTGCTGGATAACATATCCATTTAGACAAGATACAATGGTGGTTCACCCAGGGTCCCCTGGGACTTCCAAGCCATAGACTTTTGAAGCAGTTTTCAGTGTCAGGTATGATTTCCCTGCCATGGAGCAGGTCTCAAGTCCAATCAGAAAGCAGTTGGCTAACCCCAAAGCTGACTTGCCACTATGACAACAATGGATATATCTTGCCAGGCTGGTCAACTGTGTAGTTTGTGGGGTCCGCGCTCGTGAGCACTGTGGACGTCTATTCTCCTCCAGCAGCATGCCTGGCAGTTTCCAGTACTATGTCAGCTAGGTGGCTCCATTTCAGCCTGATTTCTCAGTGTCTTACAACCAAAGCACGTGGAGTCTTCCACAATAGTCGACTCAGTTTTAAGAGTGTCCGTGGACTGTGTGAACCTTCCCTCATAATCTCCCTTCTAAGCAAGTCAAAGCCAACAAATTATTAATTTTAATGACAAAATCCTCTGTGGCTCAGAAGGTAACATAATCATGAGAGTAATGACCCATCCTTTTCAGGGATTTTGCTTGTACTCAAGGGAAGGGAATTACATAGGTTGAGGGTAAAGAAGTCACTTAAAATTCTACCTTCTGGGCTGGAGGGATAGCTTAACAGTTAAGGCATTTGCCTGCAAAGCCAAAGGACCCCAGGTTCAATTCCCCAAGACCCAAGTTAGCCAGATGCACAAGGGGATGCATGCATCTGGAGTTTGTTTTCAGTGGCTGGAGGACCTGGAGCTCCCATTTTCTCTCTCCCTCTCTCCCTCTTTCTCTGTCAAATAAATAAATATTTTTTAAAACATTCTACCTCCCACACATATACATATACACAGACAGAAACGCAGTGTACATGGGGTTGTGCAGTGTCATGTTGACAGATGCGTATGTGACGGACACAACACCTGCTTACTTTTGCTGTTAGAAGACTTGATGATTATTATTCACTCAGGTTGTTCTGCTTCCGCGTTCTCCCTGCTTACAAACCGTGCTGGGATGAACGTTCTTAGGTAGCGCCCTGTGCATCTTCAGCACGGATTCCTGTGTGTCAAGTCAAAGCAACTGGGTTTACTAAATAAAAGCAATGCAGGGACATCTCAGCACAGCATGGTCCCCCAGGGCACCATGGTGCTATTTTTCTAGTAAAGCCTGTTGTGTGGATTTTCCTAAGGAGCTGTGAAAAATAAATATGTATTCACCCCGGATAGAACACCAAGGACAAACCAAAGAAATGATCCCACCTAAGTGAGGCTTGGTGAACTAATGAGTTTATTGGGATTATTTATAGGAATATGGATAACTCAAAGTTAGTTGCATCATCAAAAGTCCACCCCAGAATAGGTGATGTCTCAGAAAAGCTAAATCCTTAGAGCTCTCTGCCCAACTTCCAGGGAGTTCCACCAAGGAGAGTGTCCTTGCTCCGACAGCAGCTTATCACTTTTGTAGTGTTTTTTTCTTAGCTTCCTGAGTCGTCCGAGCCTCCCCTTCGGTGGGAATGTTTTATCTGTAGGAAGCAGCCACACAACAAAGCCTTGGCCTTTGGTGAAATTCCTGTCCTTTGTACCAGCACTACTGATGTCCTTACTCTTGAAAGAAGTCCTAGCATTTATCCCCACCACTGCGCAAGGCGCGTAGGAAACACCTTAAAGTAGAGGTGAGGTCCTCCGTCACTCACTGGGTCCCCTAGAAAAAGTTTTCAGTTGGATTAAACAACTCTCAATAAATTTCAACAATCATTGTAATTTCTTTTTTCTTTATTTGCAAGGAGAGAGAGAAAATGAATTGATAGTCCAGGGCCCCTTGCCACTGCAAACAAAGGCCAGATGCATGTCCTACTTTGGGCAACTGGCTTTACTTGGATACCGGGGAACAGAACTGGGGCCAGCAGGTTTTGCAAGCAAGCTCCTTTTAACCACTGAGCCATCTCTCTAACCCATCAACTTTTATTTTAATTTCTATATTCTTTTTTTAAGAAAAAAGCAATAAGAAACCACATCATTTTGGAGGGTTGTAAGTGCTTTAGCCTTAGAGAGACATTGTACATCCTGACTCTGTATCAGGAACTCAGTTTTCAAATGAAAGCTTTGAGATGAAAAATTGTGAGTGTGTGTGAGTGTGTGTGTGTGTAAGTAATCATTGTATAAAATAATGTCTTTCATTATGACATTCCTATAGAGGATTTAAGGTATTTTTATGATATTCACCCCCTCTATTACTTTTTAGAGAGACACTGTACATCCTGACTCTATAGAGCTCAGTTTTCAAATGAAAACCCTGAGAAGATGAAAAACTGTGAGTGTGTGTGTGTGTGTGTGTAATCATTTCATAAAACAATGGGTTTCATTATGACATTCCTATACAGGATAAAATGTATTTTTATCATATTCACCCCTTCTATTACTTTTTCTTATCCTCCTTCCTCCTCCCTACTTTCCCCTAACAAATCTCCTTTTTATTTTTATGTCATTTTCCTCCTACATTCCAAATATGAGACCAAAAAAGACCCCACCAACAGCAACAGGCAATCCTTGCCTCTGAGTCTGGCTTATTTCACTTGACGTGATGATTTCCAGTTCTGTCCATTTTTTTACGAAGAATGTGATTTTGTTCTTTTTTGTGGCCATATAAACCTGCATTGTAGGGCAGGGATGCAGTTCACTCATCTGGCATGTCTACAGCCCGAGGTTTGACCCCGAGCACTGTGAGCAAAAAGAAAACAACAAAACCCATGATGAATATGCACCACAATCCATCTGTTGGTGAGGACTTGGGTGATTCAATAGCTCAACGATTTTGAGTAATGCTTCAATAAACATAAAACCATGAATCTCTGGAAACCAAACAGGCCTGTACAGATTTACCAGCATCTGCCTCGCTAGAAGCCCTCACAATTCTCCCAAAAACTATAGTGTTCCCCCCCCACCATCTGAAGTTTTGCTTTCTGCAGTTTTAGTTACCTGTGGTCAACCATGGCCAGAAAATATTAAATGGAAAATTCCCGAAATAATTCATAAATTTTGAATTGCATTCCATTCTGAGCATCATGATGAAATCTCACACCCTCTTGCTCTGTTCCACCCAGGACGAGAATGCCCACATTCACACAAATTGTATTAGAAGTGTATTGTTAGAGTTGCTCTAGTTGAATACCTTGTCATAGATTTGTAGTGTGCGTGCGATCTGGACCTGCCTGTGCTTTCGGGCGTCACTTGGAGCATAGCCCCTGTGCAGAAGAGGGTTGACTGTAGTTATCCGCTTCACAGGGTAGACCTGGCTCCAGTGCTGAGAATGTGGACGAGAATAAGACAAACAGAGCCTCAAAGTGGGTTCATGTTTATCACTGCTGTAGTCACAACAGCCAAGAAGTGGGCCAGCCTTGCTGTCCATCAATAGATAATAAAGGAAACGCAATGCTCAGACCTCTGCAAGAAAATGGATGAATCTGGAAATTATTCTGTTAAACAAAGTAACTCAAACTGAGAAAGACAAACACCACATTTTTCTCTCATATGCAGCTAATATCTTAATCTTTACATAAGTGTACATGGGTGAGGGAAGGCATAGGTTATAAAACTAGAAAGGGGACCATGAAAGGGGAACAGAAGTCTTTAGAGAAAGCTGGGGGAGGAAATAGAATACACATGGCATGGCCAGGCATGGTGGCACACGCCTTTACTCTCAGCAATTGAGAGGCAGAGGTAAGAGGATCGCTGTGAGTTTGAGGTCACCCTGGGACTCCATAGTGAATTCCAGGTCAGCCTGGGCTAGAGCAAGACCCAACCTTGAAAAAAAAAAAAAAGGAGAAGAAGCCAGGAGTGGTGGCACACGTCTCTAATCCCAGCACTAGGGAGGCAGAGGTAGGAGGACTGCCGTGAGTTCGAGGCCACCCTGAGACTACATAGTGACTTCCAAGTCAGCCTGGGCTAGAGTGAGACCCACCTCAGGAAAAAAAAAAAAGAGAGAGAGAGAGAGAAGAATACATGTGTCATAAAAGCAAATTGGGAGAATGGGAGCCTGTTTTAGGGGAAGGGAGGAAATGGGGATATTGAAGGAAACGCAGCAACAAAAACAAAGTGTTGTGAAAAGACCATAATGAAACCTGCTCCTTTGTGTGCTAACTAGAAAGAGAAGTGCGTCCCTCTGCAAACCCATGAGAGCACTGTAAGATGAAAAATGGGGGGATCCCGAAGCTCTGGGACCAGCTACTTTGGCTTCCCAGCAGCAAAACAAGAGAGACCCTGTCACAAGTAAGATGGAAGGAGAGATCAACACCCAAGGTTGTCCTCTGACTTCTATACGTGCACTGTGGCACACATGCCTAGGCACACACAAATAATTAATAATAGTATAAACAGAAAGACTTGTGGATGTAGATGAAGAAGAAGGTTTTCAAATAGCAGCATTTCAGGAACCCGTGGCCATTTCCTACGAAGAGTTAGTAAGTGGAATTAAGTACAGCGGGGAGAGGGACTGCAGATCAATTGTGGAGCACCGTGGCTGTAGCTGGGGATAACACATTGTGTATTTCAGAGTTGCTGTGAGAGTAAATTTCAGACATTCTCACCACAAAAAAAAAAATGATTAGGTGAGGTGATAGATATGTTCATTAGTTTGATGTCATCATTCTATAGTGTGCACATATATCAAAATATCATACTGAATTCCACGAGAAGATGTTAAATTTTATTATCTGTTTATTATCACTTTTTGCCAATTGAAATTTTAAAGAAAGAAATGCTGTCGGAGGTTACACCAAAGGGAAATGACGGTATGGAAACAGGACCTTAGAAATCTGTGTGAATTATATTTTAAAAATGCAGTGTATTTGATAAGTTTTTCCCTTTTCACTAGATATTTCTATATTTTTCCCTTCTCACTAGATATCTCTGTAAGCCATTGTAAGTGTCAAAACAGCAATCAAAATTTTAAGTGACTTTAAATAATAGCTCGGGGAATTTGGTATACGTAAAAATATACCCAAAAGAAAATGTCCCTGGCTATCCTGAGTACAGAGAACTGCATGCTGAACAAATGTCCCCAGGTTGAATCCATGGTTTCTACACTCCTTCCCTACACTTCTGGCTGGCTGGAGTCTGAGCCACTGACTTGGCATCCGCTACCCAGCCGCCCCTCCACGCTGCATCTCCCAGAGCCAGTGAGCCCTCAGCCACCTTAGGAAACTCTCCTGCCCTCCCACACTGATAACATCTTAGTTGAAAATGAAACTGGAAGCTAGGCCACCTGTGTAACTAATTAGGTGTCAGAGTGAGAGGAAAGAAATTCTCCCCAGCTCCTGGCCGTTTGAAAAGAAATATTATCTTCAAAGAAAAGTCTTTGCCTGAAAAAGGAAGTGCAAGGCCTATTTATCTCGTCCCAGGCTAACCTTGCCAAGGAGATGTGAATTTAAATAAGGATGCTCTGGGTCCCATTCATCTAGAGTGCTAGGACGGCAGAGAACCCCCACCCCTCCCCCCTGCACCACCACCACCACGTTTGGAGGAAGCAGGGTGCTGTCCGCTCAAGAGTGGGAATGTCTTTTGCTGCTATCCCCAGTGTCTCTGCTTGCAGGCCAGTCTTCGCTTGGCTGGAGGGAGGCAAGCCAAGCCACCCTTACACACACAATGACCTTCCTGAGACAGGTGGGAATCCACCTCCCGCTCCTGCTCAAAGACTTCTGCTCCTGGATCCTAACCACAACCTCGCCACCCAGCACACCCTGCCTGGCTTCCCATACCCACCCTGCTGAGGCTTTTGGCCTCGACCTCTTGATCTGAGTTATTTGAGCCCCTTTCATTTCCATGACTGTCTCATGTAACTTCAAATATTCAAAACAGTCTTCCTCCTACGGTGTTATGTAATAGCCTGCTCCATTTTCTTTTCTCCCCTTCACAGCTTATGTCTCTTATCAAAGAACCTACACAGCATTTCTCTCCTCCCTCCCTCCCGGGTGAGTTTTTACCTCACTCTTCTCCACTGCGCATGAAGACTCCCACCACTTCCTGCTTGTCAGACCCGTAGTGTCACATGCATGGACAAGAGTGCCTCTTGGGCCTTAGCTGCTGGACTTCTCACAAGCTTGCATGATCATTGTGTTCAAAACTGAACTAGTCACCCACCATCCCCATGCAAACTTTCTTCTCCTCATTCCCTCCATCTTGGTCACAAAACCACCATACTCCCTGGAAATAGAAAAATCTTCCTCGGCCGGGTGCACGCCTTTAATCCCAGCACTCGGGAGGCAGAGGTAGGAGGATCGCCGTGAGTTCAAGGCCACCTGAGACTCCATAGTAAATTCCAGGTCAGCCTGGGCTAGAGCAAGACCCTACCTCAAAAACAAAACAAAACAAAAAAAGTCTTCCTCAACTCATGAAGGGCCTCAATCAATGGCTCAGTTCCTCCCGCTGTCCCTTCAATGGATCCAGTGCTGCTCCCCGGTGTTGTTCACTCTGTAAAGATGTTTCTCTCAGCCTCTGTGGACTAACGCAGTGTCTCAATGTGGGAGGAGAGTTGGGAGCAGACTCAGCCCAGTCTCCAGGCTGGACTTTTCACCCTTTACCAAAAAACACATATTTGCAATGTTACCTCTTTTTGTTAAATTATTTCATGGCTTCTTTGTATCTCAGAATAAAGCATTAATCTTAATTTCATATAAAAGTTACCATATAGGGTGCTGGAGAAGATTAGCTGTTAAAGTGTTTGCCTGCAAAGCCAAAGGACCCTGGTTTGATTCCCCAGGACTCACATAAGCCAGATGCACAAGGAGACGCATGCTTCTGGAATTCGTTAGCAGTGGCTGGATGCCTTGACGTGCCCATTCTCTCTTTCACTCTCTCTATATATACATCTCTCTCTCTCTAATAAATAAATAAATAAAATATATTTTAAAAATTAAAAAGCATCACACAATCTTAGCCTTACCCGAAGGATTACTCAGTATTTAAAAGCATAGGCTTTAACCTAAAATCATGTTCATGTGTGTGTACGCATGTGTAGATGTACATGAATGTGTGGTGCGTGTGTATAGAGGCCAGAGGTCAATATCAGGTGTCTTATTATTAGATCACACTCAACTTTAAGAAACATGGCTTCTCACTGAACTTGGAGCTCGCCTATTGGCTAGACAAGCGAACCCACGAGCATGTTCTCGTGGGCGCTGGGGATCCAAAGGCAGGTCCTCATGCTTGCTCAGCAGGCACTCTATCCGCTGAGCCGTCTCTCCAATCCGCACACCAGGTAGTTCTTAACCTCTCAATGCTTCAGCCTCCTCCCTGGTAAACTGAGGGGAGAGCAGGAGAATTATAACGGAGCTCGCAGGGCACGGGAACCGTCAGATGAGCTCGTATACGTAAAGATGTTAGAACCCTCTGCACGTTGGAACATTTGGTGTATTTGTCCACTATATGAGTAGCCAGCCCACCCTTAGGACCTCTGGTCACTTCTCCTCCTGCGCACACAAGTATGTGAATGTGCTACTATATACAAACAACGACGTACGGTTCCTCATCCATGCCACGCTGGCTACCTCCTGCCTCCACAACTTCATTCTTCCTCCCTTGCCAATCTGCTTAACTCTCCACTATTTAGGACTTGGCACAGCCATCACTTCTTCTGGGAAGCCTTCCCTAAGACCTTGAGACTGCTGCCCACTCAAACCCCACCGAACCCCCAGACATCTGATTTAGCACACATGACTTTTTAAAATTACTTTAAACACCTGAGAGGTACCCTTTCTGAGCACTTACCGTATGCCAAGCCCTGTTCTAAATGCGTATATATATTCTGTTAATTTAAGCTTGCCACAAACCTACAGCATGTTTTAATAAGTAAGTGTATATGTTGTTCCTTCTAGCCACTGAGGCTCTTAATGAGTAGAGCCTAAGTTATTTATGCCCTTATAATCATTGAATTTCCAGCAACCAGGAAGGTGCCTTGAACTTTGTTCATAGACGATTAAATTACTATCACTTGATTGACCCAATCAGAAATGGGCGGTACTCAGGGAGAGATGGGAACATGAACAAATTATTGACATTGAGGGACATTTCAGGAGGACGGATGATCACCGATGTGAAATTCATCAGTGCTATAAACAGAGACTGCTACAACGGTCTCACACCATCATTAAGTCGTTATTGCTATATGAACATTTTCTGTCGTGCTCACAGGTTAATGTGATCTCATTTGATTCTGTACTGGCATATACTCTCAGGTCTTTCCAAGGACATAATAATACAATTCATGATGACATTTAATTCCATGCTCTTGCTTCAAGGGTCATCTGAAAGGTTCTGGAAGTTTCACATGCCCTTACCTCATCGGGTGCTCATCTTTGGTAAAAGGCAAAGAGACACTTACCCTGATGACCTTTTCTTCTTGTTGAACACCAAATGCAAATTACCACAAATTATAGAGAATCATGATCAGCAGCTGATGTTATCGTTTCCATGGCAATGGTCTAAGGCTATAAACACAAATACGCGTTGCTTAATTGCTAGAGAAGAATAGGCCTTTTGTAAACTGACACTATGTGAAAGAAATTCAGAGAGAAATATTTTACTTTTGGCTAACTTTTCTTCCCTGCCCTTTGAGCACACAGTAAGTTCTGTTTCAGAGAATGGCTAAGGTCACAACGATTACAATTTTGGGGGATGACTTTGGAGCTGATCTTAGTAGAGGGAAAGAAACAGAGGCCATGCCATGATCCCCAACGAATGAATGACAGTGGCAGTGACTAGGCCCAGATAACTCAGATATGGAGTCTGTGGACCTGCTGCCCCACCCCCAGGCTTAGTTTGAACCATTCCAATCACCTAAAGCCAGTGGACGCATAGGCTCGGGGTCAGTCTTTGGTTGTGCAGAACGCTGATGGCAAACGTCATTTATCTGGATTTCTGGTTCCTTAGGAACTACCACTGTTGGAATGAGGCTTGGATGACGAGGCCAGACCTTCCCGTCGGATTTGGAGGCTGGCAAGCCGTGGACAGCACCCCCCAGGAAAACAGTGACGGTAAAGCGCATGTCCCTTCGGGGAACCTGCTTCCCCGCTCACCCTGGTTTCACTGCTGTGTTGGCATTTGGCATGAGGGCAACACACTCATTAGGAGCCAATGCCAGAAGTGTGCTTGCTGGGCACGTGCACAGGATTAACTACCTGCCAATCAGCTTCTCTTTCATCTCAATAGTCAGCTTCCCCTGATTGTTTCACAGCTGTTAGAAAAAGAGTATGAAACTTACCGTATATAATTCATCTACTCTGCTTTGATAAGCAGTTTTGAAGACAAGAGAAAAAAATGTCTGGGTAAGCATTTTTACTAGGACATAAAATATACTCCAGGCCTCCCTGATCCAGTAATAAGATATAAGGCTGAAAAGAAAATAAAGAACCTGAAAAATCATGATAGCTCATCTTTTAAATCGTTGTTTTCCAGAATCTGATTTCTTTTATGCTGGTTGATTTCTTTCAAAACTTGAGTTGGTATTGGTTTTCTAACTTGTCAACTCGGCTAGCCAGTGGCAGCTGTGATTGAACCCTAGATTTTTATACCCCTAAGCTCCATCTCTCTTTACTGTGATGATGCAAAATATCAGGGACTGGAGACATCATGCACAGTCACCTCTGTTGCCTTGGATGTTGACCTGAAAGCGTGATGTGACACACTTGTATGTGGACAGAAACACAAGGTGCATACTCCTAAAGGAACCGTAGTGTAAGCTTCACGCTTTCTGGTGTTTCATGTCATATGGCATGAGGAGACTTCAGAGGGGACTCAGAACAGCTTATAGTTAAAATTTTAATTTATAAAAGCAAACCCACTGACTTCTTGAATATATACTAGGCGTTGGCCTAGTTTGTGTGGTCAGTGTCCTGATTCCACTGCTAAACCTGACATATGTCCATATTGTCCAAAAACAGATGAAAGCAGTACAGCCACCAGGAGGGTTCCCGGGTGCCAACTGAAAAGGGTTAAAGACTGTGGAGGCCAAGGCTTATGCCCGTGTGTGTAAGCAGTAGAATAGATAGAGCGATCGTGTTGCCCACGTCCGCTTACCAGCTTCAAATTTTAAGAGGAGTAGGCATTTCCAACCGAACCCTTTTGATTGCACACGTTGGTCATCTGCTCTCTGTGGCCAGTGAAAGCCTTTGGACGAAATCAGTGATGTTGAGGCACACTGGTATCTGAAGAGACACGTCAGTGCTGCGTGCTCTGGGGGAGG
Source organism: Dipus sagitta (assembly GCA_036346955.1). Taxonomy (NCBI): domain Eukaryota; kingdom Metazoa; phylum Chordata; class Mammalia; order Rodentia; family Dipodidae; genus Dipus; species Dipus sagitta. Next base: position 65,525,908 of record CM070786.1, read on the forward strand.
GGTACGGAATCACAGACGACAAGCTCACCCCGTGCTCCCCTCTGCCCCAGGCATGTACCGCTGCGGCCCGGCCTCCGTTCAAGCCGTCAAGCATGGCCACGTGTGCTTTCAGTTTGACGCCCCCTTTGTTTTCGCAGAGGTAAGTGGAAAGTGGAATGAAAGCACTTTCCTCTCCAACCCCGTGACATGTGGAAGAGTAGGACTCTGCGTTCTTACCTCTCGGTTTCCCAGGTACATGGTGCAGGCCTCCTGTCAACCAGACATCAGGTTCTTGATGCTGAATGCAGTCCTTAACATTATTCTTGCCTTGAGGTTTTTAGGTTGTTTTCTTCTCACTAAAAGCAATGATTTACAAACCTTCACATAATTCTCTGTACCTGGGAACTGGCACCAACAGCTCTGGAGACACAAAGTGACTAAAACTTGATAAAAATGGTCTACGAGTGCAAATTCACAGTGTATGACTTCCCCCATGTAGAAAGGCACGGCGGCCGTGTTAAGAGTGAGGCAGCTGGCTGCCTTCCCTCAGGAAGCAGACAGAGGCCCATTCAAAGCAGGACGGGTTTAAACTCCCAAGGCCCTTTGTTCAGTAACCCCCCTCCTCCAGCAAGACTCCACTGCCGGCCAAGCGTGGTGGTGCACACCTTTAATCCCAGCACTCAGGAGGCAGAGGTAGGAGGATCACCGATCACCGTGACTTCGAAGCCACCCTGAGACTACATAGTGAATTCCAGGTCAGCCTGGGCCAGAGTGAAACCCTACGTCAAAAAAAAAAAAAAAAAAAAAAAAAAAAAAAATTCCACCACCTAAAGATTCTACAACCTCCCAACAGAGCCCCACGGTCCGGGGAGCAAGTGTGCAAGCACAAGCACATGAGCCTGTGGGGGGCGTTTCTCATTCAAACCACAACAAACCTGAACTAGGCGAACGGCCATCCGCGGTGAAGGAGAGGCAGGATCCAAAAGTACGTGGGAAACAAGACATGTGCCGGTATTCTGACAGAATCGGGGATTTGAAATAGGCACGGGGAGCCATGTTTCTCCCTCTGCACCTGCCATGACAGTCTCTAGAGGCCTGGGGAGACCAGGCTTGCTGTACTTGAAGTTATTTGATTTCACTTTGGGATTTGAAGATTTGTACAAACCTCCCCAGCTGTCACCTGATAGATTATAACGCTCCGAGAATCTCTTAATGGGAAATCACTCCGAAATCCACAAAGCTTTCTTTTTATACTTTTATTATGCTTTATTGTGGCAAAGTAGGAAAGGGGGAGGCCCTCCTTGCAGTAGCGAAGGGCCTAATAGCTGTTAATGCAAGTGCTTTTGCTGTTATTAAATATAGATCGTGGTGATAGGAATGTCCTCAGGACGCATAGGTCATTACTGTCTTCCCACAGCTGCAGAGGCCTGTGTCTCGGAGGGAGGGGTCTGTTGCTTTGGCATGGGCTGAGCTCCAGGTCAATGCCATTCATCAGAGAAAAGCAAACTGTTGGGAAAGGATGGGGCATCTTCTCTCAAGGGTGTCCAGGAAGACCGCGTGGGGCTAAGGGTGTGGCTTTCCCAAGCCTCCCTGTCTCAGCTTGAGGCCGCAGCTCCTCCCCTCCCTTCTCATCATGTTCAGTTCCGTTCCCCCTCCCACCACATGGACATCAGCAGGACTCTGCCTGTTCTTGTAACCGGCGCGCCCACATCCTGTCCGTTTCTTACTCACATCTGGACCAGGGCAAGCATTATGTTCATTGACTTTTTTTTTTTTTTTTAAGTTTTCCTAGGACCTTGATCTTGGAGTGAAAACAGCACCCAAAATGAGAGTTATGCATGGAAAGTGTCCTCCCTTCTGTCCCTTGTCCTCTCTTCCCCTTGCTGGACAGAAAGGGACAGATGGAGGGTGTTGCCTAAGGATCCTCTGGTTCCCTGGCCCGTCCCTCTGAAAGTCCGTGTCACAGGGGTGGGCTCCCCCAGGTCTGAAGACCATATGCTGCTTTTGCTCCCAACCCCTGGGACCCAGAGCTGCCGAGAAGAAATGAGGAGAGACTGGAGCAGTTGTGCTGCTGGAGCCCTCTGAGCCTTAGAGAGCAACTGCTCCTTAGAAAAGATTATTCTCTTCTGCCTTAACTTCCAATTGACTGTATTGTCCTCTTTACAGCGTCTCGCCTCAAACTCACACAGACACTCATGCACACACATGTGTACACGCATGCACACACCACATGCAGGGATGCCTGTGGGTAACACACAAACTTGGGGACTGAGGTGACCTTTGCAACAGCTGTGACTAGCTCCTCAGATCCACAGTGACAACCTCCCCTCCCCCCACACACACCCATAGTTCCCAGAGCTCTGCCTCCCCTAGCCCTGGGTCATCAGTGTTTCATGTCCAACCCATGCAGATTCTCAAGAGCTTTCTTCATTCAAATCTAGCTTGCTTCTCCATAGTAGATGAAACTCACTTTTAAACATCTCATTTTCAGAACTAAAATAATTCAGATATTCATCCAAAATAATACGACATTCAAGCATTATTTTGGCTTGTCTTCTTTACCTCCCACACACATGTTGCCAGAAATACCCCCAAAGGTATCTGGGATCCAACCCCACCCACCATCCCCAGCATTACCTCCTGAGCTCTGCACAGCCCTGAGCTCTGCACAGGAGCCTCCTAACGTTTCTCACTATTCCCTCTCAACCTTCTGTCTGTTCTCCACAAACAAGCCTGAATTGTTCTTTTAAGTATAAATTAAAACATGCTGTACCATGCCCCAGAACTTCCCAGGGATTCCTATCACCATATTAAATTGCACACGAATCTCCATAAATTCTGTGCTGTCTGGCTCCTAATCTCCTCCATCCCGCGCCGTCCCTTGATCACCTCCTAGAGTCTGCTGACCTTCTTCCTCTTACAGAAACACACCACAAAAGGGGATACCTTGTGTCCGAGGCTGTACATACACTCTTTATTCTCTTGTTACCCTCGCTTTCTCTTGAGGAACAATCATCTGCACGTCCTGTCCTCTCTCTGCTGCTTCATGCCCCTGATGTGTCCTCAGGGAAACCTTCACTCGCCCTAACCCTGCACGCAGCACCTAGAGTAGACGTTCTGTGATGCTTGGGTCTCCCGCGCTCTCCCTGCTGATGGCAAGATTTAGTGTAGTAGCAACCAGTAAAGATTTAGTGGATGGGTAGGTGGGTGGATGGACAAACAGAAGGATGGACAGACAGGTGGATAGATGGATGAATCAAGCAAACAAGAGCTGGTGCAGAGCATGCTGATAAGAACAGCTTGTTGGGCTCCAGCAGCATCTGTGCCACAAGTTCTGAGGGAGACAAGGCACATATGTGCCCCCACAGGGCAGGCCCACTCTCCTGCACACGGGCTGAATAAGTAAACAGGAATAGGTGTTCCATGATTGTGCAAGGACAGCCCTGGTTCAGTAGGCATCCATGGCCTGGATACATTCCTGGGGAAATCACACTTTCTCTGTGGAGTCCACAGCAAAGCTGTCTTTACAGAACAAGTGGGGAGTCTATACTGAGGCCACCTCTAAGGCTCACCTGGATAAACCAAAGCTACCTCACCCTTGGGTCCTGACCATACAGATTGTTCTTCCCCAGTAGCAAAGAACAAGGAGTCTGTGCACCAAGCATGAGCATGCATGTTCTATGGGAACCAGCAGAAGTTTATAGAGCCCCTCTGACCTGCTGAAGGCTCAGCCCACCTTCGCTGAGTCCCCAGGGCTCACGCACAGACTAAACAGGAAGAGAAAGAACTGTGTCTGACAAGAGGCAAATGCGCCATGCTATGAAGAGAGCACAAGATTTCACGTCTGGATGCCCATTTCCATGTGACCACAGTGCCTACGGGCATAGAAGTTGGACTAGTGGTCACTGAGACTGTTCTGCTTGAAAGAAGGAAAACAAATTAGCCTTAAATACAGAGCTTTCACAAGACACCCCACTTCATCCACATACCTGCAAAGAATCTTGGAGTTATCCTGTGTTCAGGGCACCTTGATTCGTAATTCAGGGTACTCATGCCTGAGTGTTCATTAGAATAATCTGAGACTTCTTTAAAATATTATGGTTGGGGCTAGAGAAGATGGCTTAGCAGTAAAGGCATTTTCCTGCTTAGCAGGAAAGGCATTTGCCTGCAAAGCCAAAGAACCCCAGTTCAATTCCCCAGGACCCTTGTGAGCCAGATGCACAAGGGGTGCATGCATCTGGAGTTTGTTTGCAGTGGCTAGAGGCCCTGGCTCGCCCATTCTCTCTCTTTTTCTCTCTCTTTCTCTACCTCTTTCTCTCTCTCTCTCTCTCCCTCTTAAATAAATAAATAAATAAATAAATAATATCATAGTTTTGGAGCCCCAACCAAGACTGACTTCATCAGACATCCACTTGTTTTTAAGTTCCCAGGGGGATTTCAGACTCTCTCTGCTAGTGTGTGAACATATAATCTAGGGACTGGATCTATTTTGTTCATCATGCAGGTTCCAGCACTTTGAACAGAACTGAGAATGCTATTAAATAATACATAATTATTGATAGCATTTGCTGCGTGTGTGCTCTATGCCAGACACTGTAAGTAGTTCTCATACATTTATTTCCACGAATGCTGCCAGTCATCCTGGGGGGAAGAGGTGTTCTTACTGCACTTAGACAGAAGGCACTGGGGCTGGGAGAGGAACTGGAAAACATGGTTAATACATCAGTGACTGTCACAGACTTTCCTGTTTCTTACCTGAGTCTCTAATAATCAGGCATTGTCTCCAGAAAGCAGAATGAGGAATCAGAATTTTGGAAGAGAACTCGATTCAGCCAGTATCATCTCAGGCCCACAAAGAGCTTATTATTATTATGATTATTATGATGATGATGATTATTACTATTATTTAGAGACACCAATAGCAAGTGAGAGAGAGAGAGAGTAAGAATGAATTGGAGTGCCAAGGCCTCAGCCACTGCAACTGAACATCAGACACTTGTGCCACCTAGTGGACATGTGCAACCTTGCACTTGCCTCACCTTTGTGCATCTGGCTTACGTGGGATCTGGAGAGTTGAACATGGGTCCTTAGGCTTTGCAGGCAAATGGCTTAACAACAAAGCTATCTCTCCAACCCACAAATAGCTTATTTTAGTTGCTAAACCACCAGAAAATTGTCTGAATTCCTCCAGGATAATCTAATCATATGTTTCAGTGAAAACACTTCTGCCTGCAAATAACACAATTAATATGATCGAAACAGCCAGGGGGTTCTTTTCCTCATCTAAGAAATCCAAGGTTGGTTCCACTGCATCACACTCCAGGCCTGAAAGCCTTCTCTCTCCTCCCTGCCAACTTCTCATTGTTGAGCAAGCTCTTCTTTATTGTCCTTGGTACACAGCTGCTCTGAGGGCATTTCATGCCCCATGAAGAGCTAGAAATGGAAGGACAAACTCTCCCATGTCCCGCTCTCCTTTTGTAAAGGAGAAAATTCTTTCCAGGAACACCTAGCTGACTTCCTTTCCCAAGGCTAGTTTAAAAGGAGTCTAGGGGCTGGAGAGATGGCTCAGTAGTTAAAGGCATTTTCTTACAAAACCTAATGGTCCAGGTTCAATTCTCCAGCACCCACATGGACTCAGATGTGCAGAGTGGCACATACATCTGGAGTTTGCAGTGGCAGGAGGCCCTGGCATGCCCATTCTCATTCTCTCTCTCTCTCTCTCTCTCTCTCTCTCTCTCTTTCTTCTTGAAAATAAATAATAAAATTCAAAACAGAAAAGGAGCCTAGGAAGACATGATGATTCCAGATCTCCCAGAAGGAGTAATATTTACTAGAAATAAATGGTCACTGTTTAGACAACTGGTAGTTCTAGCCCCAGATATTCTTCCTTTACAACACTTATGATTGACCAAAAGCAGATTCCCCACTTGGGAATATTTTCTAAAGGAGTTTGGCTGTTGATGAAAAGAACAAGTCAACTCCAGAGTTCCCTAGATGACTGTATCATAAAAAGCTAAAGACTTGGGATACAAGAAGTTTTTATTTGCTTTTTTATTGTTTTGTTTTGTTTGAGTTTTTTGTTGTAGGGTCTCATAGCAGACCAGGATGACCTGGAATTCACTCTGTAGTCCAAGGCTGGCCTCAAACTCAAAGTGATCCTCTTACCTCTGCCTCTTGAGGGCTGGGATTAAAGGCATGTGCCACCACAACTAGCTTCTTTGTTTTTTTAATTGAGACATAGGGCTGGAGAGATGGTTCAGTGGTTAAGATAAGCCACTTTCCTGTAGAGTCTAACAACCCAAGTTCTCCCAGGATCCACAGAAGCCAGATGCACAAAATGGTGCATGCATCTGGAGTTTGTTTGCAGTGGCTGGAGGCCCTGGCATGCCCATTCTCTCTCTCTCTCTCTCTCCTTGCAAATAAATAAAAATATTCAAATAAAACATAAATTAAAACATAATTGTATGCTTTTGGGGGTTCATGATCACAATCAAATCTGTGTATATGACATGTGATAAACAGTTTCATCTCTTCAGTCATTTTTAAAATTTATTTATTTATTTATTTATTCATTTATTTATTTATTGGAGAAAGAGACAGATAGAAAGAGAATGGGTGTCCCAGGGACTCCAGCCACTGCAAACAAACTCCAGATGCATGAGCCAACTTGTGCATCTGGCTTACATGGGTACTGGAGAACTGAACCTAAGTCCTTAGGCTTCACAGGCAAGTGCCTTAATTGTTATGCTCTCTACGGCCCTCTTCAGTCATTTTTATGTGATGGGAATTTTATACTCTTCTTTTCTAGACATCTTAACACACATCATGGATTGTTTTGAACAATAGTTGCCCTACTGCACTGTAGAAAATTCACAGGACAATTCTCCACTCTAACTGGGTTTTGATGCCCAAAATTGAACTTTCCCCACACCCTCCCCCATCATCTCCCTGTCTCTAGTGACTGTTGTTCCATTCTTTCTTCAACAAGATCAACTTTTTAATTTCCACAAATGAGTGAGACCATGTAGCATTTGTCTGTCTGTGTGTGTCTAGCTTGTTTCACATAACATAAAATGCCCTGTAGTTCTATCCACAGTGCTATAAATGACAGGATTTCATGGTGTTTGTGGCTGGCTGATTTCCCTTATGTGTGGATAACTGTGTACATATACCATACTTTCTCTATCCTCTCCCCCACTGATGAGCATGGGGCTGATTACATGTTTATTGATTGTGAATAGTGTGGCATTTAGCAAACAAGGACTTCTGATAATGGCTAACACTCTCTTCTCCTGTTTGCAGGTCAACAGTGATCTTGTTTACATTACAGCCAAGAAGGATGGCACTCACGTGGTAGAAACTGTGGATTCCACCCACATTGGGAAATTAATTGTGACCAAACAAATTGGGGGAGATGGCATACAAGATATTACAGATACTTACAAATTCCAGGAAGGTAATTTACTACAACCAAGTAAATTGTTCCCTAATTCTATTTAGTACTCATTCACTGTCAAGCTGAAATGTGTTCCAGAGAATACCTTGGCATTTACAGCATTGGATAGCAGGAGAAAAAAATATCAAGTCTCCTGAGCAAGACAGCCACAATTTTCCATTATTGTGTTTGCTTGCTTGCTTTCAGCACAGTTCCCCTTCATATGGCTTGTTTAGTAAGTCGGTTGAGAACTGTAGCTATTTGAGCAGAACATAGCATATATTCCTGCTTGCAAGAATCTTAAATAATCCTATTAGAAAACCTTGTATGAACAGTATCATTTTAGTCCAATAACAAAAATTTAAATAACTACTACACATTTGTTAAGTATTTTACAAATTGTTTTTAATGCATTGCTCCATTTAATTGTCATGGAAACCCCCTGATGCAGATAACAGAATTAGCAGCCTAGTGCAATCTCACTAATTTAGGCCAATGAAGTTGAAGGCCAGTTTCAATAATATAATAATGCTGCAATGGGTTTTTGTTAACTTGTATTGTACAGCATGTTTCAAACAGAGCTATTGAGCTCAGTTCCATCCCAGTCAATACTGAATGTCTCCACCGTCCTGACAGGGAGCAGGACATAGCCAACAGATAGGGTTGTTCTACCAAGGGCTGTGGGGATGGACAGAGAGGAATATCCCAAGAAAGTGACCTCTGGAAGAGACCTCACTTAAAAAGCGCTGTACAGGGGCTTCCATGCAGTTTGGGACCATGGCCAAAAACAGGAAGTGTGGAGGTTTAAGGCCCTGCAGGCCATAACGTCATATCCAGTGCAGAATGCCTGAGACGAAGCTTCCCAGGGCCAGAGCCAGTAAGGAGGTGAGGATGTTTGCAGTCTTGAGAAGAAAGGTAGAAGATAATTTGCAAGTGATTCACCTCTAGAGGTTCTAAAAAGAGGCATTTACTTTAGTGAATGGATAAAAATGATGAGAAATTAACATATACCTAAATATTCATTGGCATTCCTGAAGTGCAGGATTTGTTTTAAATGTTTTAGACAGCCTCCTTCTCTTATTTACAAACTCAATTTGCATCATAAAGAAAGGAGCTTGAAGAATAGAGAACAGTGTGCAGTTTTAGAAATTCAAGATTTTTGTCATCTAAACTAGTGAATTTTTACTAAATTCTGAAATGGCTCGTTCTCTTTGCTTAGTTATGCATGGCACAACACTGATGCATAAAGAGGTTGGTGTTTTTCTTCCTCTGTCTTTTTTACTTTTTCCTAAAAGGGAAGTTAAAAATAAATAAACCCAACAAAACAAACATGCAATGCCCTCTTATTGTACAGTTATAAACAAAAAGACTTAGAAAAGGAAAAGGGAAGCTCCATAGAAAATGTGGAAGAACCTGTCTGCTGCACGCTCATCTGTACATTCCGCCTCTCAACAACTTGCTCTTAAACATTCCAATTCCCAGTGCTGCATTGGGTGGGGACACACAGGGCCCTGATTTTCACCTACCTATGGAGGAAAGCAGAATCCAGCCCTTGCCATGTTAGGTGGGAATTAGGTGGTTGGAGGCCCCAGGGACAGAGAATGACTCCCAACCAGGCTTGGGTCAGAGAGGTCATTGTAGTGCTCACAATACTCAGGTCTTAGAACTGTGTCTGAACTTAAACATCACTACCTGAGCAGGATTGAAGGAGCAATTCATTTTGTCCCATTTCATGGCTTGACTGGCCCAGAAATGGGGAGATGTTACCCCAGTACATTGAATTGGCTCCTCCTGAAATCAGTGACAGAGCGGGGGTTCAATTCCTAGCATCACCCTGAGTTGGAAGGATAAACAGGAACTGGCAAATCTCTCTTTCTTTCTCTCTCTCTCTCTCTCTCTCTCTCTCTCAAATAAGTAAATAAAATATTTAAAAGAGCAGGGGAGGGGGCTGGAGAGGTTCCAACGGACCCAGGTTCAATTTCCTAGTACCTACATAAAGCCAGATGCACAAGGTGCACATGTGTCTGGAGACCGTTTGCAGTGGCTAGAGGCCCTGGCATGCCCATTCTCCAAACCCCTTCCCTCCCTCCACTCCCTGCCTCTCTCTCTCAAATAAATTAGTAAAATATTTTTTAACAAAAGAGATAGATAGTGGTCTCCTAGTCAAGGATTGCATTTCACATTTTGACTTTGCAAATTACCCAGTGGAGTTCTATTTTTTAAATATTTTTATTATTTATTTGATATAGGAAAAAAGAGACAGACAGGAAGAATGAGTATGGGTATGCCAGAGCCTCCTGCCACTACAAACAAACTCCAAACACAGGTGCCACCCTGTGCATCTAGCTTTACATGGGTACTGGGGAATTGAACTGAAGTCATTAGGGTTTGCAAGCAAGTGCCTTTAACTGCTGAGCCATCTCTCCAACCCCTACCCTGGTTTGTTTGTTTGTTTGTTTTAATGAAGTGTTATTTTAAAGACTGAGGGACTCTATCCAAATATGGTAGGGAGAGTGATCCACTATGGATGTCTGCCCAGGTACATTGTAAAGGGCCAGAAGTATTTTGTTTTGTTTTGTTTTTTGTGGTTGTATGTTTGCCATGCTGATTCTCACAGTGCATCTCACATATAACTTCTCTCAGTCTACCAACACTGAGTGAAAACATAGAAAATATATGAAAACATAGAAAAGCTGATAATTTAAGAATTAACTATTATAAATAATTCCATTGTGAAAAGATTATCTTTCACTTCAATTAAAGTTTAGTGTCAATTTTAACATTTTCCTCCAGAACATAAGATTAAGAAAGATCTTGTTAAAACTTTGAAAACCAGAATGCTAAAAGCACACTGTGGCAATATGCCTGCCTTTGTTCATGTCTCTCCTCTTTTCTCACCAGTGCCTCCTACTCTCACTTATATTTTCATCTCCTCTTTCTGTTTTCTCTCTCCCATCAGCAGTTCGTTGCCTCCTGTGTTAAACAAAGATTTTAATAGAACCTTTACTTGACATGTATTCGCTATCTAAGTGCCCAACTTGTGTTTTTGCTTGCCCGCCAGCCAGCCATGGTGAAAATCTGCTAATATGCGCCTTCGGATTTGTTCCTTTCCCATTCATTCTCTGGTCTCCACCAGGGACGCAGACATGTGCAAAGATATTTGAAATGCAAAAGGAAATGTCCACCTCCTTCTGTCCCTAAGTTAAATACTTTAACTTCTGTTGGGCACAGCTTGTCGATGTCTGAACACAAGCTCTTCACAAGCCTGGCTCCCTTACCTACTTACAGCTTTTTTCTTCTCCTTCGTTTTTCTCTTCCTCTTCTCTTTTTCCTCCTTCTTTTCCTTCTCCTCTTGTTCTTCCTCCACACATCTTTTTCTTTTCCTCATCCTCCTTCTCCTTCACCACCTCCTTCTTCTTTTCACTCTGTCTTTAAAGTGTTCAAGATGGAGCCCAGGACCTGGTTTATGCTAGACAGGTGAACAATATTCCAGCCCAATTTTTTTGCTTGTATATGTATGTCTGGTATGTATATGTATGTGTGCTCATGTTCATATGTGCTGAGGTGCGTGTGTGTGTGCATGTGTGTGCCTGTGAAGGCCAGAGGTCAACATTGTATTGCTTCCTCAATCACTCTTCAACCCGTGTTTTGAGACAAACAAGGTCTCTAACTGAACCTGGAACTCATGGTTCAGCGAGACTAGCAAGCTAGCAAGCGCCAGGCAAACCTTGTCTCTGCTTCCACAGTGCTGGAGTGACAGGTGCGCTCTACCGCAGCCGACTTTCATGTAGCTACTGAGGATCCGAACTCAGGTTCTCGTGCTTACACGCCAAGCATTTTACCCACTGAGCAATTTTGTTTTTGTGAGACAGGCCAGGCTGACCTTGAACTCACCATTTTTCTGCCTTAGCTTGGATGCTAGAAATACAGGCTTGGGCAATCATATCTGGCCTTATTTTCTTCTTGCCCAAGAGCAAAGCCTTCCTGTATCTCACCCTGTCTCGTCTCTACCACTACCTCTTCCGGAACTCTTCTTGTTTGTTTGTTTGTTTGTTTGTTTGTTTGTTTGTTTGTTTTTGTTTTTCTAGGTAGGGTCTCACTCTAGCCCAGGCTGACCTGGAATTCACCCTGTAGTCTCAGGGTGGCCTCGAACGCATGGTGATCCTCCTGCCTCTGCCTCCCAAGTGCTGGGATTAAAGGCATGTGCCACCTCGCCCGGCTCACCTCAGAAACTCTTTACGAGACACTTTCCTCAAACAGCACTAAGGCCTAAAACTGCATTAGAATAAAGAGAATGTGCCTTCAGATATCCCTCAAAACCCCATACTCAGTGTCAGGAGAGCCTGGGAGATCTTGTGGCCACAGATGCTTTGAGGCTTTCTTCCCTCATCCTCTGTCCTAGCACCCTGCTTGTTTTAGGAAGTCTGTAGACATTGAGAAGGTTCTAGATCACTCATGACTCCTCCAGAAGTCTGACCTTGGAGCTGTTAGTCAGAGAAGGTTTAATAGCTTGCAAAACAGCCCAGTGTCCCGGGTGAAGCACGGTTGCACAGCTTGGGGGCTGTGACTACTGCAGGTGGTGGAGCAGGGCACAGTGGGGAGTGGAAAAGACCAGTGCAAGGAGGAGTGAGGGGCCACGTCCCATGTGGAAGCAGATGACCCTGCATAACATGTGCATGGCTAGAGATGGGTGGCTGTATAGAGGCCACTATTTTCAAAATCTCTGTAGAAGATCCCAAGTTCTATTTTGTGCTAGAACTCAGGGAAGGAAGTAAATGGGCACCTTGGTTAGAGAAGGGTTACATTTTTTGCCAGCTGCACTTGCTGAACTCTAAAATGATGGCTCCTTAGTAGCCCTCTTTCCAGACAGACCTGGCACTGCCCAGTAACCTGGCAGCCTGGGGGAAGGGGAAAGGGGTTCTGCCTACTTGAGAACACCATTTTGCAAAATTTATCATAGCAGGAGCAATTTCATCTCCCCCCCCCCCGCAGCCCCCAGCTCCCCATCTTCCCTCCCAGGGACCTTGAGGAACTTACAGAAGCCAGCAGTAAGGGTAACAGAGGGAGTTCATAAAGTCAGGGTCTCCGTGATGGGCAGTAACTTCTTTTCTCTGTCATTTCCTGTGGATCTCTCCTAGGCCAAGAAGAAGAGAGACTGGCCCTTGAAACGGCCCTGATGTATGGAGCCAAGAAGGCCCTCGCCACAGAAGGCATTGTCAAATCGAGGTCTGACGTGGACATGAACTTTGAAGTGGAAAACGCTGTGCTGGGAAAAGACTTCACGGTCACCATCACCTTCCAGAACAGCAGCTCCAACCATTACACCATCTTGGCCTATCTGTCAGGCAACATCACCTTCTACACTGGGGTCTCTAAGGCAGAGTTCAAGAGGGAGGCATTCAACGTGACCCTGGAACCCTTGTCCTGTAAGCTAACAAATTATGGTGGGAGGCTCTCTGGGCCTTGTTATCAGTTTCTGTCTCAGTCAGTGGCAACACCCACTCCTAGCTTCCTGTCAAAGTTCAGGTTCTCAGCAGAGTTTGGGAACACAAACTACACAGGGAAAACTCTAGAAAAATCTTCTATCTTTTAATATATGTATATATGAGAGACAGAGAGAGAGAGGGAGAGAAAGGAAGGTAGAGAGAGAAAGAGGGGAAGAGAGGAAGAGAACAGGCACAGCAGGGCCCCCAGCCACTGCAAACAAACTCTAGGCACATGTGCCAACTTGTGCATCTGGTTTTAAGTGGGTACTGGGGAATTGATCCTGGGTCCTTTGGCTTTGCAGGCAAGTGCCTTAAGGGCTAAGCAATCTCTCCAGCCCATTGGTCCTTTTATCTTAATGTCTCATGCATAGAGGTAAACACTGAATCCTTCAAAGCCTAGAGCCCGGTAGTCCTGAGAATTAGCTATAACTCACTCGTTGCTTCTCAGAGTGTGATCCGTGCACCAGCATCAGCATCTTTCCCAGAATGTGGTCCATGTGCCGCATTCTTCTTAGAGCGAGGTCAGTGAGCCAGCAATACCGGCATCCCCAGAGCCGACCGGAAGTGCAAAACCTCAGACCTTCCCCACACCTCCCAGATCAGAATCTGCATTTGAGATCTAAATCACCATGCACATGTTTTTATTGATTTTTTTATTTAAACGGTTGTTTTTTTAATCCCCTCTCCCTCACCCTCACCCCGATTCTGCGTTACTTGTTTTCTCATGTTGGAGATGAGACCCAGGCTCTTGTGCATTCTAGACAAGCATTCCCCACTAAGCCATATCTGCAGTCCCGGAATGTTTCCTAACATTGATCAGCCTGATGTCCAGGGATTATCACTGGGAGACCAGGTCAGGGACAGAGATTGTGCCGTTCAGGAGCCTTGAAAGGCTCTGCACTTTGCCATCTCCCGTGGGGTTTCTGTCTTGTCCTTCCTCCTCCCTTGCACACATGTCCTTCTGAGAATTTTCATCACTGAGAGATTTCAGAATCCCTTAAGCAGACTGGCATCAACATTGGGGTTCAGACGACAAGACTGCCAGTCACAGAACCCTACAGGAAGAAAGGTCTTAGACAGCAGGTTGAGGTAGAGAAGACTGGAAAATATCTGACAAGTTAGGCCACTGGACCTCTGCTGGCCTGGTGTGTGGCACAGAAACAGAGAAGGAAATGGGGGGAAGGCATGGAAATAATAATTTCCATAAAGCAGGGGCAGGCATGATTAATGAGCCTCGCCCTCCATGACCAAGTCTCAGTGTCTCAGTTGATCTCAAGCTCACTACATTCCTTGGCTGTCTGAGCCCCTGGAGCCCCTCAGAGGTATTCCTCGAAAAAATTTTAAAAAAATGATTCCTGAAAATTCTAATTCCAAGAAATTAGAACTAGAAGAAAACAAATATCCCTAGCTTCAGCAATATTGCTAACAGTTAAGAAATCACTGTGGCATTTCTTTGGAAGCTAGAAGATTTAATGCATTTCTTAATCCCAAGGGGGAGGAGAAAGGCTTCTCACAGAACAGAGCAGTCAGCACAGAGGGCTGGGGGGGAAGCGGAGCCCGCACTGCCTGAGGAAAGGCAGAAAGCCTGAGCCTCCAACAAACCTGGGAATGAGGTGCCACTGTGTCACGTCTAGCTGTGTGTCCCGTCAGTGCAGGGGAACAACGCCACCCCACCACAGGGCGGTTAAGGCATTCCCTATGAGTGCTGCCGTGTGCCAGAGACGTGACAGCTCCCACCCTCTGGAGCTCCTGGTCTCATGGAAGAGCCAGACAGGACCCACCCAAACACATGAGCGTGTAGTTCGGTTATGTGCAATAGGTGCGCATGAAGCAGGTAAAGGGTGGGGTGAGGGAGAGATACTGGGGGAATGGTGGCCACATAAAAAACCTACCTAGGGTTGGAGAGATGGCTTAGTGGTTAAGCACTTGACTGTGAAGCCTAAGGACCCCGGTTCTAGGCTCAATTCCCCAGAACCCATGTGATCCAGATGCACAAGGGGGCGCACACATCAGGAGTTTGTTTGCAGTGTCTGGAAGCCCTGGCGCGCCCATTCTGTCTCTCTCTCTCTCTCTTTCTCTCTCTCTCTCTGTCTGTCACTCTCAAATAAATAAATAAATAATTTTTCTTTAAAAAACCTACCTAATAGGGTAACATTTACCAGAGACCTGAGAGAGGGCACCCAGTGAAGAAACCATGTATGCAAAGGTCCTGGCGCATGTCTGACATGCTCCATGGGAGTCGAGGAACCAGTCTTATGAACTGTCCTCGTTTGAATACCATTTGTTCACTAAACGTGTGTGCCAGAAGCTTGCTCCTCAGTGCATTGACAGTAGAAGATTGTGAAACCTTTAAAAGGCGGAGGCTGGTGAGAGTCAATTAAGCCACAGGGGCTCTGACCTCTGAAGTTGATATTGGTCTTATGGAGTGATTTGCGTCCTGAGAGAGCAGGTTGTTAGGAAGCAAGGCCTTGATGCAAGCTCGGCCCCTCGGGCATGCTCTGGCTCCCTTTCTGTTAATGCCACAAGGTATGATGTAGCCAGAATGGCAGCACCGTGCTGTTTGGATCCGGAAGCCACCCCGACTGGGACGCCAGTTAACCCTCTTTTCTTTATAAATTACATAGCTTTGGGTATTTGGTTACAACAACAAAACAGATTCAAGCAGGGGCAAAAGTGACCAGGGGAAAGTGGAGAAGGCACGGGTCACATAAAGAAAGTCAGCCCTGTGTGAATTTCGGCTTAATTTTCACTGAGCTCTGAGGGCCTGTGCAGGGTTGTAAGCATGGCTTACCTCAGAGGTCCCAATGGTTGCAATGCTGAAAAGAGACTCCAGAAGAAGCTGACCTGACGCTTAGAGAGCAGTTAGAAGGCTTCACCCGTTGTTCAGTGGAGAGATGGTGGTGGTAGTCATGGAGGTGATGAGAACTAGTCTGGCCTGGGCACGTTCTGCAGGTAGAGCCCACCTGAGTGTTGAAGGGTTGGATATGCGTGTGAGAGGAGCATCTATGAGATGATAGCCTAGAAATGCTTTGACATGGTAGGTTTTCAGTACACATTACCTTCCAACAGTGTGGGAAACAGGCTGAGTTGATATGTTCAAGGTCATACGCAGCAGTTAGAGGAATGAAGATAACAGAACCCAGGTCCCACTCAGGAAAGGACAGTGAACCAATGAGTGTAAACTTGGGCCCTGAATAGGTCAGTTCCTTTGCCTGGAGGCTAGCACATGTCCCCAGACAGGAAATTAAACACCAGCCCTCTCCTATCTCACAAACATCCCCTCTGTGGACCTTCCCCACTCTCTTGCTTAGCTAAGGAGTTCACAGCTCTGCTTTCTGAATGCAAGGACGCCAGACATCTCAAGCTGCTGCCACCACAGTTGACTGCAGACCCTCAACTGCAAGCCCAGAAAAGCCCTTCTCCCAAAAGTGTCAGCTCCCACGAGTTAAGGACGCAAATGGCACAACTACTGAGTCGTTCTTGTAGGGATAGCTGACCAAACCTCTAGCTCTGCCCACTCAGACCCCCTCAGGGCTTGGCCTAGATAACTTGAAGGGAATTTGAAGCTCATCTTCCTATGTTAACTTGTGAATGAATGCAGGTGGGCAGCATTGACTGCATGCAGTGAAGTGCACACTGCAATCTGAAATGTCTCAGTATTTTGGAAAAAAAAAAAAAAAAGCCATATTGCTTCCGGACCTTGATCAAGCATTCTTAGGTATCTCTGTTGCAAAGAAAGTTTTCTAAGTGGAATGAGAGACAGACTTTTCAGGTTGGTGATTAAAGGGGATGTGTGGGCTACAGTCAGCTTGGGAGATTTGAATAACTTAAACCGCCCAGGACTTTCAAAGGTGCTGTGATTGCCACTTGACTATATTTAGTTTTATTTGCTTTTTGGAAGAGATGAGGCAGCTGCAGCCTGTGTCTCCCTTGGCTTTCCCCAGATACCGTAAATGATGTTGGCAGCCACCCAGCTCCACCGCTCGTACAGTGAAATCCTATTCCTCCTTCTCTTGCCGCGTTTAATAAACTTCATCTAGAACAACTTCTTGTGCAGTGGCAAAACACGTCCTTACATAACGGACTATTTCAGGAGCAGGCTCTCTTGGGCTCTGATGCACACCCCACTTCCTTAGTGTTGTGATGAGGAACTGGTCTACCTCTGAGAAGAAATGAGTCCTGAGGTGAGAAGGGGTGAGGAGAGCCTCTGCACATAGAAGAGAGACATACGTCACTGGCCTCAGAAAAACCTAGTGGTCACTTTCCCCTCAAGAGAACAAAGGAAAACCATTTTACTACTACTACATGAGGCAGACAGGGACAAAATGTATGGTCTTCATGGACTGGCATGGCCACTCCATCCATCCAGGTGTGGGTTGTTAAAAGCGATTGCTCACTTGAGGTCATGTTCGGTGGGGCAGGGGCTTTTAGAATCTCCCTGGTCTGAATAGTTCATCACTGGGAGACACAGAGGAAGCAGTTCAGATCCAGGTCCAAAGAAGATTCAGAAGGGAAGGGTTCAGGGATGGAGAGATGGCTTAGTGGTTAAGGCATTTGCCTGCAAAGCCAAAGGACCCCGGTTCGATTCCCCAGGACCCACAGAAGCCAGTTGCCCAAAGGGGTGCACACATCTGGAGTTTGTTTGCAGTGGCTGAAGGCCCTGGTGCACCCATCCCCCCCCCTCTCTCTTATATAAATAAATAAGATATATTTTGAAAAAGAAAGGCAGTGTTCAGGAGCCAAGACAAGGTCGGGGATCAAGACAACCTAGCCATGGTTGGGTATGTGTCTCACCTGGGCTCTGGTGTGAGCTGTGCCATCAGAGAACCTGCAGCTCTAGCCTGAGAAGAAAGGGCTGTGCTTTACCCTAGACCCAGGCTTTGCCCCTTTGCATTCTTAGGGGCTTCTGGCTGTGGTAATAGTGCTTAAATTTTTTTTATTTATTCACTTAAGAGTGAGAGAGAGAGAATGGGTGAGCCAGGGTCTCTAGCCACTGTAAACAAACTCCAGACACATGCAGCACTTGTGCATCTGCCTTACCTGGGCCCTGGGGAATTGAACCTGGGTCCTTAATCTTAGCAGGCAAACACCTTAACTGCTAAGCCATCTCTGCAGCCCATAATGGTGGCCCTTAGGGTGCACAGTTGGGTTGGGTGTACAGCCGAATGGTACAGTAGAGCTTAGCATGTGTGAGGCCCGAGACCAATCCTCAGTGAACACAAAACGAAGCAATACTGGTTCCTGGGCCCCTGTCTCCAAGACTGGCTTCACTGGTCTGGGATGGGATCCAACATGGCAGGATTTCAGAATTCTTCAGGGGTTGGGATGTCAAAACAAGCCCAGAGAACCTTTGGTTCAAGAGCTACGGGCAGCCACAGATCTCCACGTCTGTGAAGAGGCTCCCACGGGAAGGTTGCTTAAGCAGAGGACTTTGCTGGGCTCCTGATCTCGAAGACCAGGGAGTTGTCACTCCGCACGCGGGAGTGACGAGCAAAGCCGGCCGCCCTCACCTGGGGGCTGCACACGTCATGGCTCTCCCTAAAACCTGGTGCCTGCTTGTCTGCAGCCACCTTCCACTCACGTCTGGAACTGTGCTTGGTAGGATGTGCTTAAGCTGCCAGCCATGAGATTCCCACAGGAAGGAGAAACCTTTGGCAAGCCAGGCAAGGGGCAGGAGGGTGGTGAGACGGTGGAGCAGTTCAGGGTGGGGTATTGATGGAGTCTGTGCACTGCGGCTGGTGACGGAGGAGAGACCCAGCCCCTAAAACGTACAGGAGTGCCATAAAGGCCTTCCACGTTGCAAACTGAAATCCCCTGGTGGCCTTGCACTTCTGAGCTCCTCCTCTGCCGTCTCCATTTTTAACATCCTTGGTTTTATTTTATTATTTTATTTTACAGTAGCTTAAGTGATGTTTGGAAAGTTCAATGTGTCTTTTTGTTTTCTGTCATACGGTGTCACTAAATATTAAACTTCCAGCACGTTCTTGCTTCACCCAAGAAGCAGGCATGCTTGTCCCCGACCTCGGTTCCATGTGCTGCTGACCTTTGCTGGGATCCTGGTGGCTGACGGGCTGACGTGGGAAGGAAGGGGGAACAGGGAGGAAAGCAGGTCTGCCTCGAGTCTTGATGTCTGCTCGTCTTTTCTCCCACCAGTCAAGAAGAAGGAGGTGCTGGTCAGAGCGGGCGAGTACATGGGCCAGCTGCTGGAACAGGCCTTCCTGCACTTCTTCGTCACAGCACGCGTCAGTGAGTCTGGGGACGTCCTGGCCAAGCAGAAGTCCACAGTGCTGACCATCCCCAAGGTCGTCATCAAGGTCAGTCTTGGCATCTCATCTTAGACAAGAGAGAAAGGCAAGGTGGTGAGTTAGACACCCGGCTGTGTGTGTGTGTGTGCGTGTGTGTGTGTGCTTGCCCTGCTCCAAAAACATAATGGAGCCAGGATCCTCCTGTTCTTTGAAAGAAGCAAGCCACCCTATATATAGTCACGTACATGTATCACTCCTCTTCTCTCCCAATTTAAATATATAGATGTGACTGCAGATATAAATATAACCTGTGGGTACAAACACACTTGTGGAGGAAGATAAAGATGTGTAATAGATGCAGAGACTCAGAACATTCTGTGTCTCCAGAGCAAAGTGGGTCAGGCACGAGAAGTGCCGGCCCCACCGCGTCTGCATTTCAGGCGTTAGCGCCACTCGCTGGGGCGTGACTGCAGTCAGATGTGCAAACTGAAGTGTGCAGCTGCATGTCAGCAGCCGTACAGACACAGTCAGAAGCAGCAGCCGGGTGAAAATATACTGGATTCCCAACCCTCCAGAAGGTTCCTTCCTGTCCATCATCAAGAAGCACACTTTTCTGATTTCTTTCATTGTTTTGTCCACTTGGAACTCGGCTTCAGTGGTGCCTCTCCTGGTCCCACTGAAAGTTTCTCCTCCAGCGTCTCAAGTGATTCTATAAGGGAAAGCTCAGAGGCCTGGGAATGGAAGGCAAAACCGGAAGCCGATATCTCCTGCTTCCCAGAGGCTCAGCACAGCTTCTGGTGGCTTCTCTAGTGAGCCCCATCCCTGAGACGCCTTCCTTCTAAGCAGGAGCCTCGGCATCCAGTAGCAACCATGGGGAATGACATCTGCTATCCTCATGCAGGCTTTAGAGACCTTCCCTAGTGTCTGAAGTGACTGACTGACTGGCCTAGATCCTTCTGAGCTGTCTTCCCCTAAAGTGATCAAATCAAAGTGGCTCTAAAGATGAGAGCAATGGGCAGGAGAGAGTGGGCCTTGTTTCTTATGAAGCTTCTGAGTCACTAGTAAAGCTAATGACTATAGTATGGCATCATAGTGACCCCTGTCCTTGGGGCTCTCACTGGGTTCTAGATGCTACCCTCAAAGCGTGTCACACACACACACACACACACACTCACACACCACTGCAGTCTCAAGGCAGGGAGTACAACATTTCCACTTTACACGTAAGAAAACTGAAAACAGAGAAGCTATATAACTTGTACAAGAGACAGGGCTCAAGGTTTGCTCACCCCACTGCTTCAACATGGTCTGGCCCTGTCTAGATGTCACACGAACCACCCCCAAACAAGGCTACTCAAAACTTGAGGACATATTATACCTGTTGAGAAGCAACGTTCCAGACCCTCCTCTCTAGGAAGACTTATGTCATCACATCTCATTGGCTCTTTGCCCTGGTCGCTGCCTGAGGACCCATCATGGGACTGTATAACACACCCGAGGAGCCAAAATACAAATGAGGGTGTCTGGACTATAGGGAGAATCTGAAACCAACGCCAACATGGAAGGGCACTAGGGTTGACCCTGAGGTGCTGTCATCCATGACATGACTCACTGGTTTGGGGCACAGAGGCCATGACAGCAGGAGCCATGCCGTGTCCCCACTGTCTTGTGTCAGGCCGTGCAAGCCTTCTCCAACTGCACAGCAAAGGCATTTGCCACTGTCTGGGTGACTGTGAAGCTCAGCCCTGAACCTTCCCACCAGAGGCAGGGCCCGAGCGCTCACCTCATTATGAAATGAAGACTTGCCCCTGCCCAGGTCTCAGGGGGAACCTTTCCAAGCTGTGAAGTGTTCGAGCCACAGCCAAAATAGAATTTAATTGTACCGCTGATAATAAGTCTCAGTGTGGAGGAAACGGAGCTCTTTGATCTTCTTGGGCATTATTAATTTGAAGGGTTATTTGTTAGTCATCTTCTAGGCTTATGTAAAGAGCAGTTGAACTCCCCAGGGCAGAATCAGAAACGTCTTATCCCACAAATCTGCAAACGCACACGTGGAAGGTGGACTTGAAAAGAAGCTGGTTCAGCTTGGCAGGGCTCGTTGGGTTTGAGTTGGTTTGGTTTCCATGAGAAAAGTAGAGGTGCTTTCTGGAATGAGCTCATCTTGAGTCAAGGCCACTGACAGTATGAGAGAGGAGGGAATCCTGGTGTCTGTCCCGTGCTAACTCTATTCAGGACAGGGTGACATGAGGCCACATAGCCTTAATCTTTGGCTTCCTTAATCCCAAGGAGAATCTAAATCCAAACAGGGGGCAGAGATTTTCCTGGGGACAGTACTATGTACCCTAAAAGCACTCAGGTGTCACCTGGCCGTAAGGGTCCCTGATTCCGGAAAACACTGCATAGTAGACTGGGGACCTGGGCCACTTCATCTACTGGACACATGAAATACAGAGCCATTCTCTTCATCCTGTGACTGGGCAGGGCTGGGCTGGGGAGCCTGAAAACAGCAAGGAAATAGGCATTGTGGAGGGAAGGAGAAAGGAAAAGACAGTTAAAAAAAAATAAAAGCAAAAACGTTATGTTGAAATAGTCCATGTGACAGCTCAAGGGATAAAGAGGGCACCAAATGCTGTAAAACTGTTATGTCCACCCTTAACGGCTGGGGAGAGGGCGGGGGCAGGGTTACTCAGTACGTATGTCCATGGATGCTAGGAAAATGGTAGAATCCTTTCTCCATCTCTTTGAACCTGGAATGGGCTCGTAGCAGTTTAAACCTTCCATAGTTGTGGTAGATGAATGTATCCAGATGTGGGTGAACCATTGTGCAGGGGTAGGGGTGGGGGCCACGTGACCCTCCAACCTCAGCCTATGGGCAGCAGGAGGAACAAGGCATTGGCAGCTGTGACTCATGAAGCATGGTGTTACTGAACGCTTCCTTGTAGTGTCTTATGTAAAACTCTCCACCACCCCACAAGGGGGTACGACCGTAACTTTCACTTCACAGAGGCCCAGAGAAGGTAGTTTGTGCTCAAAGCATGGTGATCAAAGGACCTGGAAGCAAATACGTGAGTTCAAAGCTGTTTTCTCAATGTGATGCCTTTGCATCCCTGGACAGTTCCTGAACCTCTCGTGGACTCTATTTCCTATCAGGATGGTAAAGGCAATGGGGATCTTCACCCACAAGCTTCCTTTCTTTGAATTTTTTTTTTTTTTTTACTGACAGTCTGCATACGTGAGTATAACATGAGGCAACCATGATCACACATGAACATGATGTAATTTGATCACAGTCCCCTCCTATTACCTTCTTTTGTTCCCCCTGCCCATCACCCTCCACTGAACCCCTTCTTCTCTCCCAGTACTCCCTCTTCTATTTTGATATCTAGTTTTCTGTCCTCCATCGTCATCCATGTTACAATGTTTGTGGGCCCAACATTGTGCGGGTCTTGCAGAGGTTATGACAGCAACTGTGAGGTCATGATGTAATGACCGTCTCATGCCTAGAAGGAGGTGTCCCAAAGTATGCCCCCATGCTCTGGCTCTTGCATTCTTTCCTCAGCCTCCTCTTCTCCAATGTTCCCTGAGCCTCGGACGACATGATAGGGATGTCTGAGTCAGCACAGAGCACTTGACTCGCTCACTCCCAGCACTCCGGTGAGTTCTGAGTGCCCCCAGTAGTTACTGTCCGTAGGCTTCTTGTACTGACTGAGCCACAAATTCTGATTCCCAGGTTACAATAAATACATATACCAATATGTCAGTGGCTCTTATTGGAATCGCTGTGTTCATACCTAACTGGCCCGTGACCACTTCAAGCCACTAGCCCAGTTATCTCTGAGTGCACAGGTAACCACTCGGCTGTGTACCTCTCAGCCTAAGTCTTCGGCAGGGGAGGTGTCACTTCAACCCCAGTGTGTGCATATTTCAGGGGAGGGAGAGCACAGGAACTTGAATGGAACATCAAGACTTAGGACGAGAAGGATAAGCGAGACTCTGTGGGTGGATGTTCTGCACATAGAGAACGGGTGGAGGGTCCATTCCAGGTACTGCAATAAAGCTTGGGCAAGGGCACAGTGAGGTACACAGTAGGAGTAGGGAGCAGCCAGAAATGGCTTTTTCTGGAGTAGAGGCTGGAAGCCAGGACTGAGTAATGGTGCACTGAGGAAAGCAGCTCTGGACCATTTTGAAGTAAGGCTTAGAGCTGTAGATGACAGCTGTGTAGTGGACGGTGTGAGTGAGGCTGCCACAGAGACTGCAGAACATGACAGAATGTGAGCACCGGCGGCCCTCCTAGGAGCTCTCCCCTCCTTCTCTTGCCTTCCAGGGCCCTCCAGTTCCTCCTTGGGAATAGAGTTGCCTGGAAACTAGCATCCACATATTCTCACCTATCTCCCTTTGAAGGGAGAATCTAGGCCAATCTGGGATGATGCTGGACACACCCATCTGAGTCCAAGGCGCCATCAGCCAGTGGTCAAATTTCTTCTATACCAACTAGTCCCATCTTGGAGTCCATTCATCTCTCTGGGTCAGGGTTAAATTTGTTCCCATTTAACTATTCCCAGCACCCATTATGCATGAGTCACAGTGTGTAATCCTCATATGTAAAATGGCAGGGAACGACGTTCATTAAACTTTAATGAGCACACGTCTCTTTTCCGGTGCTATCAAAATATTTTGATGAGGAAAGTATATTTTATTAGAAGCAGGCATAGAACTTTTCTCTGCCTCCCCATGTGTTGATTGTGGAAAGCTGCTTTAAGTCAGGGAAAGGCTTTCCAGCATTTGCTCTGTGAATGAGCAGCTGCTTTTTGGAGAACACAGGCCGCAGAGGGACTCTGCCTGGTCTTCAGACCACATAGAGGTTCACTGTGGGTATCTGGCCCACACTGTGCCACCAGCCATTTGATAAGCTTCTCCTCTTCTCAGTTAGCAATGACAGTTTGGTGGTCTTCCTGTCCTTGTGAAAATCAGCCACAGTGTCCCCCAGGAGGGGCAGCAGCCACTCTGTATAGGAAAGTAGAAAAGGTCAGTAGTTGCAGCACCGACCAGGACAGACCTCCAGGATCAAACTCCCACCCGTGAGCTAAGGACCACTTCACAGGTAAAACGGGGCCAATAATAATGGGTCACCTGGAAAGTGTGACTATTGACCCCTAAAGAAGTGTTAGGCACTTCCCCAGGGCAGGCTCCCACCAGGCCAGTACTCATACCAGGTGGACTGTCCACCTTGGCTGGGAGACAGACAGTGAGGAAGCCAAGTGCAGTCACTTGTCACGCACCATGTCCTGCCATCTGGTAGGAGATTCACCTCAGTGAGGGGAGGGCACCCTTCCTGGCACAGTTACCTCTGGCTCAGCCCCGTATTCACATCTCTTCTAGCTCTAGAAGCCCACATGGGGCTCCACGTTATGCTTCAACTGGAGTCTTTCATGAGATGCCCACAGTTCTCGCTGAGGTTAACCTTGGAGTCCTCAGATTCCTGGCTCTGCGTGTCTCAACTGTGAGGGACGGTTGCTACAGTGGGTGCTGGGGTCCCACTCTTCCAACATCCCGAACAATACGCTGCCTCTCAGAGGGCAAATGGAGCTTGGAATAACCACTTGGGATGCAGTCAGCCCCTGAGCCTCTTGACAGTGACTAGGGAACATGTGAGGCTCCATTTTGCTCTACAGGAGTGTAAATACCCCAAGCTTCTCATCAGGGAAGAGCCAGAAAGAAAGAAAGGCTGAGTGTTCTAATCATCCCTGAGCCCTGACCACTTTTCCTCTCTCTGACAAATACCTGAGATAAGTCAACTAAAAGGAGGAGAAGGTCATTTTGGTTCATAGTTTCAGAGGCTTCTGTCTATTGTCACTTGTCCCTGTTGCCTTGAACCTGAAACCAAGCAGTCCATCCTGACAGGGAATTGTAGTAGGGAAGAAACTTGTCTCACCGTGGCCTGAAAGCAAAGAGAAGAAGAAGCCAGGGACCCCATATTCTCTTCAATGGAGGGCACACCTCCATCGACCTAACCCCCTTCCACTATCACTCATATCCTAAAGTTCCAGCCATCTCCCAATCCTTTAACATAAGGGCCTCTGGGACACACTTAGGATCCAAACCATAAGACCAACTGTATCTGCAAGCAAGCACATTCTCTCTGCAGCTCCCCTGTGCGCACAGTGACTCTGCCCCAGACGCCAGGATCCAGCCCTGCTATTCAAGCAGGGGCCAAGCGCAGGGAACTCAGCAAGGAAGGGAGGGAGAGGGAGACAGCTAAGGAAGAAGGGAGGAGGCAGATGTCTCCACTCCGTGGTTCTCAGGCATGTCTCTACCCCCAGGAAACAGAAGCCATGTTACTGCCAAAGAAACATTACGGGTAAGGAGGGGCCGTGGTCACCAGGCAGTGCTCTTCCAGCTCTGCTTCAGATTCAGCAAAGGCGAGTACGCTTCACGTGCTCTGTCCTCTACCTGTTTTGTAGAATCATTCCACTAACTCCAAAAGATACTGACTTCCAAAGAGATTCCAGGGCTGGCTCAATGTCACAGGGTCAGTACCTGATACTCAAATCCTGAGTCCCTCCTGTGCTCACCTGGGAGAATGTCTCTTGAGTGTCCTCTCTCTCCTTCTCTCTTTCTCTCTCAAACATGCACACACACACACACACACACACACACACACACACACACCATAACTGTACCCCTCACATTGTTCCAATCTATGTGTGGAGAAGAAAATAAGAGATGTCTGTCTGTAAGGTCCTGCTGTGAGAGATCTGAGCAGGGTAAACCGGCTCAGCCCAGAAGACCCCAGGTGAGGGCCCTCAACCCATGGCCTTCTGTGCCCCCAGCGCTGACTGCAGCCACCCGTGGCTGCTGGTCAGGGGAAATCACCACCACAGAGTGAGACGGCGATGAGCTATGTCAGCAAAGACTGCAATCCGGAGGCTGAGCGCCCACAGCTCTGAGGTCACCCTCCCACCCTCCCCGCTGCACAGCTGCACAGCTGCATGCACTTGAGAAGGAAGGCTAGACATCACTGGCAACTGCAGCACCCAAGATGCAATTTGCTCTATTAACCTCCTGTTTGCTATGTTTTAAATCTTTTTTTTTAAGGCATACACACAAAGAAATGCCTCTAGAATAGCCAATCATATCTACCTGTCACGGAATTCCACTATGTGTGGGCCACTAGATATCTTTTTTTTAAATGATACCTGACTTTACCCTAAATAGAAAATCCTTTTATCATCCAGTAATATACTTCAAGGCCCCAAAGACACCTTGTCACATTTCATTCTGGTGTTGGAATGTAATTCTTTCCCATAAAGTCAAAAAGAAAGAAGTAGGTGGTGGATGTGTTTTCAGTTATAGTTCAGGGTCAGCTTATAATCTTTGTCAACGATGGCTTAGTGATAACACATAAAGCTTACACTGCAAATGATTCCAAGTGGATTTCAGAAAATAAAGAAGCTATTCCCACAAAAGTTGCTATTTTTAATCTGTCATCTGTCAGAGATCACAGTGTAGGTAGGTGTCTAAAAGCGAATGTTTTAGAGTTAGAAAGACCTAGATTTATTTCCGGGTTGGTTCTGCCAACTTATTGGCTCTATTTATCTTCTAAGTTTCACTTTCCTGCCAAGAGAATGGAGATAATCATAACGATGTCTACCTCCGAGACCATAGGTCTACAGGGCTCCAATAAGGCACTGTGCATAAAACGACTGGCAGAATGCTTGCATGCTAAGCAAGCACTAGCTGTACATTGTTGGTCTTGTTATTAGTATGAGGAAGAATCAAGATAGAGTCAGCTGGTGATCTGGTTCCAACCACATGTATGTCTCATCCTCTCTCTCATTACTGTGTGAACTCAAGCAAGTTACATAACTTCTCTGGGGCTCAGTTTCCTTGTCTTTAAAATGAAGACTCATAGTCTACCTCATAGGCTTGTAAAAATTAAATGAGTTTCTAGAACTTTCTACAACGAAAGAAATCACCTAAAGCCCACTGTCCAGTGCAGTGCTTGTTAGGCACATGGGACGCTACAGCCCTTAAAATGTGGAAAGTGCCACCAAAAAAACTGAAGTTTTTACTTCATTTCATCTTGATCCATTTGAATAGCCACATGTGGCTAGTGGCTATCATTTTGACCAGCACAGACCTTTACCCAGCCTGACCCCAGTGAAAGTCTTCGAATCGTTCAGTAAACGGCAAGCCACGTTGTCGGGCTGGGAGCAGCAGGCGCTCTGGGGCTGGTGAGCACTTTCAAAACAAGCAACTGCTTATTACCAGCAGTGACTGTGGGTGAGTAGGAGGGAAGAAATTCAATTTCCAGTCATACATGAAAGACATGATTGAAAGCACTTGAAATAAGGACTGTTAGGTGAATCTAATAAATTGTGTGAATCAAATTGCCTGCATAATTCATTCTCATTCTTTCTCGAACTTTTCCCTTCTTTCAGTTTCAGTGTGTGTGTGTGTGTGTGTGTGTGTGTGTGTGTGTGTGTGTGTGTGACTTTTCTGTTTGTCAAGGAATTAAAGTAGTTGCTCATGATCATGAAATGGTATAAAGGACCAGAACTCAGTGTGCCAATATTGATGAGTGGAAATGACCTTAGAAAGACATTGTATTACAGTTTGATTTTTAAAACAGACATTTTATCTTATTTTTTCTATTTTTATTATGTATTTATGTGCACATGATGTTAGGACAGACATGTGTACCACGGTGTACATATGGACATTGGGGGACAACCTAGAGGTGTTTTGTTCCTCTCTTTCCACCTTCTTGAGACAGAGTCTGACTTGCCCCTGCTGTTTTCAAGCTTCTAGATTCTCTTGGCTCTGTCTGCCATTGTCTCAGGCACATAAGGATTATAGATGTGTGCACCATTTTGCTGAGCCATCTCTTTGGCTCCGAAAACAGTTACTTTAAGTAGAATAATGAAACAACAGCATCACCAGATGTGTTGCAAAGTATACCATGTCTCTAAGCACAACCTGCACTTTATTCCTTTCTTGGGCACATGTGAGGAGGAAGGCCTCCTTAAGGGCAGTAAACGTGAACATTGTTCCCTGATCTAACCTTCTCTGGATTGTCTTAAGACTCCCTTTATTGGAAGCTTTATGGCAACAAGCAAAACAGAAATACAATGATGCAGATATGAAGTTGTTTGCACAGCAGTAAAGAATATGGAACTGTGCTTGACAGATGGCTCAGCAGTTAAGGCGCTTACCTGCAAAGTGTAAGATCCAGGCTTGATTCTCCAGGTCCCACGTAAGCCAGGTGCACAAGGTGGCACATTCATCTGGAGTTCATTTACAGTGGCTAGAGGCCCTAGTGTGCCCATTCTCTCTCTCTCTCTCTCTCTCTCTCTCTCTCTTTCATAAATAAATAAAAATAAATACTTTTTTAACAGAATAGGGAATTGCTTAGCACCCAGGAAGAATTCAATGCAAACAGACCCTTTGCCTCAAGTGATCATTGTTCTCCGTCTCATGGACACCGTGGCACCTCCTGAATGGGCCATAGGGAAAACGCCGTGTATAAGCTCCATTTTCCTCTAAGGAGCAGGAGAGACCTCTACTTAAATTTCCCAAGCAGGATTGTTAAACTTTGAACAGATTTTCATATTTGGGTCGCTTTCAATTTGTAAGATTCAGTATTTTCTCGAAGGTCAGAGATAAGAAGTTGAACCTTTGGTGCAGGAGACAAAATATCAGAAAATAGGCACTGAGCCTTAGTTAATGGACAAAGAAAGATGCCATGACCAAACAGGGTGTCACTTTTATCAATCACTTCTCCCAGCCTTCATTCATGTGGATATATACCAAACCAACTGTCCAGTGTTGAGATCATAGCTGGAAGCAAGCTGATTAGACAAGATGCATGGAATTAGCTGAGCTGTTGTCACCTAATGACCATATTCAGATCTGAAGTCTGTCCATTAGCACCACATACATAGGCCAGCTTGAGCATCTCTAGTCTGAGATCCCAAAGAACAATTTTTTTTTTTTTGAGCTTTGACATACCACTCAAAAAGTTTCAGAGTTTGAAATATTTCAGATTTTGAATTTTTGGCTTTGGGATGTACTGCTGGTGAAGTGTATACCACATTGTGCACCTGGCTTTATGTGGGTACTGGGGGACTGAACCCAGGTTGTTAGACTTTTTAGGCAAGTGCCTTAGCTGCTAAGCCATCTCACCAGCTCTGTTTCTTAATGTATAATTGTAAATGAACTCCAGATGCATGTGCTGTCTTGTGCATCTGACTTTACATGGGAATTGAGGTGAACTCAGGCCGTCAGGCTTTGTAAACAAGTGCCTTTAACCACTGAGCCATTGCTGTAGCCTTCAAAGGATATTGAACAATCCCTGGAGATACTTGTGGCTGTTGTCATTGGTGTGTGGGTGCTGCTGGCTAATGGCATCTAGTGGGTAGGTAGCAGGAATGCTGTTTAACATCCTACTTGGCATGGGACAGTACCCACAACCAAAATGTACCCATCCCAAAATGTCACTGGCACCTAGGTTGAGAAACTCTCATGTAGATGTGACTATAGTTTTGCCACAGTCTCAGACTAGGCTCAGCCATCCACACTCTGTGACCTCAAAGGCCATACAGGTAACTTCTGGCTCATGTGTTAACGTGCACGTTGGCCTCCTCCTCCCAAACTGAAACTTAATCACTCTCAATCTTGTCACCATGTCTCCTAATCCAACCTGACCCTCACCAATTTGCAATGCTCCCTTCCTTGTTGGTCTGCAGATCTCAGGACAACATATTTGGGGGTTGTTTGCATATTGCTGAGTTGTCTCTTCCAACTCTCTGGTTTTTGAATCCAAGCTCTTCCCTTAGAAATACTTGAACGTGAGTCCCATCGTAATCAGTGGCTTCAAATTTTAATGCAAGACACTTCTTTCATAAGTATAAAGTGCCAGCACCAATGATACTGCCCCAGAAAATAATTGTCTCCTCTTCTTCCTCTACTTTTTTTTTTTTTTTTTTTTTTTGGTTTTTTGAAGTAGAGGGGTCTTGCTCTAACCCAGGTTGGCTGGCCTCAAACTCACAGTGATCCTCCTACCTCAGCCTCAGAGCTGGGATTAAACGTATGCACAGCCGCGCTCGCTCGGCTTCTCTTCTAAGAGATGATCAAGGCATGAGTGTCTTCTAGCTGTGTGCCTTAAAGCAGATGGAAGTGCAGCCCTTGTCTATGGCCCTCCCAGCCTGAATGCATAAAACCTCATCAGAAATGCAGCCCTCCGGGAAAAATACGTGTGCACCAGGATTGTCACTGGGGCTGCTCGGGACCTCTGTGGTCTTAAAGTCCACTGTCACTACCATTCCAACAGTCGGCCCCGTCACTAGTGCCCCAGACCTCATCTCACCACCCACAATGCTCACGAAACGGAGCCGTGAATATAATAAGCATGGGAAACTGGCTGAAGGTTTCATTTTCTGATGTAGTTTTTTAAAGCCTAAAGACCTAAATGTAGTCACAAACCACCACTTAAAAAGCGAAACCATAAGATTTCACTCTTGACTGTAAAATCAGTGTACAGTTGTCCTCTTCTCTGGGCAACAGCCCCCCTCTTGATCTGCGTTCATGAGTGCTCGCATCTGTGTGTGTCCCCCTGTATTACATGCTGGCCAAAGGAACGTGGTGCAATAATGGCTTCTTCTTATACAGAAAACTCATGCAACCAGCAAATGCCATTTTTAAAAACAGTTCTCCTGCCAGCAATTTTTTTAAATTAATTATTTACTTATTTGCAAGCAGAGATATATCCAGAGAGAGAGAAAATGACCTCTAGCCACTGCAAATGAGCTTCAGATGCATGTGCCACTTTGTGCATATGGATTTATGTGGGTACCGAGGAATTGAACCCCAGTCATTAGACTTCTCAGGCAAGCGCCTTAACCACTGAGTCGTTTCTCCAGCCCCAGCAGCAATTATCTATCGGGCATGGGCTAGATATTGGGAGTCGAAAGTAGCACTGACACTCCAAAACAAAGAGGCCTGAGCTCCAATGTGTTTTAGTCTTTTGAGACCCCACAAGCTGCTTTGTGTTACTTCATTCCACCCTTGTCTTACTGCAGAAGAACCATCATCATCATCATCAGTGTTTTGTTCTCACGTGATTCAGGTCTTACACAGACCTACCCATTTGTCACACTTAGCAGCAAACAAATCCCATCGCCCCTTGGCCATTTTTCAGTTCATTGATTTTGTTTGGGAAAACCTTCTAAGTGTGCAACAACCAGTAAGCACAGCATAAGGGATAATGAGATCTGTGTAGTGTTCTATATGTGTTGTCCCCATACAAATCTAAGTCCTATTTTACAGACAAGGAAACCAAGTCTCTCGATTCTCAGAAGCATAAACAGACAATAAATACACAGAAAATGTTCAGCATTTTTAGCCATGAGTGAAATACAAATCAAAACTACATTGAGATCCCATCTCACCTCAGTCAAAATGGCTGTCGTTAAACAAAAACACACAGGAAATGTTGATGGGGATTGTCAGGAGGAACATTTTTACACTGTTGGCGGGAATGTAAACTGCTGCAGCCACTATGGAAATCAGTGTAAAACAATATTAGAGCTACCACATGACCCAGCTCCACTACCCCCAGGCCTGTATCTGAAAGGCATCTACACTAGAGATACTTGCACATCCATGTTTCTTACAGCACTGCTCACAATAGCAATGTTGTGGAACCACCAGCCTAGGTGCCTATCAATACGTGTATACATAAAGAAAAATGTGGTACATATTGAGTTTTATTCTTCCATAAGAAAGAAGGATATTATGCGAACTTCAGGATCATAGGACTGGAGGTCATCGTATTAAGTAAAATAAATCAGTACAAGCACTGTACATCCTTGACCACACGAGGAGTCTAGATGTTTTTATTTTTTAAGCTTATTTATTTACTTAGTGTGAGAGATTTAGAAAGAGGGAGGGAGGGAGGGAGAAAGAGAGAGGAGAGAGAATGGGCGAGCCAGGGCCTTCCGCTACTGTAAACAAACTCCAAACACATGCACCACCTTGTGCATCTGGCTTATGTGGGTTCTGGGAAATCGAATCTGGGTCCTTTGGCTTTGCAGGCAAGTGCCTTAACCACTAAGCCATCTCTCCAGCCCAGGAGTCTGTCTGTATGGGTTTTTTTTTGGTTTGGTCTTTTTTTTTTTTTTTTTTTTTTTTTGGTTTTTCGAGTTAGGGTCTCACTCTAGCTCAGGCTCACCTGAAATTCACTCTGTAGTCTCAGGGTGGCCTTGAATTCACAGCGATCCTCCTACCTCTGCCTCCCGAGTACTGGGATTAAAGGTGTGTGTCACTACGCCCAACTTAGTCTGTATGTTTTTAAAGCTCATGAAGTAGAAAGGAAACTATTTGGAAAGAGGAAGGTGAACAGCGGGAGGAAGAGGGGCAACACGAAAGTATAAAGTAAGTGTGTGTATGAAATTAGATGCATGTGTGAAAATGTCATAATGAAACCTTTTATTTTTGTATAATTAACATGGGCTAATAACAATGGAGAAAAACAATAAAGAAAATAGCAAGTTTGAGCTAGTTACCCGAGAACACACTACTAGTAAATGTCACCACTGATATCAAACTCTGGTTGTCACATGAGATGCTTTGCCAAACGCCTGCAGATTTGAGAGTTCTTATGGGTGAAGTCCCCCACAGGAGTCTCACATCCTACCCTCCTGAACTCATTTATGGCTGCAAATGAAGTTTCCTGTCCTAAGTTTAGTGTGCAAGTTCAATAGCAAGAACTCTCCTTAGCTTTCTTTCTAACATGTCTACAGTCGAAGGTGTGATCTCCTTGGAGCATTTCTGCCTCTTGACTCCAAGAATCAGACAGGAAACTGGAGTTCTTTCCAGAAGCAGAGTTCACTCGTCCACCCTCAGGGAGGAGGTCGCTGGCTCCCCAGGATGTGCTCCCACCTCTGCTGACAGCGCAGCCCGTGGGCCCAGCTATTCACCTCAGCTCTCATTCAAACAGTTCTATAGTTATGAAAGGACTGCAATTATGATTAGTTGTTTCCCATCTTTCCCTCAATAGGACCCCCACCCCCCCCCGCCGTCGAAGCACTAGGCCTCCTCTTCTCCTTCTCACAGGGCTATGTTGCCCACGGGTAACTGTACTGTGAGAGGTTAGCAACAGTGAGCGACGTGCGGGCTGGCTGAGGAGATGGGAGCAGCAAGGTGGCTGATGAACTGTGCTGTCTTTTGGCTTGTGTCACAGGTTCGAGGCACTGCCATGGTTGGTTCTGATATAGTCGTGACCGTTGAGTTCACCAACCCTTTAAAGGAAACACTGCAAAACGTTTGGATTCATCTGGATGGTCCTGGAGTGACCAGACCCAAGAGGAAGATGTTCCAGTAAGTGCTGGGAGCAGACGGGCTCTGTGGGAAGCACCTTCCTTCTCTCTTCCTCCCCCCCAACACACCCCTAATCCTATGTGAAAATATCCAACAAGCTGCCACCCCCTCTGGGTCATTTCTGCACAGTGTGAGTTAAGATAAAAATAGGGATAGTTTGACCAGCATTCCATCACCTAACGATTCACACTACTGAGGTAAGGTAAGTGCAGGAACCTGGGGCCTTCAGTGATTGACCTGTTTGCCCCTCTGTTACAGTATTTATGAATGCGGTCATAGTTATAACTCAAGGTGGCTAACTCTACAATTCACATGCTGATCACTTGCCACACTGCCTCCTCAGATATGGGTCCAGTGAGTACTCACTGAGTCAGATGTGATGCTCCTTATATTCATCCCTTCTTTCCAACTCCTCCTCTAGGAAGTTCCCAATCCCTGCTTAGCACTGCTGTCCTCAGTTGCTGTTCTTTTAGTTGGGCCTAAAGAGCTCAAGACTTGTTTCCTTCCTGGGAGCCAAAGCCCACCCCAAGTTGTATGGTAATATGAATGGACCTCAGCCTCTCCTATACCGGTATGGTCAGATTGTGCCCCCCTCCCAGCCTGTCTCTGTGGCTTCTGTTGACATAGAGGCATTCAACACACGGCAAGGTATCTGTAATTGTAGAAGTATGCCTATTTTCCATCTCTCTGTCTCACTAATCTTTCTAATCATTTGACTGAAACAAAGTAAGGCCCACGTCTCTCCGTCTGGTGGCCTGAAAATGTTTGCGATCCTCTCTTTCCTCTTCCTTGTGTCTTCTATAGGGGACCAGATACCCACGTGACTTGCCTCTGAAGTGGTTTTCCCTCCCTCCTGCCTCCCTCTGCACAGGCCCCAGTTTGTCAGTGCTCCTCTTAAAGTGTGACATCCAGAATGGAGCCCAATCTTTGAGGCTTATTACTTTCATTTCTACCACAAATAAGTCCCTGTCAGCATCAATCAATCTAGCGCATTTCCTGGGGGTGACCTTCTAAGGCATAGCAAAGGAAAGGAAGGACTTTGAAAAGCACCTTATGACCCAATAGGCTAGGAATTTTCCCAGCGCCCTTTATGGAAGTCAGCCCACTCCAAAAGCTGTCGGACACCAGCACGGCCGGCCTCACTGTGAACCTTTTGTGCACGCCTTCATCGCTTACACGAAGGCTCCCTGCCTTTCTGTCCAGCTGCAGGGCTCAGCTTCTGCACTCCCACATTCAAGAGAGGCCATCTTGCAGACGCGATACACAACAGAAAAAACAATTTGAGTGGCTTAAAAAAAATGCAAGCATTACACATAACAATCTCCCTGTGCTAATAAGAAGTTTCAGGGGGGAAAAGAATTAAATTAAAAATCAAGCCCAGCCAAGGAAGAGGTCAATAGCAAGAGCCCCGCTTTCGTCGGAAACGAGAGTCTCCCTCACCCGTCCTCGCACCTTCCCACTCAAATCACATGCAGGCATCACTCAGGCAAAGTGAAACACGTTTTTTCTTCCAAACAGCCCCCTGCTGTATCCAATTTTAATTTCTCAAGTAGTAACCCTGCAAGCTTGTCTAACAGTCCCAGAAACTCCCACGACATTTACACTGTGACTAAATCCCACCTTGATGGAGACCAGCACATCTGCACTACGTGGATAAGTGACCCCAAAGGCCCACGTGTAAAAGGCTAAACCCCAAAGTGCTGGTTTAGGAAGAAGCTACGGGCCTTTAAGAGATGGAGCCTAGCAGGAAGTTCTCTCCTTCCTGGCTTAATGCAATTT
Source organism: Dipus sagitta (assembly GCA_036346955.1). NCBI lineage: Eukaryota > Metazoa > Chordata > Mammalia > Rodentia > Dipodidae > Dipus > Dipus sagitta. Next base: position 65,561,211 of record CM070786.1, read on the forward strand.
ATGTCACCCTCACTTGAGGTTCAAACTCATGGGGCCACACATTCCAGCACTTGACCCTTCAGAGCTGTGAGCCTAAATGATCCTTTTTATTTCATAAGTGGTCTGTGTCCATCAGCTTGTTACAGTGATGAAAAGCTGACTAATATAGCATTAAAAAGGGACACTGTGCCTTTAACATCCCAGGACTCAAAGTGCATGAAATCTCAGGATGCTTTGCCTTTTGTGAATGTCTGATGTTTCATGATCAAAGTAGTGTGAATCAGGGAAGGGATGGGTGAAGCCAGTCTCTACATGCACACAGGAAGGTATCCTGACTACACACTTAGTACCAACAACGTACAAGTCTACAGTGGAGAATCCATAGATGGAATCTAGGCTCTCTTGTTCACCAGGTGAGGGTGTTACAGTAGACGTGCCACTGACTGGGTGGCTTAAACAACAAACTGTGTCACTCACAGTTCTAGATTCTGGGAACCCACGATCAAGGAGCCAGTTGACTGACACACAGTGTGGCTGACACACAGCTGTCTCCTTACATTGTCCTCTCGTGGTGGAGTGAGAAGAGGAAAGGAAGGACAGGAGTCCTGTTTCTCCTCTCCTGAGGTCCCTACTCTCATGCCTCACCTAGTCAATTACTTCCCAGAAGCTCTGTCTCTCAGTACCATCCCTTAGGGGGTGCAGATACAAAGGATGAATTTTGGAAGACATGAATATTCATCAGAGTCCTCAATCTCTAATGACAACTCAGATCCAGGGTATAATCACCCTCAGATAAGGGAATCATTATTTCTCAGAGACAGTCATAAATTGAGGTAAAAAGGGGTGTCTGAAAGAAAATGTTTTTCTCTATACTTGGTTTGGGTCTCTCTCTATTTCCTCCTGCCTTTGGCATACACCTTTGTAACCAAGACCTGAACCATGTAGCACCCACTTTCATAAAAAGCTACTATTACAACAAACTGCAACCGTCTCCAGGTTGTTTTCTGATTATCCACAAGGTCAGGTGAGTAGAAACATTACCCTGTGCTTAGTGTTGCGGAAATCTCGCCTTGAAGTGCAGATCAACAGAAGAGCTGGGGCCCTGCATGGTGCATTCATAGAATCCAAACGCAGTATTCTCAACAGTAGGGCATCGCCCCTTCCCATCCACCCACCCATCCACCCATCCACCCACCGGACCTCTTACCACATGATGTCTAACAGCTAAGAGGTCTCCAGGCTATGACAGAGTGCGCTGGAAAGCAGGAGGTGACCAACGAGGAACAGGAGCCAGGAATGACAAGGCAGTGTGATCTCAGTCCTGCCAGCAACATGGTTTACTGTCCTGCTCCCCACCCACTACCTAGGGCCTGCATCAAATTCTCAGAGGTCCTGCTTCCACAAAGTCTTAACTTTTAACTTTCTACTCTTGATAATTCAAGACTCTTAATCAATCATCTTCTACATATGTTTTTTGTCATTTAAAGTGATCAGGTTCAGTGAGTTATTTCAAGGAAGAAAAAAAAAAAATTCCCCGACTTCAGGACCTGAGTTTAAGCTCTAAGTGTGGAAAGTGGGATAGAAGCGAAGAGCTGGGCAGAGGACAAACCACAACTCGTGGGGAGCTGCAGTTTGCTATAAAAGTAGTCCCGTCAGCCTGTGTGCCTTCTAGATGATGAACGGAGGTGTATCCTAGTGACTCGGCACATTCCTGGGAATCATTCATCACAGTGTCCATCCCTAGGAAATACGGTTGTCCCAATATTACTCCACTTGTACTTACTTCCCTCCTCCTGTTGTGTATTTACCTGCTGGTAAGATGACAGACAGTGTGAGCCTTCGGGCCTGAGTACTTTCCTTGGCGCGTATATATGAGCGAGAGCAAAGGAGGAAGCAAAGCTCCTCACTGAGTCTCTGGTTGGGGTACCTGCCTGCAGCACCCCATTCTCTGATACATCCTCAAGCAGGCTTTTTGCATTTTGCTCAGTGGGAAACCGGAATGAATGGATCCAGACAAGAAAATAGCAGAGCATTTTGAAATAAATACCTTAAAGTCACATTCATATTGAATAGATCGCTGTAAATTAAAAGACTGACTCCCTGGACACAGGCAGGATGAACTCTTAAATGATGTGGCAGAGTTTAGGCTGAGTGAACAACAACCCCCAAGGCGGAGATGACCATGGTAATGACAAGTATCATGTTTCTAACATCTCTTGTCACTCACCATGTCTTGCTCCGCCCTCTTTTTTAAATTTTTATTTACTTATTAGAGACAGAGAGAGGGAGGGAAAGAGAGAGTGAGAATGGGTGTGCCAGGGCCTCTAGCCACTACAAAGGAACTCCAGACTCATGAGCTACCATGTGCATCTGGCTTACATAGGACCTGGAAAATCGAACCTGGGTCTTGAGGCTTTGCAGGCAAGCACCCTAACTACTAAGCCATCTCTCCAGCCCATCCCCTCTTCTTTTTAATATTAAACAGTGCACAGCTTTTCTAAGTAAAGAAAACAATCATGAAGCTAATGTTTCTCTAACTTTGAATCATAAAATCAATCTGAAAATATGTATATAAACTATATGTATGCTTCATTTGGTTTCTACGTGACTGATTGAAATAACTGAGAGACGCATTTAGAAGGAACCAACATAAAGAAAATAATTAGCAGCCAGCCATAATGGCACACGCCTTTAATCCCAGCACTCGGGAGGCAGAGGTAGGAGGATCACCGCAAGTTCAAGGCTACCCTGAGACTACATAATGAATTCTAGGTCAGCCTGGGCTAGAGTGAGACCCTATGTTGCAAAAAGAAAAAAAGAAAGAAAGAAGAAACTAATTAGCAAAGACAAAATTTAGAGATTTTAGATGGCCAGAGTGAAAGGCAATGCCTACGGTGCAGAGACCACCCCCCCCCCCCCGGGCTTTTCCCTGCAGGCCGTACATGGAGGAGGACAGAGCGCCTTCCTGTCCAGCACCTGCACTTCTGAGATTTGCGGGCATTAGTCACTTGTCCCATTACAACGATGCAGTGCCTGACAGAAGCAACTTAAAGGTGGAGGTTTTATCTTGGCTCACAGTTTGAGGATGTACTTTGTTGTTCAGGGAAGGCAGGGCTCGGTGGCTCAGTTCGTGGCCTTGGGAGTTTGTGGCTAAGGCTTCTCACCCTGCTGTCACCGTGTAACAAATACGGGATCCGGTACAACCAACGTGTCAGCTGCTCATACTTTCTGAATTGCATTCATGCCATATCCTGTCTTAGGCTCTTTTCTAAGATTATCCCATTCAATTCTCACAGCAGTTCCATGGGCTAACTACTGCATGAGTCCCATTTCAAAGATAAGAAAACTGAGGCCTAAGCAACTACCTAAGGTCACATATCTACCAAGTGAGAGCGCCAAGTGTTGAGCCCAATCCAAGGACCCTGTAACCCATTACAGAATATTTCATGCACACACCAAGCATTGCATATTGTTGAGATAATGGTGTGTGATTTTTAAATGATTACATTAATTCCAATTTTCTTTTCTTTCCATTTTTAAATTTTGTTATTTATTTGCAAGAGAAAGAGGGAATATGAGTTCACCAGGGCCTCTAACACTGCAAACTCCAGACACAAGCACAACTTTGCACGACTGTGAAGCTCCATTTGACAGTTGGCTATGACCACAAGATAAGTCCCACACATAATACTGTTCATTGTGAAACCAAGCCATGAGCAAAACCAGTTTGACTTGGTATTCTTATAGACTCAGCTCTCATTTTTCACAACATTGAGGTACACACAAGTATTAAGTGTTTACAGAGGCTTCAGGTCTCCAAATCCACTGGAATGCAGATGTCACGTGTCCCCATTTAAGTGTCCACTGTTGTGACTGAGTTATTTTAGAGCAAGCTCTATGCAGCAGTAGACCCCGTATCAGACCTTGCTGGTCTGTCTCCAACTGGAAGCAGCTAGTTTTTTGTTTATGTTTTTTGTTGTTGTTGTTGTTTATTTTATTATATTATTATTGGGTTTTTCTTTCTGAAGGGCAGGTTGTGTCATGATCCTTTGTTTTGCTTCCCAGTGTTCAGATTTTCATGAAAATCACAATAACCTGAACTCTCTTAGCAGGATTCATGATGTAGAAAAAATATACAATGCAGTGTGCCTCCATTTCCAGCTCCTCCATTCTCTGGTCCAGGCTCAGAAACAAAGGTTTCTCTTGGCTTCTTATACATTCATCTCTAAACTGAGATATTCAGGGACTGGTGATGGTTAGAGGTGCTTTCTTGGAAAGCCTAATGACCTGGGTTCAAGGCCACAGCACCCACATAAAGCCAAATGCACAAAAGGGCACATGTTGCTGGAGTTTGCAGTGGAGGCCCTGGCACACCCATACTCTCTCTCTCTCTCTCTCTCTCTCTCTCTCTCTCACTCTCAAATAAATAAACAAAAATGATAAATACAATAAAATGGGATGTTGGATTAAGTGATTTCTGACATGCTGTGCCACTGAGACTCCATGAAAACAGTCACATAGTCAGGTCCCCTTTTCTCTCATATTTCCAAGATACTTGCGGTGGTCTTGACTCATCTTCCCCTCTCTCTGAAAAGACTGCCCTGGTTTCCATGCTGGGCAACCTAATATGTGCCATCCCCAAGGTCAGAGAGCCAGCGCCATGAATCTTGCATGTGCAGCTCTTGTAGGAAGCTCTTCTTGCTCAACCAAAGGGCATCTACCTTTACTGAGGAATGGAACCCAAGACAGAAGCATGGTAGTTATAAACGGCATCTTGTGGGGAATATCATAGGAAACACACAGAGTAGGGCATGGAACTCTAGAAACGTGGGTCACACTCACGGCTGCCCATTTTCTAACAATCCCTTCTTGGAAATGTGACCACACTGGTCTCAGCACTGCCCACACGGAGGAACTTGTCTATGCCCTCCTCCCGGGCATAGGTCAGAGGGAGTGTGAGACGCGCCACAGAGGCCCATGTATCCCAGCCCGACTGACGGCCGTCACCCCCGGAGTAGGCTTATCCTGGAGACTTGGGGAAAGCTCGGAGAATGGCCTGTGGAGGAAGAAGAGAACCCCAGGAGCATGAAATGCCCCCCAACTGCCAGGATAGCTCAAGGCACTAGCAACAAGCAAGCAGCAGAAGACAGCCAGTGGGAGGTCAGCCTAGACTGTTGAACTCCAGAGAGTGAAGAGTCTGGACATCAGGGGCAGCAGGTGTCTCATGTCCACATGTTAGACCTTGGAACAAGGTTCATCCCAAGGAGCCTAGAAGGACTTGTGAGAGCATCCAGGTCTCAGCAAGGCTGCTAAGGGCTCAGGTAGGACTCTAATCCCAGGAGAGAAGTAAGAGGGGTAAAAGTGAGACGAGGCAGAAGGGAAATCCCACAGACAAGGCTACTTCAGGGTATGCTTGGGGCCAAAGTAGAGTTCATGTCTGTGGGGGTCTCACTCCTGCTCCTGGTATTTTCTGGGTGGTCAGAGGATATAGGCAGGTGAAATGGACTTCTGGGACTATTGGTGACCAGCTCTGTACAACCTTACGTAGGGACAACATTAAGGCCATGACTTGCTGAGCCAGCCAACCAGACTGAGAGACCAACCAGGTGGCCACCACAAGCTGAGAGAGGGACAAGTGTCTCGGGCAAGGGGCACCATGGCTGTCGGCCCAGCTGGGAAGCTCGCGCACCAACCTCTCCTCTCCTTTCCTTTCTTTCAGTGAAATCCAGCCCAACGCTACTGTGGAGTGGGAAGAAGTATGTCGGCCCTGGGTGTCTGGCCCTCGGAAGTTGATAGCCAGCATGACCAGTGACACCCTGAGACACGTGTACGGCGAGCTGGACCTACAGATTCAAAGACGACCCTCCGCGTAAATGCCCAGGAGGCTGGGACGGTTCTGCGCTCTCCGCTTCTTGCAGTGCCCGCTAAGGAAATGCAAACGCAGAAGTAGCTAGCTCTTGCTTTGCCTGGAGAACGAAGGCTCTGGCAGGCTCCACTCTGGGAATGCTCTGCATTTCTAAGACATGCTTTCTCAGGCCCAGGCTAGAGGACGAGGAAGTTAGTTTTAAATCGCTCCATTTTCCAAAGGATTCTGAGCATTAGCTTTAATTATTAAGCTCTCACGGCTCATAAGAGTAGAAGTCATCATTTATCATTGCAAATTGTCCAGCTCCATGTACGAGAGGGCTTCCCTGAGCTGCGGCATGTGCTCAGTAGCTGGCCTCATTTAAGACTTCTGCTTCCCTACTCAGCCTTTTTGGGATCACATACTCCCCAGAAGGGAGGGAAACATGTGACTGGATCCTTAGAATGCTCTGCCTCTTTCTTGGAATCAGGTCCTAGCCTCCGTGTTAGAATTTTTTTTCCCTGGGAAATTAAGCACAACATCATTTTTCTTCCTGGCAAAGCCAGGGAAAGGTCTTTTGTCTTGCACCTGCAGCCAAGCAACTGGCTGCCAACACACAGATTACCTTGTGAGGAGATGTGGCCCCACATTAACAAATTGCATTTGTGGGGAACATAATCACCTAAGAGGCGCTAAGAGAGCAGGTGCAGTCCTCAGGTCTATTAAATAATGAAGCTTTATGGTGTAGTTTACAGGTGTCACACAGTGGCCTGATGGGCAGGAGAAAATAGCCCTTTTTAACCCTTTGTGAGAAGCAGAACTAGACCATGGGGAGGCTGGTTTTGGACCAGAGGAACGAAGAGTTTCTCTCCTTAAGGGGTGTGAGCACTTCACCCGTCCCTGTAGGATCATCTTCTTGGCACAGTGACACAGGCCCAGGTTGCTTTTGTTTCTTTCAGATAAATAGAGCTAGCTGGGGCAATGGAAAGGTGTCTGTGGAAGGACAGGCAAGCCCTGATTCCCTCTCTCCTTTATAGTCCCCATGTTGAGACCTCACCTCAACGCTCAGGCATCGAAAGGTAACATGGACTTGGCCTTGCAAACAGCAGTGCCAGTTCTCAGCCAAGGACAGGGGCTGCCACGTCCTTTGCACATGGCTCCAACACACAAGGCCACGGGGTCTTACTTACAAGGGAGACTGAGAGTCAAAATTTCCCATTGAATTGCCTGGGGTGTGGTTTTACATAGATTATGATTCTTAGAGGAGAAAACAAAGACCTACAGAGTGGAAAGAAATTTGGGATGGGGTGGGCAGGAGGTGTCAGAGTAAAATGCTCTGGTCTGTGTAACTATGCTCTTTGAGAGAGTCCCCAACCCCTCTACAGGTATATTACACAAAGCTCCATGAAGTCATCGCCTAGCATTTGCCAAGCCTTTCAGTGTACAATTATAAAATGGAATGCATTTTGCTAGACTGTTAAACTAGCTTAAACTAGTGTATTGTTATTAGTGGGATTGCAATGGATGCTTGAAATAAAGTTACTCTGATTACATTTGCATCTGCACAGAAACGAATGCTGCTAATTTTAAACACTGCACATGACGAACCACAACGGCCAGAAACACCTATCCTCCTGGTGCAGTGGACAGTGAGCCCTGCACAGGATGATGTGCATGTGTCCCTTAACTGAAACGGGTCTGATAGGTATTGATGACACCATTAGCTTTCCTTGCCTGCACTCCGCATTTGGTTAACCACATTCACTGAAGGAGGAAATTTGCATATTTACTTTAAAAAATCAACCTCCGGAAATTGATAATAATTCATCAATGTTTTCTCATGAACAATCCCATGAAACAGTATGGTGAGTCAGCAGGCAGCCAGCAAGGAGCTCTGTCATGGTGTTAGAACAGGGGAAAGAAATACACAGCAAGTACGTATAGGCGTTCCCGTTGCCACAGTAGACCCCATGAACAACTGAAGCTCACACAGGGCTTCCCAATCCTTCTCAACCCCATCTGACCGGTGGTTGACAGTGAAGATGAAAGCTACCCATCATGCTTACCTTATAGCTAACCCATCCCCTTTGACAGCTGGGGTTTCATACTGCATGATAATTCTGTAGTTTGGATATTCAGGATCTCCCAAAGGCCCCTGCGGTAAAGGCTTAGCCTGCTGAACAGTGCTACTGAGAGGTGGCAGAGCCTTTGGGAGGTGGAGCCCAGCCACCAGCCTTCAGGTCACTGCAGGGGATAATTACACTCCGGCCTCTTGGTTTTCTCTCATTCACTTCCTGCCCATGAGATGGGTGGCTCTGCTCTATCATCTGCCCTGAACCATTATTTACTGCCTCATCATGCGCTCAAAAACCGTAAGACCAATCAAACTTAGACTGGAATTTCTGAGGTGTGAGCAAAATAAGACTTGTCTCGTTATAACTTATCTCAGCTACGTGTTCCAGTATTTCAAACTGGGCAAACACAAGTTGCGTCCATCACAGAAATGTGTCAGCAATGCTAACAAGCCATGTGTTGTCAGCTAGCAGCAGGGACTGCGTTCTAGCTCCTTCCTGTCTGTGTTCATACTTGACAACTTCGAACAAATCATTCTTAGTGTTTAGAGCCATGAGGCAAAGAGGGGTAACAATGCTATGTCTCCACACGATTCTTCTAGGGCATATTTCAAACAAACCCTAATAACACTTCCAAAACAAAACCACTCACAAAAACTTACAGGTAGATACAAATTGACATTTGAAGAAGTGTGATAGATAGATAGATGATAGATAGAGAGAGAGAGAGAGAGAGAGAGTAGAGAGAGATAATAGAAAGATAAATGGCCTGGAGAGGTGGCTTAGCAGTTAAAGTGCTTGCCTGCAAAGCCTAAGGACCCAGGTTTGACTCCCCAGCATCCACATAAGCCAAATGCACAAAGTGGCGCATGTGTCTGGAAGTCATTTGTAGTGACTGGAGGCCCTGGCCTGCCCATTCTGTTACTCTATCTGCCTCTTTCTCTTGCTTAAATAAATAAATAAAATTTCTTTAAAAGACAGATAATAGGTGATGGGTGGATGGATTGGTAGATGAATTGCTAGATAGGCAATAGATTTTTTTTCAAATACATCACATCAGTTTTGTAAAGGAAGTAAATAGAACTGTTTCCCACCTGCTAAGGAGGAACCCGATAAGGCCTGTGTATCATGGCAGACGAAGCTGGGATAAGAGCAGGCAGTGCCTAACACACTCTGGTTTCACAATAACCATGTGCAGCACAGTTTCAGTGTCTTGTTTCCTCAAGGATCTACAAATGCTGGCTGAAGAGTGACTTCATGACTCTTTGAAGAGCTGCAGAATTACACCAAAATATGGACACATTCATAATAGGAATGTGGGGAGGAATGCAGTTGGAGTCACTGTCAATCAAAAATCACAAATCCGGGCCGGAAAGATGGCTTAGTGGTTAAGGCATTTGCCTGCAAAGCCAAAGGACCTTGGTTCAGTTCCCCAGGACCCACGAAAGCCAGATGCACTCTCTCTCTCAAATAACTAGATAATTTTTAAAAATCACAAAATCCAGGGCTAGGCAAATGGCTCAATTACACACACTTGCTCGCCCACCTGCCAGCCTGAGCTCCATTCCCCAGCACCTAGGTAAAGCATATGCTCAAAGTGGTACATGCATCTGGAGTCATTTGCAGTGGAAAGCGGCCCTGCAGCACTCTTTGCTTCTCTCTCTCTCTCTCTCTCTCTTTCTTTTTCTCTCTCTCTCACTCTCCTTGCAAAAGAATCATAATAATTGGAGACACTGAAAGCTTCTACTTCTTGTCTCACAGCCCTGGGTTTTGGGGTAAAAATGGAACTGCTCTGTGAGAGACATTCTGGAAAAGCCACCTGTAGACACTCCAGTCACATTAGCTAAACTCAGCCTTCCAGCTATGGCCATCAAGTCAGTAGACATAACAGAGAAATCATCCCGGGCCCTCTAGGCAACCCATCTGCCAATGCATGCAACTAAGTGACCTCATTTGATGCCACTTAAATCAGAAGAATCACCCTGCCAGGATTTGCCCCAATTCCTCTCTACCAGTTCATGAGGTAGGCAAAATCATTTCTTTTAACGCCACTGAGCTCTGTGAAGGTTTGTCATGCCGTAAGACAACCCCAAAGCACGTTTGGCTGACACTCTCGGGGCAAAGTGACTAAAGTTTTGCTTTGCTTTATTTTTAAGAGCGTGTGTGTGTGTGTGTGTGTGTGTGTGTGTGTGTGTGTTTACATGCAGGTGCACGTCTGTGAGGATCACTGCATGTGTGAACAAAGGCAAGAGGACAGCGTTGGGTGCCATCTTCAGAAAGGCCATCCACCTTTAGTGAGACAGGGTTTCTCCTGGGTCTGGAGCACACCGATTAGGCTAGGCTCGCTGTCCAGCAAGCCCCAGGGATCCTCTTGACTCCTCGTCCCCAGCACTGGGGTTACAGGCATGCCACCACTATTTTTATGTGCGTTCTGGGAATCAGACTCAGGTCCTCAGGCTCGCAAGGCAAGTGCTGTACGAACTGAGCCATCTCCCCAGTCCCTAACATGTTGCTTTACTTTAAGGAAATGTAAATGTTCAGCACTTGTGAACATCACCTTTTCTTTCTGAAGGACACATGTGGCTCTGGGTTTCATGGCTCCTGAGCAGCCTGCACACATTTCTAGACACTACCATGGTCTCCCCCGTGTAACAAGCATGGCAGGTTCCTATTGAAACAGGGGCTCTGGCATTTCCACCCTCTGCTCTCCGAGATTTGGTGAGATGCCACTGGCAGCCTTTGGAAGAAGAGAGTCAGGGTGGCGAAAGGAAACCACCCGCCACAGAAACACCAGGTCTTTTGCAAAGCCCAACTCCTCCAAGAGCTGAAGTCTTAGAAACTGAACAAATGTTCTGCTCAAGAACCTGTATTGCAGTTTTCTCTTTGGACATTCAAAATACCCAACTGTGTGAAACAAGCTAGCATAAAGTAATTTCCTTTTTCTGTTAGCTACACAAATTGAATATCTCTTATCTAAAAGGCTTGAAACCCAAAAGGTTTTGAGTTTCAGAGTTTTTCATATTTTTGGTAGTATTTGCATATCCATAATGATGAATCCTGGCAGTGAGACCCAAATCTAAAATGAAAACTCATTTATATTATTTCATATATACCTTATACACATATTCTGGAGGTCATGCTGTATAGGTTTCTTAATCATCTTGTGCATGAAACAGTGTTGGGGTTTGTTGTTATTTGTGTTGGATTCCTGTTTTGCTTATGTGTGTATCAAACCCGGAGCCTTGCTCATGCAAAGCCCACACTCTACCACGGGGCTGCACCCCAAGCCCGTAAAGCAGTTTCATGGTATAGAATTTTTCGCTCATACTGTCACATCTGCAAAATGTTTGAGATCAGGAACATTTCAAAGTTCATAGTTATTGGATTAAGGATATCCTGCCTGTATCTAAACCCAAACTTTACAGCCTCTAGATCAGGAAGCCCAATAATGATCCCACACCAACAAAGACGACTCAAGCCAGCCATGGGTATAGGAAGACAGACACACTCTTGCCATGATAGACCCAGTGACCCTAGAGCTGTCTTGTCCTGCAGAAAAGAAACCTCAGCTCTCACAGATGGACACAGTAAGAAGCTAGTCCCTGCACAGCCTCTGTCCACCAAGCCTTTGGGCTCTAGCTGGGACCAGGGCCCTGGGCAGACAGTTTCGCTGGTGAAGTCCACAGTCCTCACAAGGCCCCTCTGTGGTGATGTCCCCATGGTCCCTGTCAGAGGACACTGGGGCTCATTTTTGCTCATCCTCGCTTCCCCTTCTGTGTCCCGGTGTTCTGCACAGCCCTTGAAAAGGATGAAGCTTCCATGCGCTGTTCTGGGCCGTCTTACCTAGACGAGAATCTTGCACTAAGTGGATGGGCCCCTAGGTTATGAACCCATCTGCCACGTGGGTGTTTTTCTGAAGCCAATAGCTTATTCATTCTCTTAATGACATGCCAGATCACTCGTCTTTTGCTATTTCTTTCTTTCTTTCTTTTTTGAGGCAAGCCCAATAGACTGGCCTTTTTATGCAAGACAGAGAGGGAGAAAGAGGAGAGAGAATTGGTTCTCATGGCCTCCAGCCACAGTAATTGAACTCATGTGCACCACCTTGTGTGCATGTATGCAGTGACCTTGTGCTTGCATCACTTTGTGCATCTGGCTAACATGGGATCTGGAGAGTTGAACATGGGTTCTTAGGCTTCACAGGCAAGCTCCTTAACTGCTAAGCTCTCTCTCCAGTCCATCTTTTGCTATTTCTGAAGTTAGTACACTATAGCTAATACAATCTATATTTCAAATTTGAAATCTATACCTTCCAGACTTTGAGGTGCCAAGGGCACACCCCTAGCAAGAATTCTGCTACCCAAATAAGCCAGTAGAGGCTGAACTACCACAGTGGTGTTTGCGTGCTGCTGAACTTGCTTCTTATGCATGACTTTTATTATAGGCACAAGGCTGAACTCATGAATATTTTTCCTTTTGTCTTGACTGTAACAGTGAATTAGAAAATTATGACTCCAATAAAGAAATCTGCTTTTTATGTTGATAATTACAAAGAAATGCTGGGTGTCTTCAATAATATCTCAATTAGCTTTATAGAGTGCACAATGCTAAAAACTCACATATATCAACAAAACAGTATTAAGACATGAAGTTGAATAATGGATATCATATAATAAAATTTCCCTCGATGATGAAAAGCAGAGGGTTTAGTGGTATCTTTGCTAGCAATGTGAACCAGAAATAAAAGCTGTTCTCTGGGAAATTTAAGCTGAAACAAAAAAAAGCATAGGCTCACCTTGATAGCCTAAATACTCAAAGCACAATATAAAAGCATTTCTTCAACCTTCTTTTCTTTATTTCTGGCCATCTCCTGGAGAACCTCATACCAGGACACCTGGGATCTGTATACAAATCCTTAATATTTTATTCTGGTAGTGCCTGTTACACATCACATAACACTCATAATGGAATATTGACTAGATATTTTTTTTAAAAAATTAGTACTTCAGATAATTAGGCTCCAGCGGTCCTTTATAGTTCTTCTTAGTGGTATTATTGTCAGTAACTATGCCATTAGAATCCCATCGCACATTCCATCCCATGCTGAACTGAGAAACAGCAAGGAATCCTGCTGAGACAGGGAGATGAAAGATTGCCCTTGGGCACTGCTGGTGAGGTATAAATTGATGCAACCCCTTTGGAAATCTTTTTTTGCCATTGTCTACTAACTCTGAAAATACACAGCCCATCCAGTGGTCCCACGCCTAGGCATTTTTCAATACATTCTGTAAGAGAATGGGCGAATAACCTGTGGCCTATCTGTACAATTAAATTATGTAGCAATCATAAGAACTGTGCACAATAAAATAAATAGGTCTATAAAATAAGATACTATGACATCAAATAACTTCCACCTAACATAGAGAAAAAAGAAGTCAGACACTAAAAATACTTACTCTAACATGATTCTGTTCATTTAGGGACCAAAAATAGGCAAAATTAATCTATGGGACTAAACGTAGTCAAGATGGCAGTGACCCTGGGCAGGGACGGTGACTAGACAGAGACACAGGAAAGTTCCTGGGTTACTGGCACTGCTCTATTTCTTGGTCAGGGTATCATAAAACTTCACTGAAATATCCCTTTATGGTTGTGTTCATTGTTTACTGGTGTGACAAGCTATCCCCAAAACTTCACCGGCTGCAACATCACGCACATGTCAGTCTTTTGGGGTCAGGACTCAGCAGAGCTTAGCCATGCCTCTGTCTGAGGTTCTCATGAGACACCAGGTCAGCCAGGGCTGTGGGTTCATGTGACGGCTCAATGGGGGCTGCATTGCTTTTCAGCTCATTCATGGGATCCTCCCACACTGGTGGACCAAGGACCTTCTTATTTGTGACATGACCCCTCAGTCCTGTACCACACAGCTGTGTCCATGGGACAGCCCACAGCCCGGCACCTGGCTTCCATCACAGTGTGGAAGCAAGAAAGAGAGACGAGGCAATGTGGACAGAAACCAAAACCTTCTTGTGACCTAAGCCTGGCAGTAACACTCAGCACTTATGTCATAGGCTAGCTAGTAAAGGTAAATTAGTAAATTGCAGGTCAGTCTGGAGTAGAGCAAGACCCTACCTCCAAAAAAAAAAAAAAAAAAAAAGAAGGAAGGAAGAAAAGAAAAATTATTTTTAGAATTACTACAGGGTCTAACTATAGTTATTTTTATAATATTTATTTATTATTTAAAAAGAAACAGAGAGAGGAAAAAGAAGGAGAGTATGTGTGTGTGCACCAGGGCCTCCTATCACTGAGATAAACTCCAGACATATGCACCACTTTGTGCACCTGACTTTACATGGACACTGAGGGAAGGAATCTGGGCTGTTAGATTTTACAAGCAAATGCCTTTAACTGTTGAGCCATTTCTCCAGCACCACAATTGTTTTATATTATCCTTCTTTCTTGATGTAAAAGGCTGTGTGTCAATGAATACTTACTGAGTTCTAACTCAGTTTCTTGGGTCATTTTCCTCTTGGACATGAATGTCAGGATTCATTTCTTGAGGGCATCATCTGACCAGACCCAGCTGAACCCCTTTAACCTGACAGTAAGAGGAGTCAGTCTGTGGGCAGGAGAGCAATGTTACGTCTGCATGTAGAGGAGCTCTTTGTAGTCCCAGCACTGGGGAAGCTGAGGCGGTGGGGCGGGGGGAAGGGGGGAGTTAGTTCAAGAGCAGCCTGAGCTACATAGGGGGTTCCAGGCCAGTGTCATTTTCATTTCAAGACTGTCTCAAAACAAACAACAAAAAAAAAGGGCAATGCCAGGAGGTCGGGGAGGAAATAGTTACTTTTTATGTCAGATATGGCTTGGAAAGGACCCAAAAAGCCAGTATTCTGCACTTTGAGTATTTGGGCCACCTCAATCCGGATTCATATTACTGAAAATAAAAGAACAGGCACAGCAGAGGCTGATCAGCAGAGCATATGATAACTCACAGGAGAATATGTCCCTTCAGGCTTAGAGTTAGCCACCTCTTCCATGTCTGTTCTTTCTCAGCCTGGCATCCCTGACCACTTCTACCAGATGCTGAAAGCACGTGCAGTGTCTGGCTGGCCTGTCACGGGGAGATCCTTGGCCAAATACGGCCAACAACCCCAAAGACTGGAATGTAGCACTGTGGGTCAAGCATCACTTGAACGAGCTCTGGGTTTGAGTACACACATCACTGTGCACGTGGTGTAGAATGAGCACGTGTTGAATGCATGAACTGTCCCCATGGTCACCCAGTGCGGGAGCACAGCAGTGGCATTCTCCCTGGTGTCCCATGGCCCAGGCTGCCCTTGCCTTCTAAGCACTCCTGTCCATGCATTTCCTGGGCCAAGTAGTTAGTTTCCTTCCTTTGAGTCTGCCCTCCACAGTGGCTCTGAGCTTCAAAGCCCACATAGCATCAAAGAGATGAGGAGTGGAGATGGGGCATGAATCAGAGCTTCGCTACTGAACATAGCTCAGGCGAGTATCTCATTGCCTGCCACTCCCTCTGGAAATGAATATTCTGAACTATTCTACCCAGGCTTCCCCAGTCACTTGTCTACTACTTTCCCATGTTTTCCTAGACACCAGGAGGCCAGAACTAGCTCTTTTCTCTACTCCTTGGCAGAGACCATGCAGTCACGGGCTTGGGAGATGGCTCTGGGTAAAAGCACTTACTCTGCACCTCTGAAGACCTGAGTTTGGATCTCCAGATCCCACATAATGTGGACGTGGTGGCACTTGTCTGTAAGCCTGGTGTACCTGAGACAAAATGGAGTTGGAGACAAGAGAATCCCTGAAAGCTCACAGTTCAGGGAGCCTGGAGTACGCAGCTGCAAGCATGACACCCTGTCTCGAGCAAGGTGGAAAGCAAGGAATGACACCCACATTCACCACACACACACACACACACACACACACACACACACACACTTTTCAAAAATTTAGTTTCTCAGAGCTCCTTGGCTTTCTGGGATCAGGATTCAGAGATTTAGAGAGGACATGTTAGGAAGAAATTTAACCTTTCTGTCAAAATCAGGTACCACATGCTTACCTTCCCATCAAAAAAAAAAAAAAAAATTGACCTGGGGTTGTGGCTCACACCTTTAATCCCAGCACTTGGGAGGCAGAGGTAGGAAGATTGCCATGAGTTCGAGGCCAGCCTGACATTGCATAGTGAATTCCAAGTCAGCCTGGGCCAGAGCGAGACCCTACCTCAAAAAAAATCTGGGGCTTGGAGGGATGGCAGAGTGGTTAAGTCATTTGCCTGCAAAGCCAAAGGACCTAGATTCAATTCCCTAGGACCCACATTAGCCAGATGCCCAAGGTGGCGCACACATCCAGAATTTGTTTACAGTGGCTAAAGGCCCTGCTGTACCCATTCATTCCCTTTCTCTCTCTCTCTCTCTCTCTCTCTCTCTCTCTCTCTCTCTCTCTCTCTCTCTCCCTCTCTCTCCCTCTTTCTCTGTTAAATAAATAAATACAAACAAAAAAATCTGGAAACCAAATTATCACTCTAGGGAATGAGTTTCCCACCTCTGGACATGCCCACACAGAGTCTGAGTATCCAACCCACCTGTCTGGAGTGGCTTAGTGGGGTCACAAGACGAAGCAAAGGAACTGAAAGCATGACTTCTTTAGTCACCCCCAAGTCTAAAAGTCCATCATTGTAAGATCTTGTATTTGAGGAAACACTGACATTTCCTCATCCGCACTCTGAGCTGAACCCTTCACCAGTCATTCCCATGATGTGATTGGGTTTCCAGGGCGTGTCCACAAATAAGCGTTCTGCTACCTTGCCCACGAGACCAATTCACACGCATTTGCTCCTCATCAGTATGCCCTTGTGCCCAGCTGATTTTATCTGATCAAAACAATATGCTCATGGAGAGCCAGAAATGAAAGACAGGAGAAGTAGCACAAAGAGACTGGCTTCCCGAGTCAGGACCCGAATCCCCAGGCTCTTTCTATAGAACCTGAGGCCTGACTTTAACGACACGCGCTGCCCACTAGCAGTCACTGGGTGCTGGGAGAAGCCAGGAATGTAACGCTCTAGAGACAAAGAGATGCTGGAGACTTAGTATTTAGGTCTCAAAAAATGGTTGATGGTGGTATCACTTAATTGAAACAAGGCTGAATTTTTCATGATGTAAGGGATATGTACTAAGGGAATAAATGACTTGAGAAGTATGGTCTCTTTACGTGTTAGAGACCCAGCTGCAGTCCACCACCATTCAGGATCCTGATGAGGTTTGAGATAGGAATGAGAAGGCGGAGCTGGCAGGAAATGTTATCAGTGGCAAGACTGAGTTGTGCGCAATGAGATAGAGACTCCTTCTGCATAAGTTAGCTGACACAGGGGCATGCGAGTGTAGGGGCTGCTCAGTGGGAAGGAAGACAGCAATGAAATTCCTGCGCCCACCCGGGAATATTAGAAAATAAAGACAAAGAATTCTAAAACAGGAGGTATTAAATGGTTCTCTACTTGATAACGAAGCAGCCGCTTAATAGTGTCTTACCTTGGTCTGCCCCGGGAAATCTTTACATTATCAGTTGGTCCCAGTACTTGGGGAACACATTTCTCACGCTTTACTCGCCAGAGGACGGTAATGAGTCTCCTGAGTGAAATGCTGAGAGGTTCAGGTCCAGCTTAAAATGCTACCCCAGGCCATAGAAAATGGGGACTGTTGTTCTGTAAAGAGCAAAGCATGAAGGGTTGATGACATCGTCACCAGTGCCAGTGTCCGTCGTCTTTACATGGCATAGGAAATAGCAGCCCTTTGCAGAAAGACTGCACGTTCAGGGTCCGTTCTGGCATCCTCCGGTTGCCAGGGAAAAGAACGTCTGGAATTGCAACTACACAGATGTCTCATTTAGAATGAAATATACATGTCTATTATTTCCAAGCTCCCAGGGCCCTGCTCATATAAAAACTATGATTTCAAAGAAATAAGAATGGAAAGAACTGATGCAGTGATAAAAAGAGGTTTCTAGCCGGGTGTGGTGGCACACTCCTTCAATCCCAGCACTTGGGAGGCAGAGGTAGGAGGATCGCCATGAGTTTGAGGCCACCCTGAGACTGCATAGTGAGTTTAGGTCAGCCTGGGCTTGAGCGAGACCCTACCACACACATAAAAAAACAAACAAAATGTTTCTTATGCCTCAAAAGACTAGGCCTGGCACTATTACCACTTAATAGTACATGCACAGGCTCTAAGTCTGAAGAAACAGGACAAGGGACCTGAGCAGCAATGAGGTGGCTCTTTGCAGACTCGCTGCCCTGACATACGGGGCTTGAGGCTGTCTCTTTCCAGAGATTTCCTTTCATTTGCCTTCTCCGGTCCTCAGGGAGGGTTCTCCACCTCCGTATGCCAGCATGTCTCCTCACAACTTCCGCTTGCCTGTGCATGCTAAGGTGTCACGTGGTGGAATGTGGGGAAAGGACAGTGAAAGCAGACATGCTGTCTCTCTGTGGCTGATCCTAAGACGAACTCAAATTAAAACATGCGCAGTGATGGGCACAAAATATCAACTGTGAGGGCCAGCAAGGGGGCTCTAAGTTTGGGTGATAAGAAATATGAAGATAATAGTCTTTTCTCTAAAGATGCAGCCATTCTTTTTTTAAATAACCTTACACTTTCTGAATTTGTTGATTTTATTTAAAAAAAAAAAAAAGGTTGGGCACATAGACCCTCTCTTTCTCTGACCCAATTCTGCTGAGGGTTTTCAGTGGGGTTATTGGCACTCATTGCAGGGACCAAGAGAGCTCGATTAATCTCCGCAGGGATGGGAAAACATGGTGTCTCAGGCGATTTCCACCCACCCTAAGGCTTGCACAGTCTTTCCTCCCCTTCATCGGCAATGCTCCCTGAGCCCTGGTGGGTGAGACAGAGATCTGATTTAGTGTTGCTTTCTCTGTAGACTCTGGATCTCTGTTTTTATGGGGTTTGAGTGACCACAGTGTCTGTTGCCATTTTCCTGGAACTGGTTTCCAGGCTGGCTGTGAGAACAGTGTTCGTGTCACTGCTTTCCCTGTAGTGACTTCTGGGCCCAGACAGATGAGGTGGCGGTGACCCATCTCTTGGTCGACAGTAGTCTCTCTGTTCTTTTTTTTTTTTTAATTTTTTTCTTCATTTTTTATTTATTTGAGAGCTACAGACACAGAGAAAGAGGCAGATAGAGAGAGAGAGAGAGAGGGAATGGGCGCACCAGGGCTTCCAGCCACTGCAAACGGAACTCCAGATGCATGCTCCACCTTTTGCATCTGGCTAACGTGGGTCCTGGAGAATCGAGTCTCGAACCAGGGTCCTTAGGCTTCACAGGCAAGCGCTTAACCGCTAAGCCATCTCTCCAGCCCAGTCTCTCTGTTCTTGATGTATTGATGTTTCCTTATTCTCACCCATGTTCTCCTCCATCTGTAAAATAGAATAGATTCTCCAACCAAAAGTGAGAAGAGTTTGAACAAAAGGGGACAAGCCTGGTCATTAGAAAGATATGTTGATGCGTATATCCATTCTTCTTAGCCAGAGAAGAGTAGAGGTTCTCTCCAGAGCCTATTGGTTTCCTGTTCTAGGGAATCTGGCTTGATTACTAGAGCCAGATGTGAGTTTACCCCCACTGAGCAGGTCTCATGCTCAATCCATGAACAGCTGGTTACCAACATCGGCTGTGTGCCACTATTGCACAAGTGTATACGTCTTGCTCGACTGGCTGTTTTGTAACTGGCAGGATCTCCTGCTTAATCAATCAGTTGGCAACTGTTATTCCTCAGTTGCTCTCAGAGCACTTTCCAGAACTGTGAAGACTGGCCTGGAGGGAACTGGATTCCCTCTCGCTTCCAGCACGGTCACTTGATGTCCTGTAGCTGCAGGATGTAGTGTCTTCAGCAATAGGGACTTGTCTTTTAGTTCTTGCAAGTAACCAAGTGTTTTGACAACAGTCTGTATTATTTTGAGGACATTATGTCTCCCTGACCAACGGCTCACTATGAGGGGGAACCCAGTTTGGACCCTGGGAATTACCAGCCAGAGACGCAGCCATTCTTAATAAGACTATTTCATTCGCGTTCATGATCATTTCCTTTTAATTCTATGATACTGAATGGTAGTTCTTAGGTGTAAAAAGAATGCAAATGCCTAGCAGTGGTGAATGAAAAGCTATTTGAAAGTTAAAAGACAGCAATCTACTTTTCTACATCCATGACCTTTTGAAGATCTGGGCACAGTCCACTGCAAACGATTGGCAATGACTCTGTCACTTAGTAGTTGTTGTGATGCATTACCATGCTGGGCTTAGAATGTCAGGTCATTATCTTCTCCTTGGTCAGTATTCCTCTCAACAAGAAAGCTGGAGCTAAACCTGACACACTCAAATATGACCTTCTTGATTTGCAAAATAAATTATTAGCAGGCTTAATAAACCACTTTGTAAGGCCATCCAGGTAAGAGGAATGAATCCAAATGATTTGTCTAATTTCTGGGCTTTTCCACATGACCTCTATTTGTGAGTTCTGAATTAAAAGTAAGCTGAATTTCATTTCCTTTCCATTAATTGGACAGATTCATAAACCATGTGGAAAA
The DNA here is from genome assembly GCA_036346955.1 of Dipus sagitta. NCBI lineage: Eukaryota > Metazoa > Chordata > Mammalia > Rodentia > Dipodidae > Dipus > Dipus sagitta. Next base: position 65,581,712 of record CM070786.1, read on the forward strand.
AAACTGTTTCAATTCTCCCTTCCACTATAGTCATCACATGCCCTGCCATTTCTTTGCATTCTTCCCAGAGATCATGACTTACTGAGAACAATTCCCAGGGTGTCTCAACACAACAGAGCTCAGAAAATAATGAGAACCAAGGGTGTGGCAAGGTCCTAATGTCATGTGCAGCAACAAAGCCCACTGCAGTTGCCTTCTGGAAGCTGAGCCATGACACTTCCAAGTTCATTCTCCAAGGGCCCTTAATCCCGTCTCTTCTCAAAGCCCTGGATGGCCACAAGCCTTGTTCATACATGGTCACAAGTTTCTGTAAATTTTCTTAAGTGATCCGTTTTTCCACAGACACTCTCTGTGCATGGGGTAGGGGCATTAGATGCTGCACAGGCATTTTGAGGTCCCTGTTAAGTGAAGGATGAATTGGAAATAGATTCAGACTGTGTTAACTTGAATACATGGATATAGTTCATTACCCCTTATGTATTGTGAAATTACTGCTAATGGCCCCAACTTAAGAATAACTTCCAAAAACACACAAACATCTTTTTTTTTTTTCTTTGATTCCATATATGACAGAAAACATGATACTTGTCTTTCTGAGTATGGTTGATTTCTCTTGAAAAGCTCCAATTCTACCCATTTCCCAGAAAATGACATGATTTTGTTTTCCTTAATGGCTAAATGCTGTGTGTGTTTTTTTATCCATTCATGACTTGATTATTCCCACAGTCCATACTGGCGTGCTGCTCTCCCTGTTGCTTAAACAAACATAAAAGTAGAAGGAAGACCACTGTGGAATGGGAAGGAGAGCAGCAGAAGAGGCAGAGGGATGTATTGGGAATTATGAAGGAATGAATGCAAAGTGAATAAATGAAGACAAATGCAATCAAAGTAACTTATATACATAAATGAAAATTTCATAATAAAACCTACTAGTTTGTACAGCCAGGCATGATGGCACATGCCTTTAATCCCAGCACTGGAGATGCAGAGGTGAGAGGATCACCTTGAGCTTGAGGCCACCCTGAGACTACATAGTGACTTCCAAGTCAGCCTGGGCTAGGCTGAGACTCTACCTACTAGTTTGTACAATTAAAATTCATTAATAAAAATCAAATAAGCAATCATGTCAGTTAAAATAAATAGGGTTGGAAGATAGCTCGTGTGAAGTTGTAAACATTAATTCCAAGACAAAATGAAAGAACTCTGTCAGATACATTTGAAACATGATACCATATATCATTCTAAACATGTCATGTGGCTATATTTATGAGGAAATGTAAACATGGCAATGCAAATTCATGAGCTTAAGTTCATGAGCAATTGCATCAGCTGGTAAACTTCCATGGTTTATGGCCCCCAAGTACTGGATCACATATATTAGTGGTTTGATGTCCCTAACCTTAATGAAATACATGAAGATGCCATGATGCAGTGAAATGAGCTAGACACATCGAATTTCAGTGACAAGCTCTTATACCTAGTCATCAGTAAGTGAAGTATATGCCCTAATCATCACTTGATTACACAATTACTCAATTAAGTATAAAATAGAAGTAATTTTAAATGTATCTAGATTGCTCTCACCCATGACTCAATACCAGATAATCTGAGATATTTTCAAAATTTTATGTCATACTAAAATTTAAATGTGGCTAAAAGGAAGACTCCCTGGAGGAGTTAAAATTTAACAAAAAAGAAAGAATTGTAGATGTTTCAAAATACAAATTATCCTCCAAGTATTTCCTACTGCCTTGCCCTTTACCTTCTACTTGAAAGAGACTTTCCTTCTGGGAAACTCAGGAAAAATAACCTTGAGTGGGTGGGAGAGTAGCCCAGATAGGGGAAAGGCTGTCATGTGAGGCTTGGAGTCACACACTGGCTCTCTGCTCTGAGGAGATTAAAGAAGGGCTCTCATGGAGTAAGATGGTCATAGCAGCTCTGGAAAATGACAGCAGAGACCATGTAGGAAGAAGAAGGGACTTCACAGGAGAATGTTATCTCAGAATGTTGGAACCAAAACAAAGTAAAGAGCAGGTCCATGTAATGGGAGTTGGGGGGAGGTGACACCAGCACATGAGCACAGGTCAGTGGTCCTGAGCTAGATGGGAAGGTGGCAGGCAGTGGCTGTGCAAGCCACTGAGAAAATTAACAGAGGCAGCCCCACCAGATGGAGCAGCTGTGGGAACCCAGGACAAGGTAATGGAGCCCAAGTAACTAAGGAAGCTGTTTTTGGGGTGGACAGGAGAGTGCGTGGGAGCCAAGGCCAGTTACAGGAGACTGACTGGTAAGCCAGTGGACTACAGATGATAACAAATAATACAAGGAAAAGTAAAAAGGCTTGTGTGATATGGAGTTTGAATTTGAAGTTCTGAAATGAGTGCAAAGCTGTGCGTAGAAAGAGATACAGAAGTAGATCTACCTTCACTGCTTTTGACACCCAGTGTTCATGCTCACATCCTAGCCTGTGAATACCACAGAAGGAAACCAAGACTCTTCAGAGCAAAAGCTAATTCCAGGTATCAGGCTGGGCAGTGATACATAACTTTCTGCATCATATCAGATCACAGTGCTTTAAAGCTAGAAATTAATAACAAGAGACACGTCAGGAATTCCACCAGGTCCTGAAGACTGAAAAACACATGTTTAAACAATGTATGGGTTATGGAAGAAATCAAAAAAGAAATTGTAAAATTTCTACAATTGAATGATGATGAAAACACAACTTACCAAAACTTATGGGACACAATGAAGGCAGTTTTAAAGGGAAAATTCATTGCAGTAAATGCCTTCATAACAAAGATGGAGAGAACTCAAATTAATAACCTAACCATCCACCTAAAGGCATTAGAAAAACAAGAAGAATCCAACCCTAAGAGCTCCAGATGGAAAGAAATAATCAAAATCAGAGCAAAAACTAATGGATTGGAAACTAAGAAAACAATTAAGAAAATTAGTGAAATGTAGAGCGGGGGTTCTTTGAAAAAATAAACAAGGTTGGTAAACCCTTGGCCAATTTGATCAAATGAAAAAAAAGAGAAGTCTCAAATTAACAAAAACAAAAATGAAAAAGGAGAGGTCACAACAGACATCAATGAAATTGGAAGAATCATCAGGACATACTTCCAAAACCTCCGCTCCACAAAATTGGATAATCTGAAAGAAATGGATGAATTCCTACACACATACCACCTACCAAAACTAAACTCAGAACAGATTAATCTCCTAAACTAAAAAGAAAGTTGGAATATACAAACAGGTGATCTGATGTTAAATCTGACTATACTGCTGTGGTAATCAAAATATTGCTGCAAAGATAACCTAGAAACCAACGTAGGGAAAGGACCATGTCTAGAAACAGATTCACAAAATTGAATTCACAAATTAATTTTTTAGGTTCTGTTAATTAGCATACAGAAAATTAGATGCCATTATGGTGTTTTTCAAATCATTTGTGTTTGTTCCCTCCTCCCACCTCTTTTCCGCCACTCCCCTCACCCTTGATGCTCTACTCTCACCTCAGCCTTTTTCCACTTTGATGCCAAATGTTTAAATGTTTGCTTTAGTGTCTTCAACCCCTTCTCAGCACCTCTTGTCCCCTCTTATGGACTCCTATGTCATTTTGTATCTCGTGTCGGCCCTCATGTCCCTATTTACCTGCATGCAAACATTAAAAGTGAAGATCACAGAGGAGGGAGGACATGCAACTTTTGTCTTTCTGGGTCTGGCTGGCCTCACTTTGGTACGTATTTTTTTTCCAAATCCATCCACTTCCTGCAACTTTAATCACTATTTTTCTTTGCAGCTGAGTAAAATCCCATTGTGAATGTGGACTACATGTTTCACTGTCTAGCGATCAGTTGATGGGCGTGTATGCTGACTCCATTTCCTAGCTATTGCGAATGGAGTGGCAGCAAACATGGATGTACAAGTTTCTCTGTGGCAGGATATATAGTCCTTTGGGTACATGCCCAAGAGTATTATAGCTGGGTCATATGGTAGTTTTATTTTTAGTTTTGTAAATTGAAATTTTACCAAGCTATCATAGTACCCAAAAAATGTGGTACAATCATTGGACTGAGATCTATGTGGGGAACCAACTGACACTTCATTCAGCTTCACAAAATTGAATTAGATTTAAATGTGAATCATAAAATATCAAAGCTTCTAGGGAAAACAGAATATTTGTAATTGTCTTTTACTGTTGAACATCTTAGAAACAAGCTATTTCAAGAGAAAGGAAAAGTATGTAAAACATATAGTCATATATGAATGTTAATAACAGCTTTTTATTAGATACGGACATATTTAGTATATAAACAACAAGTGTTGGTACCATCCTTTCCCTCTTCCATGCCCCTTTTCTGAAGAGGCCTTCCTCATTGGGGATACAGGTCAACCCCATGAGGATTGTGGGTCATGCAATAGCAGCTTTTTCAAAAGAGAAAAAAAAAACTGTGAAGAAAAATGTCCCCAGCAAGAGATAAACAAACAAATGTGATTACATTCATGCAATGATTATTCCTCAGTAATAAAACATAACTAGCTATATACATTTATAATAACATGGGTGAATTTCGAAGTCATTTTGCTAAATTAATGAAACCAGATACACTGTGTAAGTCTATGTAAATGAAACTCAAGAGTAGGCTATACTCGTCTTGATAGAAATCATTAAGCTGTTCTCTCTTGTTGGCACAGGAGGGGCGGACACTGAAGAATGAAGGATTTTCAGGGATGAACAAACAGTACGTCTCTTGACGGGGGGGGGCAGGTTGCACAGACATAGGCTGTCCGATCTCAGGCAGTGTGCTCTCTTGATGGGGGGGCAGGTTGCACAGGCATAGGCTGTCCGATCTCAGGCAGTGTGCTCACAGGCATGCTCAAATCTGTTCTCGGCTGGATAAGGGTGTATGGTTTCTTTTCATTTCATCAGCTAACTTATTAGAAAAAAATCTGCCAATGTTTTACTGCTGGTTTACTCAGGACTTGCTGGAAGGAGAGAAAGAAAGACACCAAGAGAGTAATGGAGAGAGGGAGGGGATATGATGGAGAGCAGAGCTATGAAGGGGAAAGTGGGGGAGGGGAGGGAAATACCATGGTTTGTTGTCTGTAAGTATAGAAGTTGTCAATGATATATATATATATATATATATATATATATATATATATATATGTATATATATATATTTTTTTAAAGAATCCAAAATCAATTTCATTTGTGAGCAAGCTCTGCTATTTCGCTAGACAGGAGTATTTAAATACACCCAGATAGACAATTTCCCAAGACAGTGTTGAGATTTTAGTGCTACATCCTTTACTTTTTTATTCACTATAAATAAATGTCTATTTTAACCTTGTTAGTAAGAGTTATCAACAAACTTTGATTCTCATTCTATCTATAGATCATTTACTGCCCATCAGGGACATTTTCTTTTACTTGGTACAAATGAAAATTTTGTTACATGTTTGCACATTTACAACTTTTGATGCTAGGGGTATTCTTAGATGTGAGCCAACTGAAGAAAATTTCACATCTCCTGTGTTCGAGTTTTCAACCAAGCATAATCAAGATTTTGTGGGTGTTTTGTTTCTCAAGATAGAATCCCACTCCAGCTCTGGCTGACCTGGAACTCATTCTGTAGTCCCAGGCTGGCCTCAAACCCATGGCAGTTCTCCTACCTCTGCCTTCTGAGTGCTGTGATTAAAGCCGTGCACCACCATGCTGAGATAAGTTCTTTTATTTTGATTACTTCATCTGAGATGTCTAGAAGTATTTCTAGAGATTTTACATGGATACTCCAGTTCTTCCCTATTCAAGGTCCTGTTTATATATAGGTCATGTGATAAGGAGGGATTCCCACATTCTATTCTTAGCCATTCTTTCTGGTATGGGTACTGTTTTTTAATTTGAAGAACTAGAATGAATGAAGGCTTTATCACCTTCCTTACATATGTAGGGCTTCTCACTAGTGTGAGTCTGACCAGGCGTTGACAATCACTCAAAGAACAGACGTCTTTCCTATCCTGGTTTCTATCCACTGAGAACCCTTTCGTGATGGTGAAGGGAGCAGAGCAGTGGAGGCTTCACCACGTTGCTGACACGTATACGGGTTCTTCCCAGTGCGAACTCAGTCATACATTCAAACAACTGGAAGAACTGAGACCTTCTCCACATGGCTTAAATAGATGAGATTTCTCACCGCTATGAAGCTGTTGTAGTCAGGTTTGCATTGTTGGCAGAAATTACCCGACCAAGACAGCTTGGGGGAAAAGGTTTATTTTGGCTTATAGACTCAAAGGGAAGCTATATCATGGCAGGGGAAAGCGATGGCATGAGCAGAGGGTGGACATCACACCCTGGCCAACATCAGGTGGACAACAGCAACAGGATAGTGTGCCAAACACTGGCATGGGGAATCTGGCTATAACACCCATAAGTCCGCCCCCAAATATACACTGCTCCAGGAGGTATTAAATCCCAAATCTCTACCAGCTGGGAACCTAGCACTCAGAACACCTAAGTTTATGGGGACACCTGAATCAAATGACCACATTCCACCCCTGCCTCCCATAAACTGATAACCATCCATGATGTAAAATGCAATGCATTAAGTCCAACTTTAAAAGTCCCCATATTTTTTTTTATCAATCCTAATGATGCTCAAACATCCCCATAATCCAAGGTCTTTTAACTGAACCATAATACAAAAAAAAAAAACTCCCAGAAACCTATAACAACACAGAATAAACATTCACACTACAAAGATAGTATTGTTTATAGCAAAGAAATATTCAACCAATACAAGATTTAAAACAACCAGTGCAAACATCAAGCTCTGTAGCTCCAAGTCCAACAACTCTAGCCAGTGACAAATCTCCAAGTCTGATAATTCTAATCAGCAACAAGTCTGTGAAGTTCCAATTCCACCCCTCCAGCTAGGCTACTCACAGTCCTGGAAAACTTCATCCAGGTCCAGAAGCTTTTCTTAGCAGCCATCTCGTGGTTTTGGCATCTCCACTGGGTCTCCACTGCAACCCATAGTTCATCCTCATAGCTCCATCAGGTCTCCATGCAGACATCCAGCAAACCTGCTTCACACTGCCCCAAAACACAAGATTGTGTTGCAAATTCAATGACCTTCTGTTTCCTGTATTTCTTATACTCCATAACACCAGGTGAGGTGCCAATCTATTAATCCAAGGGGGGCGGATAGAGCAGACTTTGAAGAATAGGATGCTCCTTCAGTATTCAAACCCCTTCAAAAGACTGCATTCTTTCTGTTGTCCCAATGCTGGTCCGCTGGTCCAATCTCAAAGGCTGTAATCTCATATAATTACAGCTGAATGGGCAGCAGTTTGGGCCCAAAGATTTTGTTTTTCCTGTGCCACATCCCTCTTCTCACACCAGTCCATTTCTATGCAAAGCAGCCCTGCACAGATTCTCAAGACATGAGCATAACAGCAAGACTCTCACACAAACTGCTTCTAGCCCAGTCCAGGCAAAGCTCTTTCTCACCCTCATAAGCCAAGCCTCACAGTCCTTAGTTCTTACTGCATTCACATCTTTCAACTCTGACCAGAATAGTCCATAAAGCTGTAGCACTGCAAGGCATATTCTAGACCAAGGTTTCAAATACTTCCACATTCCTCTTGAAAATCAGCTCCAAAAGACCAAAGCCGCACAGTCAAGTGTCTAGCAGCAATGACACCACTCTCAGTACCAACATTACTGTTGCAGTCAGGTTCTCATTGCTGGCAGAAATCACCTGACCAAGAGCAGCTTGTGGGGAAATGGTTTATTTTGGCTTACAGACTTGAGGGGAAGCTCCATGATGGCAGGGGGAAATGATGGCATGAGCAGAAGGTGGACATCACCTCCTTACCAACATAAGGTGGACCATAGCAACAGGAGAGTATGCCAAACACTGGCAAGGGGAAACTGGCTATAACACCCATAAGCCAGCCCCCAATAATACACTCACTCCAGGAAGCATTAATTCCCAAATCTCTATTAGCTGGGAGCCTAGAATTCAGAACACCTAAGTTTATGGGGGATACTTGAATCAAACCACCACAGAAGCCTTTCATATCAAAGGTAACTATGAATAGTAAGGGCTTTATCCAATAACATATATGTGTATGATTTCTCTTTAGTGTGATACTATTTATGTGTTTGAAAGAGATTTTCATAGATGAAGACTTTCCCACATCACTTATATACACAGGGATCTTTCCAGTGTGAGTTGGTCAAATACTTGAAGACTTCAATACATTTCTTTTTTAATGGTTTTTTCAAAGTAAGGTGTCACTGCAGACAAGGTGGACCTGGAACTCAGTCTGTGGTCCCATGCTGGCCTTGAACTCACAGTGATCCTCCTACCTCTGCCTCCCACATGCTGGGATTAAAGGTGTGAGCCAGCATGCCTGGCTTCAATACATGTCTTACATCCGTAGGATTTCTGTCCATTGTGACTTCATTCATATCTGTGAAAGTTTCTCAAAAAGCAAAGGTTTTCCCACATTGCTTACATATATTGAGTTTCTCTCCATGATGAATTATTTCATATTATTGAAGGAAATTGGGGTAAAGGAGAGCTTTACCATGTGACTAACACACACCATTTCTCTCTAGCATCCATTTTTACCTGTATTAGAATGTAAGTGAGACTCGTGGAAGTTTTCCCACATTGTTTACATTCATAAGTTATCTCTCCAGTGTGAGAATGTTCATGCTGGATGAAGATTTCAGGATAACTGAAGGCTTTCCCACATCCTCCTAAATGTACAGAGACTATTTTCATATGTCTCATATTCATAAGACTTGTGTCCAGAGCTGGGCATGGCGGCGCACACCTTTAATCCCAGCACTTGAGAGGCAGAGGTAGGAGGATCACTGTGAGTTCAAGGCCACCCTAGACTGCATAGTAAATTCCAGGTCAGTCTGGGCTAGAGTGAGACCCTACATTGAAGAAAAAGAAAAAGAAAAAAGAAAACTTGTGTCCAGGCTGAACAGGTACTTGGAAATGACACAATGAGGCCCTCTCCTCACACAAGCTTTCACATAGTTGTAATTCATGAGGACTCTTGTTGTCCATGGCACGACCTGGAATCTGGCTGAAAATCTATCCTTATTGACTCTTGATGGCCATAAGGTGATGCTTAACTTTTCTAAAGTGGGCACGCTGACTGCTCCTTAAGCTACTAAGCTGGTATACTGGTAGCCTTTGAACTTATAATATCCATGAAGTGCACGTCTCTCATGATTGACACACAAGGCAGAGCACCTGTACCAATGACTGTTCAAAATCTATTGTGACTAGATTATGGGGCTTGGCCAGAAGCATATGACAACCTTAAGTATATTAGATACTGGCTGTGAAGAAGATATAGAAATGTCTTCATCGTGCTTCACTGTCTCACCAGCATAATTAGAATTGGAGGGACAAAATGTTCAAATTGTCATGTAAAAGGTTCATCTGTCCCTGGATTCCATCCACCTGTGGGGGAGGATGGTCATTTTAAGTGCTCCCCAAAGCTAGCCCTGGCAAAACTGAGGCCCACCACCTGCTCGTCAGACACAGCGGGACGGTCATTCTGTTCCAGGAACATCACACGTTGATGGGAACTGTTTTGAAGAACAAAAGGGTTTCACAAATGGCTCAAATATTACCATCCAGTTCTCTGAAGACTTCCAGTCCTTCAAATCCCAAACCACTAATGCTGAGTGTGAGAGTCATGTGTTTATTGTGATAACTGCAGGGTCTCTGCAGACTCGGGTCTGTTTCCATGCAAGAAAGCACTGCTCGTGCTGCACTTTGAGTGCCTCCTCTCATGTGAGAAGTTCTCCTCATTTCTCCTTCAGTCCCCATTTGTGTGCTTGGGGGACATGAATGACACATCTGCGCAGCAAGGAACGGCAGCTTCTGTCCTGTCATGACCACTCAAAAAGCGACCACTTACTCCACTATAGTGAATTCCCACATTTTGTGTTGCTGTGGCATCTATAGGTATCGCTTTCTCATGCCAGCATCAGGGCTCAGTCACGTGATTCTCTACCTCCTCCCAGGGCCTCAAGGTGGTTGATCCTGGTGGCCACCTCCCTATGGGAAACTTGGATACAGCCTTCTTGAGTCACCCCACTAGCTCCTGCACCTGGTCTGTATGCACACATGTGCCTCCGTGACCGGATGGAACTCATGTCGGTCTACTCTAAGCCCAATGAGAACTCCACTTAGCAAAGATATGCATAACCACTCTGGACCCCAACAAAGGCCTTGGCCCTCAGGTCCTTTGTTCTTTCTTGGTTCATCCGTTGGTGGCACATGCATGGCCTGGACAGCTTCCTTTGCCCCTTCACCTGTAAGCACACTGCTTGCCTCATTCTGAATCTGTGAGTAATGCACTGTTCTGCCCATTCATGCATTTTGTTGAGCTGACCACTCTGTGCCTCACTTGACTGGCATTCATAACTCACCACCTGGTTGAGGCCCTCCTAGCAGCTTGGTAGGAATGAAGTAGACACAATCACAATCAGGATGAACAAGTGTCCTGTGAGAAAGACATCTGGACATGGTCAGACACTTGGACCTTAGGCTGTCCACCATGTCAAAGAAGTACCCTATTTCATTAGTCATGGTTCTCTAGAGGAACAGAATTGATCAAATGAATATATATATATTCAGATAATATATATTATAAAGAGTATTAATTATACTGACTTACATTATATGGGTTGGGCAGTCCAACAGTGGCTATCTTTAGAATGGAGAGTCTAGAAACCAGCAGCTGTTTAATCCAAGCATGAGGCTAGATGCCTCAACAGTCCCAATGTGGCACTGAAGGCCTGGAGGATTCTCAGGTCTTCAGTTCACATTGGAAAACTGATGCAACTGGGTTCCAATGTCCACAAAAGAGGGTAGCAACAGGTATATGCATGCATCAACAAGTGTACAGGCAACCAGAATAAACAGGCACTGTCAGGCTAGAGAGATTGCTCAGTAGTTAAGGTGCTTGCTTGTAAAGCCTGATGGCCTGGGTTCAATTCACTAATACCCACATAAGGCCAAATGCAAAAAGTGGCACATGTGTCTGGAATTCGTTTATAGTAGCAAGAGGCTCTGGCATGCCCCCATTCTCCTGCTTTCTCTCTCTCTCTCTCTCTCTCTCTCTCTCTCTCTCTCTCTCCTCTCGCCTTCTCTGCAAATAAATAAAACATAATTTTAAAAACAGGCACTGCGTTTTCCTGGAGCTCCTTCCTAGAGTCTGCCATTGAAAGGCCACTCTGGAGGAAGGTCTTCCTTCCGCCTTAAGTCAGCCCTTCCTGGAAATGCCCTCACAGACCTGTCCTGCAGCAGTCTTACTTGAGTCCCTCTCTGATGGACTTGCACAGAGGTTTGGCTATCGCACCTATGAGATGCACATTGTAAGCTCTCATGGAAAAATTATTAGTGCAGGGCTAGGGTCCAGGGCCACAATCCACAGACCTCCAAACCAGCATAGAGCTGGGATGGAAGTCAGGGGAGGATTCCTTGCCTAGCATGCTCAAGGCCTTGGGTTTGACAGCTAGCAAACTTTAGAAAAATATATAATCCTTTATGTATCTTTCCAAGAAAGTATACTAAGAAATTATCTTGATTTTACTGACCTTATTTCTCTATTCTCTCTCCTCCAAGAGTCAACTGTGTGCTGACTTTCATCTTATAGATGTGTGGAAAGCAAAGGTAATGATCTTAACTGCCTAAAGGGAAGTAGGTTACCTGAAACCAACAAGACAATAGTTACAGAAGTGGAATGTTATCACCAAGGTCTGTGGTGTCTTGGTCCTCAGCAGTGACCCTCAAAGTTGACATTTTATTATTTGAGGAACTCGGGCAGTTGTGTTCCACTGGTGAACTGGAATACTAAGCTGTGTTCACTGCCCTCAGACTCTAACAATTGATATGATTTGGACATTTTTATATTTATACAAATTAAGAAAGCTATCACTCAAAGTAACCTCTTACTATTTATTCATTGGACAGTCAAGCATGAGACATGGTCACTCCCCCTCTTACCTGAAAATGTGAACTATAGTCAGTTAACACATAAATTCCCGTAGATTGCTGATCTTCCCACGTTGACACTACTCAGAAGCATGTATGTTGAAAGGAACCAGTCTAGATTATGGCATGAATATATTTTACTCAACCCAACCAATCCAATTACTACTTCAATATATAAGTCAACGCGCTCGTTAGCTATGGCTCCTAATATCCTAACATCCTAATATCCTAACATCGCCAAATATTTAGTGGATTAAAACAAGATAAACAGCTGGGCTTGAGTGTGCGCAGGATCCTAGTACTCTGGAAGCTGAGGCAGGAGTGTCACAAGATTGAAGCTAGCTGGAGCTACATAGAGATCTAAAAAGCTACAAATATTAAAGAAAAACAAGGCAAATAGATTGCTTAGAGGTCAGAAGGATAGAATGAGCCTCACGGGGCTGAAATCAAGGCATCTACAGGGCTTTGTTCCTTTTGGAAAATACCGGGAGAATACATTGCCTCGCCTTTTCCAGCCATCTCTGCGGTGTGTCCCTCCATTCCTTGGCCTATGGCCTTTCTTCCACCTTCAAAGCCAGCAGCGGTCAGAGCCTTCCACATATCACAGCACCTTGACAGTGGCCCTTCTGCCTCCTTATCCAGGACCCTTCTGACAACATGGGACCATCCCAAATCACTCAGGACACTCTCTTTATTGAAGATCAGCTGATCAGGAACCTTATCTCTCCCTTTGCACGTAACAGCCACAGGTCTGGGGACATAGGTATACCACACAAAGAGGGATTCTATTCTTCCCACTAGAGTCAAAATCAAGGTTCTCACTGACATTCTTTTCGTCTGCTTTTACAGTCTTCCAAGTTTCAGCATTTAGTGTATCGTTGGAGCCACAGCACAGCTCAGTGCTGATTGGTCATGTGCCAGTGCTCAGCAGTCCCCGGGGCCAACAGCCACGGAGGTCTAAAGCGACAGTTCTCAGCGGGGGCTGTGCCTCAGCAACCCCTAGGGAAATCTTGACTCTCAGCCCACACGTCACGTTGAAGTCCCCCGAGCCTGGGCACCAGGATTGCTTTCAGGCTCCGCAGAGGATTCTGGCGTGTAGGCCAGATTGGGAGCTCTGTGTTCTCTCCTCCCTCCAGCACCTCCTCCTCGTCTTCTCTCCCTCCACCCTTCCCTGCCTTCCCCATCCTATGTGACCGGCCTTGTGGTTGTGCTACCCCAGGTATATAAAGTGACAGCATCCACGTAAGTGCGCATATGTGTGCGTGCACCCATGTAGAGCCGTGCACACATACATGTGTCTATCGGCACTTGAAAACACATTGTCAACACCCCCACACACACAAACAAACAATTTTGATGTGTTTTATTTTTGTCTTTTATTCCATATTATCATTTTTACATCGTCAGGACCATAGCATAACTAGTCATATAAGCCATTATTATTTCACATTAGCAGAATTTCCTCCATGAATTTATTGTATAGGTATTTACATAAAAACATCACAGGACAGAGAGTATTTAATTGATTTCTTACTAACTGTAGATTTTTCTGATTTCCATTATTCTTTTTTTTTTCTTTGAGATAGGGTCTCTAGACTGGCCTTGAACTTGTAATCCTTGTCTCCATATATGCACTTTTATAAAATTTTGTAATTTTAGTCATTTATTAGAGAGAAAGAAAGAGAGGAGGGGAGAGAGAGAGAGAGAGCATGGGCACACCAGAGCCTCTTGTCACTTTAGCAGACTCCGGACACTTGTGCCACCTGTGCATCTGGCTTCACATAGGTTCTGAGAAACTGAACTTCAGTAGGCGGGCTTTGCAAGCAAGTGCCTTTAACTGCTGAGCCATCTCCTCAGCCCTGTAAGAGCACATTTTGATCACATGGCATACACATTGCTGGGGTTAGACCCAGGCAAGTCCATTTTATTACTGAAGGGGGGAAAACGAAGCGCAGGAAGAACTCACAATACTGTGAAATCTTGTCAGTGTCTCTGCTGAACATCCAAAGCACCATGGTTCCGCCCCAGGACACCAGGCTTTCTCTGTGCCTCCAGGGTGTTCCCTCAGTGTTTATTCACTACAGGTTGTGTTGGGTTTTACACAGATGATTTTCCCAAATACATTAAGTATGTCAGTTAGCTCACTCCCCACACCCATTCTTTACGTTGAGTTTCCCGTCCCCTCCCCTGCTAGTCTCCTCCCTTCTGCTATCCCGTCAAGACAGGCACGTACATAAGCAACAGTGAGCTCTCCACGCTTCCTGAGATCCCCCTCGTCTCTCCTTGGCAGCTCCTCTCTTCTTCTGTGCACGCCTCTGTGCCTCCCCTCTTTGTCAGGAAACCAGTTCTGTAGGCCTGCCTCCTACTCTCCTGCTGTCTTAGGTAAACTAGATCAGACCCGTCACCCACAGTTTCTAATCCAACACCTATTTTCCCCTTTTCCCATGTGGTAAAAAGCTCACTAAGAGCTACTGCTCTTCTCAAATAGAAAGTGCTCCTCTCTCTCTCTCTCTCTCTCACACACACACACACACACACACGCACGCACATACATTTATGACATATATGCATGCATACATACATAATACATACATACATACATATCTTACACAATTTGTCCCAAATGCAGCTGCTTCTTCGTCTCCTACCTTCTCCCCCTCCCCCCTCCCCATCTGGAGCAACTAGACTCTGTTACTCGCTGATGAGATTCTGCACTTGCTCCGGTGGATCTCTTGTCCTTCACACCCCAATACGCTTCCCACCCCCACTTCAGGGTCTTCCTCAACAACATAACCACCCTGGCACCATGCCACCTGGGGATGTGACCTGACTGGTGTCTGTGTACATCTATGTCACAGCCTCTCTGTCAGTCAGGGTTCTCCAGAAAAGCAGCATTCCTCAACACGTATGGGGCCCTGGTGCCAGGATCCCTGCAAATGCTCAATCTGAGGATGCTCAGATCCCTTACATAAAACGGCATAGTGTTCTCACAGGACCTACACATGTCCACACCTCGAATACGCTTTAAAGCAGCTATACAGTACTAGCCAAAAGAATGCCAATTTACTAATCTGGGAACTTATTCAGGGTGGAATAATTCTCTGTCCTAGTGACTTTTCTTATTTATGTGAGCATATACTTAATATCCCAACACAGAAACATTGGACATCATAGCTGACAAGAGACAACTTAAGGGAAGAATGGTTTATTTTATTTTTTTAATTTTTATTTACTTATTTGAGAGTGACAGACAGAGGAGAAAGAGGCAGATAGAGAGAGAATGGGCACGCCAGGGCCTCCAGCCACTGCAAATGAACTCCAGATGCGTGCGCCCCCTTGTGCATCTGGCTAACGTGGGTCCTGGGGAATCGAGCCTCGAACCAGGGTCCTTAGGTTTCACAGGCAAGCGCTTAACCACTAAACCATTTCTCCAGCCCAAAATGGTTTATTTTAGATTAAAGCTGAGGTAGTATAGTCCATAGGGCAGGTAAGGCATGGCAACAGGGGCATGGGGAGGCTGGACACAGCGTGTTCTCAGCCTGGAAACAGAAAGTGGAGCCTAGTTATAAAACTTCAATTCCAGCCTCCACTAAGCTACTTCCTCCAGCAAGGCTCCTCCTCTTAAAGGATCCATAACCTTCCAAAGCTGTACCAATAGCTGGGGACAAATTCCTCAAACACATGAGCCTATGGGGGATGTTTCCCAGTCAAACTACACACCCTCCCCTGCCGCTTGTTTTTCCTATGGAGCAGATCCAGGCTAGGGTGGGACACACATGTATACGCACAGACTCGCAGGACCAGGATGGAGGGCTCGCTGGTGAAGAGGGGAATGATCCACTGGGGGAGCACATCCCAGCACACCTGGCCCATAGGGCAGAGCGGGATAAGCAGTTGGTTGGCCGACTCCAACGCTCTGGGGAACTGTAACTGGAGAGAGGCGGAAGGTAAACCTGCCAGACTTCCCCATCTGCAGGAGTTCTCCTTACTGGAAGACGCAGAGCTCAGAGAGGCTCATTTCCTCTTTTTCTCTTCCACTAAGACTCGTATGGTTTCATAATGGCATTTTAAGCTCTGTTAATGTGGGTAATGTAGTTTGGAAGAAAGCAGAAAGGTCCAATTATAAGAATCAATATATGGTGTGGGGGGAAAACAGAAGCTTCCATTAAATATGAAGCAAGGCTTCGATTCCAGCCAGAACAGGGACAAACAGGGAAGGCAAACCACTTGCCTGAGACTGATGTGAGTGGGAGAGAAAAGAGCTATTCATTCATTCTTCCTTCCTGTTGAGAATACTGCCACGTCCTTGGGCAAATTGTATCAACCAAGCACAGAACCCATGATAGGTCCTCAGAAAATATTTACTGAATTAATGTATAAAAGCATAAATGAATGGATGATTTGTGGATACTCTTCTTTATCTAGTTCTTTTAAATCAGCCCTTTCAAAATGTGGCACCTGGCTCCACATCTCCTGAAAACTTGTTCATAAGGAAAGGGTCCCCTCCCCCAAAAACTATGAGGCAGTGTGGCCCAGTTATCTGTGTTCTATGATTCACATCAAAAGAAACTTCCTCTAGAAAAACCCATGAACTCAACCACCCCAAAACCACACATGATCAGCACTATGGTGATAAAAGGGTGAATCCGACATACCCTCTGGCCTTATAAATTCTGTGTCCACTGAAGGTCTGCTTCCTCCACATGCGGCTGTTGGGGTGGTTTGAATCAGATATACCCCATGGACTCCACAGCTGATGGTAGTTTGGGAGGTAGAGCCTTGCTGGAGGAGGTGCGTTGTTGAGGGTGGGTTTAGGGGCGTTACAGCCAGCTCCCCTTGCCAGAACATGACTCACTTTCTTGCTGTTGTTTCCGCCGGCTGTGGCAGAAGTCATGTCCAGCCTCTGCTCAAGCCATCTTTCCCCTAAGATCATAAAGCTTCCCCTCGAGACTGTAAGCCAAAAATATTACTTCTTCCCACCCGCTGCTTCAAGCTGGGTGTTTGTCCCACAGTGAGAGGGTAATGGCAACGGCTGTCTTCTTGGAAGCAAGCTCTCCTGGAACTCTTACAAGGGAAGTACTCCCAACCACGAGGGTCCTATCCCCATAGTCTCATCTAACCCTACTTACTTCCTGTGACGGTTAATTTTGAGTGTCAACTTCACTAAATTGGGAGATGCTTAGAGAACTGTAAAGGTACTTTTTCTGGGTGTGTCTGTGAGAGTGCTTCCAGAGAAGATTGGCTTGTGGATCAGCAAACTAAGGGAAAGACACACCTTCAGTGTGAGCAGTGTCCATGCTGGTAGGGGTTGGATAGAGGAGAAAGGAGCAGAATGTCTATTTTCTATTCTCTTCCTCTCTCTTTCTCTTCCTTATTCCCTCCTCCTTCTCTGTGCCTGTCTCTCATTTTTTTTCTTTCAGAGCAAAGAGTGATTCCTGTTCTTGCCCACTGCTGCTCTGAGACACAAAACACTTGGCTCTTTGTCTTTGGACTCTTGGCTTACATGGAAGCTCTCTCATAGCTCTCAGACCTGGAGCCTCTGACTGGAGGCCACATGACTGGCCTCCTTGTTCTGAGGCTTCCGGCTTCTCAGACTGAGACACACTGCCAAGTTCTCTGAACCGCCAGCTCGCAGGCAACCATCAGGGAACTTTCAGCCTCAATGATTCTGTTAGTCAGCTCTACCTTAATGAAACCAAATGCCTGAGATAATCAACTTGAAAAGGAAAAAGGTCTGCTGGCTCATGGTTTCAGGAATTTCAGTGTTGTGGCTTTTGGGCACATCAGTGGTGGGGAGCTTGTGCTGCCTCTGGCTTTGAGATGTGCAGCTACCTGACACACAGACCTGTGGGATCTCTGCAACAGAGACTTCTCTTGTAACACCCACAGGTATCATGCACATAAAGAACTAATATTTATGGTGCTTCCCAGTTTAATGAAGTACCTCCTGAAGTGGCAAGGTATGTAGTGACTGGAATGGAAATCAGTATGATTGATGTTCAGAATTCTATGAGAAAAAGATCACTTGCATTTAGGGGTCAGGATACTGCTAATAGTGATTCCTGGCATTATTATCAGAAAAAGCTCTTTTCCCCAAACAACAAATAAACTTTGAGGATAGCCTGCCATTTAGACATGCCCCTCCTCTTCCTCCTTCTCCCAGTCTCTCCCATACTCCTATGCTCACCATTTTATCTCCCCTTTAATACTTCTTGAAAAGAATTTACTCAAGGTCTTGTTTCAGACCTTCTTCAAATAGAAGCCAGGTGCTGAGCAATGATATTGGTGGGGGGGGGGGCGTCTGCATTGGGAATTAAACAATGATCTTTTGGGATAACATCTTAGGGATGTTACAGTCTTGGTTCTTATTACAGGAATGTGGACACAAGCCCATACCATGGTTCTGAAGGTTGCTGACCACACATGGCCTGGGGTCACACTGCCATATTCCTGACCTTTGCATCCTGACCAAACCTCAGACCTCACAGGTAAAAGTTCAGTGAGACAGACACAGAGATTCTTGATGCCCTTTTTGTTCTTCAGCCTCCTGCCATGGGAGGTCACAGTTTTTCCACCCCCAGAGGCCAATGTACTCAAAGTGCTAGTTTGGAAGCATAGACTAGACCCTCACCAGACAATAGTCTTCTTGAACCTGAACTTCTCAGCCTCCAGAACTGCAGAAATAAATTTCTGTTCTAAGTGAATCATGTAGCCCATGGCATTTTGTCATAGCATCACTAATAAGCTCATACTTAGGAATATACATTTGTTCACAAGACCACATCTTGTTTCTATTCCATCCCAGAAAGCACTGCTAATTGTTCCCATCAATTAAGTTCAAATATTTTTTTTCTAACTCAGTAAGAATTCAGAAGAACCAGGTTCTATGAGCCTGAAGAAACTCATATGCCCTTCTCACCTCAGGTGTCTCAATCCACCCCAACAGTCAAGTCCATGGTTCTGTGATCTACCATCCGTCCATCCATCCGTCCATCTGGCACCTGCAGAAATAAATGCACAGAACTTCTACACTTAAACAGATACTTTGATACTGCTAAAGCTTGCCCCTCACTGCCTGTACCCTGGCCAAAACATTAAGAAAATAACAAAGCTAATTTCTCAACTGCACTCCAGAGTTGAGCTCTCCATGAGGGGCTAGTAAATGGACCGTGTGAATGGTTTTATGGTGCACATAAGAGCTCTCGTTACACAGCCTGCATTCTCAGTGATGCTTACAAATGAGTTGAAAATGCTTCCTGCATGTCCTTTCCGTTATCCACCCATTACTTCCCAGTAACTGTTCTGAATACCAGCATGGCCAACCTTAACCTCCTAAGCCTAAAGAATTGATGTTTCCCAGGCTTTGGACCCTCTTCCAAACTCATGGGCTACCCTCCCTCTGCACCATGGAAACCATCTCTTCTCTTAAAAATGTATCTGATGCCTCTTCCTTGGTGCTTTCTACCACATGAGCCTCATATTCCCTGAAATTCTATGCTCAGTATCTGTCTTTCTATTATAAACTTGACCCTCTCTTTAGTGAGATTCCCATATCACACCAGCCCCTGCCTCTAGCCTGTGCTCCTTACCAAACTTGCTAAGCCTCCACAGGTACATTGGCTATCTAGCATTTGGCCCCCTTTCCTATTTCAGGAAACTTCTGAGATCTAAGGAGTTTTAGTGAGAGACAGAGTCTACACCCACAGCACTGTATCTTAAAGCACATCTTCAAGGAGATGTAGCAAGACCCACCAGGGGAACCTAGAGTCACACATCACACAGACTACTATGCCTTGTCCATGCACATACCTATGATAAAGTTTAATTTATAAACTAATCATAAGAGTTTAATAACACTGACCAGTAACAGAACAATAATAACAATGTATTGTAATAAAAGCCATGTGATATTGTCTCTCCCGCCCTTTCTCTCCCCCCATCGTAGGACAGGAAGCATACACACAGTAATAGAAGGGTGATTCGTGATCAAGGAAGAGCAGAGGTGAGCAACCTGAAATTTCATTATGTACTGAGAGTGGCAATTGAAAACGTATGAATTGATTGTTTCTGGATCTTTCCATGCTCAGACTGCAGTTGCGCATGGGCGACGGAAACTGCAGTAAGAAGAACCAGGTAAGAAGAACTGATGCTCTCTTTCCCAGCCATAACAAGATGTGGCCATGTGGCCTGCGCCTCTGGGCTGCTTCTATTCCTTGCATGATAAGCTCTTGACTGAGGAAGGGGGACTGGAAGCCCAGCAGTGACAGCGACTACAGGAGTGGCTGTGGGTGTCGGGTGTCTGACACACATACTGCAGTGCCCAGGGCTCAGAGGAAGCCTGCAGTGAACTCATAATTTGGGGCACACTTTGAGACTCTGAACCTGGTTCTACAGATCTCCTGAATATTCTGGAAATGACTCCAGCTCCCTGTGTAAAGTTTAGTTTTCCTGATACAGCCACAGCTTCTTATCTATCATCTCCAATTGAACTTGACTACAATTGAATTCATTTGCTCTAAAATCTGATGTTTATTGTAAAGTTCCTTTTCTTTCCTGATACCATTACCCACACTCTTATCTGCAGAGCTGCCTTTATCTTTCCTCTCCTTCATCAAACACCTGCTCTACTGCAGAGGCCTTTGGTTTTGCTGGGATCCTGCCTCATTCATTTGCTCTGTTTGTCCACACCCTTATGTCTTCTCATTCAGTCCAACTTCCTCTAGCACTGGACTAGCGCAACAAGCAGTTTTCTACCTGAATTCCCTTCTTCAAGCTGTCTGCCTTTTGTTTCTCACTAACGAGTGCTACCAGTGCAGATTAATAGCACTCACCAAGATGTTTTCACATATGAATACAGCATGACCTGATAAAGTCATGCCTCTGTTTTCCATCACCTCCTCCCACAGCTTTCACAGCCCCTAGTAATCCCTAGTGTGTTTTCAGACTGACTGCTTTTAACTTCCACACATGACACCAAACATGTGATATTTGTCTTTCTGTGTCATTTATCTCACTTAACATAGTATCCTGCTGTTCCATTCATATTACTGTGAATGACAGGAGTTCATTCTGATTTATGGCTGAATGACACTCCATGCTTGTACATTATATTTTCCTCATCCAACCATCTGTTGGGAGGCACCATGTTTTTGCTACGGCCAGTAGAACAACAGTGAGCAGTGAGCTTCTGGTTTCATTCCCATTGGATGTGTACCTCGAATTGCTGTAGATGGGTCATATGAAAGATCTATTTTTAGTTTATGGAGGAACCTCTATGTTTGTCTCCTCAGTCAGCCTTTCATTTTATGTGTGTTCCTTCAAATAACCGTAACTGCTGGGTGTGGTGGCACAAGCCTTTAATCCCAGCACTCGGGAGGCTGAGGTAGGAGGATCATTGTGAGTTCCAGGCTACCCTGAGACTCCATAGTGATTTCCAGATCAGCCTGGGCTAGAGTGAGACCCTACCCTGAAAAAAAAAAAAAGAAAAAAAAAAGAATTAAATACCCATAACTGCTTTTCATTGTATTCGTCTTGCTCAAAAATCTATGGGGACTCCCTAAATCCCACAGGATATGTTCCCTGTAGAGTAACTCAGAGGCCAACCCCCTCTGTGCCCTGGGGCTGCCCTTCCACATGCTATCTCTGCCTTGATCCCACATTAGACTGGATAAAGCATTCAACTTTCCTAGGGTTTCCCTAAGCTGAAAAAAAAAAAAGTTGCTAAGTGTTGATGAGCAAGTCAGTGTTTAATAACATAATAGGAGATGTGGACCAAGAATTCACATTGCACATGCTAGACATCTGTACCAAATGTCTTGGTTTCCTAAGGCCTTTGGTGGTCACACAGCCATCAGGATTTCTACCTTTTTCTTTTCCACCTGACCCTTTCCTGACACTCAATCCACTAGGCATTATCTCCTAGATGCATCACACAGGGTAGCATGGCTCTGAGAAGTGAGGTGTTCCAGTGGCATGAGCCTGAATTCATAGGCCAGCTTACTGGGCATGAGGCTTTCAGAACGATGGCTCCATCTCTTGGTGCTTAGTTCACCCCTACGTGTCTGTCTGCTCGTTGGCAAGATGACAGTAATAACAAAATCACCGAGGGAGGGTCACTGTGAGGACTAAGTGGGCATATAGATCTCGGACTAGTGCCTGACGCTGCCCACACACTTATTACCACTGTCCCTCGGCTTCCCAGCTGCATAAGGCAAATATCCTACTGCAGCTGTGTTCCTGTCTGCTTGCCCCGAAAGACATGACCATAGAAAGCACAAAGAACACGAGAGACAAGAGGAAGAGGTCGGCTTCATCGTCCTCGCTGTCCTCCATTGTCCTCATTTCCGTAGTGAGTCAGGAAAGCCGAGTGCTGGGCCTCAGTAGGCTGCCAGATTATTTTTTAACCTTCTGGGACATTTTAAGCATAGAAAAGTTTTCTTTAAAGTATATGATTAACAGTAAGTACTTTGCTCCTTAGAGATTTTGAAACTTCCCCCAAAATAGTATGATGCCTCCAAATGTATGATTTACCCACCCTTTCTTAAATAACTTTTAATTGTAAATTATTTTAAACATATAAAAGTACTGAAAACAACGTTGGGCATGGTGGTACACATATGTAATCCCTGTGCTCGTGAGACAGAGGCACGAGGGTCACTACATAGTGAGTTCCAGGCAGGCCAGGCTACATAAAACAAACAAAAGAACTAAAAATAGCAAACGTGTTTTTGTTTCTGGCATGCTTATAGTTTTTTTTATGGCTGGTAGCAGGTAGTAATCTAACTGCATCTTTTTCCATACAAATAAACAACTGTAGCTGCTCCATTGATGAAGTGACTCATCTTTGTTGTCATGCTCTTAATCGTTTATCTTCCCACATACTCATGGTCTGGTTTCCAAGTTATCTGTTGCCTGACAAGATTCACGTGTGGTCGTCACCCCCCACATGACTGCGCATTAGAACCATCACTGCTCTAACACTGAGGCACTAACCGTTGAGCATCACTTATGATGGCTGCTGCAGCAGGTATGAACTGCATTAGAAGAAATGCGTCCTCAGGTGATTTCAGCATTGCGCCCACACCGCTGAGTGTACTTACACGCACCTGGTGGTACAGCCTGCACCAGGCCGGCCCTGTCTACGGTCCTAGTCCTCTTTCATTTCACTGCAGGATGCTTCTCCCCTGGCAAGGGCCAGCAGTACAGCAGTCAGTAGAAGCCATCGGAGTGCACAGCCATGTCTTCCCACCAATCCATTTGCATGCACTTCACCTTAGGGACGTTCTTTAACTTCTTGCTCATGAGGATGACTTCTGAATTTATTTTAAAAATATTATTTTTTATTTACAAGCATGGAGAGGTAAAGAAAAGAGAGAGAGAGAATGGGCATGCCAGGGCACACAGCCTCTGCAAAAGAACTCCAGGCACACGCTTCACTCTGTGCCTCTGGCTTGATGTGGATACTGGGGGACTGAACTCAGGTTGTTAGGCTTTGCAAGCAAGCATCTTAACTGTTGAGCCATCTCTCCAGCCCTATATTTATTTTTTAATCTCCTTACTTCCTTGTTTATTCCTTTTTTGTTGTAGTGCTTGGCCTTGAACCCAGAGCTTTACACTTGCTGAGCACACACTCTACCACTGAGCTCAGACTGTTGAATATTTTGTTGTTGTTTGGTTGGGTTTTTTTTCTTTTTTTTTTTTTTTCAAGGTAGGGTTTCACTGTAGCTCAGGCTGACCTGGAATTCACTATGTAGTCTCAGGGTGGCCTCAAACTCTCGGCAATCATTCTACCTCTGCCTCCCAAGTGCTGGGATTAAAGGCGTGAGCCACCACGCCCAGCCAGACAGTTGAGTTTTAATGTTTCCTCTACCTCTTCAGACATGAGCCTCTGATTTCTTCCTTAATCTGTTCATAAATTGATATACTCTATTAGACTATTACTATTAAAATCATTTTTCCATTCCTTGATTGCAAGTACAATTTTCTTATTTGGGACTTTTCCTTCTTTGTTGCTGAGAATTGCATATACATCTCCTTGTTCATCCTTGTGTCCTTGACCAATTTTTATAACAAGATTATTCCAGCCTCATAAAAGGAATTGGACAATTTGCCTTCTATTTTAGTCTTTGGAGCACATTATATAAGAGAAGAATTATTAGTTCCTTAGTGTTTTATGAGAATAACTAATGAAACAGTTTGGGCCAGTGTTTTAGGGGAAAATATGTTGTTCTCTATTCAAATGTTTAAAGTCATAGGACTTAACGGCTCTTGGTGTAGGTCTGGGGGAGTTATATCTTTCTATGAATTTGTCTACTTACCCTAAGCTTTCAAATTTATTGGCATATATTGTCTCATGTTCAAAATACACATTCAGGTTTAAAATACAAATTCAGGCCTAAAATACACATAGTTACTATACTTAAAATTCCATTTTTATTTCTAATGTCACTTTTGTTGACTTTGCTGATCTTCAGTCTCTTTATAGCTTTTTCTTTTCCTTGAAAGAAATAATTTTAGGGAGAATTGATTTCCTGTATGATTTATTTTCTGTTTCTTGAATCACCATCGCATTCTTTGACTTCATGTTGTTCTTATTTCTTCTAATTCCTTAAGCTGTATGTTTATGTTGTGTACTTTTTTCTTTTCAACAGCATACATTTAAGGATATGATTTTTGCTTGCAATGCCATTTTATAACCTCAAGGTTTTACTTTGTAAATATTATATTGTCATTCGTTTCTGAAGATGTCATTTCCACTGACTCCTACTGACTTAAATCACTTTAAAGCGTGGTTCCTATTATCTTCTTATAAAGGGTGCTTAGTGTTTCTTTTACTGATCTGTAGTTTTATTTAATTCTGATGACAGAATATTGATATCAGTAGATAATTTTCCTAACATCAACTTCTTAGCATTTGTGAGACTTGTTTTATGGCTTATTCACAGTGTTACTGTAAACAATGTGTGCTTAAATGAATGTGAATTCTCTAAGTGATAAATACATTCTTCTCTATATGTAATTTGAATCTCTCATAGTCTTATTTATTATTTATGAACCTGATCTATAGTTGCTAAAAGAGAGCATTAGAATTGCCCACAAATACATGGGCTTGTTTGCATCTTCCAACAGTTGTATCAAGTTGCCTTATGTATTTTAGTGATATTTGATAATTGCATTCAAGTTCAGGATTAGCTGCCCTCTAGTGAAGTATGCCTTTGGTCTTTGAATAATGGCTCTCTTCATCTCAAGGCCTTTTGATTGAAAGTTCATTTTACTAACAGTATTACAGAAGTGGTCCTTTTAGTTAGCTTTTTTTTGGAGGGGGGATAGGAGCTCACTCTACCCAGGCTGACCTGGAATTCAATATGCAGTCTCAGGCTGACATTGAACTCACAGCAATCCTACCTCTGCCTCCCGAGTGCTGGGATTAGAGGTGTGCGCCACCATGCCCAGCTTATTAGTGGTGTTACTTTTGCTGTTGTTGTGGTAGTGATGTACATAACCTTACTTTTTTCATTTTTTAAGTTATTTTTTGACAATACAGACATAATATATTCTTGCGTGTGTATAGAGTACATGTACTGTGGTGTATGATGTGTGATGTATACATGTGTGTGAAGAAGTGATGTGCTGCACACATACATGTGCAAAGACTGAAGGAAGGCTTCAGGTGCCCTGCTCTTCTGCTCGTCTTCTACTTCCTGAGACAAGGTCTCTCCTTCAACCTGGATCTGACGTTTCCTCAGTCAGTGAGCCCAGTGACTGTCCAGTCTTTCCTGGCATGTTGGTTGTGTAACACACAGTGTCCACAGCTGGGTAAGACTGTTGATGACTTTTGTCCCTCAACAGCCTCTATAGCAACTTCTAGCACTAGGAAAGCTTAGCCAGCAAGGGGGGGGGGGGAATATTCCAGCTCAGTTCCAACTTGGTTTTTCTACATCCCACAACTGAAGCAGGTGGTATCTTCAGTAATGAGGTCT
Source organism: Dipus sagitta (assembly GCA_036346955.1). Classification (NCBI taxonomy): domain Eukaryota; kingdom Metazoa; phylum Chordata; class Mammalia; order Rodentia; family Dipodidae; genus Dipus; species Dipus sagitta. Next base: position 65,607,732 of record CM070786.1, read on the forward strand.
TACCATCTGGTTGTAATGGGCCACCTATGGCCTTGGCAAAAGCCCATATTTCTGGGGAACCTCAGGGGTTTCCCTGACCAACAATTCATGGACAGGCATCCCACCCCTGGCACTGGGATTTGAATAACCTATGGCTTCGGGGAGCAGCATTATCCACCCATGTAGGGTATCTTTGTTCAAATAATTTTGTATAATTCTATTTTTAATTAGCTCACGAAGTAGTAGATGTCCATATGGCTATTTTCAAAATTCTTAGTTTTGATTAATTCACCCCTTATTCCCCACCTCTCTCCCATCCCTCAATGTTTATCTCAACTTCAACATTTCCATCCCCAGTATTCCCCACTCTACCGTCAAGTCACCTGCTCTCCCCCATCTCCCCAGCTAAGCCCTACCTGCAACATGCCTCGTGAGTGTCCCTTCTCTAGCTTCCTGGCCTCGAAGAACTTCACTTGAACCTAAACACAAAAAGCTAAAATTTCAAATCTAGGATCTATGTGTGGAAGAGAACATGTAACCTTTGTCTTTCAGAGCCTGGGTTACCTCACTCAGTATACTTTTCCAGTTCCATCCATTTACCTACAAATTTCATAGTTTCATTTTTCTTTACAGCTGAATAAAATTCCATTGTGTAAATGTACTACATTTTCTTTATCCAGTTATCAGTTGATAGGCATCTAGGCTGATTCTATTTTCTTGCTATTGTGAATAGAGCATTGATGAACATGGATGAGCAAGCATCTCTGTGGTACGATATGCAGGCCTTTGGGTACATGCTCAGGAGTGGGATGGCTGGATCATATGGCCATTCAATTTTTAGCTTTTTGAGAAACATAAACGTTGATTTCCATGGTGAATATATCAGTTTACACTTCTACCAACAGTGAATAAGGGATTCCCATTTCCCAGATCCTTACCAGTATTTGTTTTTTTGGTAATGGCCTTCTGACTGGGATGGAAACTAACATTATTTTCATTTGTAGTTCCATGGTAGCTAAAGATGTTGAGACATTTAAACAATATTTATTAGCCGTTTGTATTTCTTCTTGTGTTCAGAAGCTTTCTAATTTCATGTGAGAATGCCATTTGTAGATTGTTGGCCTTACTTCTTGAGCAACTGGAGTCCTATTCAGTAAGTTATTCTATTTGTTTATATCTTGAAGCATGTTCCCTTCTTTTTTTCTGGAAATTCAGAGTTTCAGATCTTATGTTGAGGTCCTTGAACTTGATTTTTGTGCAGGGTAAAATATGAATCTAATTTCATTCCTATATATAGAGATACCAAACTTTCCCAGCACTGTTTATTTAAGATGCTGTCTTTATTTTTGACAAAAAGTCAGAAGACTATAGCTGTGTTGTCTTATATCTGCATGCTTTATTCTATTCCATTGATCTATATGTCTGTTTTATATACCAGTATCATGCTGCTTTTACTAACATGACTTTAGCATAATGTGAAATCAGGTATAATACACCAGAATTGTACTTTTTGCTCAGGATTGCTTTGGCTTTTGTGGTCTTTTATACTTCTATATGAATTTTAGAATTTCTTTTTTACCATACCTATAAAAATGGTACTGGATTGCTGATGGCAATGGAGTATTTCATTGAATCTTGTCCTTGGTTTTGGTGGAATGGCCATTTTCACACTATCAATCCATGAGCATGAGAGGTCTTTCTATCTTCTGCTGCCTTTCTCACTTCTCCCTTCTGTGTACTCAAGTATTCATTGTGGAGGCATTCCATTTCCTTGGTTAAAGATATTCCAAGGCATTTAACTTTTGTGGGTATTGTGAATGGGACTATTCCCCTGATTTCTTTCTCGGGGTGTTTTCCATTGGTATACAAGAAGGTTACTGATTTTGTGTTAATATTATATCCTTCACTTTGCAGAAAGTGTTTATCAACTGTAGAAGCTTTCTGGTGGAGTCTTCAGAGTATCTTACATGCAGAATCATGTCATCTGCAAATTAGGAGAATTTGACTTCTTCTTTTCCAATTTGTATCCTTTATATTTCTTGGAGACCTTGTTTTATTCATATCTTAGTGGGAATGCTTCAAGTGTTCCTCCATTTGGCATGATGTTGACTATATGATGTTGTTATATACAGCCTTTATTATGCTGAGATATGTTCACTCCATTGTTAATGCCTCCAGTGATTTTACCATGGAGTGTTGGATTTCATCAAAGGCCTTTTCTGCATTTATTAAGGTGCTCATGAGATTTCTGTCCTTGAGTCTATTTGTGTGATATATTTTACTACTTATTTGCATAAATTGAATCATCCCTGAGCCAACTTGATTGAGATGATCTTTTCAATATGTTCTTGAAATCTCTCTCTCCCTTTCTCTCTCTCTTTCTCTCTATCTCCCTCCCTCCCTCTTGTCTCTCCCCACCCCCATGGGCTTGCAGAAGCCAAAGAGCAACTTTAGGTGTCATCCTCTGGAACCTGTCCACCTTGTTTTTATAGTTGGCATGTAGAGATACAGGTTTCATGCATTGACAGTTTCAAATATAATTTGTTTTTATTTACTCCCATCCCCCCTCTTTTCCCAATTTCTGTTTGTGAGCATTTTACTTTATTTTTGCCTCTATTTACATAAGGAACATTGGTCTATAGTTTTGGGGGCATTTCTATCTGATTCCATTTTTAGTGCAATGATAGCTTATTAAGAGGGGCTGGAGACCATCTTTCATGTTCAGTTTTTGTGTAATAATCTGAGAAGCAGTAGTTTCAGCTCCTCTTTAAAGGATGGAATTCTGCAGTGAACCAATTGGGACCTGGACTTTTGCTGGCTGGAAGATTTTTTATTACTACTTCATTATCACTGCATCAAAAGATTTCTCTGATATTTATTTATTAATTTATTTATGACAGATAGAGAGAAAAAAGGTGTTCCAGGGCCTCTAGCCACTGCAAACGAGCTCCAGATGCATGCACCACCATGTGCATCTGGCTAACATGGGACCTGGAGAATTGAACCTGGGTCCTAAACCTTTGTAGGCAAGTGCCTTAACCTCTAAGCCATCTCTCCAGCCCATGAAAGACTTTTCTAGTCCAAAGTTACACATCTTTCTACATTCCTCCTACAAACCAGTTCCATAAAGAATATAACCCATATGGCTAGGTTTATAACAGCAGCAACTTCATTTCTGGTACAAATTTTCTGTATTAGTTGCTCTCTCATTGCTAGGGAAAAGGATCAGAGCAGATGGAGCCTTGGAAGAAAGGGGTTTATTTTCAGCTTGCAATTTCAGTGGAAGTCCATCGTGGCAGGCAAAGCCCAGCAGAAGCAGGAGACTGGCATCACATCATTACATAATCAGGCATGAAAGAGAGAGAGAGATGAATGCCGATACTCAGCTAGCTTTCTCCTTTTTATTCAGTCTAGGATTCCAGCCCATACACTAGTGCCACCCACAGTTAGGGTGAGTCCCAATCTAGATAATCTCTAACAGATATACCAAGAGATATGTTTCCATAGTGATTTTGAATTCTGTCCAGTTGACAACCAGAGATTAACCATCACATGCATCTGGAAATTCAACCATCTCTTTGAGCTTTTCCAATTTGGTCAAGTATAGGTTTTTAAGGTATTTCTTTATTGTTTTCTGGAATTCAACCATATTGATTGCAATGTCTCTCTTTCCATCTCTAATTTTAAATTTTTGAGCACTCTCATTTTGGTTTACTTATTTAAGAGTTTGTCAGCCTTTATTTTTATAAGAACTACCTCTTTATCACTTTTTTTTCTGTTTCACTGATCTTAATTCTTTCTTTCCACCTACTATCTTTGGATTTTGTTTGTTAATTTTTTTTTCCCAATGCCTTTCAGGTACATTATTAAATTACTTATATGAGAACCCTGATTTTGCAATGTAGGCACTTATACCTATAAACTTCCTTCTTAGGTCTGCCTTCACTCTATCTCATAGGTTTTGGTATGTTGTGTTTTCACACTCATAGTATCCCAAGTAGATTTTTTATATTCTTCTTCAGTTCATTATTGACTGACTCATCATTCTCTATCATGTTTTCCAGCCCCAATTCTCTGCCTTCCACATAATCTATTTTATTGGTGAAGCTTTGCACTTAGCTTTTTTTTTTTACTTATTTAATTTCTCATTTCTATCATAATTTCAGTTTGTTTTTTCTTAAAAATTTCTATTTATGTGATTTTATTTATATATCCTGAGTTGGCATCCTTATTTCCCTCCACAATTTGCATTCTCCTATAATTCATGTAGAATGTTTTTGTGTCGTCTTTGGAGTATTTAGAACATATTTATAATCATTTGTAAATTCTTCCCCTTTTCCACACACCTTAGTGTTTGTGTGGACAGCTTTTTCTTTTGACCCTTTAAATGTATTATTCTATTGCCTCCCAGATTCTATTGTTTGGTTTAAAAGTTTATTGAATGCTTGCCATTGTTCTTTTCTAAGTAACTTTCTGTGATCCTTTCTCTTTGAGTTTAGCATTGTAATGTGCTGTGGATGAGTTCATTTTTACCTAGCCTACATGGGGCTCTGAACTTCTTCAATCTAAAGACTTTCTCTTTGAGTTTAGCGTTGTAATGTGCTGTGGATGAGTTCATTTTTACCTAGCCTACATGGGGCTCTGAACTTCTTCAATCTAAAGACTTTCTCTTTGAGTTTAGCATTGTAATGTGCTGTGGATGAGTTCATTTTTACCTAGCCTACATGGGGCTCTGAACTTCTTCAATCTAAAGACTTTCTCTTTGAGTTTAGCATTGTAATGTGCTGCGGATGAGTTCATTTTTACCTAACCTACATGGGACTCTGAATTTCTTCAATCTGAAGCTCATGACTCTTGTTTCTAATTCTAAAAATTCCACCACTATTGTTACAAGGGAACTGGGGCTGCCTTTTGTGGGTTCTCAGTCTCATTGCTAAAAGAATTTAGAAGACTCAGAAGAAACCTTGGGGATGATTTTATTAGCATTTGGGAGAAAAGCAGCAAAGGAGGTAAGCTGTAAAGCTCTGTAGATTCAGGGGAAGGAGACAAGTGACAGGAGGAGAGAAAGTCAAGCCTTTTGAGCTGCAGTCCAGAAAGCAGGTATATATTCAACCACGGGGTTTGGAAGTCAGTTCCATAGTGGGGAAGAATGAAAAAGCCCAGAACGTCAATGCAAGCCTGCTTAGGATTTGTGTCAATAGCCAGAGAAGAGATAGAAAATGGAGTAAAGGGGAAGTCATGCTGTTGGAGTTGGAACTCAAAAACAGCAATCAGCTTTGTAGTAAAGATCTGTAAACTCCAGTGTCAAGGAAGCAGCTTCAGTGGCTATGGAGACATTGTCTCTTTAAATGGACGATTCCCCTCACATCATCTCTCCTTACATATCTTCAGAGGTGGTCTCCTCACCAGGTGATTGACAGACACAGTTAGATTGACTTTCAAGGAAGGGAACAATAGCAGGTAATGTTTTTGGCAAGTCAGAGGTAGACCGCTGAGTATATTCCTTTGATGAGGAAGTAAATTTCCTTTCCACGTGCTCCTTTAAATCTTAAGGAGGGACAGTGATGATGCTTCCCTTCCTTAAAGTTGGTGTCACCAGGGAAATGGGAGGCGGGATGCACAGCTGGTCCTGAGGAAGGGAGTCCATTCCGAATAGCCTCCAAGCCTCTGAGGCTTATCTAGCTGACAATTATCACAGTGTTCTGCTCATCCTCGTTATTCCTTCCTTCTGAATTCCTACCAGACGCATCTTGTTTGACTCTCACGGCCACTGACCTGGCCTTCCTGTGTTTCCAGTGCTCACCTCTTTCTGTCACATGTCCTGCAGAGGTTTCAATGGCATCATCTAGTTCATTAATTTTTTCCTCATAAATAGTCCCTGAAACATGCAAGGAGCTTTGCATTTAAAACTATATTCTGGGGGCTGGAGGAGTGGCTTAGCGGTTAAGGCATTTGCCTGCAAAGCCAAAGGACCATGGTTCGACTCCCCAGTACCCACATAAGCCAGATGCACAAGAGGGCACATGCATCTGGAGTTCGTTTGCAGTGGCTGGAGGCCCTGGCATGCCCATTCTTTCTCCCCCTCTATCTGCCTCTTTCTCTCTCTCAAATAAATGAATAAAAATAAAGTTTTTTTTTAATCTATGTTCTGAATTCTGGACCTTGAATTTGTGAACTTTTCAAATTTCCCTGTTATTTTCCTAGATCACTGGCTGCTTTTTGTGCCTTTCATCATTTTGACAAAATTTGTTGTCTCTCAACGTGATTGTAACTTTGTGGGGTCCCTATCCCTTATATATGTATATTATGATTTTAGCCTATGGTTGGTTTACTCAGCAATTCTTTAATTTTGTGTGAGGTCACTTAATTTAAGATTTAAACTTGTTCATTCCCATGCGGAGGCTCTGTGCTCTGGGTCATGGGTGCTCCCCTCCACATTGAGTGCGGGCTTGACTCTAGCACCATCACATAGCTAGAAGCATCTCATGCTGAACATCATATAAATATTTTTTTATTTCAGGGCTGGAAAGATAGTTCAGTCAGCAAAGTGTTTGCCTTGCAGGCATAAGAACCAGAGTTCAATGCCCAGTACCACACTGGGCATGGTAGTGCATAACTGCAATTCTAGCATGGGGAAGAAGGAGGCAAACAGGTCCCTGAAGCCCACTGGCCAGCCAGTCTATTCTAACTGGTGAGTTCCAGTGAATTAGAGACCCTCTGTCAGAAGAAGATGGGCGGTGAACCAAGGATGACCCCTGAAGTAAGGCTGTGGATTCTTTACATGCATTCATATATGGAGGCAAATACACACACACACACACACACACACACACATGCACACACATGCAAATATAAACAAAAAACTTTTTTATTTAGCTTGTAGTCCCAACCACAGGAGTGCTGAAATTGGCATCCCAAACTTCTATGGTGTTTAAGACTGGTTTTAGAAACTTAGAAGTGCCTTGTCTTTTCTACTCAGAACTTAGGAGATGCAAACAAGCTTAATTTTCCCTTCTGATTCACCATTTTATTGAGGCTTCAGCTCTTTGAAACTTTGACCATTACATCAGAGCTCTTCAGTTGCAAATCTCTGCCTCACGCAGACCCACGGCTCCAGCTTCTCTTCCGACATGGGCGGTCATGCTGAGGCTCCGAAGTTAACAAGACCCATCCATACTCACACTCCCCTCCCTAGGCCATCACAGCATCTGTTCACACTCATCACTCACAGTTCTCAATTTCTTCTCTTCCTGGCACTTTTTCCTTTTTGAGATAGTCGCTCTATATTTGTAAGATCATTTATTTTTTCTCCGTTTCTTGGTGCCTAAAGCAGAAAGGCTTCAAGGCCTCTTGGTTCATGGAACTGACAGGCATCCTTCATCCATGTGTCTTCTTAGGTTTAGTCGTGACTGAAATGATGCCATAGGAAAATAGAGAATAAATCAGAGAGAAGTCATGCCAACCAAGTTTTCATTAACAGTTCTGCACCATTCATTACTTATTTTCAACTTTAAGAAAAAAAATCATGCAAACTGTTTTGGGAATGAAGTAGGTACATTGCACACTGGTAGATTCCAAATTGACAATGTTCCCGAGAAAGACATCAAATGATTAAAAATACCTTTGAGTAAAATAATGTTTCCAAGGCTACATGTGAATTAGTGATAAATACACACAAGGCTGTAGCAGATGTTTGATTGATTGAAAGACCTGGAATGACAGGGTACAGTCTGTTAGAATTACAGGGTGTCAGAGATGACCCTTCATTTGGATGGCTGGACATCAACATTTCCATGTTAAGATAGTCAACGGAATATACCTTTCTCTTTTTTTACTGTTTTTTTTTTATTTTTTATAATTGACAACTTCCATGATTGTAAACAGTATTCCATGGTAATTCTCTCCCTCCCCCAACATTCCCCTTTGAAACTCCACTCTTCATCATGCCCCCCCCATCAGTCTTTCTTTTATTTTGATGTCATCATCTTTTCCTTTTATTATGATGGTCTTGTGTAAGTAGTGTCAGGCACTGTAAAGTCATAGATATCCAGGCCATTTTGTGTCTGGAGGAGCACGTTGTAAGGAGTCCTACCCTTCCTTTGGCTCTTACATTCTTTCCACCACCTCTTCCTCAATGGAACCTGAGCCTTGGAAGGTGTGATAGAGATATTTCAGTGCTGAGTACTCCTCTGTCACTTCTTCTCAGCACCATGGTGCCTTCCACTCCCAAGGTCACTGCCATCAGAAAAGAGAATGTTCTTTGACAAAAAAATGAGAGTAGCATTAATATAATGGTATGAACATTAAGAGAAGTGCTTACTGGGCAGTTTGATGAGCATAATATATACATTGAGCCAGACAGCAGCAGACGTTACACCCCTAGAGCTCATGATTACCCCTGTTTTAAGTTTTCAGTATCAGGGATGTATTCCCTCCCATGGAGTGGGCCTCCAGTCCAATTAGGGGGCAGTTGGTTTCCCCTATAACAGACATGCCACTATTGCACCTGTTGGCTCATCTGGCCTGGTTGGCCAAATATAAGGCTTGCAGTGTCCACTGTGGAGTATCTCCACTGGTGATTTCTCTCTCCCATTGAGCTGCATGCAGTGTGGCTTTTTCCAGCTTTCTGTCAGCTGGTCTACATGGAGGAGGTTTTAAGCTCAGTTCCAGCAGGATTTCTCAGTGACCTTGCAGCCCAAGTATGTGGAGTCTTCAGCAATAGGGTCTTACCATCTATTCCTTGTGGGAAACCAAGGGCATTGGCAATGGCCTGTAATGTTTTGGGGCATCAGAGACCTCCCTGGCTAACAACTCACTGGAAGGTATCCCATCCTTGGCACTGAAAATTTTCTAGTAACAATCTATGGCTCCTGAGTGTTCCATTGTCCAAAAAAGTAGGATTCCATATGATTTATTTATATCCTCTTAGATTTTTAATAGCTCTCCCTCCATCTTTCCTTTACTCAATCTCTTCCCCTGACCTCACTTAGGCCTTTTCACCCCCATTAATCTATTCTTCTACTTACATGTATACAATAACATCCTATTAAGTCCCAACCTCCCTTCCTTTCTATTCCCTTTATGTCTCCTTTCTAGCTTACTGGCCTCTGCTACTGAGTTTTTTTCCTACACGCACAAAAGTCCAATCATTTGTAGCTAGGATCCACATATGAGAGAGAACATAAGACATTTGGCTTTTTGGGCCTGGGTTACCTCATTTAGTATAAACCTTTCTAGATCCATCCATTTTCTTGCAAATTTGATAACTTCATTTTTCTTTACCGCTGAGTAGAACTCCATTGTGTAAATGTGCCATATCTTCATTATCTATTTATCAGTTGAGGGACATCTAGGCTGGTTCCATTTCCCAGCTATTGTGAATAGAGCAGCAATAAACATGGTTGAGCAAGTATCTCTAAGGTAGTGAGATGAGTCCTTAGGATATATGCCTAGGAGTGCTATAACTGGGTCATATGGTAGATCTGTTTTTAGCTGTCTCAGGAACCTCCACACTGATTTCCACAGTGGCTGGACCAGATTGCATTCCCACCAACAGTGTAGAAGGGTTCCTCTTTTCTGCATCCTCACCAGCATTTATGGTCATTTGTTTTCATGATGGTAGCCAATCTGACAGGACTGAGATGGAATCTCAACGTAGTTTTAATCTGCACTTCCCTGATGACTAAGGATGTAGAACTTTTTTTAGATGTTTATATGCCATCTGTATTTCTTCTTTTGAGAACTCTCTATTTAGTTCCATACCATTTTTAATTGGGTTGTTTGATTTTTTATTATTTAGTTTTTTTAGTTCTTTGTATATCCTGGATATTAATCTCCTGTCAGATATATAGTTGGCAAAGATTTTCTCCCATTCTCTATGTTGTGTCTTTGCTCTATTCACAGTGTCCTTTGCTGTACAAAAGCTTTGTAATTTCATGAGTTTCCAATTTCATGAGGTTAATCTGTGGTTTTATTGCCTGAGCAATTAGGGTCATATTGAGAAAGTCTTTGCCAAGACCAATATATTGAAGGGTTTCCCCTACTTTTTCCTCTAGCAGTTTCAGACTTTCAGGTCTGATATTAAGGTCTTTGATCCATTTGGACTTAATTCTTGTGCATGGAGGGAGATAAGGATCTATTTTCATCCTTCTACAGATATACATCCAGTTTTCCCAACACCATTTGATGAATAGGCTGTCTTTTCTCCAATGAGTATTTTTGGCATTTTTGTCAAATATCAGGTGGCTATAGCTACCCAGACTTACATCTGGGTCCTCTATTCTGTTCTATCCATGTACACGTCTGCTTTTGTGCCAGTACCATGCTGTTTTTGTTACTATGGCTCTGCAATACTGGCACAAAAACAGACGTGTAGATCAATGAAAGAGAATTATACCTTTTTATGAAATTCCCTGGATGTATACAAGTTTATCTACTGCATGATGACATTTTTGTCAACAAGAGGCCACACATGCTGTGGTAACCCCATAAAACTATAACGGGAGCTGAGAATTGCCTACACCAATGAAGTCATAGAGATCGTTTTACAGGAAAAACTCCCTGTAAGACACCATGCTATGTTTTGTTGGTAGCAGCCTCACAGATCTTGACTGAATCAAGAGCCCATGTGGTGGATTGAATCAGGTGTCTCCCATAAGCTCATGTGTTCTGAATGATTGGTCCCCAGCTGATGGAAATTTGGGAGGTGAAGCCTTGCTGAAGGAGATATGCTGTTGGAGGCAAGCTTAGGAGTGTTATAGCCAGCTCCATTTCCTACAGTTCTTGTTTTAAAGTTCCTGCTATTTAGTTAAATTACTCAACTTAATCTATTCAAGGACGATTAACCAAGATTATGAACTCTGTTTTCATTTCTCCTCATTTTAAAATCAAATTGCTTTATGAAATTTCCTACCCATTATGTAAGGATTTACTTGAGTGCTATGAAAATTGCTTTGAGAACAGATTGTCCATCTCCTTCTCAGATGTCATTGGACTAACTCAAATATCATTTACCCCAGTAGGGGAGACGTGACTATGGTACCTCACTGTACTAATGACCTTAAAATACCTATCACCAGAAGTAATTCCAGTCTACTGACTTAAAAGTCATTCACTGGGTAGAATGAAAGTCTTTTCTAAAGAGTACATTGCCTCTGAGGATTAATGGAGGAAATGTTATAATGGATAAAATAACCTACTCCTCAAAAAAATCCTAAAACATTATATTGTTTTTACTTCAAAGGCCCTTTATGAAATTAATATCCTATCTTGAAATTTTTAACAATTTTAACTTTTATGCATATGATAAATACTTAAACTATGAATGCTTCAATATTATGATAATAGATGCTCTTTGAAATCTAGAGATAAAAGCCATTCCACAGAGAAAAAATTTTATCATATCATTTTTGCATATAATACTGATAGTACCATTTCTGCTAAGAATGTTTCAGAACAAAAATAAATAAATTTTAAAAATAAGAAAGCAGGGCTGGAGAGATTGTTCAGTGGTTAAGCACTTGCCTGTGAAGCCTAAGGACCCCGGTTTGAGGCTCGATTCTCCAGGACCCACGTTAGCCAGATGCACAAGGGGGCGCATGCATCTGGAGTTCATTTGCAGTGGCTGGAGGCCCTGGCACACCCATTCTCTCTCTCTCTCTCCCCCCCCCCTCTCTCTGCCTCTCTCTCTCTCTCTCTCTCTCTCTCTCTCTCTGTCGTTCTCAAATAAATAAATAAAAAATTTTTTAAAAATAAATAAAAAACAATAAAGGACAGTGCAAGCAAAGAAGTTCTTCCTCTTTTTCTTTTCTCCACTTATCTATCACTCTGGACACTCGTGCACCCCGTGGCAGTCTTTGCAGACCGACATGGGCTTTGAGTGACCACCCAGCCTTGCTCCACATATGCTGACACTGCTAGTGACCTCTGGAGGGTGTCCCACGTGGCGCACGATTCGACAGGGGACAAAACGATGTCCATATAGTTTTACGTGAGTTTATTTCTGCCAAAGAAATTTCTACAGATAGACTTGCTGAGTCAGATGACATGAATTTTCATTTGATAGATATCACCAAATAGATTAGAAGACCCCTCACAGGTAAATAATGAGGAAGTCCAATAAAATACAGAAAACATTGTATTCGATTAGCTAAGTTAGGTGCCCCCAAATAAGGAATCTCAAAGAGAAAACATAATGCAAAAGTGAGAACTTTAGATTAAAATAGCATCCCAGGTATGTTTTGCTCTGACATTGGCCCCCACCCCTGCCCTCAAGTTAGTGATCGTTACCATTTTCAGAGACAGATGGACCATGGACAGCAGCAGGAAACCCAGGGCTCCACAAAAGTAGGACTCAAATGGGAAATGGCTGCATAAAGCGGGGAAGTTTACAAGCCTGCACGGCTTCACCTGAGGAGCGAACAAGAATTAGAACTTCCTGTCGGAAACTTTGTTCTGATGACTCTTGTTCTTGATAGAATGCAAAACATGTTACTGAGAGTTTTAAACAACAACCTGAACCTCAGGTAGATTTGGTGCTCAATTTTACACTATGTGTAAATCAAAAAAAAAAAAAGTCCTAATTGCACCATTTAATTTATGGTAGTCTATCTAGGCTAATACATACCCCAGAAAGTACAAGGAACTAAGTGCAAAATCTCTATGGAAGAATGTAACTTCAACAGAGGCTCCAAAGAACTTCCAGGAATCAGTTTCTAAGGAAATGAGCCCATAGTTAGTGTAAAGTCACTCATCAGGAATACACATGAAGCCCTGTAGGGTGCAAGCCTATTCCAGGCCTGCCTGGTATGCATGCCAGTAGAACCACTGGAAACAAAGCTCAATAAGACCAGTATCTTTTTCAAAATTGTTGAAAGACAGTAAGTCTCATATCTAGAGTAAATAAAGAATTATTTTTAGCCAGCCGTGGTGGCGCACACCTTTAATCCCAGCACTTGGGAGGCAAAGGTAGGAGAATTTCTGTGAGTTCGAGGCCACCTTGAGACTGCATAGTGAATTCCAGGTCAGCCTAGACTAGAGTGAGACCCTGCCTTGAAAAATCAAACAAAAAAGGAAAAGAAAACAAAAAAAGAATGGACACCTTAGCACACAGTACTGAAAGACAAAGAGAACATGCTAGAAGCAGTCAGAGAGGTATGACAGAGAAACATTCTCTTAGACTACTGCGTAACAGAACACAAGTCCCTATTTTTTATAATCAACATAAAATTCAATATGCAAACTTAGAATTATGTGCCCAGTGAAACTTTATTTTGAGAATAAGTGATATAAAGCTATCTTTCAAAAAAATTGACAGGCTCTTACCAAAGGAGATCATTTGCAAGCAAAACTCCATATTCTAACAAGAAGAAAGATACTGAGGACACTCAACTCCTGCCAAACCAGATATCTAGATGCTCCTAAGTGCCCATCACTGAAGTAAACTTAAAATGTTCCCAGCGTGGCTCAGGGAATCTTGCCGAAGAGGAGGCGGAAAGATTGTTATAGCCACAAGTTGGGACATTTTGCACAGAGACATTGCCTCTTCCCCATAACTGACTGCTGCCCCATAATGCATGACCCACATTCCCCAAGGGGTTGGCCTGCATCCCCAACGAGGAAGGCCTCTTCAGAAAAGGGGCAGGGAAGAGGGCAAGGATGGTACCAACATGTGATGTATACATACAAAATATGCCCATATCTAATTATAATTTTAAAAAAGATTTAAAAAAAGAAGGTGTTTTGAAAGACAGTCTGCAAAGCCGGGATAGTGTTTAAGATGCTATGTTGGATGGATTATCCCAGGAACTACGCAAGATGATTTTACTGTGAGTCAAAAGTACTCAGAGGGCAGTGGGAAAGAAGGGATCCCATATGAGGTCTGCTCAATTCCCGAGGTGCTGCAGAGTAAGCAAGCATGTTGCGTCTCGCCAGTTAGGTGTCTTGCACTGTGGCTCATCAACACCACCAGGCTCTCTGCCATTCTCTCTGGGTGGCTTCCGCATTCCCAGTAACCTCATGGGTGTTGTCTTGTTTGGTCAGAGCATCTGTACATACCTGAAACCCAACTTAAAGTGCCATGAAAACTGCCACCTCCTATCAAATGTACTGCATGGACCTTGTCTGAGTCCTGACAATCTCAATTAAACTTTTTTTAATTAGTTTTTTACTTTTATTTATTTATTTAAGAGAGAGACGGGGCAAAAAGAGAGATAGAGAGAGAGAATGGGTGTGCCGTGGTCTCTAGCTGCTGCAAATGAACTCCAGATGCACGTGCCACTGCGGAGGAGGAGGCAGACAGAATGCAAGAGCCAGCGGAAGGGGAGGAGTGCGTTGGAATGCTGTCCCACTGCTGTTACAGCCCAATTAACAGCAAACAGTTACCACAGTGTGTTCGCTTAGTAAATATTCAGGGGCCCAGACTCTATTTAGAGCAGCATTGGTGGTGTCAGTAGTTACAGATGTGTTGGTAATGGGCATCCTTGCCCTGTCCTCCCTAGTGAGGTATAAAAAAATGAAGTGGAGAGAGAGATTCTGGTGTGTGAGAAAATGCCCTTTTGTTTGCAGGCTTTATGTAATACTGGCATCTCACAGAGGTCAGCCTGCATTTCTTCTTTCTCCTCCAGAATTTCACCCACTGCAGTCTGATCACTAAAATTTTACAGCTAGGTGGAGAGAACGTGGCATCCAATGCCGGACTTGATCTGGAGACTCGCCAAGTGTCACAGCTTACACCCCTTCTTGCAGCAGAAGAATCTCGGGCAGGAACGAAATCAGCTCTTGCAGAAAATTTAAAAAGTGAGCTGTCCTTCAATCAAGACAGAGAAGTCATGTGCATCTTCCAGCTGGGCTGGAATTCAAAGTTTTCGGTGACTGCAGGAGGGAGGACGCTGCAGGGAGAGCAGTGGCCGTTTTTAGAGGGTGCTTTCTCTTTCAGGCTACATTCCCGCTGCCTTGCAAAACCTCATGCCTTGCGTTAGGTTTAAAAGCCGACTTGCTCGGTTCTAAGGAACTGCATTGCAGTGTTGAAATCCCTTTGCTCCATTTTGCTGGCGCCCTTGGCCATGAGCCGTGGCCTGAGAAGGACAGTGAGGGAACATCCCCGAGTGAAGGAGCGAAGCCAGGCGGGAAGCGTTCTTCCCCCGCAGCATCCTCCCATGTGGTTTTCCACGGGGCCATTGGAAATCCATGCAGCGCGTGGGGAAACTCAGACAGGACCTTAGAGAGCCCGAGGGGACAGTGCAGCGCCAGCCAGCCAGCCACAGGACCCAAGCCCTCGAGCCACAAGCCTTACTTTACAGGCAGCTCCAGCCTTGGGCACCAGAGCAACGGGAAACAACCTATTATCAAGGTTCTTTCCCCTGGCCTTTGAGCTTGCATAGTAGTTCATAAGAAATTTATTATCTCCCTGGAGAAGGACAAAACAGTGAATGCAGTAATCCCTACCATTTAAGTCCAGAGTCCTAAAGAAAGAATGCGGTTGCTTTAAAATAAATCCCTACTTTTTCTTAGTTCCCGTGTGTGCTGGTATGAATAGGTAAACATTTCACCTACTGGGCTCACATGTAAAGGCTGTACCTTGTAATGGTTCCTCCTCTAGCCATGTTTTCACGCATAAGCAATCCCCCACCCCATGGGAGGAGAGAGAGGGAATTTTCCAAGAATCATTAAATATACAAACGTGCTTTGTTGTACTGTAATGTATGTCATCATACAGTATATATATTGAATAGTATATAATATACCAATAAATACATACATAAAGACAGAGATACGGCGCCCTCTACTGGATCAAGTTGAATGTACTTAACCTCTTTCTTCAAACAGGAACTTTGAACTTCCCAACAAAAGGCTGTGGAGGCCAGAGCACAGCCTAATGGCAGGCGATTCACTACTTAGCCTTTAAGGCACTTGCCTGCAAAGCCAAAGGACCCAGGTTCGATTCCCCAGCACCCATGTAAGCCGGATGCACAAGGGGGGGGCGCAAGTGTCTGGAGTTTGTTTGCAGTGTCTGGAGACCCTGGCATGCCCATTCTCTCTCTCTCTCTCTCTCTCTCTCTCTCTCTCTCTCTCTCTCTCTCCCTGCCTCTTTCTTCCTCTCTCTCTCTCTCTTTCAAGTAAATAAAAATAAGATATTTTTAAAGCCTTTTAAAAAAACACCCCTTGCACACATCCTTTGTCTTGATAAAGCTTGCTCACTATGCCTTGTTTTCCAATCATTCGTGTTGAAAGGATTGTTTCTTCGAGGCTTACCCCAGGAATGCTCTTGTATCTCTGTCTGCAATATTCAGAGAGCCACGCACATCACACAACAAGGGAAATTTGTCTGGTTGATGGACCTGAGCCTTGAAAGCACTGATCCAACTTCCAATTTCCAAATCGAATGCAAAGTTTCTTTACTGTGTGCAATTTGAACTAAAATGTAATTTGAGTTTTTTAACATTTAAAATATTTTATTTTTATTTATTTATTTGAGAGAGGGAAAGAGGCAGGTGAGAGAGAGAGAGAGGATAGGTGCACCAGGGCCTCTAGCCACTGCAAACGAACTCCAGACACGTGCGCCCCCCCTTGTGCATCTGGCTTATGTAGGTCCTGGGGAATTGAACCAAGATCCTTTAGCTTTGCAGGCAAGCTCCTTAACCACTAAGCCATTTCTCCAGCCCCTTTAACATTTTATTCGCAACCTCCACACATGTACACAATGTACCTGATCATAATCCCCTCCCACCACCCTCTCTTGTCCAGTTTTCCCTCCCCACTGAACACTTTCTTCCTGTCAACTAGTCCCTCTTCTCTGTTGATGTCATTTTTTTTGCCCTCCTGGTATGAAGGTCTTGTGTGAGTAACATCAGCTACTACGAGGTCATAAATACAACAGCCATTTCCACAGCACTCCTCCCCATCCTTTGGCTCTTATATTCTTCCTGTCATCTATTCCACAATGTTCCTTGTGTAATAGAGGTGGCTTTCAGTGCTGAACACTCCACTGTCACTTTTTCTCAGCATTTCAATGATTTTTGAGTGTACCCAGTGGTCACCACCATCTGAAAAGAGAAGCTTCTCTAACCTAAAAGCCTAAGTACCATTAACATATGGGCATAAACATGAATATTTAGAAGGCAATTTGGTAGGCATAATAATTTGTTTAGCCAAACATGTGTAGTGGTTCCCCCATAGCTTATGACTTTCCCAGCCACAGGCTTTTGACTAGGTTTTCAATACCAGGCGTGAATTCCCTCCTGTGGAGTGGCCTCAAATCCAATCAGAAAGCAGTTAGTTTCCCGCATAACAGACATGCTAAAAGCAAAAAAAAAAAAAAGTAATCTTTAAAGCCAAATTCAAAGTATTAGACAGTCCAAAACATCATGCAAATTGAGAAAATTTTATTCAGATGCAACATTATAGGGATTATTTACACCATGCAGCACTCATCACCAGCCAGAATGAATACTTCTAAGTAATGCAAAGGCCCTTGTTGCAGTCTCTGTCTCATTGCTGGGACAAAGCCCTCAACCAGAAGCAGCTGACGACAGGGAGGAAAGGGTTTATTGTGGCTCACAGTCTCCAAGGGAAGCCCCATGATGGCAGGGGAAAGCATGGCATGAGCAGAGGCTGGACATCACCTCCACCACAGCAGGTGGACAACAACAGCAGGAGAGTGAGCCCATCTCTGGCAAGGGGGAGCTGGCTATGACACCCCTAAGTCTAACCCCAACAGCACACCTCCTCCAGCAAGGCTCCACCTCCCAAATCACCATCATCTGGGAACCAAGCATTCACAACACATTGAGCTTATGGGGGACATCTGATTCAAGTCACCACAGCCCCATAAAAGTATGTGTCTACTCCCAAATATATATGTAATATAAGGACATGTGTGGATTCTTGAAAGTTTGAAATAGCAATGGACTTAAGTAACCTATGGTATGGAAAATGGTACAAAAGTCAACTTTTAAATAGGAACAGTTTCAAAAACTCTATTCATTAACATTTAATGTATTCCCAACATTGAAGGGGAGCCAGAAAGCTGGAAAATATTGGGGCCACATTGCACAGCAAAAGTCTTCTTTACTATGACACTGAGAGTGTTGTATTTTCTGTTCCTAAGGAGACTATGCCTTCCTTTTGTTATGACCTGCACTTCATCTCCTGGCCACTAAGTGCAAAGAACCACTGCATTAACCTTTTACCAGCTTCCAGAAGCTGACACAAGTTCACAATGTAGCTAAAGCAAGCCAACTGGGCGGCCAGCTGCCTGTCTCCTTACCAGGAAACTCAAGAAAAGTCGTCAGGATAATTTCAACCCCACCCCAACCTCTGGGGCAAAGGTCCACTGGACAAGAATTTTCTGGAGTCTCTCAGCCATCACTGTCAGTTACATGGAGCCTCATAGCCTATGTCTGACAGAAGGAATACGGTTGGCAACAGGAGTCTGGAGCATCATGGCTCTACACTGTCCTTCCCATGCAAGTGTTGACTCTCCTACACAGCTTTTCCTGTGTGTCCTCCCCCATTAGTGGTTCTCCTGCTGCAATAAACATAGGAGACGCCTAAGTATTGTGGAAAATCCAGAGTCCTGGTGAGTGAGTGTGGGCATAAGCAACCCGGGTGACACAGAGGCAGGTGGTCCCAAGACCATACATCAGAAATACTGCCTGTCAGTGACCTTGGGACGACTCAGAAGGTATCATAGTGCTGGAAAGAAGTGACTGGAGTACTGAGTAACATCTCGATCACACCTTCCAAGGCTCAGGGTCTAATGCGGAAGAGGTGGCGGAAAGAATGTAAGAGCCAAAGAAGGGTAGGACTCCTTACAACGTGCTCCCTCCAGACATAAAATGGCCTGGATATCCATGACCTCATAGTGCCTGGCACTACCTAAACAAGACCATCATAAGAGGAGGAAAAGATCATGACATCAAAATAAGAGAGAGACTGATTGAGATGGGGAGGGGATATGATGGAGAATGGAATTTCAAAGGGGAAAGTGGGGGGGATGGAGAGTATTACCATGGGATATTTTTTATAATCATGGAATGTTAATAAAAATTGAGAAAAAAAAAGAAAAGAAATACTGCCTGAGAAAGAGAAGAAACACATATTTAGCCAAACACACTGACATCTTAAAAACTTCTTTTTATGAGCATCCATCTTTTAATGAGATCCTCATGGAATAAAAGCCACTTTGTACTCATGCAGATGGTATTATCATAAGTGTGACTATGACTTTGAAATTCAACACGCTGATGCCAGTCAGGACTTTCTGCATGTGTAGGTGCTCCTGGGACATTTTGGGGTAGGCATACCCCTTACCATACTTTTTTTAAGATTTTATCTATCATCTCCCGGAAGTGAATTTTCTGTTTCTTTCTTGAAATTGCCTTTTCCTCTCTCTGATCAAAGCCTCTTCCTGAAGCACTACAAGATGAACAATCTCATCGCTCTTGCCCACCTGTGATGTCTCCAGAAGTGCACAAGACATTTCAGGCTTTCCTTGAGGCTTTATTACAAGCAATGAAGACAAGACAAGAGGGCAATAAATATGGACATAGAGCTAAAAAATAAATCTCACAGTCTCATATAAAAGTCACTCCCTAAACCTAGTTTTCCTTTCAGTAGCTGTTGACTCTAATACCTTTTTTACTCCCTCCTCCCTTCTTCCTTCCATCCTTTCTTGTTTCTTTCTTTCTTTTCTTCCTTAAGCAAATTTACATTAAGTAATCACATTAAGTAATGTGCTGTGCTGTCTGGATTCAATGGAAGAAACCATATATGTTCACCAGTGTACCTCAGGGAGCTAGAACACGCTGGAGGTTTACACCTAGGCTTCTCTGAGAGCTGATATGTGCTATTTGGAACAGAGAAGAGTTGACTGAGAAGATGTGGAAAAAGATAAATTCCCTTCCACATGCCAGGCCTGTAGTCCCAATTACTCAGAGGCTGGAGTGCCAGAGGCACTTGACCCTGGAGGTGGAGACCAGCCTGGACAACAAAGTGAGACTCCATCTCAAGTCAGGAAAAAGTCCACATCCTCGGAAATAACAGCCCTGTGCAAAGCTACAGAGAAAGAAAACGTCATCTTGCTGGGTCTCAATTAGCTCAGTGGAGTTGAAACCCAGAATATCTTAAAGAATGTTGAGAACTACATTGGGAAGGTAGGCTGCAGCAACTAGCTAAGGGCCCCCTGGACCAGGGCAGGAATCATATTTGGCGATTGTTTATAACTTTCAAAGTTGGCTATTTTAGAAATATAATAACTTAAAGTCTGAACATCATGGGGCAGGAACATGGAGGAAAGGGAGCAGAAGCTGAAATAACTGCAGCAGGAGGCACAGGCTGGAGCAGTCTGGGCAACTCCATAACGACCACAGCTACTGGGTGCCCAGGCTCAGGTGACAGCTCCCTTGACCCATGTCTTTTTCTGCTTGGTTAAAAAAAAGTCTATCTTAAGTGTTTTACCCACTTAATGGCTAAATGCAATAGCATAAATACTTTAGAATAAAACCCAGGTATTTTGCAGCATTTTTCTGTTCTCTTCTCAAGGAAAAACTTAATACCAAGCAAGGGCTCAGTGCCCAGTGTGCATAAAGGCCTGTGCTCTGGCACTGGTCTTCACAAAATGAAAGTTTTATTATAGGTTGACCAACAAGGACACCTAGAGGGTACGCTAATTGCCTCCCCATAGGCTGGTAGGAAAGGACTTAGGAAGCCACCCAAGGGTCTGGGAATCCTCATCACCTGCTAAGAGCAGATGCTTTGTCATTGGGAACTACTGGTCCCTGGGCATTCAGGTCCATCATGGAATTGCTGCCTGCACCCTCACTTCTAATCTGGGCCAATGCGATGGTTTATATTGACTGACAACTTGGAAGGATCTAGAACCATTTGTGAGGGATTATCATAATTAGTGAATTGTGGTGGGAAGACCCACTTTACCTGTGGGCAGCTCCATGCCATGGGCTGAGCTCCTGACCCATGAAGAAGGAGAGAGCGGGCTGAGCAGCAGCGTTCAACACTGCGGCTCCTCACGGTGCTGCGTGTGAGCAGCGGCCTCGCGCTGCCGTGCCTTCCCCGCCGTGACGAGCTGTCACCTGGAACTTCAGGCTGACACAAACCCTTCCTCCCATAAACTGATTGTTGTCCGGTTGTTTTTGTCTCAGCAATGAGAAGTAGACTAATACAGTCAGAGAGGCCCTGTTCTCATTCCTTGGGCTCTGCTTGGGAGAATTGGTTCTGACGGGCTCTCAAGGTCATGGTAGGTCGTGTCGTACAGTTCTGCGCTTACATCCTAGACAAATATCAGTTTTCAAGATGCCATTTCACAACCCAGTTTCATCAAGCTTTCCCAGGCTGCATTTTGGTGGGAGGGAGGTGAAGATCAAACCGAGAGCCTCGCATATGAGGCAAACACTTTACCACTGAGCTACATCCCCAGCCCGTAGATAGTTTCTTGATTTAGAAGAACAATATCATCAGCTGCTGGTAATCCCATCTGGAGACTGAGGCAGGAAGACCCTGAGGTCAACACCTGCTTGGACTACACAATGAGACACACACACACACACACACACACAATCCACATATGAGAGAGAGAGAGCATGTGATTTTTGCCTTTCTGGGCTTCGGGTATACCACTTCATATATTTTTTTTCCAATTCTATCCATTTTCCTCCAAATTTCATAACTTCATTTTTCCTTCTAGCTGAATAAAACTCCATGGTGTGTGTATGTAAACATGGGGATTTGAGCCTGGGTTTGGGCTATGAGTTGAAATGAGAGACCATGAGAGAGGAGCAAGAAGTGATAAGAAGGGAGGAAAGACACAAGAAAACATGCAGTATGAAAGCAGAAAGGGGAAGGAGGAAGGGGAAAGGGGAAAAATTGTTTGAAAACACCATAATGGAACCTAATTCTTTATATGCTAGTAAAATATTTAATTTTATATTTAATTTTTTTTGTTTATTTTATTTATTTATTTATTTGAGAGTGACAGACAGAGCGAGAAAGAGGCAGAGAGAGCGACACAGAGAGAATGGGTGCGCCAGGGCCTCTAGCCACTGCAAACGAACTCCAGTCACATGTACCCCCTTGTGCATCTGGCTAACGTGGGTCCTGGGGAATCAAGCCTCGAACCGGGGTCCTTAGGCTTCACAGGCAAGCCCTTAACCGCTAAGCCATCTCCCCAGCCCAAATATTTAATTTTAAAAAAAGGAATCAATATCTTTTGGAAAGGAAAGTCAGCCTCCTGCAATCCAGATGATACTGAACACAACTTAATCCATCTTACCCCTTTTCGCTCTTCAATGGTAAACAATGTGAAAAATTAGCTCCTCCATGACCTAACAGGCACAAAATATGTCATTTGTTAAGTACCGAGAATGTATTGAATGTTTTTTAAAAGTATCTGTAGTCTATAGTAAATCAAAGTTCTACAACGTATGCTATCTTAGGGCTCTGCTAGCACTTACCCAGTAGTTCCCCTATCACCCTGCAATGATCTTAGCATGGAAGCCAGCAAGACAGACAGGTTAGATCTCTCCAGGAGGCTGGTGAGGCAGAGGAGTTGTATGTATCATTCTGGGGCTGGAAGAGAACATATGACCTTCTAGCTGCCACGTGGGCTCTGTCACTTTTTCTACTCACAGCAAAAAAAAAAAAAAAAAAAAGTCCCAAATCACAAATTAAACAAGTGTTTGGTATTGCTCCAGGGTTTCAAATGAAATATCTTTATCCAAGGACTAAAGAGTCTCAGTCGCAGACATATTGTGATGCTGTTTCTCTTTCGAAGCTCTTAATCCTTTCTACCAGTGAGGCCAGATGTACACTAAATGAACATTAGCCCCGTCCCACTCAGGGCCATGTGCAGCAGTTCAGCTCTGCTAATGAGAAAATGCAACCTCCCCTGGATTCCTCTGAAAGGTCACTTTGTCCCGCTCTAACCAATGATTTTCCTGCAGCCAATTATGAGAGGAGGTCTAAAACCGTGGTGCAAACCAGCAATCGTGTTAATTTGCATTCAGGAATTCCAGGGGAGGATCTCAGATTCTGTATTTCTAATGGGCTTCCAGGTGATGCTGATGCTGCAGCCCAGCCGCAGTACGAGCCTCGGGGGTAGAGCGTAAGACATCAGTGTTTCTGAGCTCCTCCAAAACAGGGAACAGAGACATCGTGGCAGAAAAATTAAGATGCTTAATATATCCAGGACATTTGAGGTGTGTGGCTCTGTGTCTTTGTGCCTAGTATCTTTGACAACCATATGTGGGTAACAGAACATCACAATTTCTTAAATAATAGTCGAGATGAACCTTAGTTTAGATTATCAGCAGTGGTACTCTTAAGCAAACTGGCAAAGGGAGGGTGATAGAGGGGTTAAACAGGCTCTTATTCTTTTATCCTATTTTTGTGGTGCCCATTCACCTGTCTCTACACCATTTTCCACCTTCATTCAGACAGGTGCATCTCAATCCTATTCCCCAGTCCTTTACCTATAGAAACCTCCTTTGAGGGAGAAAACCTAGCCAGCCATCTATTTGAGCTAGTTATCAACAGCTCAGTGTGGTGTTAGCCTATGCTAAAAGGATGATTATCTAGTAATTGAATTCCAGAGACCATCTAGGGTTGAGAAAATATTTGGGAGTCTAAAGACTTTTTGCACGAACAGTCTGGGATTATCCCAAGGTACTTGAGTCTACTTCTAGAGCTCCTGTGGTGTTGGCTCTCTCAAATCTACATAAGAAAGAATATTTATCTCTTCAGTAGCTCTAGAACTCAATCTAAGACCACCACCATCCAGTCTAAGCAAGTTTCCAGCCTGGCTTTCTGAAGATATATTATATTCCTGATTTTTAACTCATTATTTAAATGGGAATTTCCAACCTCAAGTTTATTCACTTATGCTGAGAGAGGGATTGGAATCATGCTAAAAAGCCATTCTGAATAAGAACTCCTAGCCATACCACAGTACTAGGTTTGGCCATGACAAAAGGTAGGAGAACCCTCTGTTTATTCCTCGTCTTCTGGCACATTACTTCTTTCAAATGTTAGTAACTGAGGTAAACAGAAACACATGGTAGACCTCTGTCCCCTTACCTCTCTCTCCTTCCTATGTCCTCAAGAGTCAGGCTACATCCGGGCTCAATGGAAAAATACCATGTGGGCTGGAAGTCTGGGGTTGAGTCACAGGGGGCCACACCTGGAAATGTTGTTGTCAAAGATAAATCCATCTGTTCATCATGTCATTTCTGAAGCAAAGATAAAAACTGAGTTAGGATACAAGGGGACGATGAATCCAGATGCCCAGGCGATGGAAGAGAGATGGTAATGAGAGAGCAGAGCTGACCTCTCTCAGCAGAGCTAGGAAGTGGCAGGGGAATATTAGAGGCAGCTGCTGGTCTTTTGGCAGCTGCAGTGAAGGGCAATGTTACAGAATGTCAGAAAACAGCATATTTCATTGCAGCTCCTCCACTGGCCTTTAATGACTCAGGAGCAGAGCCATCTTTAACGACACTTGGCGTTGCTGTCTGGTTTAAAGGCAAATAAAATGTCCTCATTTCATCAAGCCCTTCCAGACAAGGAGAACTTGAAAAATGGGAGAGAAAGGATAATGGTCAAAATGTGCCCTGCTCACACACCATTTGGATACGAGCTGTTACCTGGGAAGATGTCAGCTCTGCTCCTCTCCTCCTGCTTGGCCTATGAAATAATTCCCTATTTTGCTTTAAGATCACATAACTAGGACAGTCTTAGATCTCAGCCCTGCCACGGTGTCCAAATGTAAATAACAAGGGTCAAATTGTGAGGCCATAACACCAAGTTGTAACTGAAAGTATTTGTTTTTGGTGTATGTAGCAGGTATGTACACTTGACATGTGCATGTGGACAGAGGCCAGAGGATACTGGGTGTCCCTAATCCATCTTCTAACTTATTTTCTTGAGAAATCTCTCACTGAACCTGGAGCTTAGACTTTTGTGGTTTAAACTGCCTGACCAGTGAGCCCCAGTGACCCTCCTCAGTCCTGAGGTTACAGGCATGCACAACCATGCCTAGCTTTTTACACGGTTGGTGGAGATCAAATCGAGGTCCTTGTGCCTGTACAGCAAGCACTCTTACCCAGTGCCAATATTCATATATAATTTCTACTGGGAAATTTACTACATGAACATACTGTAATTTGGTTGTATTCCCATCAGGTTATCCTTTTATTCCTCTTTCCTCTGTCCCCATTCCACTAAGGACTCACCTCTTTCAAAGTAGTCTTCCTTCCTTTTATATTTTTTTGTTGTTGTCTCATACCTTTTGTGATCCTCCAACCTCATGTCAAATGTTTCTGGATCTTGTGGGGTGTCAGTAATCACTGTGGGATCATGAATGCATAAGAACCCATCCTGTGGTTCCTACATTCTTTCCTGCCCCTCTTCCTTGACGTTCCCTGAGCCTTGGAGGCTGTGTTAGAAGTCTCCTTTAGTGTTGAGCCCTCAGCAGCCTCTGACTTTCCACTCTCATGAGTTTTGAGTCTCCTCGGTGTCTGCTTCCATCTCTCTGGAGGAGGTTCTCGAGCTAGCAGTAAGAGTAGCACTCCAAGCTCTCACTTCCTCTGCAATGTTTCCAGGACCTTGATTGGTGTGATAGAGATGACTCGTCCAGTGCTGAGCTTGGCTTTTTATTCTCGTCATTCTGATGAAGCTTGGGCCCCTCGGTATTTGCTGCCATCTGTAAAATGCAGGTTCTGAGTGTATGTACATTCATGTGCATAGGCATGCATGCGTGTGCAGATGCATGTGCACATATGTGCGTGTGTGTGTGGAGGCCAGAGGCAAATGTTGGGAATCATCCTCAAATGCACTGTCCATCTCTTCTGACTCAGGGTCTCTCATTGACCAAGAGCTCGCCAAATGGGCTGGACTGGCTGGACAGAGTCCCTCCCCATCATGGGGATTTGTAGATGTGTGCCTCCACATTTGGCATTCTTACATGAGTTCTGGGGATCAAATTCAAGTCTTCATGTTGGCAAAGCAAGTACATTACTAACAGCTATATTCCATAACTGAACTATTATCTAGCAGCTCCCTAATTCAACAGTAAACCAGCTACTGTCAGTTGTAACATATTTACGTAAATGTGCTCCATCCTGAAGTGTCCCCATCAGAAATCATGAAATGAAATGCATGATCTCTCCCAGTTCAGCTTTGTGTCTAAAATAGAATGAATAAGAGATTATGATGCTTCTCACATTTGCTCAAACTCAGAGTAAATCAGCTAACTTTATTAAATAAGTCAACAAAAGTGCCACAATTTATGAGCTTTACTTCATGTTGACTATGCCCAGATCCAACACTGACAGATCTTCAATTAACATTTCTGTCAGTGTGATGATGAATAACATAAAATGTGTAATGTGTGATGGATTGTGTTATATGAAATCATTGATTTTTCAACCAATAATCTGTGAATTTTAAGATATTTGGCCTGTCAGTATCAATTCAGAGGTGCAATACAATTAATTTGTCACATCTAATAATTATAGTACTTACGTAAAAATAATTTGCCCATTGCATTGGTCACACAAATTGCTGTGTGTGGGGTGTATGTGTGGGTATGTGTGTGTTAAAAGACATCCAAGATTACATTAGTCACACGCTGTTTGAATTGTGTGGAGAGAGAGATCTTGGGGTTTTTTCTACTGCAGTGCTGAGGATAGAACTTAGAGTGAGCTCTCTACAGTTTCTCAGGCTGGCCTTGAGATCATTTTGTTGCTCATCAGGCCTAGAACTTGCCATCCTCTTGCTACAGCCACCCAAGTAGTACCTGGGATTTCAGGCCTGGGCCACCATACCTGGTATGATTTCTTTTTTTCTTGAGAGGATAGAGAAAGATGAGGGACAGAAAGAAGAAAAGAGCAAAGAGGGAGAGAAGGGAGAATAAAAGAATAATAGAAAAAGTAACTGTTGAGTTAAATCAGTGGTAAGCAACAGCAAGTAATCATAGACACCCTAAGTTACTGTGTTTGAAGGAGCTCCTGTGACTTCCCAATCCTTTCACCACGGACATCCCAGAATCCCCAGTTGGCACATCTCAAAGGAAAGGCAGCTGCAGAGCTGACCTTAAATGCCACTGCATCAGAGGAACAAAACAGACCATGGTATCAGAAAGCTACTGGCCTCTGATGAGCAGAGAAGTACGAAAAGCCCTCCCAGAAGCCAGGCAATGAACCAGGAAGTGATCAGCAAAAATCACGTTCTCACACCGACCAGCCTCCATTTGAAGTTTAGGAGTACAAACATAAAATAAAGTATCTGAATTATCTAAGAATTTGGTTCCCACCAAAACTGAGCTCAAATAAATAAAAATAAATAAATATAAGATCCTCTGAAATATTCCTGTTGGAATTCTCAGTGAAATTGGAGAAGTTTGGAGGAGCAAGACAAGATCAGCAAATGAGCATTGGGAATGAAAAATAAGACAAGAAACAGATGGTATGAAATTTCCACCTAGAAAATTCCATGAAACTTCACTGGAAAAAAAAAATTTAACCATGCATTTCAGTTAAGCTTATTTAAGAGAGGCCAGACATGGTGGTGCACGCCTGTAATCCCAGCACTCAGGAGGCAGAGGTAGGAGGATTGCCATGAGTTCAAGGCCACCCTGAGACTACATAGTGAATTCCAGATCAGCCTGGGCTAGAGCGAGACCCTACCTTGAAAAACAAAAAACAAAACAAAAAAAAAAGTTTATTTAAGTTGTATTATAAAATTTCTATTCTCAAATACCCCCCAGAAAAGCAGAAAATAGGATAAAAATAAATTAATAAAAACTATAGAGGACATCTATAACAAAATGAGATGAGATAATATTTCCAGTCTTCAAGCAGGAGCAGATGAGTACAAAAGTGACCACCACAAAACTAGTGTGGGACGAGTCACCATGCAGAAGGAAGCAAAACAAAGTCTGAGGCATCTGTCAGCCTTGAGGACAGAGGCCCCATTACCCCCAAGATCTTCATCTACAGTCTGACTGGCCCGGATTTATTGTGATTTTCAGTTCTATGTACTTCTGGAAATTTCTACAACAAAAGTTAAAACAACAAAAATAAGGAATTTGCCGGGCGTGGTGGCTTACACCTTTAATCCCAGCACTCAGAGGCAGAGGTAGGAGGATTGCTGTGAGTTCGAGGCCACCCTGAGACTCCATAGTGAATTCCAGGTCAGCCTGGGCTAGAGTGAGACTGTACCTCAAAAAATCCAAAAAAAAAAACCAGGTAAGTTTATAAAAATCAATAGCAAACTCTTCCACAAATATTATAATATAATTGACATAATATAATATGGACATAAGGAGATGCCATTCTTCCTTTTTTATTTATTTTTTTATTTTAGAGAGAGAGATTTGGTGTGCCAGGGCCCAGCCACTGCAATTGAACTCCAGACACTTGTGTCACCTAGTAGGCATGTGTAACCTTTCACTTGCCTCATCTTTGTGCATCTGGTTAATGTGGATCTAGAGAGTTGAGCATGGGTCCTTAGGCAAGCACCTTAACCACCAAGCCATCTCTGCAGCCCAGGAGATGTCATTCTTAATAGGAACCAAAATAATGTATGAAGTACTTCAGAGTTAAATTAGGAAATATAAGGGATCTAGGGAGTGGAGACAGGACTGAATGATACAGTGAAGCTTCGTCAATCATGAACCACTGTATCTTCCAAATGGAAGACAGTGTTTGCTGATGGCATCTCCCTACAGGTTTGCCTGTGAAGTTAACACAACACCAACATGATAACAAGAGATTTGCACCTTGATAATTCATTATAAACTTCAACCATAAGATAAAACATAAGATTGTAACGATGAAATTTTGGAAATAATTAAGACGAAATGTCATTTGCTTACCAGTTAACAGCATCCATTGTAGCACTGGAGAAATTGCAATGATGCAGGGCTGCTGTGGCCCAGACAAATCCATCAGTGAAATAGAATAGAGGTTTTTTAAAAGCAGACAATGTTTATAAGAATTTATTATTGGGTAACATGACATTTGGAATAAATTGGAAAAAGATGGATTATTCTGTAAACACTGTTGGGATGACTCCCCACTTGATTAAAAAAAAAAAAGCTAGATTCAAGGCCTCATGAACATGCTTTCCAGATAATTAAAACCTATCTAATGCCAGGTGTAGTGTCACATGCCTTTAATCCCAGCACTTGGGAAACAGAGGTAGAAGGATCTCCATATGTTCAAGGCCACCCTGAGACTAAATAGTGAATTGCAGGTCAGTGAGACCCTACCTCAAAAAAACAAGAAACAACAACAACAACAAAACACAAAACAAACAAACAAAAAACTATCTATAAGAACTATAAAAAATACTTTAATAATTTTAAAGAGTGAAAACATTTTTAACAAAACTGTGGAGATTTAAAGAAACAGAAAAATTCACTAAGTACTAATATAGCAAAAACTGCACAACTTACAATTAAACAAACCAGGTATGGTGGCCCATGCATATAATCCCAGCACTTAGAAGACTGAGGCAGAAGGATCATAAGTTTAAAGCAAGCCTGGGCTACATACATAGACTTTGTCTCAAAAATAATAAAAGCAAAAATAATGAAGGTAAAAAAAAAGCCAGGTACAGAACATACATATAACCTCCTATATTTTATGTACATAAAAGGTGTGAATGTAGACACTCACATCTACATATGCTTCCATACACAAAAGGAAACTCTGAAAAACACATGAAGCAGCAATGATAGTAACACCTGCTCCGTTGGGTGAGAGGCCTGGGAGGGTGATCACAGAGGGAAGCAGGATAAAGCTATTTTACTCTACAACTTTGGTTGTCTGGGTTCTTGAACTATGCAGACATAGTGTGCCCTTTCAAATCAGAGAAATAAATTTTATCTAAAATGAAAACATTTTCAGGGAAGCGTGTGCAAACACATTGAACTGAATAGACCAATGAGGGTAGAAGTTGGTCTCTTTAATAGATGCAAAGTTCTAAACTTTAAACCAAGAAAAACGACAGGGGCTGAGAAGATTGCTCGGTGGTTCAAAGCGTTAGTTGTGAAGCCTGACAGCCAGGGTCCAGATCCCCAGAACCTCCGCAAAGTCGGACACAAGCAGCTCGCACATGTGTCATCCCAGGGCTCTGTGCAATGTCAGTGAGGAGGAGAGAGAACAGTACCTGACAGTGCTTGGTGATGTAACTAACTCCGCCCTCTGGACTAAGCTGCTTCTGCCCCCTAAATTCAGGACCACTTTCCAGTGTGTCATAAGTGCAGAAACATGCGTATATTAAAAATGGATGTGTCCGCACACACGCACACACACACACACACACACACACACACACACAGGAAATGAGACTCTCCAAAGTGGTCCTAGCATTTTATGTATAGACTGTGACAATGTAGGAGGGAAGGTAACTGATTATTTTACATACTTTGTGTTTAGATTATAGAATGCACACTGGTTTTTATAATAAAACAAACAAAACAAATCCATTTAAAACTTCTTGGGAACTGTGTATGTTTGTGGCACTTGTGATTTGTGATCTTATATTTAATTTTGTTTAATTTTACTTTAGTTGGCCAAGGAAGAATGTATCAATAGACAGAGAAACAGGAATGCTGAACGTTCATAACCTTTGTACTCAGGCGCGAAGGGAGCTGTGATCTACCAGGTAGTTATATCTCAAGTGCTGGTTCAATGTCAAAGCTAGAAAAAGTGGTTATGTACATGATATCACCATATCCACCATGTAGAGACTATTGAAAAGCAGTGTTTCTGCGTGTTACAGCAGGTTACTTGTGCTTACCCTTGGACAGTGTGTCCTCTATAGCTGGCATTTTAGTATTACTTACAAAGCGACAGCCTAGAAGCATCAAGTCTCTTTTCATAAGTTTACTCACTTCTTCAAAATTGCATGAGCCATCTTTTCTTTATAAAGGGACGAGTTTTGAGATCTCTAAGAGGGTGATTCATTGTTCACACACTTACACACAGCAGCAAGGCTATTTGCCTTACTCTGTGCAGCATCTGGTGGGATTCGTGGAGGTTTTGAAGATGCCTGGCAGTGTATGTTGCCCAGGAACATCAAGTGTCATGTGTGCAGAGAGGAGAGGAAGAAAGGTGAGAACACAGCAACAAGAGGAGATGGGAGACATACAGTTGCCACCTCAGTCTTAGGGGGAAGTCTAAAAGCTGGGATTCTCCCATTCCTCCCTTCCATTGGAAAACAGTTACGACAATCAGGGATGGTGGGGCACACCTTCAGTCCCAGCACTCAGGAGGCTAAGGTGAGAGGATCACTGGGAGCTTGAGGCCAGTTGAGGGCTACAGCATGAGTCCCAGATCAGCCTGGGCTAGAGTGGGACCCTACCTCAAAAATTAAAACAAACAATAAGAGGAAAATAGTTTTATGTTAACATTGAAAATAAAATGCCATTGCTTCAAAGGTCCTCTAACAGAAGACACAGTCTATAACTACACAGAGAGGGGGCTTGTGACCATGACCTGACTTTAGGAAGCTGGGGATGGAGCGGTGCCTTACAGATACTCTGGAAAAAGCATTGTGGATGTTTCATACTCTAATCTGAGGTCATCTGTCACCTATATACCCACATTGATGACAGTGATCATTTTGATGGGTGAGCACCACAAATAATAAATAATAAAATTCCAGAGGTTAGAAGAACACAAAGCCATTGTTTAAATCTCTGCCTGCTGGTATTAAAAATAAGTTCACAAGAGAAAAGTGGAGTATTAGGCATCGTGTTTTCTCACAGCTGTAACATTGCTCAGCTAATATTTTTTTTTCCTCCTGAAAATGTCATGGGCAATTGTTTTGTTACTAACATGATCTATTTTCCATTTCCTCCAGCTGCTTATAACTCCTCAGAGAGAATGGCATGGGGAGAATATATTTTGTTTTGTTTTTTAATTCTTCGTTTTTGGATTTTTTTTTTTTAAAGAGGCCATCAAGTGATGACAGTCAGGAACATTCAGGGTTATTTGTGGGTTTGTTCACGCCGGTCAGACTTTTGTAGCTCTCTTAAGTCCACTCTTCCATGAATTCCATCGTAGGACCCTAATCAGTCTTATCGAGGGTCCTCCAAGTCCTCACCTCCTGAGCCATGGCAACACAGAATAATCTGTCCCCCTGAACTACAGAGGACAGAAGATGGAGGAAGCACGTCCTCCGGTGCTTCCTGACTGTGCCCAGCACACTGGCTCACCCATTGCTACCAGCGTGAGACAGCTTGGCAAGAGCCACTTGGAGTCTTCCCATTTGAGGAATTAGAGCAAATGGTCTCTAATACCAGACAGGTTCTGGTGCTTATGCTGAATGTCAGGACAGGACTCATTTCCGGAAACCTCCTGGCTACCATGCAAACTGCCTCTGCTCAACTCAGTTCACGCATTGACTCCAAGCTCTTTGTTACACTTTGTTAACAGGAGAACAATCCCTGTTATTAGAATTCTGCTGCAGATCTGTAATGTCAACAGATGTTCGTCATTTTTGGCTTGAAGTACTTCAGAATTCTGATGCTGTCAGAGGAAAAAACACATTAATTCAGTTTTGGTGGTCTTGAATATGGTCAGTTGTTAGAAGATCACTCTGTAATCTCTCTCCCTGTCTTATCAAGATGTATAACATTATATTTCTCAATAGTGTGACCAAAAAGAATTATCTTAAAGGAGAGGGGACTTACGTTGACTTACAGTATCAGAGGGTACAGGGCCGTCGTGGCAGAGGAGACATGGTGGTGGGAGTGTGTGGCTGGGCTCCTCACATCTGGTGGATCAGCAAATAGAAACAGATTGGGCTGTAAGCATGGCCAGGCTAAGACCCCCTAAGACATGCCCTCCACCCAGTGTCCCACTTTCTGAAATGAGGTACCCACCTTCTAAAGTTTCCACAGCCTCCCAAAACAGTATTACCAGATGAGGACCAAGTATTCAAAAGCATGGGCCTGTAGATGTTTCAGATTCAAACTAAAACAGAATGCTATACTCCAACCATTCTGGAAAACAGTGTATGACATATAAATATTTTGTGTTTCTGTCTATGATACAATTAGGACATTCTGACACTCTGACCTTATGTTTTTAGGGCTACAGTTTGCTAATATTCTTTTCTTTAGTAAAATGTCAAGAATTATTAAACATTCATAAGGAACTCATTTTGATCTTTTGCTATAAAGTGTTAAGTCTGCCTAAGTCTAATAGCCTTCAAAGTCTGAAATACTAAAATATGACCTAGATTTTCCAAATGTGAAAAAGACACATAAAAGGTAAAATTTGACTGCCAAAGGTTACAATGGGTCTGAAAAGTCAGGAAAAATAGAACCTTGATAAAGGCTGTGGAAAATCTTGATTTTTGACCTACATGTATACATTGATGTGAAGTGAACCACACAGCCCCCATTATTGATACTCTTATGACTAGCTAGGTCCACAATACTGATGGATGGATTTGCCTTTAGTATTAGCATTTATAGTATTAGTATTAATATTTATCAGGTCCCAAAGAAGCCAAGTTCCCGCATCAGTTAGCTATTTACCACCTATCACTGACAGGTTACCTGACAGGGAGGATGGGGTTAATTTGAACCTATGGATGCAAAGAATAGCTCCAAAGGTCTGCAGCTGTGAGCTTCCACTTAGCCAATTGAGCTGCTGAGTGTGCCAGATGATGTGCAGCAGGACCTTAGAAGCTCCTACTCCACAGTCATAGACCACTGGTGGTGTTAGGGGAAGGCAGAGGCAGTAACCCCAAAACTAAATCAAGCATCTACATTCAGAGCAATAGATACTATTCAACATTTCATAATATAGGCTTCTAAGAAGATGCTTCTTGAGTATAGGGAGAAAAAGTTAACAACAAGGTGTCACTCTTAGAAACTGCCAAATCTGTGCACTGGATTACTGATGCATAAAGTATGTATTGAGGCCAGGCATGAGGCGCACTCAGGAGGCAGAGGTAGAAGAACCACGAGTTCAAGGCCAACCTCATCTACAAAGTGAGACCCTGACTCAAAAACAACATAGATAAATAGATATAAAGGTAGATAGGTAATAGATAGATGATAGAGAGAGAGAGAGAAAGAGAGAGACAGATAATGGATAGATGATTGATAGATAATAGATAGACAGATGATAGATAGATGATAGATAATAGACACATACATACATACATACATACATACATACATACATACATACGTACGTACATACATATAGATGATGTAGGTATTAGATGCCTAATATCTACTAAGCTCGGCTTGAAACTTTTTTTTTGGTTTTTTTTTTTCAAGGTAGGGTTTCACTCTAGCCCAGGCCAACTTAGAATTTACTATGGAGTCTCAGAGTGGCCTCGAACTCACAGCAATCCTCCTACCTCTGCCTCTCAAGTGCTGGGATTAAAGGTGTGCGCCACTAAGCCCAGCTGAAACTATTTGCAATAACTTTACCCTGCCTTTAAGTTGCTCTTCATCAACTGATGTTGCCCTTGAATAGAGGGCAACAGTTGAGTGATGGGATGTACATTGGTGAGGATATGGAAATACCCACAAAGGAGAATTGCTGACTGTGTTGGGCTACTCTATTCCCGGAGCTACAATGTATATATTACACCTCATCTTATGGCCACTGTGACCTCATCAGAAAAGCTCTATTCATCCCATAAAACATATAAATGGGATGAAGCGGTATCACACAGTAACATCACACCAAAACAAAAAAGAATAGAAGGCTAATGAAGCCTGGGAAGATTAGGTAACTTGCCTGAAGTCACATAGTTGGTAAAATATACATCCTATGTTCACCTCATGACTGACTCTCAGTACATTTTTCTAATGTCACATGTGCAACTCATTGCACATTAAGTTGGGAAGATAGAGAGAAGAAATTAGAAAAGAACCTAACTACTGCACATACATACAAATCCACAATTGGGGTGTTAACCTGGCAAAGGAAATAAGGTGATTTCTGGGATTGAGTATAGTGAAGACCATGTTTTTTGCATTCTAAGCAACTGCTGCATTATATGAGCAACCTTGTGAATGGTTATATGACTACTTTCAAGAAAGAGGAAAGTGAGGTCATATGCCAGCCTGATACATCTCATCTGCTGAAGCAGGGTGAAACTCCTATGTACATTTTTTTTTTGCTCTAAAATAAGGACTATATATTATCACTATGGCTATTGAAGTGTCTATGAGTGCAGAATTGTTTGTTATTTATATAGGAACATAAATGTGTATGGCGATTTACTATACATAGTACCTGCTGAACAAACAACCCCACAAAAAGACAAGAGAACGTGGAATGACACATTACAGGGAGAGCATCACCTAGACAAATGGGAGGTGGTTGCAGCTATTATGGCCAGAATACTGCTTACAATATATATTGTTCTCTGCTAAAGGTATTCAGTGATGAGACCCTATACAGCGTATTTGTAAAATATGGATCTGCCAATTCAGATCTATCATTTTTAGGTACTTCAGGAAGCCAGTGAAACTATTTAAAATCATCTCTCTGGGAATCAGAGATGAAGAGAAAATAGAAGTTTTGAAGAGAGTCGAGAAGTGGACAGAAAAGACCCCTGAGCATTTCTCCATAGTGTGCAGACAAGGATAAAATAGGATGTAAAAATTATTATAGGGGCTGCAGAGAATGCCTAGTGGTTAAGGTACTTGCCTACAAAGCCTAAGGACCCAGGCTCAATTCCCCCGTACTCATGTAAGCCAGATGCACAAGGTGGCACATGCACCTGGAGTTTGTAGTTGTAGAGGCCCTGGCGTGCTCTCTCGCTCTCCCTCTCTCTCTCTTTCTCTTTCTCTCTCAAATAAATAAATAAAATTTAAAAATTAATATAGAACTTGTTTGCATTAGGAGACACTTGCCTGAACTGTTAGATAGAGAAGAGCTTTTGTCTTGCAAAAATGTATTGGTGGGTTGGTTGGGCAACGGACAAGAATAAAATTAACAAGGTCATTTTACAAGTCATTTACTTTTATATAGTCTGTGTGGCCATCAGTTCAGTCTCCACAGTCTACACAATCAAGTCATGAATGTGGTTTGTGGATCACGAGAGGAAATAAACAAATGTGTGGCTTGAGGGACAGAAAGTTTTCTTAGTTCTGAGAAGTTATCGGATGTGTTTATGTTATAACGGTGATGATGGCAAATCAAATTAGCTACCATTAGGAACTTGTTTTTCAAATGGACACAACTTACATTATAGATGTTACTTAAAATGGTATACATATACCATTTGTAGCAGACAGCTTCAGGTTCACTGAGATGAACTTGCAGACCAGGCACAGTTATGGAGGAAGGGATATTTATTGAAGCTTACAGCTCCAGGGGAAGTTCCATAAATGGAAGAGGAAACTGCCTGCCTTCACAGGACCAAGCAGAGAAAGACAGAAGCACAAGCCAAAAGCCACACAGCACAGCACACTTCAGGAACTCCTGCTAGGCACACTGCATATCTTTAGATTGAAATCTGAAACCCACCACCACACCTTAAGATGCACCCAGTGACACTGCCTGCATCCAGGTGGCTGCAGATGCAAACTACGAATAAAAAACTGAATATATTGGGGGCCATCTACTTAAACCACCACACCATTTAATCAGTGGTATCAATGGTGGCTACAGGCTCAACTGTCTAAACCAGCACATTTGGTTTTGTTTTGTTTTTTCTAGACAGGGTCTCACTCTAGCCCAAGCTAGTCTGGAATTCACTATGTAGTCTCAGGCTGTCCCAGAATACGTTGATGCATGAAGAAATGATACTATAATGAATCACCTTAGTACCATAAGAACCAACCATGACAGTTTCAGGCAAACCTAGACACATGATTACCCTAACTATTCCTCACCCATGTACAAAATAAGAATAGCCAGGTTACTAAGAAAAATCTACAAAACACAAATCTTTATTCATTTTTAGTTGTGACCCTCCAAAAATCAAGCTGAGCCCAACACTGCACTCTACAGAGCCTCCTGGAGGACAGCCAGAAGTGGGCCTCACACAGGTTTTCAGAATGAGTTTCTTCAGCAGTTCTAGTGACTTCAAAGAAGCTTTGATGTAAAAAGAGGAAGCACTAGGGTAGAATGGGTATAATTGACAGGATTTCTGCCTACTTGCTTGGACAAAGAATGTGAGCCAACATTTACCATCCAGCAATTCTCTTCACTCTTTAACAAAAGAAGACAATGGACTTCCCAAGAGTAGGCCAGCGTTTCTGAACCTTACCACATTAACATTTTCAGCTGAAGACTTCTTGGTGGTACACAATCATTTTTAATGTGTAGAAAACAGAATGAATCTAGGCATCTACAACTATATGTCAATAGCATCCTTCTCCACTGTGACCACCACAGACGTCTCTAGAGATTGACAAATGTTTCCTGGGAACAAAACATCCTAATCAAGAAACACTAACATAGGTATGGCACATTTCCCATTCCAACCACTGCCAACTGGCTCAATGCTACCAAACTGCCACCACCTGGAGACCAAGTATTCAAAATACATGATGCTAAGCTGGAAAGATTGCTTAGCAGTTAGTGCCCTTGCCTGTGAATCCTAAGGACCCAGGTTTGATTCCCCAGTATTTATATAAACCAGATGCTCATAGTGGTGCATGAATCTGGAGTTTGCTTACAGTGACGAGAAGCCCTGGCATGCCCATTCTCTTTTTTCTCTTTCACTCTCTATCTGCCTCTTTCTCTCTCTTTCTTAAATAAATAAATATAAATACACCAATGCGGGCTGGAGAGATGGCTTAGTGGTTAAGTGCTTGCCTGTGAAGCCTAAGGACCCAGGTTCGAGGCTCGATTCCCCAGGACCCATGTAAGCCAGATGCACAAGGGGGCGCATGCATCTGGAGTTCGTTTGCAGTGGCTAGAGGACCTGGCACGCCCATTCTCTCTCTCTGTCTCTCTCTCTCTCTCTCTCTCTGCCTCTTCCTCTCTCTGTCTGTTTCTCTCAAATAAATAAATAAAAATAAACAAAAAATATATATATATATATATATATATTATATATATATATATATATATATATATATATATATATATATATATATACACACATATATATATATATACCAATGCTATGTGGGACATCTCATTGAATGTGGGACATCTCATTGAAACCACCACTTCTGCCATAGGTGTTGATGAGGGCAGTTGATGGCAAAGGTGCTAATAATACTAATTATGATGGAGGTGACGACAATGGTGGTAATGATGATGGTTATGATAATGGTGATGTTGATGGTGGTGATGATGGTGGTGAAGTTGATGATGATGATGGTAGTGATGACGATGGTGATGATGATTCTGTAATGATGATGATAATGCTGGCAATGATGATAGTGATGATGACACTGGTGGTAATGACAATGGTGATGGAAATGATGATGGTGATGGTGATAATGATGGTGGTAATGATGGTGATGTTGAAAATGGTGGCAGTGATGATGATGGTGGTGGTGGTTGTAATGATGATGGTGACAATGATGATGATGATGGTAATGATGATGGTGGTCATAATGATGATGATGATGGTGGTGGTGGTGGTGGTGGTGATGTTTACAATGGTGGCAATTAATGATGATGGTCATGATGATGTGATGATGGTGCTGGTGGAAATGATAATGGTGATGGTGATCGTGATGATGACACTAGTGGTAATGGTGATGGTGATGGTGATCGTGATCGTGATGATGATGGTGGAGATGATGGTGATGGTGATCGTGATGATGATGGTGATGATAATGATGGTGATAGTGATGATGACAATGGTGGTAATGATGACACTGATGGTGATCATGATGATGATGGTGTAAATGATGATGGTGATGATGATCATGATGATGATGGTGGAAATGATGATGGTGATGGTGATCATGATGATGATGGTGGAAATGATGATGGTGATGGTGATGGTGATGATGATGATGACAATGGTGGCAATGATGATGGTGATGTTGACAATGGTAGTGATGATGATGATGATGATGGTGGTGGTTGTAATGTTGATAGTGGTGATGATAATGGTGGTAATGATGATGGCGATGATGATGATGGTAGTAATGATAGTGATGATGATTATGATAATGATGATGATGATGATGATGATGGTAATTATGACGATTATGGCGGTGGTGGTAATGATGGTGGTAATGACAATGGTGGGAATAATGATGACTATGAGGACAATGATGATGATGACAGTGGTGGTAATGATGATGATGATGGTGGTGGTGTAATGTTCGTGGTGATGTTGACGGTGGGAATGATGATGGTGGTGTTGTCAGTTGTGGTGTTGATGATGATGAAGATGGTGCCAATGGGAACAGTAGCAGTGACAGTGCTATCTGGCATCCGTGGTGTCCTGCTATGTTCCTTATCCATCACAATGTCATACAATGTGTCAGGTAGTCACCTGCCACCAAGCAACATCGGTAAATTAATTGGTCTAAAATTTCACTCCCACTAATATCTTCTTCTTGGTTGCTCTATCCAAGGTCTCTGCTCTTAGGTCTCTCCCAGACTTCCAGAGTACTTCTCAATATAACTATACTTTTAAAAGGCAGATAATGACTTCTGCTATTAAGTTAAATTTAAGTTAAGAATAGATTCTCCCATCTTTCTGCCTAATGAGAGAATCTTATTGACAGTTCTCCAGTTCCTTCCTTGCCTCCACCCATTGTAGATAAGCAAACCCATAATTATACACACGCTGGTCCTACCTTTTAGAATTCCCTCCACATGCATCTACATCTAATAATATTATGTTCCTCGTGAAAGCCAAATCAAAGTCCTCCTTCACACATGTGCTTGAGTACATCTTTGTACTAAATACTGCACACTGAGACACAGACTCAAAGCTCACTCCGAGATAATGTGACAGAGACAACCTAATTACCAATAGAGTTCACAGGCTTCCTTTATCTCCCTCTAATATCAATTTTTTGGCCAGAGTTTCTTCTTCCTTCAACTTCAAATCCAGGATGGCTTCAAGGGCTTGTAAAGCAGGATGAAGAGAATGATAAAAAATGGAGAGTTGAAAGAAGCAAACAAGACAAAAGAAAAGGTATAGGTAGGTATCTGGATAGTCAGAGGTGTCATATTTGAAAGTATTTTCAGCAGCCCTGCCTTGCAAGGATATTTGGTTTTGAAAAAGAAAAGATTCCTAAAACATTGCTGACTGCTTTTGGTGACTAGGCTGCACACTTTTTAGGGTATCACTGCAGGAACCCAAGCTCTGTCAGCCTCAGTTTACATTACTTATCATCATAGCAAGGATGTGTTTAAGAATAAAAGAGAAGTTGTTAAGTAAGGTATAGGGGCTGAGAATATGGTTAAGTTGTTAAAGAAGCTTTTTTGTAAAGCCTGCCAGAACTGTGTTCAATAGCTCAGCCACCTACATAAAGCCAGACAGACATCTGCAGAGCAAAAGATCTGACACACACACATGCAAATAAATTTTTAAAAATTTATTTTTAAAGTTATAAGCCAAGATTATTGGGTAAGTAAGGATGTCCAGTCCCCTGGGTTATAATCACAATAAAATGTGGCATCTAGAGAGCTAGGGTAATGACTCATCAGTTGAAGGAACCTGCTTGTAAAGCCTTCAAACCCAAGTTCAATTCCCCAGTACCCATGTAAAGCCAGACACACCAAGTGGTGCGTGTGTTTGGAGTTTATTTGCAGTGACATTCGGCCCTAACATACCTGTACTTTCTCTCTGTGTATCTCCCTTCCTCTCTCTCTCTCTCTCTCTCTCTCTCTCTCTCTCTCTGTGTGTGTGTGTGTGTGTGTGTGTGTGTGTGTGTGTTTAAAAATAAATAAATAAATGACTAAATAAAATATGACAGCTGAAGACATAATGTAGCCAGGACAACACTGCAACCCAGAAAATCAACAACTTACACAGAAGGTGGGGGGAAAAAAGAGGGAAAGAAACTCTGTCTCCAATTACAAAGGCCTGTAGCGAATGTTTTCTCTTCTGAACTAAACAACCTATGTCAACTGCCAAGAATCAAATTGTATTCTATCTCATGTGATTGACTAGTTTTCTCCAGTGATTGACACAGACTTTAAAAAGATGAGAAAGCTGTGGGAGATACAAAAAAGGAAACAGTGAGAATAGGTTGTCTGAGCAGTCCTGCTCCCCTACACTGCACCCATTCCACAATTGCTTCATAATGGCCTTTGAGCCCTTCTCAGTAGTGAGTCAAAATGGTGTAATGCCAAGACCTGCAGGCAAGCCTGCAAATGTTTCTGTTTTGATTAATGAGAGGAAAATGAACTAGAGGCTCACTTAGCAGGCTTTCCCAAACATCCCAAAACGTCACTTAACCACCCAACACATTTGTACACACACCTACATTGCCAAGAGAAGGCAAGTGCTATCTATCTTCCACTCTGTAAAAGAAAAATGCTCATCTCACTCACCAGAACTTTCCTGTCTTCACCTTCAGTCTTCTGCTCCAACTTTAGACTCGTGGCTTGAGTGAAGAATTTCCTGCACTACCCAGGAGCCAGTGGGAAGCATCCAAGAGAAAGCCATGGACAGTGCTTGCTCCATCAGGTGCAGGTAGGTGTCAGTGAGCAGGACCTCATTCTTGCAGCCATCTCAGGGGATCTCTCGAGGTAGCAATCTTCTGGATGGGTAGAGCCGTTTGCTACAAAACCAGTTCTTGGGAACCCCAGAGTGCAAAGAAGGTGGTGAAAACTGGGAAAGATCAGTGAAGTCATGAGTGCCTGGGCTTCAGATGGGAAACGAAGGGAGCCTGTGATGGTCCAAAAGGTCCTTCGACTTAGATGCCGACTTGACTCTGGCTTCTTGCCAATGAGAACAAGAACATTCTCTCACCCTGGCAACCCTTCACTGGTCCACTCCATCACAAAGCGTTTCTTGGGCAACCAGCTTTATGACATGGTGCTTCCTGTGGCTCAGATGCCCTCACCTGAGCCCATGGTGCAATTTACTTCCCATTGTAAGGCATTAAGAATGGTATCAGGTATTTAAGAAGTAATGAGGTCGTGGAGGAGGAGCCGTCCATTCATGAATGAGTGGATTATTTCCCAGTGGGACTATTATAAAAGCCAGTTTGGCTCTGATTCTTTTGTTATTGGTGGTGGTGGTGGTTTTTCTAGGTAGGTTCTCACTCTAGCCTAGATTAACCTGGAATTCACTGTGTAGTCGGAGGCCTCGAACTCATGGCTGAGCCTCCTACCTCTGCCTCCAGAGTGCTGGGATTAAAAGTGTGCACACCACACCTGGCTTTCTGATTCTTGTACCTACTCCTCTGACCAAATGTTAGCTTGTGCCATCTCAGGCACCCTGTGGAGAGTCCCACCAACAAGGAGAGCCTCACCAACTGATTTCTTCAACGTTGAGCCTCCCATCCTTCAGAATCATGAGCTGAATAAACCTTTACTCTTTATAAATTACCCAGATAGTAATATTTAGTTTTAGCAACAGACAACTCAGATAAAAATTGCATACATTTCTCTTATATAACCAGTTTTCTTAACAGCTGATATTTATTTATACATGTGCATATTTATTTAATAAAAACTCAAGTACCATACTGAAGGAAGGAATAAAGGAAAGCTGTGTCATCATGATCAGGATCAGCAACAAGATGTTGGATTCCACACTGGGTCAGAAACTTGGATAAACTCCTTGCCAAATTCTCTCATCCCCACCCTCTCTCCATGTTATTCTCTCTGAGACATAATGGGTTCCAATGGGATGGATGCTACCATCTTGCATCAGTGTTATTAAGTTCTACTTTAAAGGAAGAATAAAACATATAGATTAATAAAATGACATTCTGTTTTCCCATCAAAGTACCACTATCTCACCTCAGAGACTGTAAATGTCACTGGACTCTGGGCAAGACTGATCACAACTAGAAACAATCTACAACATGTTTTTGGTCCTGCTTTGTAGAGTAATTCCAAATGACCAGGAGCTCAGGAGAAAAATCTCAACAAAGTCCTAAGAGTCTAAACAGTAGTCGGCCCTTTTATTTTACTGACAATTAGTATTTCATTGGTGTTTAGATGACATAGAAGTGGAAGGAGCAGTCTTCTTTCCGTGGCTATCTGAGCAATGAGGGTTACTTCTTTATGAGCAAAGACAAAAGTTGCCTTTAAGATGCTTGCCTGTAACTGGGCGTGGTGGTGCACGCCTCTAATCCCAGCACTTGAGAGGCAGAGGTAGGAGGATTGCCATGAGTTCAAGGCCACCCTGAGACTACATAGTGAATTCCAGGTCAGCCTGAGCTACAGTGAGACCCTACCTTGAAAAAAAAAAAAAGATAATTACCTGTAAACAAAGCCTCACTTAGACATGCATCCAGTGTGCTTCAGAAAACCTGGGTCTCCCCCTCACTTCAATGTACTCCTACCTGTAAACAAGTACAGAGACAATTTTGGCGGGTTTTTTCTAAGAAAGTGCTTATTCCCTCAGCTGATTTTGTTGCAATTTACAGTTCATTGTGGTTGCATAATTTAGAGATCAGTTCACAGAGAAAATATTCAAATCCATTTTAAGACATTTGTAATTCCTGAAAATCTCATCTTTCCAGTGACAGTAGGAAGTGGCTTGTTTCTTACAAAGAGTAAAATTCTCTGAGCACTGATGGTGAGTATATACCTCATTTTTTAGGATGTCATCATGGGTGAGAGAAGCTCCCAGAAATGTATTATGCACTTACCTGGAACACATGATTATATACATATAACACTGCCCTCAGTTATTGAAAAAGCTGCCAAGACTTAGTGTCTTGGAGGGAGGACTTAGAAGCAAGGGGACTACTGAAATCAGTACTTGCACCCATCGACTGGGTCACACGGGCCACTTTAAGGATTTGAAGGCCTCTGGGAAGAAAGTGCTCATTGAATACTCAAGAACCCATCCACCATCACACAGGTTCACGGAGCACAGGTGGAGGCTCACCCAGTGGAAAACCATGCCGTTTATCATAACTAGGCAGTGGAGCAAACCCCAGAGGATGAAATAAATGAGGAAAGTTCTTGGGTGTGGAGCAAGAGGGCCCTCCTGCTGACTTGTGACCCCGGGAAAGGGTGTCGCCTCTGGTGTCACCTCTGGAAGGAGAAGCTGCATCTCAATCCCAGCTGACTGGGGTCAAACAGGATGGTAGTCCTCCCTTCTCCAGCCTTTGCGACTTTGCAAGAGTAGCTGGGAATATAGGTTTGCATGTGATCTGTTCTTGCTGTCCAAACACTGGGCAGTCCAAACCCAAGCTGGCTCTGCAGAAAGCCAGAGCTGAGCCAAGTGCCACCTCTGGGCAATACTTCGCAAAAGGCACTGGGCTCTGGCTTCTGTATGGGAACTACTTACACGATAGACGCCAAACTCATCAGGTGGGTTAAACTTTGTGAAAGTTCAAAAATTTCCATTGTGTGCCTCTGGACCAAGGCCTGTATTACAAACAAATCAGTCTTGCTGACTCTGCCTCCTAATACCGCGAGACTCCAACCATTTATCTCCATTTCCATGGCTGCTACCTCAATAGCTTCCTATGGGAACACCCTGCCTCCTTGCTCCTAGCCTCCAGGACCCTATTTACTGCTATGGATTTTTCTGCCCTCACAAGACCCTGCCTTGTCAAAAGTCCTTCAATGGCTTCTCATACCCTTAGAACAAACTCCATGCTCCTTAAGGTGGCGTACAAGATTCTACCTCTGTTCTGCTCCTTCAGCTCATGCCACCTTCACTGGCCGGGCTCTTTGAAACACGCACAGGCAACTCTTCTCACCAGAGAGCCTGTTGCAAGTCTTTCTTTCTAGAATGCTCTTTCCCTGGCCTTTTGGCCAGCTGTCTCTATTACTCCCTCAAGTTTCAATTTCAATATCACTTCCTTGGGAAAAATGTCCATGATCCATCCCTGTTGTGGGTTGAAT
Organism: Dipus sagitta; assembly: GCA_036346955.1. Classification (NCBI taxonomy): domain Eukaryota; kingdom Metazoa; phylum Chordata; class Mammalia; order Rodentia; family Dipodidae; genus Dipus; species Dipus sagitta. The sequence continues at coordinate 65,652,680 of CM070786.1, forward strand.
TGTGTACCCAAAGGATATGTTTAAGTCCTAACCTCAGGTACCTATGACTGTGGCTTTATTAGAAACAGTGGGTTTGCAGATATGATAAAGATAAGAAAAACTAGAATGGAGCATGTCCTAAGTCCAATGGCTCATTTCCTTGGAAGAAAGGGAAATATGGAGAGAGACAGAGAAGAAACAGAGAGAAAGAGAAGAGACCATGCGATAGCAGAGGCAGAAATCAGAATCATGCCACTATAACCCAGGGAGCATTGACATTGGCAGTGACCACCAGCAGTAGAGAAAGGCCAGGAAGGACTGTTCTCCAAGGCCTTCAGATGACGCACCTTCCTGTCAACATTACCTCCAGGACCCTGGACCCAGAACTAGGAAGGAATACATGTCTGCTGTCTCAAGCCACCACAACTGGGTTGGTTGGTTAGGACAAACCTTGATAAAATTGTGACAATCACCCTATATGTGGGTTCTTCTTCCTCACACTTTGAAAACATGTGAGTACTTTTCACTGTCAGTAATCTCATTCATTGGTGTGCTCAGCTGTGTCAATTTTATGTCTCGCCTGTGAGACCATAAGAGGTGCCAGTGCATCCCCCATCACACCCCAATCACACATCCCCCACCACACCCCAACCACACATCCCCCATCACACCCCAACCACACATCCCCCATCACACCCCAACCACACATCCCCCATCACACCCCAACCACACATCCCCCATCACACCCCAATCACACATCCCCCATCACACCCCAAGAGAACGCCAGCCTCCGCAATTGATGCAGTCAGGGCTGGGTTAGGGTTAGGGTTACCGCCTTCACTGTGCCCCCCTGGGATCTTGAGATATATGCAGTGGGGTGTCCGAAAACTAAATAGTCACAGATTTCTGGTCTGGAACTTAGCAGCCTCTGGGTCCTGGATTCAGAGCACTACAGAACTGGAGGGAATCGTGGAAGTCTCCCTGCTCCCAGCCCCCACCGCTTTCCCAGGAGAGCACTGTGCCTGCTCATATGCGGCACTGCGCTCCTCACAGCTGTCATTACGTTCCTCTTGCTGAGAGCAGCCTATACTGGCTACGGCTGCCTAGCCTGAGGGTCCAGAGACGGCTTTCCCTCCCCTGCAGACAAAAGCACATGACTTTGACAGCTATTCACTGCTAGATGGTATTTTTGTTTAATTAGAATAATGGAATTTTAAGCCTGGAAGGTCCTTGGGCATCATCTGAACAACTTCATCTCCTCATTTAATTGAGTAAGAAAAGTCTCCATTCTATACGCGTTAAGTGTAGCAAGATCGATTGCTGTGAATCACCCAATTAACCACTTTCGAGGAGCTCCTCAAATATTCCTGGGCATTTCCTGAAGACCCGCCTCCTATGAGCTGGGAATATGCCCCGGATTCACCTGCCAGAGCTGGTCACAGCCCTGGGACACCCTGTCCACCCCTGACTTCCTGGCTCATGCTATTGTCTTCTTGTCCGCTGCATCCCAAATGTGGGCCTTCATGTCCCACACCATGGCAGGTAATGAGCTGCAAACCTGAAGGGAGACTTTTCTGGAAGCTTAATAGAAATAAATGTCTATTTTCTATTATTGCTATTAAGGGATAATAAAAAGGTAAGAGCACAGGAAACAATGCAGAAGATCCTAATCTTACCACGGTTCCACTTACAGTGTCTCCACTTTACCGTGTCGTGAAAGCCATATGCCTTCAGTAGAAACCACACCTTGAATTTTCAATGTTGACCTTTTCCTGTGCTAGCGATATGAGGGTATGAAACTTCCAATGTAGCCTAATGTAGGTGTTCAGAGCACGTGGAAGGTAGTCTAGGCTAAGCTGGAGTGTTGCCAAGATTGGGTGTATTGAGTGCATCTTGACATAATGATAATTTATTTTTATTTATTTTTATTTATTTTTATTTGAGAGCAACAGACAGAGAGAGAAAGAGGCAGATAGAGAGAGGGAGAGAGAATGGGCGCGCCAGGGCCTCCAGCCACTGCAAACGAACTCCAGATGCGTGCACCCCCTTGTGCATCTGGCTAACATGGGTCCTGGGGAGTCGAGCCTCGAACCGGGGTCCTTAGGCTTCACAGGCAAGCGCTTAACCGCTAAGCCATCTCTCCAGCCCAACATAATGATAATTTCAACCCCTGATGATGTCACTGGTGAGATCATGCCGTTGTAAGTACAGGAGTGTCTGACATGACCATTGTCCTTCTCACAGCTATCCAAGGCTCTGCCTGGTCCCAGCCTCCCATCCCATGGTTGCAGACACTGGTGGACCTCCACCTTGATGGAAGTTTCCAGGCTTCTTCATTTCTCAGAATCAGCCCAGTGGGTGCTGACCAGAGAGAAGACAGGAGCCTTCCCTTAGCTCAGCCTAAGGCCCCGCTCACTTTCTGCCTCAAGCCTGATGTCTCTTACTCTCTCTTGGGATGACCCACCCCAGCACTGTCATCTGTAATAGTTTGTCGAAAGTACTGTAAAGTTCCAGAAACTGAATGACTTAAAAAGCAAAATTGTATTCCTCACAGTTCAGAAGGAGAGACATCCAAGACTGAGACTGGCATGACAGCTTCCTTCCCAGAGCTGCAAGGGAGGCTGACCAGGCTGCTGTTCTGGTTTCTAGGGATTTGTCAGCAATATCTGGTATTCCTGAGCCTTTCTATGCCTCACCAGCGATTACCACTCACATGACTATCTGGAAATCATACACTCTCTGTTCATGTCTGTCTGCTTGTCCACGTCCCCATGTTGATCAGGAAACCAGTCAGATAACATCAAAACCCAATCTAATATCCTCTTTTAAGTTTGACTGTCTCTGTGAAGATTCTGTTTCCAAATAAAGGTGCATTTTGAGGTATCAGGAGTCAGCATATCTTTGGGGGCAGATGCAATTAACCCTATATTATCCTATAATGCCAATGAGAAAAACACACTATAATCTGACAGTTTCTCAAAGTCCAAGTTGTCCATTTTGATCAACCACCCAGTCCTAGTTCAATTGCTTCAAGTTGTTTCAAATTGTTTGTCCAGCTCTCCTCAAAGTCTTTGGGTTCCAGGGCTGTGGACTCAGTGCAATGGTCAAACACCTGCCTGGAATTCATGAGGCTCCAGGTTCTATCACTAGCACCAGAAAATAAACAAGCAAATACATAGCCAAAGCAAGCTTTGGAGTCAAGCTTCCCATGACTGCACCACACACACACACACACACACAGAGCACATGTAGTCTACATGGAATGCTTTCAGTGGTGATGAAGCATGGCTTCAGGGGCTTGGGGGACTATTCATCTTTACCTCTGTGTACATTTCTGAAGAGTGAAGTCCACACATAAACACATAAAGCTTAGTGGTCAACAAAGAAGAGCATCCTCCGTGAGACACTGTGCCTCACGGCAAACCACTACCAAAACCTGGAGGAAAGGGAGACGGCATAAGCCTGAGGCCATGGGGGAGAGATGGTATAACCTAAGGCCATGGGGGTGTCTTAGTCCACTTTCAGCTTATAAGAAAATACCCAAGGCTCAGTACTACATGGGAGGGAAAAAAGGTTCATTTGGCTCACAGTCCTGGAGGCCTAAAAGCTCCTGATAAAGGCTTCCTGGCATCTGGCATCAGCATACATTGGGGTGCATGCAAGAGAAGAAGGTCACATAACAAGACAGGAAGTAAGACAGGTGAAGGCCAGGCTCCCCTTTTATGACAACATGTTCTTAGGGAAAACTACCTCTGTAAGACCTAATCCACTGTGTAGAAGGAGCACTAATCCAATGTTGAAGGTACAGCCTCCATGGCTTCATGTCTTTAAATGTCTACCCCATGACCTTCCACTGGGCCTCATGTTGTTAAAGGTCTACCCTGATGGCCTTCCACTAAGCCTCATGACTTTAAAAGTCTACCTCATGACCTTCCACTAGGCCTCATGACTTTAAAGGTCTAATCCATGGTCTTCCACTAGACCTCATGTCTTTAAAGGTCTATCCCCTCAACCCACTACACTGAAGAACATGCTTCCAGCACATTAACCTTCCACAGACAAGTCACATCCAAGCCAGAGAAGCACATCTCCTACATCCCATCTTAAATTCACATCTGGAGGCTCATATACTGCACCCACCTGTTTCTAGAAAAAGAAATGGGCTCCCCCCAATAATGCATGACCCGCAGTCCTCATGGGGTTGACCTGCATCCCTAACGTGGAAGGCTTCTTCAAAAAGTGTCATAGAGAAGGGAAAGGATGGTACCAACACATGTTGTTTACATACAAAATATGCCCATAGCTTAAAAAAAAAAATGTTGTTTGAAAGAAAGAAGGAGAAATTGGAGGTCTGGGAGATGGCTCAGAGAGTAAGAGAACCTGCTTGTGTATAAGCATGCAAGCCTGAGAGGGCCTGTTTTTTTTCCCCGAGTTTGATTCCCTAACATCCATATAAAGAGCTGGGTGTGGCTACACATATCTCTAACTGTAGTGCTGTCGGGATTGAGACCAGAGAATCACTGGGGCTCACTGGTCAACTAGCCTGACTGAAAATGACATCTCTGGGTTCAATGAGAGACTCAGTCTCAAGGGAACACACAGATAAATGATAAGGAAGAACCCAGTGTTCTACTTGAGCCTCAACATGTATGTGCCTGGGGCATGCGCACCACATACACCACACCACACACATGCACGCACGCATGTGCACACACACACACACCACCCCATGTACTACACACATGTATATGCAACAAAAGAGAGGAAGAGAGAGAAACAGGGGATGGGAAGATGACTCGGTGCTTAAAGGTATTTGATTGCAAAAGCCTGCCAACCTAGGTTCAATTCCGTAATATCCATATAAAGCCAGATGCAGAGTGGCACATGCACCTGGAATTGGTTTGCAGTAGTAAGAGGACCTGGACCACCCATTTTCTCGTTCTTTCTCTCTCTCCTCTCCTTCTTTCTCTAATAAATAAATAAATGCAATTTTAAAAGAGACAGAGAAAGAGAAGCAGAGCTGTGAATGCTACAGAATGGACTCCAAGTTCAGGTGAACAGCAAGTTGTTCACAGGTAGACTACATGCCAACCTCAGGAGGTCCCTCCTTCAGCATGAGAGCTAACCAGCAGCACAGTGTCCTATCCCACTTAGAAGGGACTGGAAAGCACCAACTCTAAGAAACCCACCAAGAACTGAGTAGCAAAGAGACCAAGAGTGTTGTACGGTGGCTCCCTGAGAAAGAATCCGCAGTGGCCTAAGACATGAATGCTGGGACGACAGCCGTTTACTGTCTTCTCCGTTCCTCACCATGACCTCTTCCAATCCAGCATGGCACGCTCCCTTCCCAGCAGCCTTGTCCATGTCCATCGTAGAGGAAAGGAAACCAAAGTCTATGTGCAGTGAATTAACTATATTTTGTAAGCTGAGGAAGGAAGGCAGAACACAATTTTTCCTCGGGCTGCCTGCCTCCAAAGGTAACCCTCTCCACTTGGTGGTCATGCATGATTCATGATGATCAGAGCTGTATCAGTTATGATTGGGAGGGTCAAATGTTCTGTCTTGCCAGAGCTAGACAGATTAGCTTCCAAAAGTGTGTTTCCAGGAGCCTCTTTATGCCCACAGACGGAAAGAAAGTTTACCTAAAACGTCTCATAAAAGTTGTATTGGAGCCCAGCCTCACATCAGGGATGGAGAAGGGAGCCAACAGGCACTCATGGTGGCTGACTTCCTGCCAACTGAACGCTCTTCCCAGCGCCTTCACAAAACAACTATCCGCAGTTGTGGCCCTCCTAGCCCCGGTATCAGGAAGGTCTCAGTGTCTCAGCAGTACAGGTGCTAGAAGATACAATCACAGGTTTCAGAATTAAGGTTAGAGAAAAAGGTTGATCTGATAAAAACATACTTTGAGCAGATGAGTCAGTTGAACTTGTCCCTTTTCTTTTTCTTTTTAATCACAGAATACATTAAGACGCAGGAGAGGTGACACTGAGCCATTAGAAGTGGCAGCAGTGGCACTCTCCTTTGTGTTGTCCCTGGGCCCTGATGGGCAGGTGAAGAAGCATTCTGTCTAGTGACAAACAGCAGCATTATAAACAACATCAGTCAGCCTCCTAGTGCAAAACAAAGGACAGAAACCAGCTACATTCCACCTAGATAAATAAAGGAAGCTTATTCAAGTAAACAAATGCCCTGAAAACAGCTAATGAGGTCATTCAGCAGGTAAAATAACAAAGAAAGACGAATGTGGGCACCTTCAGACTCTGTCTCTGCAAATGCGAGGGCTGCCAGGCTGCCCGCATGGCTTGGGCTCAGCAGCCTGCAAGATGGTGGGAATGCTGAGCTGAGCCCCCTGGACGCTGAGAATCACCAAACCACACAACACACCTATGTTGGCTGAAGCCTTTGCAGATCCTCTGATTTTTTTAATATTTTATTTATTCATTTATTTATTTACTTGACAGAAAGGGAGAGAGAGAGAGAATGGGCATGCAAGGGCCTCCAGCCACTGCAAATGAACTCCAGATGTGTGTGCCCCCCTGTGCATCTGGCTAAACTGGGTCCTGGGGAATTGAACCTGGGTCCTTTGGCTTTGCAGGCAAATGCCTTAACCGCTAAGCCTTCCCTCCAGCCTAGTTTTCTAAATTTTGGAAGGAAGACTATTCTCTTCCTGCACTGGCTGGCCTGGAGAAGTTAGGGTCATCTCAGGGTGACTATCGCTGGGCTCTTGCACGCTCATGCCTCCGTCTTCAATGCTGGTGTATTGCTCTTTCCTAAGCAAGGCCCAGCTTGGACACCGAGCTGCTCCATGTGGCACACTCAGCCTGCTAGCTCTCGTGCTTTAAAACTAAGTCCTGCTGAACACAAGCCTCTCTTTAAGTCTTTAGCTACACAGCAGGTGGCCACTAGCCAACATGTCTAATGAGAACTTGAACTGTGACTATTCCTGACAGAGCTATGGTAGACATGTGAAATACACATTGGTTTTGAAAACTTAGTATGAAGTAACATAAGTATTTTACAAGTTTTTTATTTTTATTTTTATTTTATTTTATTTTTTCGGTTTTTCGAGGTAGGGTCTCATTCTAGAGCTCAGGCTGACCTGGAATTCACTATGTAGTCTCAGGGTGGCCTCGAACTCTCGGCGTTCCTTCTACCTCTGCCTCCCAAGTGCTGGGACTAAAGGCGTGCACCACCAGGCCCAGATATTTACAAGTGTTTTGTAGCAAGTCCCAGGCAGAAGTGAACCGACCACCTGAATAAAAATTTAAAAGGAGAGACTTTATTAAGCCATCCAGCGTCTGTCCCCTCACAGCAAGGAAGAGAGCAGCCCCATCCTACTTTTACAGTGAGTTTTTAAAGGAAAAACCATGTCCTTTACAATGATCTGAAAAACTCCAACCACCCTCTCCACACACAGTTGTCTTTAGCAAGAGCAAGCAAGCAGGCATGATTACAAAAGCAGAACTTTTGCAGTTAGCACCAGGTATGAAGAAGCAGATACCAAATATCAGGACGTCTGGACCTCTGGGTGGGAACAAACACCAGAGGCATTACTGAGACCCATCCTCATTCTTGTAATTACTGCTCTGTGCTAATCTTTAATCTCTTATGGCTCCTTGAGAATGTCAAGATGGCTGAGTGGCCTAAGATGGCTTCCCTTGGGTCTGTTCTCCAGAGGTTGTTTCAGTTTCATAGCAAAATTATGGGACATACCAGGCTAAATAAAATAAATATTTAACATTCATTCATCTGTACACTTTTACTTTTAACTTGTGGTTAATAGAACATTTAAAATTCTATATTTTGTATGCATTTTTCCCAACCACAGTTCTTTAATTGCTTCTGTGAGCACTCCCAGGCTCCGTCCGCACACCTTAAGTTAAGAGTTGGCTGAGCTGCATTCATTTCTCTTCACTCCAAGATTCTGAAACTCCAAGTTCAGATTCTGAAAGTCAGTCGATCCCAATTTGCATTTGTCAAAATACATAGGATGGACAGCACAAAGACTGAAGCTTAATTATGCAGAAGATTTCAAAAATCATTCAGGAGGTCAAGGAACCCCAGGATGGAATGCAAAGTATGACAGGAATCTAATTATATTGCAGGTGCATGACAGGCTCTCACTGCAAGAGGGAGGGGAGAGACGCTGACCTAAGTAAGTGAAGCGAGTGGAGTCAGTGCACGCAAGCCCTGCCCCGCAGGTGAAAGTTGTTCCCTGTGGAGGTCTAGCTCAGCACCAAAAGCCACCACACATGTGCCTGGAAACAAACACTTAGGTTTGTGGGTGGCAGAAGGTGGGTATTAATTGCTCCACTGTTGGAGGACAGGGTGACACCACAACCATGGGAGGGGACCAGAATGAGCCAATGTGCTGAAAGTGAAGTGGGAGACATCATGAGCTCATGTTTAACTGAATATGGACACAGATGGGGTCAATGTAACACAGCTCTCGCCTCAAAGGGGATAAGTGTTAGGTCGGGACAGGCTCCCAAGATGGAGGCATCATGGTCAGCAGATGGGGACAGAAGCATGGGGAAGTAGATTATCCACATTCTTCAGGACACCACCCAGTTATTATCCCCTTCTTGCCTAACAATGCCCCAGGTCATGGTTTCCTGCCCTCTTGTCCCATCTGTCACCTGGTCACTGTTCTGGTGTCACACCCTGGCTATTTTAAATGGTTAATGTAATGATCTCCCTTAAAGGAACTTTTCTATTCAACTTAACAAAGGAGTTCTTTTCCCTCCCTCACCTTCCCCAAACTGAACAAGCCCTGTAACGCCCACTACCTGAAAGCTCAGGTGGGCTGTGCTCCTCTCTCGTCAGCCAGCCCCGGCAGCTCCGGCTTTTCCCGAACAAAAGTTTTCATCTTTGCCTCAGAGTGGTTTGTGTGGTCTTGGTCACTCCCAAACCTTACAATAAGATAAGAGCCAAATATGAGTAACCTTGGCCCAGAAACACCAATTCAGGTTACTCATAATTTCATATTCTAACATATTAACAATTTCATAAAGAGTTTACAGTTATAGAACAAAAGAAAGGCATAAACCAAGGTACTTTTCAAATCCATTGGTGGACACATCAGGGGGGCAGGTCACAGCAAAGCAAAGGCTGGTAACAATCTCAGCCTTGGGGCTGGTGGAGGCTGGTGGGTGGACAGCTAATACATTCTAAAAGCATTTTGGTTCATGACCCAATAGTCACAAGGATGTTAGGTGGGCTGTAAGTGGTTCTTAAGGAGCTAAGGTAGCCCAACGTGATTTGACTCTGAACCTGTAACATTCTATCTCTCTATGATCACAGAAGTTCCATGGGTCCATTCAGCTTTTTTGGGAACTTTAGTTCACAATGGCAACACAGCAAAGTATTGATCGATGTGTTAGGCATTTTTAAACATATTTCTGGCCCAGTTAACTGGGAATGACCAGAAGCAATAATCTACTTCAGTAGCAACTGTACAGATTTTGTTTTAATCTTAATAAAAGAGGTCCTTGGAGAAACTGCTGATTCTAGAAATGAGGCAGACATAAAGGACCGGCCTGGAGAATTGTGTAGTACCAGGATACAAGGAAAGCTCCTGTAAGTGGGGATTGATTTGCAGTTATGAAGTGCATCAATGGTAGATGACAGCCAGCTGAAAGAGTTTGCATGGATCACAGCTGGGACAATTTAGGCACTAAAATATAGGATTGTGGGGCTGGAGAAATGGCTTAGTGGCTAAGACACTTGCCTTCAAAGCCAAAGGACCCATGTTCAATTCCCCAAGACCCACGTAAGCCAGATGCACAGGGAGTGAATGCATCTGGAGTTTCTTTACAGCAGCTGGAGGCCCTGGCATGCCCATTCTCTCTCTCTCGCTCGCTCGCTCTCGCTCTCGCTCTCTCTCTCCCTGCCTATTTCTTTCTCAAATAAAGAAAGAAAAATTATATACATATAGTATTGTATAGTATTGCACTATAACCCAAGTCATAAAATAAATATCAGTGAGTCCATACTGATAGAAACAAATAAATTAACAAATAAGAGAGCAGAGACAAATTGTCTCCAGAAGAAATCCATCCTTCCCATGTGGCTACTGTCCAGGATGTGACACATTAATTCCCACTTCATACATGTCAAAATAGTGCCAGGGTATAATGACATCTTTCCAATCATCAAAACCTCAATGAGATATTACCTCATACCTCATTCTTCAGAGTCTAATAGTATAGTCCTATAAGAGACAAAAATTGACCAAACTGCTGTGCATGATGGTGCACACCTTTAATCCCAGCACTCGGGAGGCAGAGGTAGGAGGATCGCCGTGAGTTCGAGGCCACCCTGAGAGTATATAATTAATTCCAGGTCAGCCTGGACCAGAGTGAGACCCTACCTCGAAAAACCAAAAAAGAAAGAAAGAAAGAAAGAGAGGGAGGAAGGAAGGAAGGAAGGAAGGAAGGAAGGAAGGAAGGAAGGAAGGAAGGAAGGAAGGAAACCATGAGAGGCCTGGAGGCACCAGGAGCTGCTTGAATGTGTGTGCGGTGACCAGGTGACAGCCCTGGCCAGGGAGTTGCCTCTGGGATGGTGACTACTACAAGGTTGCTCCCCTCTGGTTCTTTCCTCGAACAAGGACGTACAGAATTACTTGCCGAAGCTGAAGTTTCTGGTCCCCACGGAAGTAAAAGCGGGGCGAACTCAAGCACACCTCGTGACAAGCAGGGGAAAGCAAGCAGGGACTAATTATTCTGAGGTACTCATTTTCCCGTCCCCCGCCTCCGAACCCCCAAGGATGGTAAACTAAAAGTCTAAAAATAATTTCCTAACATCCAGATCATAGGGTTCATAAGTGAGAGAAAACAGCTGCTTTAGTGGGAAGGAGAAAATAGAGATAAATTTCCCAGAATTTCAAAAAAAAAAAAAAAACATGGAAAAGAAACACTCAGATTAAAAACACAATAGGGTCCCACAGAGATACAATATATAAAATAGTTAACTATAAACATTTTAGTAAAAGTTAAGAAGTAAAAAGAAAAAATTCTAAAGGTTTATACCAAGGATAGCAAATCATTTACACAGGAAAACTGAAGTGAGTAAAGAATTGAACTGAATTATACTTGTAGGACACAAACTTGGGATCTACTGGAGAATTTCTTAGTGGACAGGGGAAAGCCTCATACCTGTGGTCACAGAAAGAAAGAAAACAAGAAAGGAAGGAAGGAAGGAGGAGAGGGAGGAGGGGAGGGAAGGAAAAAGGAAGGAAGGAAGGAAGGAAGGAAGGAAGGAAGAATGGAAGGAAGTAAGGAAAAGGAATGAGGGTCAGGGAATTAGTTCGGGGACTGAGTGCCTGACTAGCAAGCACAAGACTCCAAACCCAATCTTTAGAGCTAGAAAACATAATAAAAACTAAAGCAAGTGAAGTGATGTGTATGAGACACTTAGTGGCACTTAGGAGTATTATGCAAAGTGAAAAGGCCAGGCTTAAAGATGGGAGTTTGCATTATTCCATTTATATAACATCTTTAAAATGACAAAATTATAGAGAAGGAAAACAGACCCGTGATTGCCAAAGGTTAGGGGAAGGGAGACAAAGTGTAACTACAAAAATGGAACCCAAGGGAATACCTTTGTGGCAACAAAGTTTTATTATATAAATTAGTTTTCTTTTATTAAATTTATTTTATAAATATTTGTCACATGTATGGTCACAAATAACCACCCACAAAATACAACTACAAATCTTACCACAAAAAAATGAATACACACAAAACTACTGATGAATTGTCAGTAAGATTTGTCATCTGGTTGGTTAATGGATCATATATAATATATCATGTCCATTTCCTGATAATGTGCTGATTGTATGAGATGTCACCATGACAGGAAAGTAGGTGATGGCACATGAGACCTCCCTGTACTAATTTTTGCAACTTATGAATATAAAGTTATTTCAAAAGTAAAACCTGGGCTACACAGATGGCTCAGTGGTTAAGGTGCCTGCAGCAAAGCCTAAGGACCCAAGTTTCAATTCCCCACATAAAGCCAGATGCACAAGGTGGATAGAGGTCTTGGTACATCCATTCTCCCTCTCTCTCTCTCTCTCTCTCTCTCTCTCTCCCTCTCTCCCTCTCTCTTTCTGTCTCTCTCTCTCTTTCTCAAATAAATAATTAAACAAGAAAAAAGATTTAAAAATAAATAAATAAAACCTGTATAAAAGCCTATGTAAGACTAATGTGTTAATGTTAGCAGTAGGAGGAAACCCACAATGGGTGAATCTATTGTATGTCTTGGTTTATTTGGGAGAATATGTCTGTAGCAATTTAGTATTTTATAGAATTTTAAATATATCTTCAGAAATTAGGTACAATGTAAACAAGTATAAAAATGAGTCTAAATACACAATTACAATATAAATAAGTAGAAACATCAATGAAAAGATTAATAAAGCCAGGTGTGCTGGCATATGCCTTTAATCCCAATACTCAGGAGGCAGAGGTAGGAGAACTGCCCTGAGTTTGAGGCCAGTCTGAAACTATACAGTGAGTTCCAGGTAAGCCTGGGCTAGAGTAACACCCTACCTCAAAAAAAAGCAATAATAATAATAATAATAATAATAAAAGATGAATAAATATTATCAAACTATATGGGAGCTTGATTCAGACAGGAGGGGACAGTGGATGCTAAAACACTGGTGGAGGTGAGGTCAGGTGGGGATGAGAACATCACTGTAATCTAAGAATACTTCCCCACAACATGCTTATTAATTACAAAGGGGAAAGAGTGAATCTATGGATGAGAACACTGACAGGCACCAATCCAAGTTAACAACACCAGTGGTGGAATGTGGTGACATTACACATCCTCTGAGGACACAGCTTCATTCCTGAAGTAATTCTACTATAACTGCATGACCAGAACAGGGTAGTGAGGAGACATGAGATAGGTCCCATGAAGTCATTCTTTCTGGCCCAGGCTGACCTGGAATTAACTATGTAGTCTCAGGGTGGCCTCAAACTCACGGCGATCCTCCTACCTCTGCCTCCCCAGTGCTGGGATTAAAGGTGTGCACCACCACTCCCGGCTAACTTTTTTTAAATGTTAAGCCAGTTTGACTGCATTCCTGGATTAAATCTTATATGCATTTGCATCCAGAAAACATTGTAGATGGTGCATATTATTTGTTTTTTTTTTTAAGTTTATCTGTTTATTTATTTGAGAAAGAGAGAGAGAGACAGAAAGACAGAGAGAATGGGCACGCCAGGGCCTCCAGCCACTGCAAAGGAACTCCAGACGCATGTGCCACCCTGTGCATCTGGCTTACATGGGTCCTGGGGAATTGAAACTGGGTCCTTTGGCTTTCCAGGCAATCACCTTAACTGCTAAGCCATCCCTCCAACCCAGTGTCTATGATTTGTTTTGAAACAAATAATTTGATGTGTTCTTAAATTGTTGATGTTGATTTTTGCGAAGGCTTATAATTTGCCCTCTTTCTTTTCTTTGAGGTGTTATTTAACAATTAAAATGTTTCCATTTACTATAGTCAAATTTATCAGTTCACACTTTTTTCTGCTTACTTAAAATGTTCATCTAGCTAGGCATGGAGGTGCAGGTAAACCCAGCACTCTGGAGGAGAAGGCAAGAGGATGGAAAGCTTAGGGGCAACCTGGGCCACATAGTAAGTTCCAGGCTAGTGTGGTCAACATGCAAATACTGTGTCAAGACTGCAGACACAGCACATTGGGAGATGACGGTGGGACTGAGATGGAAGTGAGCTCTCGGCTGTCACAGTGCTGGGAAGTGCTCTGCCAGGTGCCTGGGTGATGAAAGTCACCAGCAGTGAGAACAAGCAGCGGATCCTGCAATTTGCAAAATCAACCAGCCAGGCTAGAAGCACCGGCACATGGGTAATAGGGGTAATCAACTACTCTCTGACTGGGTATGAGGGCCACTCAGTGGGAGGTAATTCATGCCTGGTACGGAGTACCAAGTCAGAAGCCCTTAGCTTGGAGCATCATAGTCTTTAGAGGGAAGATTTCACTGTTCTTTGGCCAACTGGAGAGGTTATGCCCATCAAAAAAAAGCCTTCTAAATGTCTATATTTCTCCCCATTGACCTCACTCTTGGTTAGAGAACCTTCACAGATAGCAGAAAATATCAGGGAGTCCCAATACCTGTCAATTAGCAAGAAGAGAAAAAAGTGCCCGGATGACAAGTCATCTCTATTATGCTGGCCAATGCCGAGAAAATATTACAGAGGAAGTGATGGATTAAATATAAGGGTTGATCTCACTGCTAGCCAGACAACATCCTCCAGGGAGATGGCGGCAGACACTGAGGGACTCAAAACTCACCAAAAGCAGAAAATCTGAGCCTGCCAAGAACTCAACAGTAATGGAGACTCCTAATATGCCTTTCAAGGCTCAGGGAACAGTGATGAAGAGAGGGTGGAAAGAACGTCAGAGTCACAGAGTTAGAAGATGTACCATGTGGATCCTCACAGGAACTCACTGGAACAGTCATAACCCCAGAGTGACCATGGACCTCACTGAAAAGGGCCCTCAGTGAAATGAGGGGGGAACAAAAGAGAGTACCTGATGGGAATATATGACTAATTTGCAGTATGTTCATATATTAAGGCTCCCAATACATTTCTTTTCTTTTAATTTTAAAGTGAGAAAGAGAGAAAGATAATTGGCTGGCCAGAGCCCTCACCCTGCAATCCAATGGCAGACACTCGCACCACCTAGTGGTCATGTGTGACCTTGCACCTGACTCACCTTTGTGTGTCTGGCTAACATGGGATTTGGAGAGTAGAACATGGGTCCTTAGGTTTCACAGGCAAGCACCTTAACAGCTATGCCATCTATACAGCCCCAAATAACAATTTTAATAAATAAAATTGTTTTAATTTATATTTTTGTGTCAACAACAACAACAAAAAAATCTTGTATGTTAACCAGTATTTTAAAGTGTTTGGACAGTTAGCTTCCTCATAAGCCTGCTTCATATTACCATAACAAAACACCAATGCTGGGTGACTCTCCAGGAATTTTCTTCTACTTCACAGTTCTGAAAGTCCAAGATCCAGGGTCTGTATCTGGTGGAGGTCTTCTTGCTGTCAGAGTTCTTATGTAGAATAGTGCATCACATGGCAAGAGACAAGAGTGTGTGTGTGTGTGTGTGTGTGTGTGTGTGTGTACATGCACACGCACGTGTTCTATTCTCTTTCTTTATAAAGCCAGCAGTATTGAGTGATGGAGCTCCACACTATAAACCTGATCTGACCCTGATCACCTCCCAAAGCCACCATCTCCAAACAAAAGCAAGTGGCCGCTCCTTCATAGGGTTTACATTTCAGTACAGGAACCTCGGATGGGCACACTAAAAACGCATAGTAAAGTTCTTCATCCTCCCGGAGTTGAATTTTGTAATAATTTATTTTGAAGTGAATTCAAAGGTAAAGATAAAAAGGCCAGGACACTACAAAGAACTCAAGTCCCCCTTCACTTGGACATTCCCTCAGAGTGGTATTTGACTCACTTGTGCCACTGTTGCCACACCGTAGCTGTCCTGTCTCTGACCTGCAGCGCAGGCTACAGACTTGACACTTCATCGCCCCTAACCACTCCACTGTGCACCCCCCACCTCTTTATAACCAGCACACAGCTCTCCAGCTGCAAGTCAATTCTGATACAAAACTAATACTCAAAAAATTCACAGACTTCATTTAAGATTTCCCAACTGTGCCAACAACAACTTTGCCCCTTCTGGCCCAGGATCATGGGTGGGAAAACAGACTGCACTTAATTCTCATGTCTGTTCCAACTCCCCAAGTGTGGGGAGGGACCACACAGTTGCTCACTTTGTCATAAATACATAACTGTGCATTTTTGCCTTATGGGTGGTTTGAATGAAAAAATGTCCCCCATAGCATCGGGTGCTTGTGATTAAGCTCCCTACTTAGTGCTCGGCTGATGAGACACCTTACAGGAGGCGTGTTGCTGGAGGTGGGCCTACTGTGCGTTCAGAGCTGGCTCACTCAGACTTTCTCTCTCTCTCTCTCTCTGTATCTCTCCTCTCCTGCAAATATGTGGCACTGTGAGTTGGTTGTCATGATTTTTTCCACCATGATGAAACATTTCTTCAAAACAATAAGCTTGAAATAAATCCTTTCCTCCCTTGAGCTGCTTTTGGTCAGGTGGTTTGCCCTTCCAGCAATGAGAAACTACCTGCTACACCTTGTGAGCCATTCTGTGTAGGTTTATTTTTCAAAAGAGAACATTTACTTCCAAACCTCAAATGCCTGCATTAAAACCAAGTCCCTTAAATCAGCTATAGATTTCAAGAGGTTCAATGAAATCTAGAAAGTCTCTTGACTGAAGAATGAAAAAATAACCTTATCAAGAAACAGATACCAGGGTAAAAGTGAATGTCCTAACATAGATTTCTTTTTTCTCTTCTGTTCTATTCGATTTTTCTTAATATACAAAACAGTGTGTTTCACTATGACATTTTCATAGATTTACATCATTGTTCTTTGCTCATATTTACCCCACCATTACCCTCACTTATCACCCACTCCTCCTACTGTTCTCTTCCTCCCAACAAACAGCCCTGCTTTCATGCTTTATACGTGTATGTGTGTGTGTGTACTACATTCTACATATGTGAGAAAACCTGCAGTGTCATCTTCCCCTTCCATGGATTTTTACTGGGACCTCAACTGACATTTCTATTAAAGACAATCACTTCCCTCGTAATTTACATGATTGGTTAAATACGGTATACTTGTACCAATGGAAAGACCAACCTACATGCATTGACATTCATATTTTCAAATTATTTTTTAACTTAATTAATTTGAGAGAGATGGAGAAAGAAAGAGAAAGAGGCAGATAGAGAAAGAGAATGGGCATGCCAGGGCCTCCAGCCACTGCAAACAAACTCCAGACACATGCACCACTGTGTACATCTGGCTATACATGGGTACTGGGGAATCAAACCCAGGTCCTTTGGCTTTGTTGGCAAGTGCCTTAACCACTAAGCCATCTCGCCAGCCCAAAATTCATATTTTGATTGTAGGTTTTAGTTGAAGGCTTCAAAATGACAGACTGAGCAGGGCATGGTGGTACATGCCTTTAATCCCAGCATGCAGGAGGCAGAGGTAGGAAGATCGTTGTAGGAGGATCCACCCCAGCCTGGGACTACATAGGGAGGTCCAGGCCAGCCTGGGCTAAATTGTTCAGAGATGGGAGCTTTGAGGAAGTCCTGAGATGGGCTGATGGACAGAGCTGCAAAATCAATCAGGGAGTATACTGCTCAGTCAAACTGGGGCAGCAGAAGCTTGAACTGGGAAGGAATGCTGTTACCAAACCGACTTAAAATTAGGCATGCTTTCCTCTAAAAACTTTAAAACTTTTGCCTGCATGATAGTTCATTATACACATTTATGGTAGGTGTTCCTTCGCCTACCATAATGCCCACTATGCAGACCCAAACTGGGTCTTTTTCTTTCCTTCTTGAACTGTTGCTTGAACTTCAAAGGAAAATGGCTTTCAAAAAGAATGAAGCTCTTTGCCAGAAATTGACCTCGCATGAACTTTATGCTTTGGGCTGTACATTCCCACTTCTGGACGTATCTGTGGTATTCTAGAAACACCCTGATTCACAAAAGGTCAGAGTTGAAAATCCTGTGGAGATTTATGTCAGAGACCTGTTCTCCTCACTTTCAGATGCTGAAACTGCAGCCAAGGTCATGTGAAGGTCAGCGATATTACCTGAGGTTCTTTGCCCTTCTTCATTTCGAATATGGCAGGGAGAGGCTTCTCAGATTAAAAAATAAAAATAAAAGAGGAAACATCTTGGGGTGCCACCTTCCACCATGCTCCCAAGTAGCCAGCATGCATTGCCAACCCTGTTGCAGAAGGAACAAGACCGAACCCTTCCTTCCAGGACCACGCCTCCAGAATGGCCTGTGGCAAAAGGTAACAGCCTCGACTTGTGTTCTTAATTATCCGTCCCTCGGAATATTCATGGGCCCTACTAACTCTGCCAGCCTCCCACTTCGCTTCTTTTAACAAGACCCTTCCAGCAGAGGGAGGTTGGGATGCAGAAGGAGGAAATTATGTAGAAGGCCCGCGGGGGCCAGGGGTGGCGCTGCGCCTGCTCGCAGCCTCATCTCCTAGGACGCGCCCGGGACCGCGGGTGCGGGGCTGCTGGCGGCCGATCTCCCGCACCCCCTTCCCTTGGCTTTATGTAGCCTTCTTGCAGTGAGGACTCCTCCTACACCCCTAAAGTCCCCAGCTCGGGTGAGAGCTAGGGTGGGAGCATGCCAGGGTCCCCTGGGGAGATGTTTTGCAAAGATCCCGGAGACTGAGGAGGAGGAGGAGGTCAAGCGCGCTGAGGGCACGGAACCTGAAGCCCAGCGCGTGACGAGGGGACGCGGCTACAGCCTCGCGGGGAACCTCCACGCCCTCGCTGCTTTGGACCCCAGGAGCCGACGAGGATGCAGCGCCCGGAGGCCACGCCCCCAGGCCTGCCCCCTCTCTGCCATTGGAGGGCGCTGGAGGCGTGTCCGAGGGACGCCCGGCTCTCGCCACCACCTTCGCCCCGCCCCGCCCCGCCCCGCCCCTGCTTTCAGCCCTTCCCGAAGCCTCGGAGCGGGTGCCCAGGAAGGAAACTCCGGTGCCACCCAACCCAGGGCCCCTGGACGCGGGAGAGGCGAGCCCCCGGCCGCCCCGCCCCTGCAGGTGACATCACCGGGGCGGGGCGACGTGGCTCCTCCCCCAAGGCCCTGGCTGCCTCGCTGGGGGTCTGCGGATTCCGGAGCCTGCACTTCAGGGGACCCCCACTTGCAGGCGGGACCCCGCGCCGGTCACCCTCCACGCCCGGTCACCTGTCCCGCCCCCAGTGTCGCACCTTTCCCTCCCTTTCTCAGTCTGTGCATCTCCGAATAGGGACCCCGAGCTGGGCCCGCGAATGCACAGGCCTGGAGATACGAATGCAAGGGACGTCTTCTCTCCGGTCCGTTTGCATCTCGGGCTGCTAGTTCGCTATCTGAAAAATCGCAGCGTGCGGTCCTGCAACACGCGAGGGCTCGCTGCTCTCTTTTCGTTTTTCTCTCCAGAGACTTAGGTCACAAAGTTGGCCAGTGCCCCTGCTAGCATCTGAAGAAAGAAGCTAGGATTTAGGTGCATGGCAGGGGAAAAAAAAAAAAAAAAAACAGGCAAGCAGACGAAAGCTTCGTTGCAGTAACAAAGGAAGATGCCCGGCTCGGGTTCCTTCCGCACGCAGCCCGCCTCCGAGCCCCCGCGCCCCTTGCACGCGCGCAGGTGCAGAGGCATTTCGTGTGCAGAGCGGGGCTGCAGCTCCAGTGTCTGCGGGGCCATCGTGAACCAGTGCGGCGGTGTGTGGGCCCCGGGTGTGCGTGTGTGGACGTGGTGTACGTGTGTGGACGTGTGAGCGTGAGTGCGGCCCAGCAAATCATCCTGAGGCTCCCAGGAAGAAGCCCGCACACTGGGGTGGGGGTGGGCGCCTCGCCTTGGAAATTTCCTAGGCCTCTGGGAGTTTGTAAATCACTAGTATCAAAAATTGTCAAGGCAGAGAGACTGTGCCCAGTGCCTTCGCCATCCATCCCCGCGTCTCGGGAAGAGGCCTGTCGCCCGTGTCTGCGTGGCGGGTGGGTGGTGAAATTCACAGGAGGCCCCGGGGAGTCTATTTCAGGGACCCCGCGTGTGCAGAAGCCGAGCCCCGGGGCCCAGGTGTGTGCGCGCGTTCGCTCGCGTGCAGTGTGTGCGGCGCGCGCGTGTGCGTGTGCACGGGTGTTGGGTGCTGGGGGCCGGCCTCCAGCTCACGCGCCCAGAGCTCTGCTGCTCGGCTGGAGAAAAAAAAAAAAAGAGGGTGGGCAAGTGTGGGGGTTCGCAGGCCTCGGGGAGGTTTGGAACTGAAAGGTGGGCTCCGATCCCTTTCCCTCTCCCGCCGCAGCGCACTGCAACGTCGCCGCGTCGCAGGACCAGGGCTGGAGTGGCCGTGGTGCCGGCGGAGGAGGGGAGCCGGTTGAACAATCGAGTGGGCGCGCCAGGACTCCCCGGCTCCAGGCGGGGAGGAGAGAGGGAGCCCCGGTTCTGCGCAGGGAGGGGGCGGGATTGGGGGGCCCAGGAACCAGGAGGTGGCGGGGGTGGCCTCAGGGATGGCGAAGTGGTCACCCCCTCCAGAGGCGAGATTTCGTTGGGATCACACATTAATTGGAGATATCTGATTAATTCCAGCATCTCATGACTATAAATGGCGAATCTCTACCAAGGTGTCTATATTAAAAAAAAGAAAAAAAGAATCATTCCGTGTCATCCCCCACGTCAGGCCTGCTCGTGGGCGTGAGGTTGCACTTCCTCCGCCCCCTCCTAATGGAGTGAACCATTCCCAGCTCTCCTCCCCCCCCCCCCAGCCTCTCTCTCTCTTTCGGTCTCTTCCTCGCTCCCTCTCTTTCTCTCCTCCCTCTGCCTTCCCAGTGCATAAAGTCTCCGTGGCTCCGGGAACTTGTTGGCAATGCCTATTTTGCAGCGTTCCCCCGCGCTCTCCAAACTAACTGTTTAAAGGTCTGTGGTCGCAAATGGTTTGACTAAACGTAGGATGGGACTTAAGTTGAACGGCAGATATATTTCACTGATCCTCGCGGTGCAAATAGGTAAGTGGCTGCCGGGACCGGTTGTCTGCGGGCGGCCGGAGACCGCAGCCCCGGCCAGAGGTGCGCTGGGGGACCAGCCGGCCGGCGGCCGCCCCTGGACGCAGAAAGCCCTGCAACCCCCTCAGGGTGCGGGCATTGGTTCCTGGGGACTCAGGCGTCCGGGATTGCTTTTCTTAAAGAAAACTACAAACGTTCTGCAGGAAATACCTCCTGCCAGCCGTTCTCCAGAGGAGCTTTCCCCCTCCTCTTTTCCAAAGCGCACATCCATTTTTGCTTCCCACTCGGGTGAGAGCGGGCTCGGTGCGCTCCGGGCCGGCGGCCCCCACGATCCTGCAGGCTATTATTTTGAAGGGTCGAAAGGTGAATGCGGGAACAAGATGGCTAGTCAGCTAGGTCCTAAAAGTTTATGTGCATAAAGCAAAGATGTTCCGGGGCTGCCCTCAAACTGCTGCATTTAGAACTTTGTCATTCTCCGTCCCCTCCCCCCATCCTAGCTGCAGCGTTGCTCGGGGCACCTCAGGCAGACCCGTCCGAGGAGGGTCCGTTCAGCTAAATATTGCATAGACACACTTCTACGGGCATATGTCCCTAGCACTTCACACATCAGCTTCTGTGTTTTTATGTAGGAAGAGGTTAAAAAAGTGCAGTGTACCTGGTCGTGTGCTCCTTATTTTTGCTTGTCTGCAGTGGGTTATGGACGGATTTGTTTAGCCCTCATTTTATGTTGAGGAATGTTAAGGAACACTTACACTGTCAGAGGGGTTTTAAAGTTCACTATTTTTTGTCCCCATCCAAAATGCGGAAGACGTTATGATGAGGTACTAGAAAAATCCCCTTCTCTGATGCTGGGTCAGAACGTTAATTAATGGGGCCTGGAAGTGAAGGTAAAATAGGTTATTAATAGAACAGACAATAGAAAAAATAGAAACTCTTCAAAGGGTTTTGCTGGAGATGGAAGGGACTGTTACCTCCCATCATGTCAATCTGTAGCATTCTTTGCAGACAGAATCCTTTCTGTATTTAAAGGGTGCTTTAGGGAATTGGTTTGGGGTAAGAGAGGGAATGCTTAACATTTTTCTGCATAGGAAATGTGGAGGGAACAAGGTTTGGAGTTCTCCAGATGCTAAAATATATTATTTGCACTGAGGGGGCCTTATGCATTTGACATGAATCTGATTTTAGGGGGGTTTGTTTACTTGTTTGGATTTTTACAAAAAAAAAATAGGAATTTTGAGTGTGCATAGGGGATGTTGGTTTTTCCTTCAATCTTAGAAATGACTTAAAGCATTGCACCTGGTTGTTTTGAATCTTTGACATTAGTTCAAAGAACTGCAGTAAGTAAATACAGGGCATATCTAACCGCAGCATCTCCTCACATGTTGGGCATAAGTGAATGTGGCATTTTGCAGCTAGCCTACGACTTTTTAGAGAGCGGGAGGCAGCAATGGACTTTAGGATAAGGATTTCAATTGGAAGATGTTTAGTGCTGTTTTCCTCTTTGAAAGATGAAAAAGTAAAATAATAAAAGTGATTTGCATGAGGAATTCGTTTTAAGCACATTAACCCCAACCTGAAAGTAATCATTTATTGGAAGTGGAGTTGCAGTTTACATGTTCCCGAATGCCTGCCCTTTCCGGCATCAGAGCCAGTCTTTATTAATGCATGGATGGGAGCTGTCCCAAATCACTGACATTTGACAAGAAACGTGGGGGTTGGGGAGAGGCGGGGAAATGGGGAGGCTGATGAACGAATGAAGATGCCATGGGAGGAAGTTTGGAATGAATGAGAGGTCAAAGGAATGAATGAATGAATGAATGAAAACCGCACCAGACAGGGGACACCGGAGAAGACCTAGGTCGGAGCTGGGGTTGCCAGATCCAAGCTGGGTTCAGGCACCGCGCAGAGGGGCCTGCAGGCTGCGACCTGCGGGAAGGCGTGAGCCTGCAGCGTGCAGGTTCTGGCCTCGCAGTGCAGGACAGAGCTCCAGGAGTCACAGTTGCAAAATACAGAAATGTTCACTACTTCGTATTTCACACACGCACACACGCACACATGCGCGCTGAGCGGGGTCTTCTCCAGCAGCGTCGGGGAAGATAACGTGCCGGAGCGCTTCCCGCCCCCAGCCTACCCCAGCTTCCCTTTGCAAAACCCTCAATGCATCCTAGAGGCTTGTTTTCCCACACTGAGGTTTTTTTTTTGGGGGGGGGGTAATAGGTGAGGACATTGGTACAGGGGAGGTTGGACTCTATTTTGTATTTGTGATGTCTGCTCTAGAGGAAGATGTGTGGTGTTACACTTATCATGACCCAGCTCTATTAGAACAAAGATTCATTTATTCATAGATGCAGTGTCAGCGTTTTATTTACTACTACTATGGTGACCAAGGGTTGTTTTGTTTTGCTTTGTTGATTTTGAGTAAGGGAAGCCAATAGGCTTATGAAGGGTTACACGTCTGCCTCTGCGAGGTGGAAGTTAACCTTGGTTCCTTCCCCCGCGCTTCCCGTTCCGGATTAGAAAACGCCAGACCCGCCTCGCTCTTCCCGCAGGGACGCGCCCGCTGCGCGCTCCCCGGCTGCTCCGGTCCGCGGGGTCACCTTCCTCGCAGGCTACCCCCTGGCCTCCTGGGACGGGTGGCAGCTCGGGACCGGGGGCCTGGGGTATAGTCTACCAGGGAGGCATTCGCACACGGGTGGCCGCGGCAGGGCATCGCAGATGAAGAAGCCTGAGCCCAGATTCCTGGGAGATGGAGGCCGACATTGATTCTAAGATTCGCCCCTTTCTCCTCCACCTGCCCCTACGCTAAGATCCGCCGACCTTACAAGTCCTCCGGGGACCCTGGCAGCTTTTGGTCGCTAGTCACTGAGCCCCTGGCTCGGTTCAGTTCGTTGCTGCGGGGTGGAAAGAAAAGGCCATCACCCTGCGCTAGCCGGCCGGGGAGGCCAGAGCGCTTCGGCCCAGCGACCTGCGGGAGGGACTGGTTGACCCGCATTCTGAAGCTGAGACCTCCATGTGGCCTGGGATTTTCCTTTTCCTTTTCTTCTTCTTCCTTTTCCTCCACACTCTTCCCTTCCCTTCCCTCTCTTTTCCCAATGTCCCAGGTTCTATCTCCCCACCACCACCCTCTGGAAGGAGCCCAGAGCTAAGGCCAGGAGCCCTAGCAGCCTGGGTCCGAGCACCCAGCAGCCTGGCAGGGGCGGAGACAGGGGGGTGGTTCGGTGGCTGTCTGGAGAGTTGCTGGTTCTTTCCAAGGACATTAAAGGGTGTGCACAGGTGAGAGATGGCGGGAAGGACAGGAAGCGGGACCCCAGGCTTGGTGGCCAGAAGAGGGCTCAGGCTGGTAGGGGCAAGCACCTCTCTCTCTCTCTCTCTCTCTCTCTCTCTCACACACACACACACACACACACACACACACACCTATACACGGAGAGAGAGGAGCTGCTCTGGCATTGACCTCCCAGGCCAACTATCACCCCAGCTCCGTCTCCCTACATCTAAACTGCTTCTTCCTAGTGGGACAAAGAAATGTGCTTTGAAGGGTTTAACATGAAACACATAGTCTATGCTAGGCTATCAAGTTTATAATAAAATATCCAACCTTGGCAAACACTGCTGGTTTACAAAGAGTTCATTCAGCAGCTTGCTGACAGCCTACCAAGGATCAGACGTCTGAGGCATATGGCCATTGGGTTCACGGCATGACCCCAGCAGCCTGGATGCCTTTCCGGGCCATCTCACCCCCACAGCCCGCTGCCAAGACCCCAGAAATGGAAGGTTGCACCATAAGAAAGACGTGACAGGGTTTGCTGGGGAAGTGTTGGGAGATGAAGGAGGGAGTGAGGAAAAAGAGAGAAATAAAAGAAGATGAGGGAGGTGAGAAGAGGGGGCGATGAAAACAGAAAAAGATCCCAAGCATACTTGCTGGAGGAAAGAAATGGACCCGTCTCCCAGCCACCCACCCACACCCCCTCACAGCTCTGTAATGTGCACCTCTGGTGCACAGAGTAAAAATGGGTCTTTTCTGGGTTGTGACTTCCCATCACTTCTAACCTGTACTCAAGGGCCAGGCAATAGGGGAGACCACCCCAGGATGGTGAGCCTTCCATAGGACTTGGGCTCTGGGTGGGCTGTGGGGCTGCAAGGGGGTGTCGAAGAGCTGCTGACCTGTGTGCCCCTCCCCTCCACAGCATACCTGGTGCAGGCCGTGAGAGCAGCGGGCAAGTGCGATGCAGTCTTTAAGGGCTTTTCAGACTGTTTGCTCAAACTGGGGGACAGCATGGCCAACTACCCGCAGGGCCTGGACGACAAGACAAACATCAAGACTGTGTG
Source organism: Dipus sagitta (assembly GCA_036346955.1). Lineage (NCBI taxonomy): Eukaryota > Metazoa > Chordata > Mammalia > Rodentia > Dipodidae > Dipus > Dipus sagitta. The sequence continues at coordinate 65,677,647 of CM070786.1, forward strand.
CACGTAAGTGTCCTCCTCCTCTTCCGGGCGCTGCTGAAGTCAGAGAGCACCAAACCAGGAGGCCCAGAGGTTCTCAATCTGCACAGCCTAAGGGGACTGCACAGCTGGGGTGGGCTACGGAGGGTCCTCCTATCACGGCTTTGCAGGCCAGCGCCTACTGGACAAGGACAGGCTGGGGGGGGGGTGGGCAGGATGCCTTCTTCCAGTCCTTTGGTCCACAAAACCTGTTTTGAGAGATCTCCATTCTGCCCTCTGGTGCCTGGGAAGCCTGCTAAGTCCTCTGAGCTGTTGGCATGAGCCTAACAAGTGCTGAGAGTAAGGCTAGATTTAATAGTCATTTGCATCTCCTGTCCATTTCTGCTCCTTCTGATACATCCCAAGAAAATGCAGGCTCAGGAAAAGGACATTGTTTCTGAGGAAGAAAAAAAAAAAACCAAAAACAAAGCTAAAAGAGTATTGTGTGTCATGGACTTTGCCTGTTGGGGTGTTAGGTGGTGTCTCTGCTGGGTTGGCAGCCATTCCCAGATGTGAGTTTCACTCCCTTTGCTTCAAGCACCCTTTCCCAACTCTGCTTGGTTTCTCCATATCACAGAAGCCAGTGGCTTCTCAGAGGGAGAGGAGGGCTTCATGCCCAGGCCCAGTTGCATCTTTTTAGCAGTTTGCTGGTATGCCTACTGCCTACCTCCCACTAGCAAGTGAGGTGTCCAGCCGACTCCCACTGAGGAGAGGAGGGCCTGCCACACCTTAGCTGCTGCAGAGTTTGAAGTGCCTTCATCTTCTCAAAACACATTCTCCTTTGTTTTCAAAAAGCACTTGTATTCGTCACTCTAACAATGGCTTGGCAGGAAAGCCAAGGTAAGAAGTGACCCTTATTCCCAGAGGTTGAAGTAACCATTTTTTATGTCATCCTCTGTATACTGTGTGATCCTCCCTTCCCTAAATGGGGGTGGGGAAGAGCACTTAAATTGTGACCAAGCGGGGATCCATATTTATATATACTTCCATAATACCCCAGTATCCAGTATTACGAGGAACCCCAGCAGTTTAGTGGCTGGTGAACAAACAGAGAACAAATGCATTTAATTCCAAATATCTGGGGAAAGGTATGGATAAATCTATAAGGCACGGGAATGTTAAATAGAGAGTAGTTCTGAAATCCTCTATCATTTGCTGGAACCTGGTGATTTCTAGTTTTTTTGTTTGTTTGTTTGTTTGTTTTGTTTTGTTTTTAACCAGGGCTAAGGTCTTGGGAACCGTGGAACTGGGGATGGGCACCCTTGAGGTAGCAGGCCACAGCTGGATTCAATCAATGGTGCCCTTCGCTCAGCCCCAGAATGAAGCCCAAATCCCCCAGCCCTGGGTGAATGTCGGTTTGGCAGAACTCTATTCTAGAAGGGGTCTGTTACCATTTGGAGCTACCTAGAGAAAACAGCGATTTACACATTATTTGCATTTGAGGTGCCATCACACTGCAGTTCTGCAGGAGAGCTGTCCCCGGGGCTTTGAGGTGTCTCTAAATCTTGGTCCTGTGTCCGTGTCTCCCAGTGCTCATAAACTGGAAGCGCAGGTCACTTCAAGGCACCTTGAGCTCAGGACAATGCAACAAGCATTTATTTCTGCAAGGTCTGGTAGGAGTGTGGAAGCAAAGGGGAATCCTGCCTTCAGCGAGCTTACAGTCAAGGCAAGGGAGCAGGCGGCAGCAACAAACAAACCCAGTTGCTTCGAGCCTCTGCTGACTTGGTGCTGGGGGCTGGGTGAAGTGGGAGTCGGCACAGATCGACCCAGCTTCCGAAAGGAGACAGCGCCCCAGGAATCGATCACAGCTTGGGATTATATTTAGTCTTGGGATCTATTTTGGGTTTCCAGAAGAAAGCGGGACAATAAAAAAAAAAAAAATTAAAAAAAAAAGACAGGTTGGATGAAGGTTGTGGGGGCGGGGCTAGAAGCCGCGCTAGAGAGAGGAAGTGGCTGACTTTACACCAGGAGAGCCAGGACCCGGATGGGGGCCCTCGAGGGAATAGGTGTCTTCTGTGGGCACCGTGCCCGCTCTGGAGGACGCAGGTGCGACACCCAGGAGGTCGTGGAGCAGAAGGGAATGGGGAAGCACCCAGCTCGCAGGCCCGGAGCGCTGGCATGTGCCAAGCCCTAGAAGTCACCCAAAAGGCCCTGGGATGCTCAGTCCCTTAACACTCACCGGCCGGGGCCACGAGGAGCAGGCGGGCGGGCGTCTCCAGCAGCCGTCGGAGCGCTGGGCTTGAGCCGAGCCAGGCGGGAGGGCCTGGGAGGACTGAAGTGGTGGAGGAAGCAAGTGGGTAACGGGGGGAAGGGAAGGAGAAAGAAAGGAGACGAGAAGCTGGAAAGAAAAGGAAGGCGTGGGGGCTGGGTGGCGGAGAGGACCGCGGGAGGGGGCGAAGGGGCCGGGGAGGAGGTGGGAGAAGCGGGGGAGGGGGGGCTTGCTATGACTGAGTCCCCCATCTCGCAAGCTAAGAGGCGTTTAATGGGCCGCAGCTTGCTAGGCTTAGCGCTGTTTTCTTGGCTTTCCCGGAGGAGGACGAGCAATCTGTTGGCGCAGGCCGAGGTGCCAGCGCCACTCCGTGGGGGCGACCCGCCTCCTGGCTACCAGGTCCCTTCTTGGCACCCGATAGGCGAAACCAGACCGGGGAAGGGGCGGCCCACCCACTTGGACTAAGGATGGGCCGAGGTCCAGCGAGTCGCGACCCTGGGCGTGCAGCCCGGGCGCGGGGGAGGTCGGGCCCTGGTGGGGAGGAGGGGGGCGCTGGGCGGACGCCGCGGGACGCCGACCCCAGGGTCCTCCGGCGCCCAAAGTGAACCTGCTTCTCGTGTTCTGTTCTGTTCCTCGCCAGATACTGGGAGGATTTCCACAGCTGCACGGTCACGGCCCTTACGGATTGCCAGGAAGGGGCGAAAGATATGTGGGATAAACTGAGGAAGGAATCTAAAAACCTCAACATCCAAGGCAGCTTATTCGAACTCTGCGGCGGCGGCAACGGGGCGGCGGGGCCCGTGCTGCCCGCGCTGCCGCTGCTCCTGGCGGCCCTCTGCGCGGCGTTGGCGACCTGGCTCTCCTTCTGAGCGCGGGCCCGGTCCCCGCGCCCACCCGCACTCACTCCATGCTCCCGGAAACCGAGAGGAAGATCCATCCGTTCTTTGGGGACGTTGTGATTCTCTGTGATGCTGAAAACACTCATATGGGATTGTGGGAAATCCTGATTCTCCTTTTTTTTTTTTTTTTTCTTCCAATTTCGTTTGATTCCTTGTGTTTTATTTGCCAAATGTTACCGATCAGTGAGCGAGCGCGCACAGCCCAAATCGGACCTCAGCTTTAGTCCGTCTTCATAGGAAAATAAGAAAACGGCAAACTCACCCCCATTTTTAAAAAGAAAAAAAAATATTTTTATTTTTTGGCAAAAGAATCTCAGGAACGGCCCTGGGCCACCTACTATATTAATCATGTTGATAACATGACAAATGATGGCTCCTTCTCATAGGAAAACGAGGAGAGGAGAAGGCCAGGGGAACGAATCCAAGAGCGGTGTCCACGTGGGAAGCATATGGCGAATTATCACGCTCACGTCGTTCGTCCACAGTACCTTGTTTTGATCATGTCCACTGCCCATTTCTCCTCCAGAAAAGCGAAAGCACAGGTTGTGGGCTCTGCGTTCTAAGGATGGGAGGGAGAGAGGGAGGGGGTGGGGGGCGACGGCGCGGTGGCGAAGGCCGAGGCCGCCGGGAGAAACGCTGCTACGGCCGCTGAAGGTCGGCTTCACCTGCTACTGTTGACGCGTCTTTCCAGTCCACTGCCTTTGTCCCCCTCCTCTCTCTTGTTTTAGCTGTTACACACTCGGTCATACCCGAATATCCAACGGTATAGATCACAAGGGCGGGGGGGTTAAATGTTAATCTAAAAATAGTTTAAAAGATTTTGACATAAAAGAGCCTTGATTTTAAAAAAAGAGAGAGAGAGATGTAATTTAAAAAGTTTATTATAAATTAAATTCAGCAAAAAAATTTGCTACAAAGTATAGAGAAGTATAAAATAAAAAAAGTTATTGTTTGAAATCCGGATGTTGTTTTCTTTTCTACCCGTGAGCACGTTTCCTGGGGCGTCTAAGGGGACACACTAGTCCAGGTGAAGGACTCTGCAGTCTTCAAGCAGACCCCCTACATCTGTGGCACTTGCCATGTCCCCCAAAGCCTGTTTACTTGAGGAGAAAAAAAAAAAAAGAAACAAAAAAGGAAGTCGTTTTAAAATTGATGTGAAAAGCAGAGGCCTTACCAATGTGTCACGGACAGACCGGCCTTGCACACGCAGACACAATGCCCCAGGTGGGTCTGAGCCCTAACCACCGCCCCGCCGTCCCGGCCCAAACCGCGACCTGCGTCTTCCTGTGCGGTGGCCCGAGGCGACCGGCCTGGAGCCACCATTAAGGGCTCCTGCAAAGGGGCGGCAGGGCTGCTTTCCCGGGCGGGGATCGGGCGAATCCTTTCATAATTAATAAGACGGCTCAGCTGAAATGGCGAGGAGACGGGGCCTTATTGATCTGTCTGTCGGTGGAGCTGCTTTCGCCTCTCCCATTGATAGGCTCCGCGTGGCCTGACGGAGAAATAAACATTTCAGAGAAAACCTGAGCGCGGGCGATCCGGGCCCGGGGTCTGTAGGCGCGGAGGGGGCGGGCGGGGGAAGGGAGAGATCTCCACGCAGGTCAGCGGGTTCAATGAAATGGAAATCGGATTCTACTGAAGGTAGGGGTTGGGAGAGAGCCGAGGCAGGCTCCCCAAGGCGTTGTGCGGAGGAGGAAGGGCGGAGGGGGCGGGGAGGAAGACTCTGGCGCGCGCGCAGGTTTCTGCGCCCCGCTGCGGGGAGGGTGCGCGGGGCTCAGAAATGCGATGTGTAAACAATCGCTAGGGTAACGGTTCATAAATCAAACCCAGTAGGTCGCAGCCCAATCTGCATTCCCCCCACGGATTGAATTCCAGCAACACATGCGTCCCTGCGCCCCCGGGCGCTGCGAGCTAGCTGCAAGACCCGCTCGGGTTCACGCACGCGCCGCACGGGGCCACTCCCGGGGACAGTCCCCCGGCCATTCCCTCCACCAGCCCCTCCTCCTTCCACTCGGGTCTCAGCCCAACCAAAGCAGATCGCCGCTGCCCGGGCCGGGGGTTCATCTGTTCCCGAAAGCCCGTTCGTTTGGGAAAATCGTTGAGATTTGTTTGTTTCGTTTCAATGGCTATTTTCGGTCTGAGAATAAAGATCTCGCCTGGAATTCACACGAAAATGTCCGAGCATACCTTAAATAAGAATCTAGTTAATGAGGAGGAAGGGAGACGGGAGGGTCTCCCAGTCATCTAGGCCTTAGTCGCGCACCGCCCTCTCCGCGCGCGTGCGCGCGCGGTTTTCTTAGCAAATTGGGGGCGAACCGTGCGCGTGGCTGAGCCCCTGGTTTGATGAAATAAAACACGTGTGGCGCGTTCCCCGGGCTTTGGGAGAAAGGGACACCCTGGAGACCAAAGGCGGGGCCCCTTCTCCTGGCCCCGCCGCGCCCCTCCCAGATCCATCTGCTGCGGGTCGGGAGTGAGAGGAGGCGAGGGCGCGGGAGGGGACCGAAGCGAGCGCGGAGGAGGGGCGGGGCTGGCTTGCTCGCCCTAGAGGGGACTCCTCCGGGAGCCCCTGGCCTTCCTGTGGTTCCAGCAACCCTGCATCGAGTCCTTCCGCGCGCTCACTCCGCCCGATCACACTGGAATCTCCAAACCTTGGGCCCCTGTCGGAAGCTGCCTGGCGGGGTGGGAGGCGGGGACCACGCTGACGTGCGCTAGGAGAGATCTCCCAGAACACCCGAGATCGTCCAAAGGCAGGCTTCGGAGTCTAGCTCCTGAGAGAACTTTTTTTTTTTCTTCAGATGGTGATTGTCTGGCTTATTTCCGTACAATCTTCCACTATTGTTTGCTATTTAATCGTGATGACATGTCCATATGTTAGTCGGTGCCACTGGTAGAAGCAGCAGTGTAGCCAACCCTGTTCCCAGCTCCGGTATCCAGAGCTGCCACCGCTGAGAAGAAAGGGGCGGTGGGCCTCAGGACCAGGAGCGCGCCCATGCCACCTGCCAACAATCTGGCCAGTTCCGCGCACCACCCACGGCCCTGCTTGTGGCCCTCCCACACTGGCTGGGAGTCCATGAGGAAGCCCTCCTTCGCTCCATCATTCCAGTCTGACGAAATCCAAGACATGGAAACTCACCTGAGTGTACCGTCTTCACTTGTGAAAATGTCCCAGAGGCCATTTCCAGAGCCCATGGGAGGGAGAAGGAAACGGAAAGAGGATCCTGGCATGGAAAATGGAGACCCAAGGAAAGGGGGGTGCGATGAATCCAAAAGTGGAGATAGCAGAGGAGACAGAAGTGTCTGGAGAAACAGAGGGGCTGAAGGAAAACGTTAGAGGTGGATATGATAGAGGAAGAGATAAAGGTGAAATAAGACTTGTCACCAGTAGGGACTCTCCAGGCGAATGGGCACAGGCCTCAGAGTTCCTTTCCGTGGATGTTTGAACCCGAGAGCCACAGCCACAAGCCACTGGTGCCTTTGCTCTGAGCCAGCCGAGGTCTGCCAAGCCCCAAACCACCGGTCCACCTCACAGCCCAATCCTGCTCTTGCCTGGAGCCACCCCAAGACGTCAGATGGGCCAAGCCAGATATTTCCGTTATCTCTCAAATTCCTGCAGCCTCGTTTCTGGGAAGGTCTCCCATGGTTTCCTGAACCCCACCACTCCAGCCTCCACCTGGCTGTACACAAGACCCTGCACCCTGGTGATGCCCACCTTGGACTCTGGTGTGTGTGGGGGGGGGAGGCGCTTTCTGGAACAATCTTTGTTCCAGCCCATTGGCCCAGCACGGGAAAGTTGACCAATTGTCCCTCTACTTGCTGCCCCTGGCAGGGACACGAGGTGGTGAAGGCAGGGTGGAAGCCAGAGAAAAGTTGCCACTGCAGGGACTCTGAGAAGATCCCAGTTCGCCCCCTCTTCCCATCTGCGTGCAAAGGCTCTGAAAATCCCTAGGCCAGGGGTTGGGGTCTTTTGGTAAGGGTGTAGCTGTGTTCCTCATCACCGCACTTCTCCAAAAACAAAAGCGTGGCAAAGCTAGCCAGGTTGCTGGACCCTGGCAATCACTGCCACCCATGGTAAAGGACTTGTGTCCCCTCCTCGGCTGAGCTGTGGTGGGAGCCTGCAACTTTGCCGCTCAGATTGGTGCCATTAAAGGAAGTCCCCTTCAGCATGACTTCTAAGAGCCCAAGACTCAGGAACCCAAACCCTCGGTTACTGTCTTTGGCCCCTGTGCCTGTTGCTGAGCCCCTCTTTTTCCCCTCGGGTAAAGAGGGCAGTCACAACTCCCAGGGCACAGGACTGTACCTTGGCCTCAGAGGAGATAGGTGATGCGCTTTCCCGAAGTCTGCCCGTCACCAGTGTGAGCAGTTCACCTCCATTTGCTTCCCAAGGCTTTATCTGAGGGGTCTCAGTGAATTCCCTAGAATAGCCTTATGCTGACATTGGGGCAGTTTGAGTTTATAGTCTAGCAATTTAAGCTCCTCTTGCCACCTCAAGTTAGTCTGCGACCTCCCTGTCCACCCCAGGCACAGGCGCTGGATTAAGTCGGCTGCTTGGGGGAGACTGCTCCCAGACGGCTGAAGCCCACCCCACTCCCGCGGGGCGCAGGCCCTTGTCGGGAGACCCTGGCTTCCCCTAGAGGGTTTCCAGCTCCAGGGACCAGCTGCTCTTCCCTGGCCTGCCCAATTTTCCAGGCACCCCTGCCACTCAGTAAAATTCCTCTTCCAACATTAAAAAATGGAAAACAAACAAACATTGTCCCTGTCCAGAGAAGGAAACATTTCATCCTTGTCTACTAACAACATTAATGGGCACAGGTGTGCTCGTCCACACTTAAATCCATGTACCTGTTATTATCGGTTTGCAATGACATACACACATATGGATGGTGAGGTTTGTCCTTTTGTTCCACGGGAGAAATATATATATATATATATATATATATATATATATATATGTATATATATATGTATATATATATATATATATATTTTTTTTTTTAACAACCAAATTCTTCAAGGTCGATAGCTCAACACACAGCTCAACACAAAGAACGCCTATGCTACGGTTTAACTTGCCTCCTGTTGCTGCGCATATATTTCAAGGTATTTGTATTGTTTTGTTGCTGTCCTGTTCAAACAACATTCTGCACTGGTATTATTGTTTCTTTGATAGTTTAGCTCCCCCCCCCCCCCACCAAGATGGACTTCGAGGTAAGAAGGTCTGTCTGTGGGCTTTTCATATGAAAAGATGCCAATTGTTTTACAAAAGAATCCAGGGTTTCCCAGTGGCCTCCTGAACGCTATGTGCTGACAGTTTTGTCTCTGTCAGCCCCGCAGGTGAGCTTGCAGCTCTGTGGAAGGCCTGTGCTGCCAGTGCTCTCACTGAGTTCTGTGCATCTTGGTCCCTAAAAAGCCATCAGAGCGTACTCCTCCATGGGCACGGAAGGCCCAGCCAGACTCCAGGTCCCTTTCCAAGACTGTGGCAAAAGCCCTGGCAATCGCTGATTTTACTCAAAACCAGGAAAACCCTGGATCAACACCCTTAATCTAATCAATACAAGTTAGGGAGCTAAAGCACCCTGGGGCTTGGTGAGTGATTGGCAGAAGGTGGGGGTGGAGCTTAATGAAGGTCCTCCCCTTGTCCTTGGTGCTGGCATGGGGCACTTAGCCTGCAGTGGGCCAGCTCTGTCTGTCCCTGTGGAAGCTGTTGTCCCCTGGCCGGGCTGCAGTGGAAGGTGGGCACAGGGAAAGAAACAAACAGCATCGTGGGCTCCCAAGCAAGGAACACGACTGCGGAAATTCTCTTTTCCTCATGCAGTGCCCCTCCCCCCCAGGCTTCCAACCCTGGGTGCGCAATCAGGAGGGTTGAAGCATCTGTGAGGGGCGTGGTGTGCAGAAATCTGGGTCCTAGTCTCTCTCCCCCCCCCCACGCTGTATACACACACACACACACACGCACACACACATACACACACACTTACTCCAGCTTAACGTTTTAAAGCATTTAACTTTCCTTGAGCACTTTCTACATGTTAAGCGTTATATTAACCATTATATATATAATGGTTATAAAACCATTATAGCTCCGTGGCAACCTTGATGGAGTGATTGTATTATTCCCATTTCTCAGAAGAGAAACAGAGGTTTCGAAAGGGGTTACTGATGTGCCCTGGATCAGCAGGTAGTAAGAGAGGAAGCTGAAATTGGAATCACTAACATTTGTCTGGAAAACTGTTTTGAGACATCGCATTGCTTGTTTTAATATTTTGAGCCAAAAGAGAGCTACTACAAGTGAAAAGACAACAACAAAGAAATTCAAGTTCCCTGGTAGACAGTATCATAACGACGATGTCCATGTTCTAATTAATCTCTGGAACTGGTGAGTATTGTAGTTTATAGCAGAAAAGAATTAAGGTTGCAGATGGACAGAGGTTGCCAATCACTTGACCTTAACATGAGGACATGCTCCTAGATTATCCCTAGGGATCAGAATAATCACAAGGATTCTTAAAGTGAAAGAGGAAGGCAGAAGAGGTCCAAGTCAGGTGACCATCCACTATTGGCTTTGAAGCTGGAGAAAGAGCCAGAAGCCAAGGTAGGCTTCTACAGAAATGCAGAACTTTCAGAGAGGAGTGTTGCCCAGTGGTTTCCACCCAGTGACCAGACCATGTCAGGTTTCCCATTTGCAGAACTAACTGTTCAGTAAATGCTGGTTAATTCACTGTCTGTGGTGATCTGTTACAGCTGTAAGGAAAAGTTCATACAAATAAAGTGCTGATTTCCTCAAGAGAAGATGTTATATCCAGAACGGCCAGAGATTCAGGATGTAACCATGCTGGAGACTTTCTCGGGGCCCATCTTTGTCCTTGTGCAGTTGGGGGGAGATGCCACTTGGCTTCAGCCTGGGGTGGCTGTGTAGCAGACAGAGACAACATTAGGGGTATTTTCAGGGCAAACGAACAAAACCTTGTGCTGATGCTTCACAGTGTCTTGGCACAGGAACTGGCATTCTCCCCCCTTCTTGTGCTCACATTAGCTGCAAGGGCCCCCTGCTCACTTCCTTCCCCTGCAGTGATTTAATAAGAGGCAGGCATGGTTCTATAATAGTCATGGGTCTTCCCAGGTACAGAAAGTTCAGCATTTCAAGACAATAGATGTCTTGACCATACGTTGATGAAATTTACTACCATGTACTTTTCTCTTGAAAAATCACAGGACAAATATTAAGAATGTACCTCATCACTTGGACAAATCACATGTTGGATTGATTTTTGTGGTGGTGGCATTTCCAACTGTGTACATTATTCAGAGGACAGAAGGAGAAGGGTCCCATTGCTCTGGAATTTCTAGAATGAATCACTGGCTATGGGTGTTCCCAAGAAAGAAGAAATGCAGGAAAAACAAAACAAAACAAAACAAAAGTCAGATAGGCCTCCAGTTGATACTGCCCAACCTGTCACACAGGAGAAAGTCAGGAAAGGACACATTTGTCCATCCTGGATAACTCATGTCGCAAAGTGCTGGGTTTACAATAAAGCACCACAATAAGAGTATCTTTTTCATTTAGAATCAAGACCCAGCAAGCAAGCTAGGGGAGGGCATGGCCTCATAGAGGAGCGGCAGACTCTCAAGCCTCAACCTGCCCATTCTTTCCATGTCCTTGGAGGGGTCACTGAATGAGTGTGAAAAATGGCTCTGGGGCCCTTGTGGACCTCTGGTCACCTCATCTGGCTGTCACCTGAAGCACAGAGTTGTAATCTCCCTGAGGTGCTGAGAGAGATACCAAGCAAAGTGGTTCATTTCACTCTCCCCAAACACATATTCTTCAAAGAAAGCCGCTTGACGGGAATGAAGATGTCTGCTGCATGCGCACATCCATCAACCCCAGCGTGGACCCTGAGAGGCGAGCCCCGTGGGCAGCCGGGCTCCCCAGACCTCGTGTGCACTTAGTGAACGGCAGGCAGGGCTGTCATGCATGCCTCCCACCTTCCACAGCCTTAGGGCAGCTTGTCTAGGGCTGAGGCTCCTGCTCTGTGGAACAGAAAGGAGAAGGATACTGCATGTTCTCAATTTCTCCGTAAAATTTATTGCATACTTTCTTTTTTTTTTCCTGAATAGCCTTTGGATGCTTTTCAGAATATCAGGGAAAAGTGGATTCTTCTTGATCCAACTTTTTGTCATCAGGAGTCAGTCCAAATTCAAGTCCAAAATGCACATGTGTGCCACTTACACATATGTCCATAGCCGGATGTTCTCTAATGTGTACTTTTTCTTGGACACACAGATATAGGCCCAAAGTTGTGGATGCGCGTGTGCACACAAACATGCACACACACACATGCACACACAGTGCCTTCCCTGACTGTATGTCCTCTGTGTGCTCTTGGACCTGGCCTCTTATCTGGTAAGCTATCCTCCCCATTTTGTGTTTCATCCTCCACATGTTCCTTCCCTTTAGCTCACAGACACATTTAACTCTCTTGTAGCATAAAAGAAAACTGCCCGTGCTAGTCAGAGAACTGAAAAAGAGAAAAGACTTAGTTTGGCTCATGGTTTCAGAGAGCTCAGTCCACAGTCAGCCCCATTGCAGTCAGGTTCGCATTGCTGGCAGAAATCACCTGACCAAGAGCAGCTTTTGGGAAAAAAAGGATTTATTTTGGCTTACAGACTCAAGGTGGAGCTCCATGATGGCAGGGGGAAATGATGGCAAGAGCAGAGGGTGGACATCACCCCCTGGCCAACATAAGGTGGATGATAGCAACAGGAGCATGTGCCCAACACTGGCAAGGGGAAGCTGGCTATAACATCCATAAGCCCACCCCCAACAATACACTGGCCTCTAGGAGGCATTAATTCCCAAATCTCCATCAGCTGGGAACCTGGCATTCAGAACACCTGAGTTTATGGGGGACACCTGGATCAAACCACCACACCCCCCAATCACATTGGCCTGTTATGGCACAGTGTATCATACTAGGAGACCACAACAGCTAAGGTCTGTTCACCTCCTGGTGGTAAGCAAAGGAGAGAGAAAGACGAAAGGACTCAGTGCCCCACCTCTTCATGGTTCCCTCACCTTCCAACAATGCCACAGATTGGGAGCCAAGACTATAGCATATGCACCTTTGCAGTGACTCAAAATCCAAACCGTAACACTGTTGACCTTCCTCCATATTCACCCATTTCCCTGTTGTGCTTCTATGGCTATAGCCAGCTGAACGTAGACAGTAAATTAGGAAGAATAGTGGACAGAGGTTTAACTCAGCAATAGATCATGAGCTGACACATATAAGGCTCTTGGCTCAATCCCAAGCACCAAAAACAAATGCAGAAAACCACAGGTGGACACACACACACACTATATATATATATATATACATATTTGATATGTAACCACACACACATACAAACACACAAACTCATACATATATATGGCATTAATGTGGTTTTTTATTCAATAAACACCTGTGCCAGGCATGATGCTAAGCATGTGGGAAATTGAAAATAAGAGACATGGTTTCTGACTTTAAGGAATTTATGCTTTATATAATCAGTGATGTCTTTATGAATATAGAAAGAGCATACACATGAAGTTTTCTTCTACTTCCCTCTGTCTTAGTCCGTGTCCACTCCTAATTGCACCATGCTACAAACTAGATAAACTAGAGGGAAAAAAGTTTTACTTCACTGTTGTGGTTGAAGGTCAAGGACCCACGTCTGTTGATGGCCATCTTGCAGGCAGTGTCCCAAGGTGGTGCACTGTGCAATGTAACAAGAAGTAATGCTCACTCTAGAGACAAAGCCAACTGCCTTTTGTAGCAAATCCCCTGGGATAACACAGCCATCCATCGATCCATTAAGAAGATGAATAGAAGGCTGGGCATGGTGGCACACACATTTAATCCTAGCACTCAGGAGGCAGAGGTAGGAGGATTGCTATGAGTTGGAGACCACCGTGAGACTACATAGTGAATTCCAGGTCAGCCTGGTCTAGAGTGAGACCCTGCCTCAAAAGAGAGAAAAAGAGAGAGAGAGAGAGAGAGAGAGAGAGAGAGAGGAGAAGTAGATTAAGCCATTTGTGAGAGCAGAGCCCTAAACTCCTCTTCAAGGCTCCTCCTCTTAGTAGTGCACAATGGGTAAATGCCACATGAGCAGCATCAGAACAGGGGTGTCATAGTCACACTACAGATGAACCCAAAAGGGAAAATTTAAGATAGTCATAATTTCTTCAACCAGAATACTCATTTTGGTCTCAGTGTCCCTTGTATTAACCCTCTCCCTTGGGCATTGGAGTAATGATGCTCTCTGTTTACAAGCGTCTTCTCTTCCTTTCTGTGGCTGAATCAGAGTTAAGTGGGGCTGCCTCTGCATAGCGCTGAAGCCTTATGAAGATCTGGTCCCTTCTCATCTCAAAAGCTTCTTCTCCACCCACAGGCCCTGCTTTCCCACCCATACACTGCAGCCGTATTGAATTCCCCAGCCCCTCCTGAAATGACACATGTTTTCCGCCTCTTCCCTGGATGCAGGGTGACATGCGCTGTACCCCCACCCAACCACCTCTCTGCCCTTGAGGAAATGAGCAAATGGTGACCCAAACAAGGAAAGAGAAGCAACGTCTACTTGGTGTATTTTTTCCATGCTTTTGAGAACAATGAACTCGGTATTGCAGTAGCTTCTTACATTTTCTCATGTGCTGGGGAATCCCAGAAGACTCTTGTTCCTCCCCTCATTCTCTCCCTTTTACTGAAGAAACTAGGAAATCTATAACTTCCCTGGCCTATTGTTTAAAGAAGAGACTTTTAAAACATAACATTTAAATTATTTTTATTTGTTTGTGTCTGTAGAGGGGGGCACATCATTGTGTGTGTGAGTTTGGTGTTTGGGATTGAACCAAGGTCAGAGGACTAACACCTTAAAGGTATCTGTGTGACACCTTCTTTGTGACAGGGTCTCTTGCCACTACAAAGGAACTGCCACCCTGCAAATAAAAGCCTTCTCCTGGCTCTGCCCCCCATTGTTGTAGACACATGTATAATGTTCTTTGATCTTACCATCCCCAATATCCTCTCTTATCCAGACCAGTATGCTCTGTCCACAAGTGTCTTTAACCACTGAGCTATCTCCCCAGCCCCAAGGGAAGAGACTTTTCCATGCTTTATCTTTCCTCATACCATGTCCTTATAATTTAACATATACTCAATGACTATGCGCATGGTAGCCAGCACTCAATGGTCTCCAGTGATCTTTGACCCTTGCTATACAAGCTTGTATGTAGTTAGTTTTTACCATGAATCAGGCCTGTGTGACCAATGCAATACAAAGGAAGCAATGAGTGACGTCCCAGGCTAAGTACAAGACGTATTACGTAGCACATCCCAGAGTACTTTCTTTGGCTAAGCCAGCTGGTTTGCTCTGAAGACGCTTAAGAAACCCTGGGGTCAAGTCCACTGAGAAAGGAACTCTCAGACTTCCTGCCAGTACCCAGGATTGACGCGACAGACACATGAGTGGTTTGAAAAGTAGATTTTCCAGCCCCCACCATAACTTCAGATGACTGAATACTCTGCTCACATACAAAATGCAACTTCAGGAACACCCTGAGCCAAGAGATCCAGCCGAGCTGCTTTTAAATTCTTTACCCAGAAAACCGTAATAAATAATAAATGATCAATCACTTCTGTTTAAACCAGTGTTTGAGGATAATGTGCTAATAGATGCACCTGGAGTATTTTTTCAATTTATTTTTCAATGTTTGTTCATTTGTCTATATATGCTCACATGATTCATAGAACCAAAAAAATGGGGAGTTTGTATATCAAGCCATCTTGTAAGTGAATAGCAAGATATTAAACCATGATTCCTATCAATCATGAGGTTATTTGGGAAGGTATCAGTACACATACGTACAGGAAAGGAGAAACCATTCTACAAATTTTAAACAGAGGCAGGTCTATCTAAACAGTCAGTAAGAGTGTTTGAAAGGCTGAGAGAATAAAAGAGAAGGAGTGTTACGCAAAGATCAGTAAGAAAGGACACAAGGCTGAGAGCAGACGGAAGGGGGTGACATTGCCCAGAGCCCATGAATGTTATCAACACCGAACTGCTGCTGCAGATATGAGACATCCCAGAGGCCACGGAGAGAGAAAGCTTATTTCTACTTACTCCCCACTTCCTATCTCCTGCCAGAGCCTTCCATTGGCCAAAGTTAACAGGAAGCAGTATGCAAAGGGATCTGGGAAATGTAGTTTGTAGGCTTTCTCCCTAGCAATGAAGAACACATGCGAACAGAGAAAGTGAGAAGCCGAGAGCCATACTCTTCATCACCAGAGCTGGGGGACATAAAGACATACCTATTTAATAGGGTCTTGCTCCAACTTTTGAGATGCATCCCAAAACCTACCAAGAGCCTGGGAACCCACCACAGGTTAGACACTAAATTCCACAGGGCTGCCACAACGAGGCTGTGTGTAGTAACTGAAGGAGAGGGTCGCTAGAGAGTGAAAGCCAGCACTCCCAGCGCATGGGGTGGGGAAGCGCCATCCTACCTGCTATGAATTGCTACCTCACACGCCTCCCACGGTCCCTAGACAAAGTGCACCTTACAGGTGAGCCAACTCCGTCCCAAGGACGTCAAGATGCTCATGATAAATGACGGACTGGTTCCAGAGGCCGTGCCACACCACTCTCCTGCCTCTCGTCCTTCTGTCACCTCACCTACAATGTGAGCTCTAATGACCACTGTCGCACCTGTGCACTAAGGATTAAAAGAGATTAACTGTGTAAAATGACATGAAAGTAGGAAGGGGATTAGTGGGGAAGAGGAAGGAGTGGGAAGGGGGTAAGAGAGGCCATAGGAGCAAGACCAAAATACATTATACGCATGTATGAAATTGTCAGAAACAAAAAGCAAACACAATTTTACAAATTACTTTTTTTCAAAAAAGGAATGCAAAAGCAGGGCCTGTAGAAACCCCTGGCTTAGCCTCCTTAATGTTGAGTGTGCTGTAGCCCAACACATTTATCCTTCTAGAAAGGCCCCGGCTATTGAATTATCTTGGGCTCTTTCTCTGAGGCTCTGACTGAGTGCATCAGTCTGTAAGTAACCCTCAAAAGTCACGAATACAGGTAGGTTAATTAGCAGTACTGGGGAAGACCTGTGGGTGGGGGGAGGCCACGTACCGGGTGACGGCTGAGAGCCCATACAGGACAGCACGTCTGGATGCTGTCCCCCCCCCCCATCTGCATTCATGCCGAAAGCCACCACTGATGACATCAGCAACCTCGCTGAGCCCCGGAGTGGACGGCATAACAGGCAGTGGTCAGTTCTCTCAACTGGCCACTCCAGCACCTTCAGCAACTTCGCTTTGTCATGTCTCACACTGTTTTGTAACCCAGACATCCTTTGTATAGCTTTAGAAATAACAAGTGCTGGGCTGGAGGGATGACTTAGCGGTTAAGCGCTTGCCTGTGAAGCCTAAGGACCCAGGTTCAAGGCTTGACTCCCCAGGACCCACGTGAGCCGGATGCACAAGGCGGTGCCCACGTCTGGAGTTCGTTAGCAGTGGCTGGAAGCCCTGGCCTGCCCAGTCTCTCTCTCTCTGTCGCTCTCAAATAGATAAATAAATAAATTAAAAAAAAAATAAAAAAAAGAAATAACAAGTGCCTTTCTCATCATATCTTGAAAGAGTCTAGAAGAGAAAGGGAGGGGAGGGGAAGAAAGAGACAGAGGGTGAGGAAATCATTCTATTACAGAACCAGACCCTTCATCAGCCAACCTCATTTCCTTCAAGGTGCTGTTCCCTCGAGATGACACATCACCCTTGTCCGCTAGATTTTGAAAGAAACACAAGGTCAGAGGCAGAAGGCACCAATTATCAATTACAGTTGCCCCTTGGTATCCCCCTTGGATATCAAAATCTGCTAATGTTCAAGTCCTGTCTATAAAGCATCATAATATTTGGATAGAGCCTACAATCATCCTACCATATACTGTACATCATCTACAGACTACTTGTAATCCTTGACCCCATGTGGATATTGGTCAGGCTATATTCTTCAGGGGTGATAATGAAAATATGCTGTGCATGTTCACTAGAATGCATTCTTTGTCCCTCAAAAAACTAAGGGGATGCAGATTTAGAGATCTGGAAGGCCAGCTGTAATTTAGATGGGAGATTTGAGTCCCACTGGACCCAATGCCAGAAAATTAATGCTTCTTGCACACTGGTCTATATAGCCCACTGGATAACATTCCACTGGGGGACAAAGCTGTCACCAAACATGTCAGGGCACCCCTGGGCATTGGGTTGCATGGCACAAATCTAGCCAATATGTACTGAACTTCTGTGTCCTGGGAGGGTTATTTGAGACAGAATGCTGACATGAGAAGAAAGAATGATAGATGATGGTTTCCACGTAGCACACAGAAATAATGTTCCTCATTTGATAAAGAAAGAATGATAGCTGATGGTTTCCACGTAGCACACAGAAATAATGTTCCTCGTTTGATAATCGTGTCACTCAAGTGTTTTCATGACAAGCCAGTCAGGTTTGCCTTGACTACGTTTTCCTTGGCTTCCCTGGCCAAAGGAGAAAAACTGGGGTACCCAAAATAAAAAGATGACAGTTTATTATTGTTAGTAGGCAAGTGCCTTAACCCCTAAGCCATCTCTCCAGCCCCAACCTATTACAATTCTGAAGGCTGTGTCCCTCTGTACAATTACAGATAGTGAGGTAAGGAGAGAATTAGCACACAGTAGCCTCTCTCAAGATGAGTATCTTGTTATAGAAAACGTGTCTCTTGTTTTGGCAAGTACAGAGCTATAGAAAACAACCCTCTGTGCGGATGATGCCTGCAGGCCCAGTGGGAAGGAGCCTTCTTCCCGGTCAGGGGATGCGCCCCTGGGAACTCTCCCTCCCAGCATCTGGCTCAAGGAGGCGCTAACTCCAAAGTTCACCCTTACACACTCATTTTGGTTTTATCCCCCCCCCCCGTCTCTCTCTCTCTCTAAAATATTTTATTTTTTTATTTATTTGAAAGAGATACAGAAATAGGCAGGGGGAGAGGGAGGTGGGGGGAGAATGAATGGGTGCACCAGGGCTTCCAGCCACTGCAAACAAACTCCAGATGCATATGCTCCCTTGTGCATCTGGCTTACGTGGGTCCTGGGGAGCCAAACCTGGGTCCTTTGGCTTTGCAGGCAAGTGCCTTAACCACTAAACCATCTCTCCAAACTTCTTTCTCTCTTTTGAGGTAGGGCCTCACTGTAGCCCAGGCTGACCTGGAACTCACTCTGTAGTCCCAGGCTGGCCTCGAAATCACAGTGTCCTTGTACCTCTGCCTCCTAAGTACTGGGATTAAAGGCATACCCCACCATGCCCAGCTAAGGGTTATTTTTTTTTTTTAATAGTACAGCTGTTGATATAAAGAGAAGGAGAAAGCCATTGAATACTAAGAGCTCTATGATATGGACGGGGTTTCTGAGCAGGCACCACATGAAACAGGGTGAACATTTATCAGGTCACAGATGAGTATCTGCAAGACAGGGGAAGCAGAGGGAAGAGAAGCCACAATGGGCTATGCCCCTTCGTTTGCTGTTCCTGTAATATATAATTTCTGAAATGTTTGCCTTGTGATCTTACTGCCTATATCTCTTACCTCACTTCCCACCAGCACTTGTTCTGTCTTGGATGTCTCATCCTTAGCTCCTTTGTATTTAGGATTTCCTGGGCCTCTTCCCAAATTTTTTTTTCACAAGATGCCTCCTTATTGGCATTTAGTTTCAACGCCTCTTCAGAGATGCCTTCTCTGACCTTCCATTGAAAACCGATAGACATCTCTCACCCTACAAGCTCCCCAGCAAACAAGTACGAACTATCGCGTCACCTGGTTCTGCTTCGTCTGTGGCACTGAACACTGAATCAGGATTAACATTGCTGCAGCCTCTGTGTTTTGCTGCTCTGTTTGAAGCTGTGGCCCAGGCCTTGAATGAACAGATACTTTCTATGTAGTTATCTGTCTCCCAAAGCCCTTGGGTGCTCTCTGGGCCTCTCCTCTGCACCCTGTCCTGAATTTGTACCTCTGAAGCTCAATGTCCTGATTTTGTCTCTGCCGCTCACCGCACATCTTTGTCTCTCTTGAATTAATGATAAGCAGATATCAATATACAAGCAGTTCTCCTTTTTCCATGGGAATATGTTCCAAGAACCCCAGTGGTTGCCAAAAAACTGCAGATAGTACTCAACCCTTTATACGCTGTTTTCCCTAATTCATACATACCTGTATTTAAAGAAAGAATTTCGCCGGGCGTGGTGGCGCATACCTTTAATCCCAGCACTCGGGAGGCAGAGGTAGGAGGATCGCCTGAGTTCGAGGCCACCCTGAGACTCCATACTGAATTCCAGGTCAGCCGGGGCTAGAATGAGACCCTACCTCAAAACAACAACAACAAAAAAAAAAACAAAAAAAAAAAAAAAGAAAGAATTTCTAACTTTTCCATCTAAAGGAGGCAGTGTTCTCTTTGGCATAGCCTAATTGCCAGCATCACAGCGCCTGTACTTTGGGGACATTATTAAGCAAAATGCGTATTAATTGAACACAAGTGCTGTGATGCCAGGACAGTCGCACTGGTGCCCTGGACGGCTCATAAGTGACTAAGGGACGTGCAGCACTCCAGTGAGGATGTGCTGAGCAGAGGGGCGGCCCACGTTCCCATTTGGATGCAGAGAATGTTCATCATATTTCTCTTAATAACATGTAATTTAAAACTCATGAGTTGTTCATTTCTGGAATTTTCCATTTAATATTTTTTGCAAATATGGTTGTTTATATGCAATTAAAACCATGGAAAGCTAAGCTGAAAATCTGGGGATACCAGCAACACACCAAGTAGCAAGTGCCGGGAGTCATCTGGAAGATCCAATACGGTCGTCTTTGACCCACATAGTCAGCCATTGATGGATGATGGTGAGGATAGGTGGGCCTGGTGCTGCGGAACCAAACCAAGTGTCTAATCACCACAGGGGCCTACTGACTGTACCCCAGCCACAGTCAACACATCCAGAACCTGCTGTCCAGTTGTAACAGAATAACCCAGTCATTGCTCAATCCAAACCAATGCCTGTTACACATCAGCATGCATGTCATGGGAAACCCAATCTTAGAACGAACTCAGATTATTTTTAAACATACTTTATTCCAGTGAGGAAGGTCTCTTTTCTTTATAATATTACCCAGTGAACGTAACAAGCTGTCACTTTCCTAACAAAAACCAGTCTGTCCTTTCAGAATTGTCAATGAAGGGAAAGTATTCTCATGCGGGAGACCATTTTTTGTTCATCTTCTGCTACAAGAGACCACCACTGCACCAAGGGTCTCTGGGAATTGTTTCTCCACTGCCAGGCTGGCTTTAGGGGGATCTGATGCCTTTCCTTTGATTCCATTGTCTCTCTAAGATTTTTAACCCTGGGATACACTGTGTTGCAGTTTGAATCTCTGTCTAATATTTTGAACACTTGGTACTCGTCTTGGGGGTGCTATTTTGAAGGCCATGGTACCTTTAAGAGGAGGTGCCTGGCTGGTGAAAGTGGCTCAATAAGTTTAGGACTTTTCAGGTTATCCATATCTGCTTCTCGTTCGCGCCTGTGCCCTCTCTGTCGCTGGCCAGTCATAATAAAGGAGCCTCTTTGACACTCTCCCCACCACACCCTCCCTGCAGTGATGGACTGAACCCTCTGAAACTGTGAGTCAACAGCAAGCTTTCCTCCCTTAACTTGTTTCCGTCAGATATTTTGGTAGCCACGATGCAAAAGTAACTAACACCGCCCTTGCCCAATCTTGTTGGGGAATGATTTTTCCCCTTGTATGTTTGCTTATTTTTACTTTTTATTGGAACTTTAATATATGACAATACTGCAATTTAGTCACGTTTCTGTCCCATTATCCTCTTTTGTCCCCACTCTCCTACCCCTGCTCCACCGAGGACCCTCCTCTTTAAGGTAGCCCTTCCTCGGTTCTGTTGTCTCATTCCCTTTGTCCTCCTCCATCCTCCATGTCAACAGTCTTGTGAGGGTATCGGTAACCATGGTGGGTCACACATGCATGCATCAGTTGGTTCGTGTCAGAAGGTCAAAGCCTTTGGGGAATGTTGTTTTGGGTTCTCCCAAACATGGGTCAGCCTGGCCTAGGCTTTTCCAGACCTAATGAATGGAAAGATAAAATGGAAGACTTACAAATGTGGTTCATAAAACTCCACTGATGATTCTGGGCCAGAGCTAGGGTTAATGTTTGCTAACATGTCAGCATATAGCCTGCTGGAGCCTCCCCTCAGCCATGGCTAGAAAACCCTGACAAGACAAGAACATTTTAAAAAGATGTTACTGAAGACCTAGAATGAGAAAATACATACAGAGAATAACACCCAAATGTATGAGAGAGACTTCAACTTTCTGCTCTGAGGCTCCAGCACCTGCTGTAAAGGAACAGTGAGTAACTTAGAAAGAGCCTGTTAACATTTAAATACAAGAGAAGTTCCCATAGCCACATAAGTTTGGGACATGCTACTTACTTGCTCCTACTCTTCACAGTCACCATGTACATTGCACTTTGAAGTATTCTATAGAAAAAAAAAGTACTCACTGTGGGCTGGAGAAATTGCTGAGTGGTTAAGGCATTTGCCCGTGAAGCCTAAGGACCCAGGTTTGATTCCCCAGGACCCACATAAGCCAGATGCACAAGCTGGTTCATGTATCTGAAGTTTGTTTGCAGTGGCTAGAAGCCCTGGAACACCCATTCTCTCCCTTTCTCTCTGTCTCTTTTCCTCTCTCTCTCTCTCTGTGAATTTTTCTCTCCCAAATGGACGAATGAATAAATACATTTAAAATATTTAAAGGAAACCTCACTGAGATTCACTAACTTACTCTCTATAAGAAAGACATCACTGCAGAAACCTGACAAGCAAAGGTGACTTCAAGGTGCGTTCAAGTCTCAGGGAATGAGTGAGATTACTCCTTATCCACTTGGCTGCCTAGAGTGCTCTTATGGGAGGACTCTCCTTCTCTTTGGGTTGATTATCTTTGCTGATAAGAGTTCATCTGTAGGCTGGGGGTGTGGCACACTGGTGGCTCACTTGTCTAGCACACACAGGACTGTGGGTTCCATTCCTAGCACTAAGAAGAAAAGAAAAAAAAACAGAACTAAACATAGGGCTATTCGTCCAGACCAGCAGACCAACATTTAGTACAATCTGGCCCACTGGATCTGCAGGTCCAACATTGCTGGAGCCAAACAACCCCAGACTGAAATATTTGGAATAAATTATAGCCATTAAGTTGAACATATACACCTTTTTATTTGTCATTTTTCCTTTAACTATAGCTATTTCCATGCAGTTATACTATATCAGCTATTACAAGTAATCCAGAGTTGATTTAACACACACAAGAGGATGTGGCAAGTGCTATGCAAATACTGTGTCATTAACAGAAGGGACACAAGCATCTGAGGATATTAGTTTCTGCAGAGGGCTACAATAGATCCCCTGTGGACATTGAGGGACACCTGCCCACTAAATCTTGTTGTTTTTTCCAAGAGATAGGTATGTACAGTACAGTAGGAAGGAGGTCTCTGTCTTAAGACCTGAAATAGATGGACATAATTGTCTATCCAGAAGAGCAGAAAGAAAGCTGATCTAGACCCTCATTATTCTCCGTGGTCGGCAGTGGGCTCATGGATGCGAGGTTACACTGTAAACATAGCTGCTTGGCTTGGCTTGCACATGACTGGGGGCAGTAGTGTAGATTTGGGCAAAGTGAGGCAGGAGGCAAAGATTTTCTAAGCGCAACACTTCTCAAGGGCCCCTTTCCCTCACCTATAGGGTTGGCTCAACTTGCTGGGACTCAGTTACCTGAGCTCACTTGTTCCCCTGCTAGGATGCTGTACAGGCGAAGCAAATGAGACTCTGGTGCGGAGCTGAGATTAGAGGACCGTGTGAGACTCTGGTGCAGAGCTGAGATTGGAGGACTGAGGAGGGTAAAGAAAGCCTCTGAGTCTATTGGAGGAAGAAGCATCTGATTTTACGTTTTCTGGCTGAAATTTGGGACAGTTTTCAGAGGAGTGTTGCTCAGCCAAGAGAAATATATTTTTTCTATAGCCGTTTGTTGATATATGGAGACATTTTGGGTTGTCACTTCTGGAAAAAGAGTGTTCCTGGCATAAGTAGAGGCCACGGATACTGCTAACCTTCCTACAGTGCACATCACAGGCCTCCAACAATGAACTGTCACAAAATGCCATAACAAGATTGAGGAACTTTGTCACAGACCAGTGGTATATGAGTTAATCTGGTTTATTAACTAAGCAATGGTGGCTTTGATAGGTTTTAAGGTTGAATAGCTTGCTACATATCTTCATGAGATAATCATGCATTTTAACTTTTATTTGGTTACCATGGCTCATGCATAAAAGGGACACATACATTATGGTGATTTGAATGTGAAGTGACCTCCATAGCCTCATGTGTTTGAATACATCCAGTTGATGGCACTGTTGGGGCAGGTTGTGGAGCCTTTGGGTGGTGGAGACTTTCTAAAGGAAATATGTCTCTAGGGGTGGGCATTGAGGTGCTAGAGCCCAGTCCCTCTTGCTACGCTCTGTTTGCTCCTGCCACTATCTCCCTGCTAATGTGAAGATGTAATGCCAGCTGTCTGCTCCTGCCATGCTTTCTCCACCACATGAAGTTTTCCTTAAAACTGTAAGCCAGAAATAAACCCTTTCCTCCCATAAGCTGCTTCTACGTAGATATTTTGTTTTAGAAGCAGCAACAACAACAACAAGTAAGTGCTGGGGGCTGCAGAGATTGCTTAGCAGTTAACGTACTGGTCTGAGAAACCTAAGGACCCAGGTTCAATTCCCCAGTACTGATGTAAGCCAGATGCACAAGATGGCATATGCATCTAGAGTTCATTTATAGTGGCTGGAAGCCCTGATATGCCCATTCTCTCTCTCTCTCTCTCTCTCTCTCTCTGCCTCTTCCTCTCTCTCTCTCAAATAAATAAATAAATAAATAAATATATTTAAAAAAGTAATTGCTATAGCCACCTTGTTCATTTTCTTTTTAGCACTAATCAACAAGTGGAATAATTTTTTTATTTATTTAATTACTATCTGTCCCCAACTATGCTGTAAGTTCCTAGAATATTGCCTGATAGAGTCAAATTTGAATAAATACTTGCTAAATCAATGAATTCAGACAGCTGGTGACTGTCTGGTGTTTGTAAACTTAGGCCCAATGGCCACACCCACCATGCCTGGCCTAGATCTTTGCACATAGAAGGCGTACATTGACTGATCCCTGAAGGCAAGAACCAATGAACATAAATGAATGAATGATCCAGTGTATTAGTTTTTGTGTCCTGCTATGAAAGGTAACTGAGCACGCCTGCTAGTATATGCATGGGCTATTTTAAAACATGTCATGAGATTAAGGGCCTTGTTACTCCACATTTCACATGCTCCTCTCACAGCTGGGGAAAGAGTTTGTGGCTGGCTTTCAGTATCTGTGTGATTTACATCTGAGTATTGATCTGATCTTAGATTAATAATATCCAAAAGTTTTAAAAATGTTGTCTGTTCTGAGCATGCACAGGCTTTTTGTTTTGGTCATCATTCCCTAAAAAAGTATAACAACTATCTATAGAGTACATAAATTACATCTAGTGTTATAAGTCACACGGGGAGGATTCTATATCATTTTTATTAATATTTTAGGTTAGTATAAATTGTAGTTGGGTTAAGCAGACCATCTTCATACACATGTATTAATTCTCTTCTCCCACTGACCTCCTACCCTTCTGCCCTCCAGCTGGTTCCTTCCTTCTCCCTAGTTTGTACCCCCTTCTTCTTTCTTTCCACAAAGATGACTTAAAGCAAACAGGTTGATGTTCATAGACTCTATGCAAACATGTACCATTTTATACAAGGGACTTCAGCCTCTGAGGGGTCCTGGAGCCAGTCTCCCATGTATACTGAGGGGGAAATGTAGGTCAAGTGCTAGGGAAAGTGGTTTTTAGTATAACTCTGGTCCCAAACTGAGGACATGATGTCACCTGTCCTTTCTAAATAGCTATCCAAGAATGTTTTGACATCCTGAGGATGAATGCCTCAAGTGGTGTGAGAGCAGAAAGCTGGAAACTCCAACAGCCTAGAGGAGCCGGAACAAAACCAGCACAGCACAGTACAGCCTTCGATAGACCCACCTCCCACCCCATTCATTGTTAAAAATATTTTATTTTTATTTATTTATTTGGGAGAGAGAGGGAGAGAGAGAAATACAGAAATAGGCAGATAGAAAGAGGGAGAGAGAGAATGGGCGTGCCAGGGCATCCAGCCACTGCAAACAAACCTCAGATGCATGCACCACCTTGTGCATCTGGCTTACATGGGTCCTGGGGAGTCAAACCTGGGTCCTTTGACTTTGCAGGCAAACACCTTAACCACTAAGCCATTTCTCCAGCCCTCACCCCCTTCTTTTCCATGGATAATATGTTAGCTTTTATGAGCTGTTAGGTTTTATAAGCTTCCTTTCCAGAGTGATTTGTCAAAGTCATCCACTACTACACTCTGCAGTTCCCAAATCCTACTCTTGTGAGCAGTAATTTAGCCTGATTTTTTCCTTTACATGATTAGCAAGTCTAATTAGGGATTATGGTCACCTTGGAGGTCCCAGCAAAGAAACAGCCAGCAACTTCAGAAAGAGACAAAACATAAGAGAGAAGCCAATTTTTCAAGTTGCCTCAATAATGTCTCTCACCACATTTTTCCTCTCCACGAACTGGAGTCCAGTGCAGGACTGCGTGCTGCATGAGACACTTGTCTCTTGAGATAGGTGATGAGAAGATCTTCACAGAAAGCATCATCAGTCATATTATACTTCCACTGTGGGCACATCAGGTTGTCCAACTGGTAAAATATCTTAGGAAATTAAGTTTCCAAAAGAAGGATTAATAATGCAATATTTTGCTCTTCCAATAATAAGCATTTATGAATAGTTTTGCTTCAAATGGCAGTAGAATTTCAACATATAAAGTGCACGAGGAGGGCTGCAGAGATTGCTTAGTGGTTAAGGTGCTTGCCTGCGAAGCCTAAGGACCCAAGTTTGATTCCCCAGGACCCACATAAGCCAGATGCACAAGGTGGTTAATGCATCTGGAGTTTGTTTGCAGTGGCTAGAAGCCCTGGCCCATTCTTTCTCTATCTGCCTCTCTCTCTCTCTCTCTCTCTCTCTCTGAAATAAATAAAAAAAATATTTTTAAACAATGCACAAGAAGATGTAGAGTGCTCCTCTGTATTTATGAAACTTCACATGTGACGCCATAGCCAGGTTGTCCTTAGCCCTAATTGCTTATGCTATTGTGTTGAGACAACCTAGGCATGTTTATTGACCAGACACGAGGGCAGGGATGTCAGGAATGACACTGAGACAGATGTTCAGTTACTGACTGATAACCACTAAGATGAAAGCCCAACAACAGATTTTGGTTAAGACTGAAGTTTTGGACAATTGTTGCACATGTACATGTGTCAGTAACAGATGGATTTTCTGTGAGGCTGGGAAAGTGGAGGCTGGGACCCTACCTGGCCTCTGGATTGGAGGGACTCCAGCCATGTATTATCATGGAAAGCAGCCTATCCTCCAATTTAGCCCACATGACATTTTTGAAAAAAATTCCCGAAGAGTATTGCCAGTTGCCATATTGAAAGAACTTGCTAGAAGATTGCTCTAGACAGAGGGATTCCACAGTTGAGCTTTACTTTGTTCTTGTCGTGCTGTGGATGGAACTTGGGACCACATACATGTGAGGCAAGCCCTCTGCTACAGAGCTGCACTCCCAGCTTGGCACAATTGCTAGAAGGTGGCCATATAGAAAATAGGCAAGCCATATAGAAAATATTTTTTATGTTCTATTTGTATTCTTCTAGATCCACTTCTGTTTTTCCCCCAGATATCATTATTAATTCCAAAAGTTACACAGCAACAAGTTGTTTAAGAGCACACAACACTCCACTATATTAGACCCAGCCCCAGAAGTATACATACATGTGCAGGCTTCAAAGTGTGTTTTCCTTTTAACTTTATGTTGGCTTGCTTTTGACTGGCTTAAAATAAATTTTAACCTTGGTTTTAAAAATTAAAGAGGGAAGGGAGAGTGAAAAAAGGTAGGGAAAGAGAAAAACAAATGGGAAGAAGAGAAAGCCAAGCCATTGCCTACAATGAAAAGTGAAACAAGGTGCCTCGCACTGTATGTAGCACACTAGATGTAGCACACTGTATGTAGTACACTGTATGTAGCACACTGGATGTAGTACACTATGTACCACACTGTATGTAGCACACTGTATGTAGCACACTGTATGTAGCACACTGTATGTAGTACACTATGTACCACACTGTATGTAGCACACTGGATGTAGCACACTGGATGTAGTACACTATGTACCACACTGTATGTAGCACACTGTATGTAGCACACTGTATGTAGCACACTGTATGTACCACACTGTATGTAGCACACTGGATGTAGCACACTGGATGTAGTGAGTAGCACTATGTACACACTGTATGTAGCACACTGGATGTAGCACACTGTATGCACACTGTGTACCACACTGTATGTACACACTGTATGTAGCACACTATGTACACACTGTATGTAGCACACTGTATGTAGCACACTGTATGTTCACACTTTTATCACACTGATGTACACACTATGTAGACACTGTGTACCACACTGATGTACACACTGGATGTACACACTTATGTACTACACTGTATGTACTACACTGTATGTAGCACACTGGATGTAGCACACTGTATGTACCACACTGTATGTAGCACACTGGATGTAGCACACTGTATGTAGCACACTGGATGTAGCACACTGTATGTAGCACACTGGATGTAGCACACTGTATGTAGCACACTGGATGTACCACACTGGATGTACCACACTGGATGTAGCACACTGTATGTAGCACACTGTATGTAGCACACTGTATGTAGCACACTGTATGTACCACACTGGATGTAGCACACTGTATGTAGCACACTGTATGTACCACACTGTATGTAGCACACTGGATGTAGCACACTGTATGTACCACACTGGATGTAGCACACTGTATGTAGTACACTATGTACCACACTGTATGTAGCACACTGTATGTAGCACACTGTATGTAGCACACTGTATGTAGCACACTGTATGTAGCACACTGGATGTAGCACACTGGATGTAGCACACTGGATGTACCACACTGGATGTAGCACACTGGATGTACCACATTCCATGTAGCACACTTGTATGTACCACACCGTATGTAGCACACTGTATGACTGAGGCTTCCAGAGCATGTGGCTATACTTCTAACCTGTCGGTAGTAAAGCCCTTTGACAAATTTCTTTATTGGGAAGGGGACTTTCCAACTGTCCCTCCCTGTTTCCTGTCTAGATTGGATCTGGAGTTATTTCAAGCTCAGTTTTCCTACCACCCAAGCATCTAGCCCAGGACCTTTCTCCAAGAAAGGACCCTCTTCCACGTGTGCTTCTTAGATTTAGCCAGAATCAAGAATGAGTGTTGTCTGCATATAGCACTGATTAGTCTGCTAGAGAGCTTGGTTTCATTCAGTTCTTTATTAGTCACTGGAACATTGCCCCAAGGCCCTCTTTTCTCCTTCCATTTATTCTCTGGCAGCCTGGAGTCTCTGAATTGGTTCTGTGGCATGTTTCATGTCTATTATCAGTTTGATCCCACTCATTTCCTGTCCCCTTTCTAGGAATGCTCAGCATTTCTGATGATGCTTCATCTCACATTTCCCTTGGATGTAAATTTATTCTTTTTAAAGTACAGTGTTCTTGTGTCAATAGATTTAGAGTTAGAGGGAAGGTGACAGATTGTGTTCAGTTTGTTTATCTTGATCCAAAATAATTCATATGTGCATATTACATAGGCATACATATGTCTGTCTCATAGTGTAAATTTACTTTACAGTATAGACAATTATACTGTGGAATATATATATATATATATATATATATATATATATATATATATATATATATAGTCATATTGCATGTGTTATACTTTCTTTTGCTCAAAATTATATTTAAAACATTTCTATATAGGGAGATTTCATAGAAATTTTCCAAAATGTGAAGGACAACACAGCAAGTAAATTTAGCATATGAACCAGAAATAGAACTCCAAATTTGAAGGTTTGCTAATTGACACAATTAATAAATTATTCCTTTTCCTTATTAAATTTCAGATTTTGACACATCCAAACCCTTCCCAAACACATACAAATTACACGAACAATTTTGGTAAGCAAGACAGCTGTTTGGAAGTCCTGCTGTTTCAGCTTTATAGCAAGCAAACCACATCAGCTGTGCAAGAATCGAACAATTTCAAGGCAAGAATTTATTCTGATTGAATATTACCTAAATCTATGGCTATGCTCATAGCATGAACTTCATGTACCAGGTAATTGTGCAAATTTCTCTTTTCCAACTTCCTTATGCAAAAGTGAGGGCATAAGGACTATATGCAAATTTGAAAGCCTAGCAAAATGAAATAGAAGGTGAATGAGAAAATTCTCTTTTCACCTGGCGACTTTTCCCCTCTCTGAATAAAATAAAGAAAATTTATGAGCCAGGCCCTCTGCCAAAGATCTATAAGAAAAAACGTATGTCTCCAAGAAGAAAAGAGTACTTATATTGCATTTGATGACACTAAGGAAAAATAGTATAAGATTTAAAATAATAGCACTGAGGTTTTGTATGAGGCTTGCTGGGAATTGCTGATAATGTTCTCTGAGAATTTACTAAAATACAAAGGAATCTGCCAAGAAATGCCACTAGTTGAAGCTTTTAATACCAGAAATGTGAAGCAGAGAAATTACGAGGGTAACTAATTCACAGAGTTTCTTAGTCATCATTCTGAGGAGCCCCTCAGGGTTCTCTAGTGGAACAGAACAAATAAAACGACTGTGTATTACAAAGGGAATTTATTAGATTGGCTTATACCATAAGAGATGGTCAGTCCAGGCTGCTGGCTGGAGAGTCTGGGGACCCAGGCGCTGCTCAGTCCACCAAGCAGGATGCCTCAGCAGTCCTAATCTGGCACTTGAAGGCCTGGAGAGCTGCTGGTCTTTAGTCCACACTGGAAAGCTGAAAAAGCTGCGTTCTGATGTCCATGAAAATGGCAGCAACAGGATCTATGCGCTCACCAGCAGGGAATAAGAAAGGGCCACTCTTTCCTGGACCCTTTAAAAAAAAATTTTGTTTGTTTTTATTTATTGAGAGTGACAGACAGACAAAGAAAGAGGGGGAGAGAGAGAGAGAGAGAGAATGGGTGTGCCAGGGCCTCCAGCCACTGCAAACGAACTCCAGATGCATGTGCCACCTTGTGCATCTGGCTTGCTTACATGGGTCTTGGGGAATCAAGCCTTGAATCGGGATCCTTAGGCTTCACAAGCAAGCGCTTAACCGCTAAGCCATCCCTCCAGCCCTCCTGGACCCTTTTTATATAAAGGTTGTCACCAGAAAGACTGCCCACTCTGGGAGGAGGACTTTCCCCCTTAGTGCAGCCAAGAAATTCATAGACCTACCCAAGAAGTGTGTCTCTTACTTGATTCCTGATTCAGTGAAGCTGACAAAAGAAATTAACTGTCACACCTCCTAAATCAGATCTTTAGGGTAGGCAGAATCACAGACCCCAGAGATACTTGCCTCAGCGTCCTGGGATATGATACTTTACATGTCCAAACAGTGTCTAGGAATGTGCTTGAGGCAAAACACTTTGAACTGGAGAGACTGTTTTAGATCTTCTGGGGCAACCGGTCTACTGACAAGAGTCTTCACAGAGGATGCTCACCACTCATGGTCCAAGGCTGGACAGAGAAGGGTGATTCCAAGCATGAGAAGAAATTCATTCCACACTGCAGGCTTTGAAGATGGAGATGGGGAAACAGGAGCCAAGGACACCAGGAGCTGGGGTGGCCCTCAGTGGACGGCTGCAAGGAAAAAATTCTTCCAGCACCCCCAACAGTGTGTCTTCACCCGCCCCCCCCCATACACACAAAGCCTCCAACAGGGATGTAGTTTGTGAAAACCTTGATCTTAGCCCAGGGACACTCACCTTGGTCTTCTGACTTACAGAACTGTGAGAAGATGCACTGGAAAGTAGCAAAAAAGAAAAAAAAAAAAGCCCAGATAAAACCAAATATCTGAAATTTGGAGCTTCCACATATGGACATGGATGCTTGGAGTCAAGGGCTTCAATTAAGATTGAAGAAATTTGGGCTGGGGAGAGGGCTCAGTGGTTCAAGGCATTCGTTTGTGAAGCCAGACAGCCCCACTTCCATTCCCAAGCATCCACATAAAGCCAGACACAAAGTGGTATAAGCACCTGGAGTCCATTTACAGCAGCAAGAAACCCTGATGTGCTATTCCCCTCACCTCCACCACACATGCAAATAAATAAATAAAAATAAAATTTAAAATAATTCGAGTTAAGGGGCTGGAGAGGCGACTCAGCAGTTAAGGCTTTTGCCTGCAAAGCCCAATGACCCATGTTCGATTCCCCAGTACCCACGTAAAGCCAGATGCACAAGGTGACGTATGCATCTGGAGTTTGTTTGCAGTGGCTACAGGCCCTGGCCCACCCATTTGTGTTTGTTTTCTCTCTCTCTTTCTCAAATAAGTAAATAAAAACAAAAAATTTTAAAGTGCTTTAAAAATTCTAATTAAAAAACTGAAGATTTAATTGTGGGTCAATTGATACTGTCACCCCTTTGGAGAGCCAAGATTCAAAGGCAGACATTGTGGGTGATGGAGGGCCTATTTCTTCCCTGACTTGTCACGAACAAGGACATCTCTGCTTATGCGTCCTTGTGGCGGTCTTGTATCTGTGTGCTCCTCCACCAGATGGTTCTGCATCTTGTCATCTGCCCACACAGAGGTGGTATGCCATCCACTTCTCCTTTGTAGGAAGACTAAAGTTTTCAATGGGAGCTCTGTTGAGTGTAGAATACCAGGTGCTCTGGAGCTGGGAAGGAATGCCCGGCCTGGGACTCCTCACCGTGCCAAGGGTTAACACGGGCAGCTGTTTCACTTCATGATGAAATGAAGAATACAAATTGCAGAAAGCTTAATTTTGTCTGTCATGACTGTTGATCTTTTCTCGTATTATTGAGTATTTCACCTGACCCAAAGTAGAAGACACTTGACAGTGCAGGTTCATCTGTTCATAGCTGCAAATATACACATAGGCATACATGCATAAATAGAATAGATGGTAGATAGACTTTGTCTATTGATCTAAAGCTGTTTATAGTTTTCATTTATGGATTTTTGAGATAAGGTCTTCCTTAAGTAACCCAGGATTGGCCTCAAATTCATGATTCTCCTGCCTCAGCCTCCCAAATGTTGAATACCATCACACATGGCTATAATGTTCTGATTATCATATTTGTTAGACAGAATCAGTATAGATATAACTTCTAGAATTATATTTCAATAAGTTTACATAAATTAATGCCTATCTTAGGCCCATGCTGTGTATGCCAACCATGCCTCATACACTGGTAAATTGTGCAGTTTTGCACCTCTAGCTTGAGACAGTGGTTAACAAAACATCCACACCACTCCACGGGACTCACTGTAGCAATTGAGCGTGGTTTAGATTATTTCCTTCTTTTTCGCCTGCTTGTTTCTTTTTTTTGGGGGGGGGCAGGATCTCAGGGTCTCAATACGTAGCCCAGACTGGGCTTGCGCTTGTGATCATCCCACCTCAGTACTGCAGTGCTGGCATTACAGACGTGCACGCTCATTCCCAGAACCCCTCTGCCTTTTTCATTTCCCCTTTCATTATTTATTAGCCATTTATTTGTTTTCAATCTCTACTGTGCTATTGATTATGCCAGTGCCAGAAATTCAGTGATTAGCGAGACACGTGTGGTTCTTGTCTCAATGGGGTTTAGAAGCCCTTAGGTTAGCAGCACATTGCCAACACACGGATAAAAGTGTTTAAGCAGAGGACACAGTAGGAGGGACGAAGATCTCTGACTGGACAAAGAAGAACCCCTAAGGACATAACCCCTAGTCTAGCCAATGGCAGGTACGAGGTGCATCCATGAGGACAGGGATGTGAAGGTCCTAAGGAGAGAGTGAGACGGAGCACGTAACTCAAGGAGAGCCTCGGTTAGCGGGAAGTGCAGAGAAGAGGCTGCCAAGTCAGGGACGTGAGGAGATCCCACATGTTTTACAGGCCCTATCAATGGTTTTGATCTTGACCCAAATAGTAAAGAAAAGACTTTGAAGTATTTTAAACACAGAAAGGATAGTGTCAGATCCTGAGTTTTGCAAAAAATCTTGGTGGCTGCAGAAAATGGACTAGGGAGGCCAGAGTGAAGAGGAAACGGTGGTCTGTTAGGGCACACTGGGGAATGAGGAAGATATGCCGACTCCCTACAAGGTCCTAGCAGTGGCAGGTGATGGGCACCCCATGAGATGATGAGGTGGGGATGTTAGGTCCCATTCAGCTGCTTTGGTGCATCCCAGGGAAAAAGTTCACAGGTCACTGAATGGAAGTCCCAAGCACAGGGAGACTTGAACTTAGGATAACAAGCAGAGTCCATGACAGGCATGGATGCTGATGCAATCAGCTGAAAAGCCAGGAAGGTTCCATATGACCCGTGGGCACAACCACCAAGTACACACAGGGCTAGAAGAGGTTCTTTCTGGCAAAGAAGGTTGAGAGGAGGCAGCTGGAGGTGGGAGGAGGGCTGGGAAAGGGGTGATTCTGAAGCCAAAAGCAAGAGCGTTTCCATGACAGCAGACCTCGGTGCCAAATCATGGAAAGAGGGCTTGGACTTCTGAGTGAGAGACTTAGCCACACATGGCTAACATGTCTAATTAGAATGACATGAAAGTGTTCATTGGAGTTAGCAAGCTGGAAGGTCTCTTACTGGTGTCCAAGTAGGCACCACTTCTCTCTCTCTCTCTCTCGCTTTTCATTTTGGTTTTCTGAGGTAGGGTCTTATTCTAGCTCAGGATGATCTAGAATTCACTATGCTGTCTCAGGCTGGCCTCAAAATCCTCCTACCTCTGCCTCCCGAGTGCTGGGATTAAAGGCGTGCACCACCACGCCTGTCCAGCACCACTTCTCTTTACAACAAGGAAGGAGTCAGATTAGAGTAGACCAGGGTGTTTATTGGAAATGAGTGCAAATTGAGACAATATGATTGCTTTTTTGGCTTTCCAAGGTAGGGTCTCGCTTTGCCCAGGCTGATTTGGAATTCACCATGTAGTCTCAGGGTGGCCTTGAACTCACAACGATCCACCTACCTGTGCCTCCCAAGTGCTGGGATTAGAGATGTGCACCACCACACCCGGCCCCCTGAAAATCTTTTTTTTGTTTTGTTTTGTTTTGTTTTTGGTTTTGGTTTTTCGAGGTGGGGTCTCACTCTAGCCCAGGCTGACCTGGAATTCACTATGGAGTCTCAGGGTGGCCTCGAACTCAAGGTGATCCACCTACCTGTGCTTCCCAAGTGCTGGGATTAAAGATGTGCACCACCACACCCGGCCCCCTGAAAATCTTTTTAATTGTATTCTCACAATCTCAAACCCACAATTAGGTGCTAGGTAATTATTAAAAAGAAACCCTTGAATAACTTGTTTACAATCAGGGCCTAGTAGTGGAAGCCTGCACTCCAATTTACTTGGACTGAGGCAGGAGGATTGCAAGTTCAAGGCTGCCTGGGCTACAAAATGAATTCAAGACAGCCTGGCAGCTTAATGAGATTCTATCTCAAAATAGACAGTAAAATGAGGGTGGGACATGTAGATCAGTGGTAGAGTGCCTGCCTAGCGTGTGTGAGGCCCTGGGTCCAAACCCCAGTACCACCAAACAGATAAATTAAAAAAAATCATACTTAGCTGACTCTCCACTGAGAAGTCCATATCCACACCTTGCTTGTATACCACCTTTTTCTTAATAAACTAAAACTTTGCTTCAAGTAAATTCATAAATAAGCTATGGAGTCTTAGAAAATATAAATTGCCTCATACAATAACATGCATCACAAGATCTTTTAAGAGCTTGAGATACATCATTAAACAAAACCCCTTTCTGTGCACTTGCTGGCCATTTGTATACCTTCTTTGGAAAACTGTCTAGTCAAGTGCTCTGTTCATTGTTATTGTAATTTTTTTGGCTTTTGTTTTTGTTTGACTTAAGAGTTCTGGATATTAATAGCTTATCAAATATATGATTTGAAGATCTTCTCTTCCATTCTGTGAGTTGCTCTTTGCCATGTTGATAATATCTTTTGATGCACCAAAATTTAAATCTTAATGTAGTGTACTACCTGTCTTTTCTTTTGTTGCTTGTGCCTTTGATATCATATCCAAGAAATCATGGTCAGATCTAATGCTGCATCCCCAGACACTAGGGAAATGCAAATGAAAGCCACATAGCAATTTCATGTCACCAGTCAGAATGGCTGGCGTCAGGGAAGCAGACGACCACTGCTGGTGAGGGTGTGGGGGGGAAAGGAACCTTTGCACACCGTTGGTGGGATGGAAATATGCAGCCACCGTGGAAATTAGCGTGCAGGGTCTCACAGAAAGCTACAAACAGAGCAATCATATGATCTTGCTCTACCACTCTGTCCCCAAAGGTGCTCAGCTCAGGGTCATGCTCACTGCAGCCGTGTTCACAGTAGCCAAGCTATGGACTCATACAGGGTGTCCACCAGCAGAGACGTGGATAAAGAAAATGTGACATGTTATCACATACAATCTCATTTTCATACATATAAACACACACAATGAAGTATTCCATCACATTCAGTGATGAAGAAGAAAATTCTGTCATTTGCAGGAAAATGGATGGAACTGGAGAGACCATCATGTTAAACAAAATAAGCCAGAGTCAGAAAGGCAAATAATTTCTCTTTCATTTGTGTAATCTGTATTTCAAAAAAGTTATGAAAGTAGAAGGGGGCTATTTGGGGGACTAGCTCTAAGGGAAAGAGGGGCAAGAGAGGGATGAATGTGTTCAAAGCACTTTGGGATATGTGTGAAAATGTCATAATGAAACTCATCACTATATATAATTAATAAACACTAATAATAACCCTGTATGTGAAACTTTTACAATGTGTTTGCTTCTAAGGTTTCATAGCCTGGACTTTAATTGAAATAATCTACCCATTAATCTATCAGTTAATTGTTGCATATGGCATTAAATATGCAACTTCATTTTCCTACATGTGGATCTCTAGTTTTCCCAGCGCCATTTGTTGAGAAGATTCCTTTGTTCACTGCTTACATTATCAAACATCACCTGTCTGTATATGTAAAGGTTTGATTCTGGGCTGTCTGCTCAACTTTATTGATCTATGTGTCTGTCTTTGTGCCAGTACCACATTGTTTTGATTATAGTCACTGTGAGTAATTCTGAAAATCAGGAAGTATGGGACCTCCAACTTTGATTTTCTTTGTCAAGACTACTTTGGTTGTGGGGATCCTTTGAAGTCCATATGAATTTTAGGAAACATGCTTCTGTTTTGAAAAACTATAGCTGGGAGTTTTATAGACATTTCTATTACTCTGGGTGTTACTGACATCTTGGCAATATTGTCTTCTAGTCCATGAATACAACATATCTTTCCTTTTATTCTTTAATTTTTTTCAGAAAAAAACAATTTCTTCATAAGTATTTTTCTCATTCTTATTGTACAAGTTTTTTAAATTTTTATTTATTTATTAGAGAGAGAGAGAGAGAGAGAGAGAGAGAGAGAGAGAAATGGGTGGGCCAGGGCTTCCAGCCACTGCAAATGAACTCCAGATGTGTGCACCCCCTTGTGCATCTGGCTAACATGGGCCCTGGGGAATCAAACCTGGGTCCTTTGGCTTTGCAGGCAAGTGCCTTCACTGCTAAACCATCCCTCCAGCCCTTATTGTACAAGTTTTTAATTGCCCTGGTTAAATAAATTTTTATGGTCTTTAAAAATGCAGTTATTAGGATTTTTACCTTTCCGACTGCTCAATGTTACTGTGTGAGAACTGCAGCTGGGACGTGCGTGTGGACTTTCTGTCTGTCCTGCTCCCTCGCTGGATTATTTTTGCTGGTTTGTCTTAGCTTTCTGAGATGGAATCTTGCAATGTAGCCTAGGTATGCTTGAAACTGCAATCCTCCTGCCTCAGCCTCCTGGTGTTAAAATTATTGCATGTGCACCACCATGCCCACCTGAACTTTTTCTTAGCTTTAACAGGCTTTTGTGAAATATTTGGGGTTTTCCACATATAATATCATGTCATCTGTGAGATACTTTGTTTCTTCCTTTCTGACTTGAGTTCGCTCTATTGCATTTTCTTGAGCGGCAGATCTGGCTGGGATGCCCAGTTCTGTATTGAACCTAAAGGGCAAAAGCAGACATCCTTGTCCCATTCGTAACCTTAGATGAAAAGCTGTCAGTCTTTCACCAGCGAGTATAACACCCACCACATGTCTTTTACACGTGGACTTTGTTATATTGGGGTGGTTTCCTTGTAGTCCTACTTTGCTGAGGCGGTTTTGTTTTGAAACATAAATGGTATTGAATTTTATCAACTGCTGTTTCTGTACCACTTCAGATGGCCATGTGAGCTTTTGCTTTATTAATACAGCATATTATATTGGTCAGTTTTCCTATGTTATGCCATCTTTACCTTCAAAAAAGAAATTTAACTAATGAGCTATGTAGGATTTTTAAAAATTTATTTATTTAATTATTTGAAAGTAGAGAGATAGAAAAGAAAGACAGACAGACAGAATGGGTGTGTCAGGGCCTCCAGCCACTGCAAACGAACTCCAGACACATGCACCACCTTGTATATGTGGCTTTACCTGGGTATTGGGGAATCGAACCTGGGTCCTTTGGCATTGCTGGCAAATGCCTTAACTGCTAGGCCATCTCTCCAGCCCCATCCCAGGTTTTTGTTATGAGCTCATAGATTTTTATACACTTGAGCGGTTTCAATACATTTCAGTCATTATTCCTTTGTATTGAAGTTGCCTCATCTTCAGCCGGGGGGGGGGGCGGCGGGGAACCACTCAGGTTGATGTCTACTCCTGCTTGATTACCTCCAGCAGCCTGGTCTTTGTGTCTTTCCTTCCTGTCTCAGTTTGTATTTTCCTACCCCAGGTCTTGAAATGACTACTTTTCTAAGGAAACCTGATTTCTTCTGGTCACAAAACACATTTAGAAATCACAGTCTTGGGCTGGAGGGATGGCTTAGCAGTTAAGGTACTTGCCTGCAAAGCCTAAGGACCCAAGTTCAATTCCCTAGTACCCATGCAAGCCAGATGCACAAGGTGATGCATGCATCTAGAGTTCATTTTCAGAGGCTAGAGGCCCTGGTGTGCCCATTTTATATCTGCTTATCTCTCTCTGACACATTTTTTCTCAACGAAATAAATAAGTGATTTTTTAAAAAAAGAAATCAGTCTGAAGATTGTAGAGTTTCCCATCTCCTTCTTGTTAACTCATAGACGCAACGCTGACTGATTTATTCTGCTGTCCCACTGCTAAATAACTTCTAGTAAATGTGGCTGCCATCAGGATTCAAGCCATCTTGTCAGCCAGGAGCTCAAGGCTTCCTGCCTTAGGTACTGCCCCATTGACGCTCTGCTGGACTCCAAGATGCAGCCAGGCAGTCCCGGCCCTGGCAAAGCTCATGGTCACTCACTTAGTCACCACTGGAGGTGAGCCAGAAGCTTGGGCCAGAGCATGAGCCATCACATATGCAGGCACCAGGGTTGGCTCATGTCAGTTCTTCATTAACACTGTGATTCCAGCACGTCCTCTCCTTAACTGGCCACACACTCCTCATGCACCCAAAGGAGATGATGAGAGAGCCACACTGGTCCCTCATGGGCTAAAGGAGAAGACCCACATAGCATAGCCCTCCCAGGACACTGTAAGACAATAAATAATGTTCCTTGCCTTTACCAGGGTCACTTACTTACCCCTGTTACATAATGGATCGTCCAGAAGCTAAAAATTCTGAGTCCTTTCTAAAGTACTGCTGCTATTTTTACCTGTCCTTTCACAAAAGGTTACAACCATGTCCTATTGCCGGGGACAGGGCAGCCCTGAGTCACTTCCTCCCTCCCTGTGCTGGTCCTTCTGTGCTGAGCTGGCCAAGGGCCAGGCTGCTCCCCTGGAAGTCACCATAGCCACCCGGGCTTGTGCTCAGTGACATTCAAGAGGATTTCTGAAAAACTACTGGCTTTGCGGGGTACTGGGCTGACCTCCTCCTTCCTGAGTTGATCACGACACACTTCCCAGACATCTCCTTCCGGACACTGATCTGTGTTCCTCCTCAGGTCAGTGGGGGATTGATATCCAGGCTAATGTCTTTGGACTTCAAGCAAGTGGTAAGAATTTCTTCTTGAATTTTATTTATTTATTTTTGCAGTACTGGGCATAGAATGAAGGACCTTGAGCATGTCTGATAAGCCCTGTGTCAGTGAGCTATTCCTCCAGCCCTCTTTTCTTTCTTTTTTTTTTTAAGATTATTTATTTATTTATTAGAGACAGAGAGAGAGATAATGAGAATGGGCATGCCAAGGCCTCTAGTCACTGCAAAAAGCTCCGGATGCACGTTGCACCATAAGCATCTGGCTTACATGGGATCTGGAGAATTGAACCTGGGTCCTTGGGCTTTGCAGGCATGTGCCTTAACCACTACACCTTTTCTCCAGCTCCCTCCTTTCTTTTTAGCTATGATTTGTAACCCTGGTTCCATCTCAGAATGACTAGAAGAATACAAAAAATAGGGCTAGTCTGGGGTGCGGCCTGGCATTCGGGCAGTTGATGAATTCAAATGGTGACTCGAATGGGAGTGAAAGGTGCGAGTAGAGTAAGGTAAATACTGAGGGAAGTGCAATTTCTCTGTCCCCAACCAGGTGTCTCACTGGTTAGAGAGAAAGTGAAAACAAAGGTGACTCTGCGTGGAAGGACCCTCCTCTACACTGTGGCCACAGACATTACAGACACTCCCAGAAGGCTCATAGC
Source organism: Dipus sagitta (assembly GCA_036346955.1). Lineage (NCBI taxonomy): Eukaryota > Metazoa > Chordata > Mammalia > Rodentia > Dipodidae > Dipus > Dipus sagitta. The sequence goes on from CM070786.1 coordinate 65,717,890, forward strand.
CATGCCAAGGGGCCTGGGCAAAGCCTTGGTAGAGGGTTCCCATCAGATCAGCACCTTAGCCAGATCTGCATCTCAAGACATGGGTGGGGAGGGCCAGGAGGTCTCAGAGCAAGGCGACCCAAACCAGACAGCGGGCAGGGGCAATAGCAGGTGGGCAGGCATGGAGACCAAGACAAAGGGGCCTTTTCCTTGCCACTGGCCTAGGCCCAGGTGTGTCAGTCTACGTGTTTGGACCCCCTTGACCTTTGGCTCTTGGCTTGTCGGAGGTTTTGTCCACAGGCCTGTGTCTTCCCTGACTTACTTCTTCATCAAAGCAATGATTCGTAGTTGTTAAGCTTTTACTGCGGGTCAGGCATGGGGCTGAAAAGTTCTCGATTCCCCCTTAAGGAAACTGCAGCTCAATGGGGTTAAGTGACCTGTCCACAGTTACATAGCTTCCATAGCCATCAAATGGATTCACCTCCCATTTCCTACCCATGACACTCCAGGACTCCTCCCCCTAGCTGGGGCCGTCTTTTCTAGAGTCAAGAACTCAGAACCTGCCACACCAGGCTTCTGCTGACTTTCAACCTGGTGGTCCTAGGACAAGTTGGCTTTGGGGTCTTGGCTCCCACACTAACAAGAGGATCAGACTTGTGAATCATCTAGACCCTGAAAATTGTTTTCATCTACATCCTTGTATTGAAACTATCCTCTATGTTTTCCACTCACTAAAGCGTTGAATCTCCCTGATTCCACCTTTTTGCTTCAGATAAAAAGCCAGTCGATAGTATTGGTAATGGACTTCTGTGGGTTCCTGGGTCCTTGGGCCGGCCACAGTCCCCCAAGGCGTCCCAGGCAACCGTGGTGGTGAGCACGGGAAAGTAAAGACTTTCGGGAGATAGTTTCGGTCAGCAGCTCTTGGTTTATTGTCAAGGAAATGGATTTATAAGCAGTTGGAGATGGGAAGAGGACCCTTAAGGGTGTATAAAGGTTGCTAGCCTATGCCTAATATGGGGACATTCATTCCAACATGTACGCAATCGCAAAGGGAAGGTGTGCAAAGGTGCGGGCTGATACCATATAAGGAGTTTCCTAGGCAACTGGCCAAAGGCCGCAGGGTTATGGGCAAAGCCTAAGTCTTATCTGAATGTCCAGGTATCCAGTGCTCCGAGAGGGAGCGGTCTTACCTCAAGCTGATCTCGGGGTCCGAGATTTTGTTCAGGGGTCCAGGCTCCCTGTGACCCCGAAGAATGGGGGAGGATCCTGGCTCACTGCAACCCCTGAGAATGGGAGGAGGAGCGCCCCTGCCGGGATATGACCAGCAGTTCAGGCTGCCGCGACCCCTCCATAGCCTGGGGCCTTCGTGTCCAGCAGCTCAGGTTTGCTTTAACCCAGGGACCTGCCTATGTCTGACAAACTTGAGCTCTGTGAATAGCCAGAAGTTCCTAAGATGTTTGAGCTCAGCTTCCCAGCATGCATAGTGAAACCCGGAACACAGGGAGTTTGCACTTAAGGACCGTCTGTGTTGAGATTACTGGAAAGGGTCCTGGGAATTTGAATTTTGCCTACAACAATCAGAGCTAACTTAAGAAGGCTCTGTCAGTTTTCGATAGACACCCCTAGTCAAGCTGCATTCTCTGTTTTCTGAGTGTAATTAAGAGTTAGTGAGCACACATCATTGCTCAGCTATACAGAGTTTCTACCTCTTGATGGCATCCACGTTTGCATAGGTAACTGCCCCGTCGCTGCAGCTGAAGGCCTCACAAGAACCAACTTCAGTGAACAGCGGTGTGTTTGGCTCACGTTTTCTGGGACACAGCCTCTCAGCACGGGGGGTGCTGGTGGCAGGTGGCTACACAGAGGGGAGAGTGTGGTAGTTCATCACATCGCATAGGCAGTCAGGAAACAGAGACGAGACCAGAGGAGGGGCCAGGCCTGCCCCGTCAGCAGCCCACTTCTCAGGCTGGACCTCACCCCTCACAGGTTCCACAGCCTCCCAAATCAGTGTCATCAGCTGGCAGCAAGTGTTCAAGTACGTGTGCCTGTGGGGGACGTTTCACATTCAAGCCAAAACACCATTGCACAGAGAAGGAAACTGAGGCTCAGAGAGGTAGTAAGTGCGTAAGTGTGCAGGGTGTTATGTGACAGAAGATGTATACAAAACTACATCCGTGCAACCCAAGCCAGCTCGCAGCCACTGAGTACATTGTGAGGACTCTCAGCTGCAACAAAGGCTAGCCCAATTTGTGTACTGCTTGGCATTTTGCTCGTCACATCTATTAGCAACACTGTCACTGAGTTTTGACTTAAAAACATATTAGAGTGGCTCTTCCTGTAGAATTCCTTGTAAACGTTCTATTTAAATGTCTCCAGTACAAATGGCAACGTGGAGTGTTTCACATAGATTGGAGGTCAAATGGATGATGAGAAAAGGAGCACTGCTCAGAGAATTATTTCTTCTGAAGACCTTTGAGCACTGGCTGTATACCCAGCTGTTACGTGGTGTAGCAGGGTGCAGCCATCTTAGAAGCCTGTCTCCAAGCTGGGCAAGTGTTCACTTAGCCTTGGGCTCAGTGGGGCGGGGTGGGGGCCGCAGGTACCCTTCTCTCCAAGCCTCGGTTTACCTGCTCTGAATTTCAGACCGTCTGTGGTTCATTTTGGCCACCTGCTAGTGATGCATTGATGGCCCTCTGAAGAGTCTCCTGGAGCCAAGAGTTCACCTTAAGACAGGACCTGTCTCTATTTCATAAAGCCCTCACTTCTCAGTGTATGGTGCCAATAAGCATCATGTCCTCATTAATAAAAGTGAAGAAAGTCAATTCCACAGGTCTCTAGACAAACAATTGGTGTGCACACTGTTAAACAGAGGGTCACGCCATCACAAGTGCATACCCCATCTTCCCGAGAAGCCAGGCAACTTGGAGGCGGTGCTAAGTGCAATCTGCCCTGGTCCCCTGACACCAGACTTCCCATTCTTCACATGGCTTCCCCAGGGCCACATACTGGCAACACTGGTCTTTGAGGTGCTTGGGTGTGTCTTTAAATTTGCAAATTCCAATCTTGTTACCAATTTGAAAGGATTTTTTTGTGATTCTTTTAGGAAAGCTGAGAACTATTTGATGATATAAATAAATTTCTAAACTTAGTTTGGGGGTGCCATTGACCCAGCACAGCTTGGAAAATGGTGAATAAATAAACTACCACTTAAATTCCATGGTCCAAAGGGGCCTGAGTTCAAAATTCAAAAGTTTTAGATGATAAGAATCACTGAATTTATATGGAGCTCTAAGTGCATATTTGTCTCATTTAAAAAAATTTAATTTATTTTGAGAGAGAGAGAGGAAGAGGCAGATAGAGAATAGGTGTGCCAGGGCCCCCAGCCCCTGCAAACAAACTCCAGACACATCTTCACAGGCTAAGCCATCTCTCCCGCCCCTCATTTATGTTATAAACATACTCTGTGCCTTTCATCAATTATTCTGGTGGGGATGAGGGTGAGATGAAAATGGTTACATATGGTAATTAATGTTTTCAGGTAGAAGTTATGCTTAGAGAAGTTGGCTTTCTTTGGAGGGAAATGGCATACAAAGAAAGACAAGGAATCATAAAGAAGTAAAATAAAGCAGAAGTTTTTCTTACGTTTCCCTAGAACCAAGAGTCTTTGTTGTTTTATTGTAATAACGAGACTTGTAAAAGCTTCAGTGTGGCATTCAATTGGGTTCTGTTGAAACACTGTAACACCCGCACACTTTCACAACATTTACCATTCAAGTGAAATATGAATGAACACGATTCATCACACGGACAAATGAATACAGTCACTCTACACTCACCCACCTAGGCGCACTCTGAGATGTGCGTTGCTGAGCAATCTCATCCACATGCTAACATCTGAGGGTGCACGAGGCAACCACCCCCAGATACTCAAGGTTAACCACTTGATGTGGTCTCCGAAGGCCCAGCAATGTTCTACATCAAAGGTGTGTGAGGCTGGTATCAAAGGTACACTGCTTCCTGGTCAACTGTGTACAGAAAGTATAGTAACTACATAAACTGCAGACAGCCATGTATTATCAATATTACGTACCACACTTACTTATGTATTACACTTCTTGTGTACAACGAGTGGTGTCCTAAGCTGGTTCACATGCAGCAGCATCACCACACACACTAGTAGTGCATTGCGATGTGAGCTTATGAAGGCTACACTCACCAGGTGTTACAGTCACCTTCTCATTGCTGAAACAAAGCACCCGACCAAAAATAGCTGATGGAAAAGAAGGTTGTTTATGGCTGGTAGTCTCAAGGGGAAGCTCCATGATGGCAGGGAAAGGATGACGTGAGCAGAGTCTGCACACAGCCTCCTGACCAACAGCAGATAGAAAATTGCAGCTAGAGAGTGAGCTGAACTCTAGCAAGGGGCGACTGGCTACAATGTCCATAAGCCTGCCCCCCAAAACACACCTCCTCTAGCCAGGCCCCTCCTTCCCAAATTGCCATCAGCCTGGAACCAAGCATTGCAAATACATGAGTTTATGGGGGAATACCTAACTCAAACCACCCACTGGGAGATAGGAACTTTCTAGCTGTCTTATAACCTATGATTCCACCATCTTACACACAGTCTGTCACTGACTGAGGTATCTTCATGTGGCATGAGACCAAGTAGAAATGGGTCTTATGAAACTCAGATGATCTTATAGAAGTCACCTTCTGTCTTGAACAGGGCAAAGATTTATAGAAGTTTGCCTTTTCCCATCCCCTGGGGTGGATGGGATGAGTACATTTTCATTACTACGGTACTAGGCAAAGCATGGAAGTTTCAATTTGGAAGAACGTGTGATGCGTGTTTTGTACAGTGTCATACAGCAGGCCCCAGCCCCTTCTGCATGCTGGAGACCACTGCAGTTTTCTTCCTGTATGGTCAGGGCTTGCTAAGCAAAAGCAAAAGAATGAAACTGTCAGGCAGCAAGGATAATGCATGCTGTGGGGAGGGGCGAGTCCCCTGAGAATCAGGCACCATAGGCAGCAGCTGGGTGTGGTGGTAGCAGCTGCCCTTGGTATTGAGAAGCTTTTCAAAGTGTCCCCTTGAGAGGGAGTATGGTAGCTTTGTCAGGCAGTTAGGGTGACTGTACCCCTGAAATTAAAAAGCAGGGATGCCTCTGGGCCTGCCCATACACTCTGTGCTTTGCTAGAAATCAGAGAGGAATCTTCTCCTTTTCTCTTGCCTAAAGGAGTTCCCTAGACCTTTTTGTCCCTACCTGAGCCCCTTCCTGGGAGGAAGGCTTCCTTTCCTAGAATTCAAATCTAACCCTGATATTGTGGCTGGTCAAATTTAGACCCCAGACCTTGGTGTCATATGGCTGGCCACTTCCTGAGCCAGTCTCTAGCCCAGACCAATTATCTACCTCTCTGGCTCACATGAGCCAGAAGACAGGCCCACCACCACAAGGTTATATATACAATTACCAGGGGAGGGCAAACTCTCTCTTGGTGGCCCATCCATCACTTCTGAACCTCCAAGTTTCAGTAAGTCTCCCCTTTGTCTCGGCCCAGCTGGGCTGAGTGGAGGGGATAGAACCCCCTTTATCTCTCTCTCCCTTCTCCTGTCCCCAAAAAGCAGGAGCTCTCCGTACTTTCTCTTTTTTCTCTCTCTAAACCTCTTTTTATGTTTCTTCCAGGCTCACCACATGGGCTCTCAGACCACATGGGTGCATCAATTTTTCTTCCCTTAGTTTTTTACTTTTCTAAATACATATAATAATGTAATAGCTATCTTTCTCAGTTTGCTTTGCCCAATTCTTTGGTTAAATACAGACAAACTCAGGGTTTAGAGTTCAAGGACTTCCATGGACTCCCACAGACCCATATCACCCTGATTTGAGGTTTATGGTGGTTGGAGTCTACTGGCAGCTTGCCTCCATTTCCAGCAGGTTCTCTACCTGTTGAAGTGACCTTCTACTTGCTGGGACAAACACCTGACTAGAAGCAGCTTCTGGGAGGAAAGGCTTTATGCCAGGCATACAGTTTCCAGAGGAAGCTTCACCATAGCAGAAAAAGCTGACTCACTTTATCATACATGCACCACAGAGAGTCAATAACCAGCACCAGCAAACTCAAACTAACTGAACACACTCCTATGGCTGGACTCAGGATTCACCCAGGTGGCACACCTTCTCCATCAGGACTCCCCCTGATGAAGACTAAGTAGAAAGCTTAATCAAAAGTATCTGAGGCTGTGAAGCCATTTACATTCAGACCACCATACTGCCCTACTCATCCTTGTGTCATTCCTGGGTTAAATCTTTCTGATTGACGTACTTATTGCTCCCCTCTCCACAATGAGCACTGACTGTCTTCACAACTACGAGTGACAGAGCACCTGAGTCCAGAGTTCTGACAGAAGCTTCAAATGCAATTTTAATAATACCTGAGTCTATGGGGGACCCAATAGACTCAGGACCATCTAACATTGTAGACTGTATTCAGTCCAACCTCAAAGGTCCCCATAGTCTTTACCAACTTTAAGATTGTTCCAAAGTCCCAAGTCTCATCTGAGATTTAAGACTGTCTCTTAACTGTGAGTCCTGTAAAATCAAAACAAGTTACATACTTCCAACACATAGTGGCACAGGGTAAACATTTCCATTTCTATAAGCATAACAAGGAGACACTGGACCAATACAAAATCAATAACCATCAGGGAAACATCAAACATCTGCAGTTCAACTCCAACATCCATAACCAGTGATGAAAGTCTCTGGATTTCTAATTTCTATCCCTTTGGTTGGGCTGAGTACCCAAGAAAATGTCCATATAAAGACAATAGCACTCCATGGTAGCTTTTGCATGGCAAAACATCTTTGGGTCTCCATTACAAACTGTAGTCCATCTTCCAGTGGACTCACTGCAATCTCTACCAGGGTCATCATGCCCTGCCTCACTTGCCACATCTCAGCAGTGGCTCCTGGAATCATGTGCACTTTATGACCCACTACAAGCACTTTTAATGCTTGCAAAATCAATACCAACTGTGTAGGTCACACCCATGCTGTTAATCCAGGAATAAAATAAATCATGACATTAAAGAGCAGTTCTCACTTCCTTAGTGAGGTCTGGGGAAGAGATTGAGTAAAGGGAAAGCGGAGGGAGGGCTAATCAAAATCTAAGAGGATGTAAATAAGTTATGTGGAAACCTACTGTTTTGGACAATGGGACACACAGGAGCCATAGATTGTTACTAGAAAATTTTCAGAACCAGGGATGGAATACCTTCCAGTGAGTTGTTGCTCATAGAGGTCCCTGATGCCCCCAAAACATTACAGGCCATTGCCAAAGCCCTTGGTTTCCCACCAGGAATATATGGTAAGACCTTATTGCTGAAGATTCCACATACTTGGGTGGCAAGGTCACTGAGAAACCCTACTGGAACTGAGCTGAAAACCTCCTCCATGTAGACCAGCTGACAGAAAGCTAGAAAAAGCCACACTTCATGCAGTTCAATGGGGGAGAGAGAAATCACCAGTGAAGATACCCAACAGTGGACACTGCAAGCCTTATATTTGACCAGCCAGGCCAAATGACCCCACAGGTACAATAGTGATACATCTGTTATGGGGGAAACAAACCACCCTCTAATTTGACTTAAGGCCCACTTCATGGGAGGGAATACATTCCTGATACTGAAAACCTACAACAGGGGTAGTCATGAGCCCTAGGGGTATAATGTCTGCTGGTGTTTGTCTAAAAGTATATACTATGCTCACTGTGGTGGTTTGAATAGAATAGATGGCCCCCAATATATTTCAGTTGTTTATTTGTTTGTAGTTTGCATCTTTAGCCACCTGGCTGGAGGCAGTGCCATTGTGTGGATCTTAAGGTGTGGTGGTGGGTTTCAGATTTCAATCCAAAGATATGCAAAGTGTGCCTAGCTGGAGCTAAAGTGTGCTGTGGCTTTTGGCTTTAGGCTTGTGCTCCTCTCTCTCTCTGCTTGGGCCTGTGAAGGCAGGGCAACTTCTTCTGCCATTATGGAACTTCCCCTGGATCTGTAAGCTTCAATAAATATCCCTTCCTCCATAACTGTGGCTGGTCTGAAAGTTCATCTCAGTGAACCTGAAGCTGTCTGCTACACTCACCAAACTGCCCAGTAAGCACTCTTTTAATGTTCATACCCATATATTAATACTACTCTCACTTTTGGTTAGAGAACTTTCTCTTTTCAGATGGAAGTGACCTTGGGATGACTCAGAAGGCACCATGGTTCTGAGAAGTGACAGAGGAGTGCTCAGCACTGAAATATCTCATTCACACCTTCCATGGCTCAGGGTCTATTGCAGAAGAGGTGGCGGAAAGAGCGTAAGAGCCAAAGGAAGGGTAGGACTCCTTACAGACACAAAATAGCCTGGATATCCATGACCTCACAGTGCCTGACACTACCTACACAAGACCATCATAATAGGATGAAAAGATGATGACAACAAAGTAAAAGAGAGACTGATTGAGAGGGGGAGGGGATGTGATGGAGAGTGGAGTTTCAAAGGGGAAAGTTGGGGGCAGATGAGAATTACCATGGGATATTGTTTACAATAATGGAAGTGGTCAATAAAAAAATTAAAAAGAAATATTTAGAGGACAATGTGTCCATACTGAACATGCACAGACTTTTTGTCATAATTTCCCAAACAATACAATAAAATAACTATTACATAAAAAAATAAAGTGCAGTTTTCTTTCTTTCAGTCATCTTTCAAACTCCTGGGTAGAATCACTTCAGGCATCCTTTCCATTATTATGCAAAGTAGTTGGCCCATCTTCCTTAAGATTGTTAATATGTTTGACAATAGCAGCTTCAGTAACCTAAAACCAATTTCTGTGCCTATAAGTTTAAATTTGCTAATACTTTTTCCAACTTTAAATTGTAAATTTCTCAGTTCTATATCTCTTGCCAAGCACATTATTACTCTCAAACTCAACCTTGATCAAACTCTCTGGTCATGCAGAAGGCAGGCAGTCCTTATGCTAGTAGCCGAGTTCAACAAAGTTCTCTGTAGTCTTTCCTTTCCCTTTGAAAGTTCATAAGTAAAGCCTAAGAATTCAATTCTCTCTCCACTTAGTATTTTCAAACTCTCGCCAAAATAGTCCATAAAACTTGTCTTTTCACTCTGGATGGTGCCTTTGGTTGCAATTGCCAAGTTCTTTCCCATCCCTCCAGCACAAAAGTTCCAGAAGACCAAAATCCACATGGTCAGATTCACTGTGCAGCAACACCACCCTACTTCTCAGTTCCAATTTTATACTTAGTCAGATTGCTGGGATGAAGTTCCAAACCAGACCCAGTTTATGGGAGGAATTGCTTTATTTTAGGTTTACAGGCCCAGGGGAAGTTCCATCAAATGGCAGAAGAATCTGGCCCCCTTTCCAGATCCAAGCAGAGAGACACAACCAAACAGCCAGCATCAAAGCAAGCCAGCATGAGCTGCAGCAACAGGACCCCCGGCACTCACGCTTCTCTGCATACCCTAGGCTGGAATTCCAATCCTCCCTGGGTGGCATGTCCCCTTTTAACAGGAATCTGCGCGCTAAGGACAGAAGCTGCAAACTCAATTTTAATAACACTTGAGACTATGGGGGGCATACATTTAAGCTACCACAGTTCTTCCTTTCTTCTTTGTTGCAGTGCTTGACAGCCACATTGGGCTAGGACTTCATGGTAAGAGGAACACACCTGCTTCCCTGTCCCTTCAGTTTGGCCTCACTCATGTGATCTGCTTTGGCCAAAGGCATGTCAGGAAATATTGATGTAAAACGAGGCACGAGATGCACTGACATAGCTGTGCTCATGCCTTGTGTATCTATTACCAGCATGGAAGAGTATGCACGCTTTACATTACCAATGCCTCGCCACCCTGGGTGTCAGGATGAGGCATGTGGTACCAAGGTGCAACTGGCCCACAGACCCTCTGGCTTGTTAAAATGCTTTTGTTTTCCACTGAACGGATATTTGGAATTGCTTTTTATGCAGTGAATTCATGACACTAGTACCCAATACATTGTGAGTGTGTGTGTGTGTGTGTGTGTGTGTGTGTATTTGCAGCACTCTTGATGAAATAATTAAAGATTTTTCAAGGACAGTTATGACCACATTGTTTTTACAATCAATATTTTGTCTTCAGCCTCCAATTCATATGTAAGATGAGATTCTACCCTGCTTTCAATAACAACTTTGTTTCATTCTTGTTTCACCAATGAGAATTCTGCCAGTTTGTTTTAGTTGTTGCCCTACGTGGTCTCCATGTCTAGGTGCTGAATGCTAGGGGGAGGGTTCATGTGGACTCAAAGAATCTACAGTTCTAACTCTATAGAAAGGCTTTCTTCTTTCTTTTCAGCATCTTAAACCTGTATTTTTAGATCCATTTAGATTGTTTTCATTTTTCCATTTTGCAGCTTCGTGAGATTTACAGAGCAGAGACATGTCCTTAAGAATGAAGCCATGAAAAAACTGAGAAATATACATAATCATCCCTTTGGCACTATCTTCTGAGATTTCACACTTCAAGAATAAGCAAAATTAGTATAATTCGCTCCTTAAATTGCTTACTAACACTGTAAGTGAGACAAGTGCAGGAGGAAGGGAATCACAGGTTCCGCAGTGGGTGGCAAGGCCACCTCCCCAGGGATTCAATGAGTAGAGTGACCCTTACGAATAGCAAGTGACTGACCCTAGCACCTTGGCTCCTCAGTCAGAGGCCTGACCTGTCTGACCCATCATGCCTCTCTTTTGGATCAAGGGGTAATATCCCATTCACCAAATTTCTTCACCTGCCTTTTCCTACTCAAATCGGATGTCAATGGTTTAACTATATTGGAAGCCATTTTAAAGATAACCACTCTTCTTTCTGTGGATCCTTGGGATAGAGATCAGAGTAGATCATGGTTGCTATGGTTACATACTCCTTTCTTGATCTGGTGCTGCAAAACCCCCACCCCTCCCCGCCATCAGAGGCAGTGGGAAAGTTTCCCTGGCCAGTTCCTCACTGTTTAAGTGGAAGGAGAAGCACAGAGCTCTCTGACATGGCTCCCATATGTACCACGTTGTCATGTGACCCCACTTGTTAACTGGTTCTGTGTGGCCTCACTGGTCCCCGATCCTCATCTCTTAGTCCTCTCCTTCCTCCTCAGTACTTGCTGTTGTCTGTCTTTTTAAAAAAATTATAACCATACTAATGAACCTAATCACATCATCAGTTTTGGTGAGAGTGAGGCCATATCCAAAACATGCATTCCTAAAGAGGTTGTGTGAAGGTCTACAGTCAAGTTCAGAGATGGATGTGCCTGAGGCGCCTCAGCGGGTGTGAAAAAGGTCTTTTTTTGTGGGGGTGGGGAGGGATGCAGGGTCGAAAACACAGCTGCTCATCACTATGAAGTCTGCTGATCTCTCTGTGACAAGATTGTAGCTGACTCACTTTTTTTTTTCTATGACTTTTGTTTCCTCTCATGAACCAAGGTATTGACTTATTTATCCATTTCACAGAAATGAGGTTTTGAGTGATGTCATTTATACTGCTACTCCAGCAAGGTCTTGACACACAGCACATGCTTGATAATACTTGTTACCTCATTCCTAAGTGCCCAGGTGCAACGGTTTGGACCAGATGTCCGCCATAAGCTCACGTGTTTTGAACGCTTGCTCCCAGTTTGGGAGGTGGAGCCTTGCTGGAGGAGGTGTGCGGCTGGGGGTGGACCTTGACGTTTGTTAGGCCTCAGCTTACTGGTGTTATTGCCCACTTCCCTGCTGCTGCTGTTTCCCCGCTGCTGTGGCAGAAGGGATGTCCAGCCTCTGCTCATGCCATGCTTTCCCCTGCCAACCTGAAGCTTCCTCTCAAGGCCAAAAGCCAAAATAAACCCTTTCCTTTCATCAGCTGATCTTGGTCTGATGTTTTGCCCCAGCAATATGAAGGTGACTACAACATCAGGATTAATGAAAACTTCAACTTAGAAGAGCATCAAGCTTAAATAGTTCCTCTGGGGAAAGCTTTGTGTTTTGTGAGTAGAACTCAAAAAGGCAGTTGGTGTAGAGAGGGTGGCAAGAAGGTGGAGAGGAGGTGAAGGGCTTCTCCCACCTGTCCGGATGTTTTCAAATGCTCCCGACTCAGGTGTGTCTCTATCTCTTTTGGGAGGCACCTGTTTTTACATGTTTTTGTTTTTAATTCAGAAATTCTTTTCAAAGAATAGTAAGATATAAAGCAAACATCCTTCAGGGATTTTATCCTAATTCTGGTCATTTTTCATTAAACAAAATTATAATCATGTAAAGCTAAGAATTATCTTTGTGAACAGCTGATGTGCATCATGAGGATTTAGCTACAATCTTTATAATATTGCCTTTCCTCATTTAACCTCTTGGGCTTCCTTCTTTAACTCAATTAAAAAAATTGTTGGCCAATGAACTATAAAAGTATTTACATCTGTGATTTCAGATTGATCATGTAATCACAGACACTGGGGGTTTAACCAAGTATGGCATTAAAGTAAGCAAAGTTGGCTTATTTATATAATTTTGTTATTTTTGTGCTGAATGACAAAGAAACAGGATTAGATATCTTCATCATAGACAATGTATTGCAGGATGGATAGCAGAGGTCTACGTAAGGACAGTGCTTACAGGTTTGTCTGCTAGGATGTCACATAAAGCCCCCAGAGGGATGTAGAAATTTCCCTTCAGACACTTCGGGAGTTGCTGGCAGAGAGCAGCAGGCATTAGGCTAAGCGGCAGAAGCAGGTCAAATTAGAGGAGCCTGTGACCACCAAGCAGAAGTGACATGTTGTATGCAGTAGGATGAACCAAACAGGAAAAACAGCAAGGCAGTGATAGTGCAGATAAGCCCCAGATTAAAAATCAATGGGACAGATACACGCTGTGGCCAAAGCTGATTTGCAGCGGGGCTACTTTTCACCTGGGGACCGGCAGAGGGGTTTATGGACTTCACTATTAATAAGCCTCTGCTGAGTGGTGCTAGGAAGCCCCGCCAGACCCCAGCAAGGGGAAGCCAGGCTGGCTGGGAATGCGCTACCTGGTTCCTGCTCAGCCATAGTGTTTCTCCCTGTGCTGCGCAGAATTGTCATTGGAGAACACGGAGGCAAACCGTGGAGTCTTCCAGGCTCATTTGTACAGTGTTTCCGGTTTTTACCCCTTGTTACTTGCTTCTCATAAATTATGCTCTCCAACTAACCAGCGCCTGTTGTGTGAATCAAGGGACATAGTTTGACCAAGAACATAAACCCATGAAATCATACAGGAATAAGAATCTCTAGATGGGGGCTGGAGAGGTGGCTTAGTGGTTAAATGCTTGCCTGTGAAGCCTAAGGACCCCAGTTCAAGGCTCGATTCTCCAGGACCCACGTTAGCCAGATGCACAAGGGGGCACACGTGCATCTGTTGTTCATTTGCAGTGGCTGGAGGCCCTGGCGTGCCCATTCTCTGTCTCTGTCTGTCTGCCTCTTTCTCTCTCTGTCACTCTGAAGAAAATAAATAAAAATAAACAAAAAAATTTAAAAAGAAAAGAATCTCTAGATGGTTTAGCCCAGCGTAAATCAGGGTGGAGGCACAGCAGGCTGCTCTCACCTGCACCAGTCACACATGTTCCTGTGAAGTACGTCTAAGTGCTTTTATTCATTCATTTATTTATTTATTTATTATTTACCTACTTATGTGAGGAACAGAGTTCATACAGTCAAACCTTGAAAAGGCAACAACATATTGCAAAACATTTATTCTCAGCCGCTAGCCCAGTTTCTCTGCCCACCTGACTATTACAATTGTCTGTTCTCCAGCAAGAGCTCTATTATGAACACATAAGCCAAAATATATTCATTATTTATTATACTTGATACACCTTCCATATCCGTCGATGTCAGCACAAAAAGAAATGTTTTATTCTCCTTAACATCTGCAATTCAATTTGATTGGATGGGTGTACCATAATTTATTTAAATTCTTCCTTTGGGATAGATATTTAAGATGTTTCCTATATTTTGTTGTCATAAATAACACCTAAATAATGAGTAACTTTGTACATAGGTCATTTCTCACATTTTCAGAACTACACATAGGATAAATTTCTGCTACTAGCAAAAGAAATTCTTATGATCATCTCCACAGCCACAGGAAAGGAATTTGACACATTCGAAATCTTTTTGTGATAAAAATAACTCTAAGCCAAATTCTGCGTGGAAGGAATGTGCCTCACTATAACAAAGCCATACAAAGCAAACTCACAGATAACACCAGAGTCACCAAGGGTACTTTGCAAGCAACTCCTCCGAGATCACGAGCGACACGAGGGCCTCTCTATCCTTTTCCAGCATGGCACTAGAAATGCTAGTCACAGCAGTTAGGCAAGAAAAGAAATGACAACATCCATATCAGAAAGATGAAAGATTTTTCTCTGTTCAAGTATGACACAATCTTATATACAGATAATCATAAAGACTCCACTAAAAGAAAAAAGAGCATGTTAAAACTAATGAACAAGCTGGGCATGGTGGTGCACGCCTTTAATCTCAGCACTCAGGAGGTAGAGTTAGGAGGATTGCTGTGAGCTTGAGGCTACACAGTGAGTTCCAGGTCAACCTGGGCCAGAGCAAGACCATACCTTGAAAAACAAAACAAAAATTCATAAATTAAAAAAATATATATTATGTTACATATAAATATATATAAATTTATAAATAATGAGCAAATACATTCAGTAAAGTTGCAGGATACAATAACCAACATACAAATATTGGCTTTGCCATTTCTATCCACTAACTAAAAAATATTCAAAATTAAATTGAGAAGTTGATCTTATTTTTCTAATAGTACCAGAAAAATAAAATATTTAGGAATAAATTTATCCAATGAAGTAACAGATCTATTCATTGAAAATTTTAGAAATATTGAAGGAAATAATTGTAGAAGCCACAATAAGTAGAAATCTCATTTGTGATTTTTCTATATAATTTATCACTTATCAACATCAAATAAAAATTGCTTTCACTTGCTTTTCATGTTTTCTTGACCCAATTCTTGATTGTTTTACTTCTAAAACGTGCTGCACTTGTTATAATGAAGTATGTTTAACAGCATGATTAATAAACTTGATATAATGAAGTATGTTTAAGAGCATGGTTAATGAACTTGGACATGCCTGTTACTTGTAATTGTGCTCCTAAGAAGCTTTTCCAGTGACCTTTTTGAACAACCTTTTGGAAAACAAGTCTTACAACGATCATACATCTTCCAAACATAGGGATGTTGTACCAAGCAAAAGGGATCCAAGGCGCAGGCAGAGAGCAGAGCCCGGTCTCTCCTTCCCGCCACAGAAGGCTGTGTCCACCCCGAGCTCCGCAGTCCCCAACGGGCAGAAGGCGAGCGAGGGCCGCCCGCAGGAGAAGCCCAGCTCCCCGGAAGGACGGAAGCTCCCCGGCACGCATGTGGGAAAGCTGCATTCTTGATTTTTTGTTTGTTTGTTTGTTTTTTGTCTTTTTTGGTTTTCAAGGTAGGGTCTCACTCCAGCCCAGGCTGACCTGGAATTCACTATGTGATGTCAGGGTGGCCTTGAGCTCATGGTGATCCTTCTACCTCGGCCTCCCCAGTGCTGGGATTAAAGGTGTGCACCACCACGCCCGGCTTTACCTTCATGTTTTGAAATAATGCTTAAACCTCCATCCTTACTCAAAATATTTTACAGTTTCAGTACAACACAATCTCTATAAAAATTTCAATGCAGTTCTCATAGAAATAGAAAAAAAAAAGCATTCCTATGGACTAATAAAATCCTAATAGCAAAGCAGTTTTGAAAATGAATAAAACTTAAAGCATGACATCCTTTGATTTCAAACTATATCATGTAACTATAGAAATTAAAAATATGATACTGTCATCAAGACAGACACATAGACCAATTAAACAAAATAAAGATGCTAGAAATAGGCCTTACATATGGGGTCATCTTATCATAAAATAGCGTATCAAGAATACACAATAAGGAAACCCAAGTCTCTTCAATAAATAGTGTTGGCAAAAATGGATACCCACCTTTTGAAAAATCAACTCCTACCAAATCAGAGAGCCAGAGCCTCAGAGGCTCCCAACACCTCATCACTGAAGCAGACCAAAAATGAGCCCAACATGGCTCAGGGAAATTTTGCGGAAGAGGGGGTGGAAAGAATGTCAGGGTCACATGTTGGGTCATGATATGCAGAGACATTTATCTTACCCATAACTGTGGGCTAACTCCACAATGCATGACCCGTATACCTCAACAAGGAGGGGCCAAGGGGAGGGGGTAGGTCACGGATGAGCCTAATAATGGTACCAAACTGACTGTATTTGCTGAATACAGAACTGACTAATAAAATAAATAAATAAATAAAACAAGAAAAGGCACCACAGAGGATAAGAGTGATGAAAGAGAAAAAAAAATGAAAACTTTGTGAGAGAGAAAGTTTTGTATCTGAAAAATTAGTTGACTTTGTCCAAGACTTCATGTGATGTAGGCAATGCATATTCTCTCTGCCCTCCTGGCTGATAGCTGTTTTCAGGATGAGAGAGAAAAATGAAAATGATTTCTTCACAATGAAAACAGATGGTTACTTAAACGTGTAAATTTCTGAAACTGAAGATGACAAAAGCAACAAAAATTCACTTTGCACATAGTCTATATTTTGTTCTTTTACACTGTTTGCCTATTAGCTGCTTTGTCAATTCTATCCTCTATTGTCGTGAATGTAATCATATGCATAAGAGAAATAAATATGTTCACTAAAATGGTGCTTTATTTTATATACTGTTACAGTGTCTATTCAATAAATGTATTTATTTTCAAAAATAAAGTAAAATAAAATCAGAAAAAAAATGGATACCCATGTTGAAAAAAATAAATTAGACCCTGATATTATTCTATATAAAATTATCTTGAAATGGAGCTGGAGACATGGCTTAACAGTTAAGGCATTTGCCTGCAAAGCCTAAGGACCCAGGTTTGATTCTCCAGTACCCACATAAACCAGATGCACAAGGTGGTATATGCATTTGGAGTTCATTTGCAATGGCTAGAGGCCATTGTGTGCCCATTCTCTCTCCCACACCTCTCTCTCTCTCATAAATAAATAAATACATAAATAAAATTTTAAGAAAATTATCTTGAAATGAATGAAAGACCTAACTAAATATAAAATCTAAGGCCATAAAACTTCTAGAGGAAAACATAGACTTAGAACTTTGGTATAGGCAAGAATTTCCTGAATATACGATTAAAATAATAAACAGCAAGAGTAAAAATTAAAATGTTCTACACTCAAAGAAGACAATCCATAAAATGAATTGGCCATAGGATGGTAGAAAATTGTTGCAAAGCTTATATAGATAAGGGGTTAAGATCCAAAATTCCAAAGTATGCAAGGCACTCGTGCGACTTGATAGAAAAAAAAATAACCTGATTTAGAAACGGTCAAAGAACTTGACCAGATAGTTTTTCAAAGAAAACATACATGATTAACAAGTGTATGAAAAGTTGTTCAATGTCAGTAATCATGGGGAAAATGAAAAATCAAAACCACAATGTGATATCACCTCATGCCTGTTAGGATGGCTATTATCAAGAAGACATGTCGGGGTTGGAGAGATGGTTTAGAGGTTAACTAGTGTGCCTGCAAAGCCAAAGGATCGGTTCGACTCTCTAGGACCCACATAAGCCAGATGCACAAAGGGGTGCATGCATCTGGAGTTCATTTTCAGTGGCTGCAGGCCCTGCCACACCCATTCTCTCCCTCTCTCTGTGTGTCGCTTTCTCTCTGTCAAATAAATAAATAAAATATATTTTTAAAAAATTTACAAAGACTTTATACATTTGACTACTTGTTCATTGTTCAATGAATAACTACTTGTTCATTAGTCTTGGATTTCAGAGAATTACCACACTTTATAAAATAGCATTATATAGTTTTGTTTTAATATCATCCCCAAAATCAATGCAAGCACTGATCACCATTAAATATGAATGCAGTCTCAGACAGTGCTCTGAGTACTGGACAAGTTATTTTACCTAAATATCTTTCCTATAAAACAAACCCAACGAGATATTATAATTCACCCATGTAAAGTGTACATAACCACCCCCACTGAGGCGACTTTGTGAGATTCTGGACTCAGGCAAGCCAAAGCCATCCTGAGCTCAGTGGAGGCAAGACACTGGGAAATTTGGTTAATCTTTCTATGACTCTGTTTCTTCTGGGATTGATACAGCAGGGGTCTCGGGCTCCCCCCCCCCCCCGGCTTTCCTGAGACACAGCCAGTAGGGGCGTATGTGCCACTCAAGTGTCAGACGTAGGCTTCAAGCAGAGGAAACACAGGTCAGGGCCAAGCAGGGAAGACAGCCAAGCCAGTGACCCTGGCAATAGTAATTGCTGCTGATGTTCATGGATGTGTTCTATGATCACGCACTTTCCTTATGCTGATCGTTTCCTCCTTACAACAACCCAACAGGGTTGTCTCCTCCTCTAACAGATGAGGAAACTGAAGCACAGCAAGAGCACTCAAGCTATGAGCAACACCGACCAAAGCAGAGATCCAGAGGCTCCTAAGAGCCCAGCACTGAAGTAGACTTAAATGTTCCCAGCAAGGCTCAGGGAGTTTTGTGGAAGAGGAGGTGGAAAGATTTTCAGAGCCACAAGTTGGGACATTTTGCACAGAGCTGGGATTTGGCCCCAGGCCACCTTGAGAGAGCTCAAAGAAGCCAAGGATAAAGATGAAAAGTCACAGTCTGGGAAACCTCTGAGGTGTCCCCTGCTTGTCTGTGGGTGAGTAGGCAGGTAGTAGGTGACTCTGCCAGGATGAAGTTGGAAGAGTGGCTTGGCAGACAGATGGCCTTGGATGGACTGTTTCCCAGGCGTGTGTGAGGCGATGTGCACTGCTCGTCAGTGACCAGGCCTCGCGGTCCAGCATCTGTACTGGTTACTTCCAAATACGCGGGAACAAAATCCCCCAGGGCACTGTTCCCTGTTTCATCTGCAGTACCTGAGCAGGGACAAGCCAGACATCGCCCCCCCCCCCAGAGATCTTGTTGCCTGTGACCACCACCGCTTGGACATCTTGGGCTACTTTCACGGGGCCTTAGGGAGCAGAGAGAGTGCTAGAATCAGACCTATTTGCTCCAGGCCCTGAAAGAATGTCTGACAGCAGAACAACCCCAAATCCTTATCCTCATTACTTTAAGTCAGAAAAACCCTAGGGAGGAAGAAATGCGTAACTAGAACATTCTAGAATTCTCTATCACAACCACAGCCAGTGTCCTGCCAATGACTGGATGTCGTAATACATCAGTTAAGACAGGAAGCAAATGTTACCAGCAAGCTTATTTTTAGAAGAATTTACCCCCGCTCTGGCTTTTGTACTTTTATGTGTTTTAAAGGCACTGTCTAAATGGACCTGGTGGCTCACTCCTGTAATCCCCACAGGTAAAAGGTTAAAGCAGGATAGCCTCGAGTCAAGGCTAGCCTGGGCTACAGTGTGATATCCTATCTCAAAATATCAAACCACAGGGCTGTAGAGATGGCTGAGCGGTTAAGGCACTTGCCTGCAGAATCCAAGGCCCCAGGTTTGACACCCCAGAATCCTCCTACACCAGATGCACAAGGGGACACGTGCACAAGGTGGCACAAGCGTACAAGGTGGTTCGTGCATTTGGAGTTCATTTGTAGTGGCTAAGGCCTTGGCACACCAACTCTCGCTCTCTCTCATTAAAAAAAAAAAAAAAAAAAAAACCAAACCAAAACAAGATACTGTCTAGTTTTATTTTAATTCCTAGCTTTAGTAGTGTTGCTTAGCTATCTGGTTAAATTACTGCTGCCCCCCTCCAAGAAGGAAGCCCACTGTTGGACAGAACCCATTATGTGCCCTTATGGGGAATTACTCTGTTTTGTAACTTAATTGTTACCCCAAGGCCTGTGCATTACACACTTGATTCTGTAGTCCCTGGCACTGTAGGGAGGTCACGGCACCTTCACCATGTACTGCCTAGAGGAAGGAAGTGGTCATTGGGGATATCACCCCTCCTCTTCTAGAGGATTAAAAAGAGAAGGGTAGGGCTAGGGAGAGGACTTAGTGGTTACGCGCACTTGCACTTAAGCATGAAGGCCGGGGAAGACCTGAGACCACTTAGGTGCAATCCTCCAAGAACCAATGTTCAAAAAAAAAAAAAAAAGAGAGAGATTGAGAGATTGTTCAGTGGTTAGGGTGCTTTCCTAAACAGCTTAATGACCCAGGTTCAATTCCCAAGTATCCATATAAGTCCAGATGCACAAAGTGGTACATGCTTCTGGAGTTCATTTACATCAGCAAAAAAGACTCTGGTGTACCCATTTTCTCTCTGTCTCTCTTTGCTTGCAAATAAATAAATAAGTAAAATAAGTTTCTTTTTTTAAAAAAAAAATCTGGTTCTGGGCTGGAGAGATGGCTCAGTGGTTAAGGTGCTTGCCTGTAAGGCCTAAGCACCTGAGTTTGATTCCCCAGTGTCCGTGTAAGCCAGATACTCAAGGTGACACATATGTCTGGAGTTTTTTTTTTGTGGTGGCTGGAGGCCCTGGTGTGTCTATTCTCTCTCTCTCTCCCACCCTCCCTCACTCTCAAATTAGTAAAAACAAATAAAATATTTTTTAAAAACTTTAAAAAATCCACCTCTGGCCACATGCATCTGTAACCCCATTGGGATAGGGGGTTGAACACAGAGAATTACTGGGGCTTACTGGCTGAAAATAACAGCTCTGGGTTGAAGGAGAGACCCCATCTCAGGGCAGTACGTGGTGAGTGACAGAGGACACCCAAAGTTCTCCTCTGGCTGCTGCATGTACCCACGCGTGTGCACACACATAGCGTGCCACACTGCATATGCCCTGCACACAGGAGAGGAGAAGGCGCTGAGGTTCTAACTGGGCTCGTCTTGAACTGATGAAGCATGTGTACCGACCACTCAGTAAGACCCAAATATTGTCCAAAACCCCCAGCCAAGTCTTTAAATATCTACATGCCACAGTGCTGAAGAAATGCTCAGTCCCCCCATAAGCCAGTTGTGGGGAGCAGTTCAAGGAAAAATCTCTAACCTATTATGAGGGGGGTTAGGATCATCCTGAGATAAAAAGCCCCTGTGTTAGTCAGCTTTGAACTACCACAATAAAGTAGTTGAGGTAAGTAAATTATAAACAGAGAAGACTAGCATACACCACACTTTGGAGATTCCAAGCCCAGGACGGACCCAGTGTCTTCACTGGTTGGGGTCTCTGGTGAGGGCAAAGGAGGGAACATATGTGGAAGAGCACAGCGGCCACAACTCGAACTGGATGAGAGAGAGGGCGAGAAAGAGAGAGGAGAAAAGACTGAGGTCCCACAGTCTCCTTTAAGAGCAGGTTCCCAGTAGCTTGAAGACCTCATCCCCTCTTGAAGGTGCATAGCACCCCCAAACCTTTATACATTGGATGGCGTTTTGCCCAAACCATTCCACTCCCCAAACGCAGCTTCTTAAAAGACTCTGCACTTCCTCTTGGTCTGCAGCTTGCTGGGGCCGGCCGTCCACACCACGGTGCTCTGGGAACATTGCTTCGGCTGAGGACACAGCTCGGTCTGGCTGGGTGGCTCTCACTCCAGGTGTGTCCCTTCGGAGCTGGAGAGGAAGTGCTCCCTCAGGAAGAGTGCATCCCACAGATGTGGCAGGACCGTGAGAACGAGCGTAACCACACAGGTGCCTTTCGACCAGAACACATCGCACCGTTGCCATTAGATTCGCTATAAAAGAAATCCGCGGCCAAACCCAAGCCCAACGTCAAGGGCAGGGAGGTATGTGCTGCCCACGGAGGTGAAGGCAGAGCGGAGGAGAATGGGCACAGGTAATCAGTTCATGTGCCGTCAGGACAGTAAAGTGTTTTCTTCCCGTAGGGTACCCCACAGGGAGGGCTCCTGTAGGCTGCAAAGCTCCGTGGGGGACGTAGTACCACCTGAAGCAATCCACTGAAAATCCTGTCATGCGGACGCCGGAGGTTGGAAGGGCGTCCCTACGATGGCCGGCCACTTCTTTCTATGTGTTGTGTCCACAGTCGCCGTAGCTGCCACCACGTGAGCAGTGGTGCTTCATTTATGATAATGGGAGCCAAAGGAGTAAGCAGACTAATTGCAGAAACATCAGCCAGGAAACATAATTGGGTCTTCCATGAATTCCTACAAAGCGTCACTTGTGACTCAGTTAACAGCATCAATACTTACAGTCTCACTGTGTGGGGATGACCGGGGCCCAGCTTCAACTGTCACTAATAACTATACAGCACGACTCCAGTTTGAACTTCCACACTGGAGGGTGGGCACCTGAGATGCACTGGTGACTCTCTCTGGAGTTTGGTCCCAACACTAGGGCTTTAGAGAAATTTTCTCACCAAAGCCCTTGCCAGTAACTTTTGTTTGCAATTTCCTTCTGTGTCTGTGATACTAACACTTTCATCTGGGTGTTGTGGTTGGCATCTGTAATCCCAGAACTTGACAGTCTGAGACAGAAAGATTGACATGAGTTTGAAGCCAACTTGGGCTACATGGTACATTCCAGGCCAGCCAGAAGCTAGAATGTAAGAACCTGTCTCAAAAATAAAATAAAATGTGCTGAAGAGATGGCTCAGCAGTTATGGTACTTGCCTGCAAAGCCTAATGA
This sequence comes from Dipus sagitta, assembly GCA_036346955.1. Taxonomy (NCBI): domain Eukaryota; kingdom Metazoa; phylum Chordata; class Mammalia; order Rodentia; family Dipodidae; genus Dipus; species Dipus sagitta. The sequence goes on from CM070786.1 coordinate 65,740,599, forward strand.
CCCAGGTTCAATTCCCCAGTACCCACATAAGGCCAGATGCACAGAGTGGTGTATTCATCTGGAATTTGTTTGCAGTGGCTAGAGGCCCTGGTGCACCCATTCTCTCTCTCTCTCTCTCTCTGCTTCTCTCTCCCTTGCAAATAAATACATAAATAAATAAAAAATATTTAGGGCTGGAGAGATGGCTTACCATTAAGGCACTTGACTATGAAGCCTAAGGACTCATGTTTGATTCTGCAGGTCCCACATAAGCCAGATGCAGAAAGTGACACAAGTGCATAAGGTCGTACATGCACACAAGGGGGTGCACACATCTGGAGTTCGATTGCAGTGGCTGGAGGCCCTGGCACATCAATCTCTCTCTCCTCTCGCATAAAAAAGGGCCAGCTTGTTGGGCTTGCCTCAAAAAAAATTTAAAAGATTAAGATAAAATAAGATAAAAAACAAGAGACTCCTTCTGCATTACCGCATGAAAGCTTGTAGGTAGCTACAAAGCACGGGCCCCAGCGACGCCTTGTCCCATCAGGCGCCCTCTGTGCGCAAACTCCCCAGAGAGCAGCTTAAGGAGGAAAGCCTTATTCTGACTCACGGTTCCAGAGGGTTCTTGCCTTGAGCACCAGAAAAGAATGTGATGGTAGAGGGATCCCGTGGCAAAAGAAGCTCTTCCTCTCATAGCCAACAGGGAGCACAGAGAGAAGAGGGGGTCAGGAGCCAGGCATGCCATTCCCAGGCTCATTCAGTGACCTGCGTCTTCCAGCCAGGCCTCACCTCCTAATGTTTCCATAACCTGTCCAGACAGAGCCTTCAGCTGGAGAGGAGGTGTTTAACACACAGCCCCAAAGGGTGTGTTTTATATTGAAACCCTGATACCCACAGAACATTTCCAAGAGATTTTAGTTGTATTGTAACACTTTTAAAGATTTCAAATAAAACGCCAGTCTTCTAACTTTTCTTGAGACAGAAGAGTGTCTGGCTACCCCAGGCTTGCATCTGTAGATCATGAAGTCTGGTTGGGACCCGAGCGGTGCTGCCCCCTGCAGGTTGGGCACACACTCCCCACTTTAGCTCCTGGGCTTCTATTTACATAGCTAGCTTGACCCTGGGAGACACTTCGCTTTTTCCATTTTTGTATCACTTCTGCATGCATCTCTCTGTCAAGAGAAGAGAAATTGGGCTGTCTCTCCCTCATTCTCTGCTGAGATTCACTTCATCTCTCTTCATAGGTGTTGGGGGAAAAAACGCCTATAGTGGTTGTTTTGAACCAGACAAATATTTCCCTACCAGCCACCCACTGAGCTTCGCACCGCCCTTCTCTGTGGCTTCCACAGCTCAGTGTTTTGAGTGAGATGCTCACAGCTCAGAAGATGCCGTGGAGCTCCTGCCTCCCATCTACATTAGACCACTTCAGGAGCTGTCTTCCTTAGGTGACACCATTTTTAAGCAAAATTATGCAGCCATGTTCTTCACACCTACATCACAAGTTTCTTTTCCCTTCTGAAGATGTCTAAGGAGGTCCCTTCTGAATCGAAGGGTGTCTGAGCCTCCTCTTATAACACTCTGTGGCTTCTTCAAGTCGGAGAAAAAGTTAAGTCTTCTTTTAATTAATTTTCCAAAGTGTTCCAACTCAGTACCCAAGGATTTCAAGGTGGATTCAAGAACAGTGATAAATATGGGACTGCATATCCCAGCTGCTGACTAAATTCTCTCTAATCACAAAGTGAAGGACAAAGTCAATATAATTTTAAGGAAGAATAGAGGATGTAGGTAAAAGTTAGTATTGTGCCTTGCTGGGAGAGGGAGGCAATTATTTTCATTCTGTGGAAGAATCACACATGTCTTTGTCTGCACTTGTCAGTTCTGTGAATAAACCCCCAGCAAGTCTGGAAGCCCAGTGAGTTTCACTGGCACAGACCCCCTAGACTCCTCCTGGGTTGGGGCACATTTTTAATAGCATAAACTTAATCTAGATGCTTAGACACATCCTGTGTTCCTGAAGAATCTCTTTCTGGATCTTGCTTTCATTATAATGTCAGGACACAATACAGTTATGGTTTAAAAGGTACTTTCATTAGAAGTCCCTCTTCCATAACACTTTCAGGTTTTTTTTTTTTTTTTGGATAAATTACCCTTTGGGGATGAAATTTCTCCTCAGCATAAATGTACATTGGTATGGAAAATCCATGTTGTCTTATGTTAAAAACTAGCAGGTGGGGCTGGAGAGATAGCTTAATAGTTATGGTGCTTGCCTGCAAAGCCAAAGAACACAGGTTTGATTCCCCAGGGCCCATGTAAGCCAGATGTACAGGTGGCACATGCATCTGGAGTTCGTTTAGAGCAGCTGAAGGCCCTAGTATGTCCATTCTCTCTATCTGCCTCTGTCTCTCTCTCTGTGTCAGAAAGAAAAAGAGAGAGAGAGGGAAAGAGAGAGAGAGAGAGAGAGAGAGAAAGAAAGAAAGAAAGAAAGAAAGAAAGAAAGAAAGGAAGGAAGGAAGGAAGGAAGGAAGAAAGAAAGGAAGGAAGGAAGGAAGAAAGAAAGAAAGAAAGAAAGAAAGCTCTCTTGCAGGCATCCATTGCCCAAGTCAAGGTGGGATCCTGTTTGGAGACACTCAGTATTTGCATTCTCATTGCTGGTTTTGTTATTTATTTACTTAAAAGAAAAAGATGCCAGATCCCAGCACTTGAGAGGCAGAGGTAGGTGAATTGCAATGAGTTCGAGGCCACCCTGAGACTGCATAGTGAATTCCAGGTCAGCCTGGGCTAGAGAGAGACTCAACCTCAAAACAAACAACAACAACAACAAAAAAAAGACAGAGAGAGAAAATGGATATAAGATGAAGAGGGAGGGAGATGCGGGACTGCTATGTGATTCTGGCACACTCAGACCTCTATCTCCTGCTCCTGAGGGCTGGAGGTGAGGCTCTGAAGGTCCGAGGTTGTTTTCCACAAGGTCAGAGTCTGAGCAGGGCAGTTCACACATTTGCTGGGTGCAAGGGGTGTTCAGGGCTTAGTGGATAGCTAAGAGTAAGTGTGCAGGAGTGAAAGCATGGTTAAAATTCCAACCCCAGGAGGGCAGAGAAAGGACCGAAGTCTGGGGTCAAGAGCTGAGTTCTCAGACTGGTGAAGCGTGGGTTGGGTGGAAGCAGCTGTCTTGGACCGTCACCTGAGGTTGGCAGTGGGTGACAAGTTTGAGGACACTTTCCAAAGAATCACCAGCAATAAGGACAGTGTAAAAAAAAAATAAGAGCAGTGATTGTAAAGACCAGTTTCCATGATCCTAATATGTCAGTTTAAAAAGTGCATATGCATGAATTTCAGTGTCCCTGAACACCTTGTGTGTCCTGGATGACTCTTTGGAGACAAATGACCCATGGCACTGACTAGTTATTCAACTGCCTCATCATTGTGGTTTGGGATGGACCTTTCTGAATTCCCTACAAGACAAGAGTCACACATTTGGTGACTATGGTTGCCTGTGTAAGTAAACCATGCTGAGTTGCTCAGTGCTTTGAATTCAGAAGGATTGGGGTGACAACTTGAATGAGCACCCAGAGCTGTTCCTTCTTCCTCCCCACTGAGTGGGTGTAGCGAGACGGGCCACATGGCCTCTTGATTCACACCACCCCAAACTGCGATGAGTGCAGACCTCCTCGCCGCCAGAGGAGAAAAATTCCTCCTTTTACCCTGGAGGCTCTTATTTCTTCTAAATTCTGTCTCCCGCTTTCTCTCCATGTGTGGGTGAATGGTAAATGCCTTTGACATGTTTGAATAGGCCTAAGTTAGGAATGAGTCTCCAAGGCTTTTAAAAACCACCCACGCAACAAGTAAAAGTTGTCTTTCTCACCCCAATAGAAAATTTTCAACTTTTTAATAAGGTATCAAGGTAGAAAATGAGGGGCACCTTGGGCCACCACACTAGTAATGAACACCTGAGGACTTTTTCCCTTGCACATTTATAGCCCAAATAGACCCTTCAGATCTCCAAACATTCTATAAAAGCTGATTTATTAGCTCTTTGCAGTTCTTGCAGGACCTAGAGGAGCTGCCGCCATTACGGTTGTATTTCTCTAGCATTGGAGATGCAGAAAGAAGATTCTGTGGCTAAATTAATTCAAACAACAATCAGTAAGCTCCAAAAAGGCAAGAGAAGGGATTAATTGGCTAAATACACTCATAGTTGCACTAGAAGTCCTCTTTTTAATAGGGTTGAAACCATGTTGTAAGAAAAGGGGAGTGAATGAATTTAGATTCTGCTTACATTGAAATCCTCCATAGAGTAATCTAAGGTCCAGAATGGTCTTTCTTTATGTTTTCAAGGTATGATATATATTACTTTGTTGCTTTATGGAGCATCGTGGACATCACGGGGTCACACTAATTAACCTGTATATACTCAAAACTTTTTCCATCTGTCAGCCAGTGTTTAAGCCACACGTTGAAGTTCATGTGAGGACCAAGGCCTTCCACAGAACTCCAGTCTCATTAGCACCAAGGCTAACACCCTACCCCTTAACAGAACAGTTTCTCCTGTCATTCTCCCTGGGCCACAGAGAAGGCTTTTTGACCTAAAACATGGCTCATGCTTCTGGAACATTTAGGCCATCTGCCAACGCACTCCAATCCATCCTTGAGGGTTGGTCTCAGTATTCTGTCCTCAAAGCTCCCCTGTTGTCCCTCTTGTCATCCCTGGCGTTCTCTTGTTGCTATGGTTTGATTAGGATTTGTCTCCCTATAATTCATATGTTTCAAGATTGACACCCAATATAGCAGCAGTGAGAGGCAGTGGGAGCTACTGGCAATGAGTTGACTCTGCTATGTTTTTGTTTTTGGTTAAACTGGCAGACCAATGAGCCCCAGAAATTCTCCTGCCTCCAAACCCCACACGCTGGGATTACAGACATGTGAAACCATGCCTGCTTTCTCTGTGTGTGCTAGGGATTCAATGTGGGTCTTCATGCATGCACAGCAAGCGCTCTTACCCACTGAGCCATCTCCCCAGCCTCTCTTCAGAAATTTTTGAATTATATTTTCACTGGGTGTAGCATTTTAGTGTCATTTCATTACATCTGGCTTTTATGGTTTCTGCCCAGAAGTCTACTGTAGTACCCACCTTTGTTACTCTTGTTTTTAGAATTTATATACCACATGTGTGCATGTGTGTACACATGTGTTGGGGGGTGCATGCATGACACAGTGCATGTGTGGAGGTCAGGGGACCTCAAGTTGTCTGTGCTGCACTTTCTGTGAGGCAGGGTCTCTTGCACTGTGCATGAGTCTGGCCTATGAGTTTTGGTTTCTCCTGGTCATTATCGCCGGTGCTTTCAGTGTTAAACATCAAGGGCGACCTCAGGTTTCCCCTCATTTGTTATATTAGGGCACCTTTGACTCCAGGTGACATAGGTAAGCTGATGCTTAGCCTCTCTCAGGGAGATCCAGATGAGGTCAGTTTCCACATGCATTCACCTGAGCCCTCGAGGAGGAAGAGGTATATTTCATTTTGCCAGGAGTATTGCAGCCATACGAGATTTTTGCACAGGGGAAAGACTTAGTCACAACTGTACTTCCAGTTGATGTAACTCTGAATGAAGAGAAAAGAATGGGCTAAACTTGATAGGTATTGAGAGCTGGGCAAAGAGTGATGACGCTTGTGCAACGTTCCAGGTGAGATGAAAATCATAGAGGAAACGGCCAAAAATGTCTCTGGAAGACCCGCTCCTGTCATCTTCTGAGCTAGTTAACAGTGAACCACCATTATGCAAAATGCCAACGGGAATGCCAAGAAATGCTATGCTGTAGGAAAAATGCTGAAATCCTGCTAATATGCTAATGTATTCTGGAAACATCTTCAAGTTGGATACAATATCTACTATTTCTCAAATGTATTGACCAAAGCTATTACCCTTCTAATACCTCCTGAAATATGGTCTGTGGTTCATGAAACATCAGTCTGTAAATATAGCTCTGCAAGTCTCCAAACACTTGAAAATAGTCTCCAGGGCGAGGGAGGAAGGTGAGGAAGAGAGATAAAGATGTTAGATATTCTAAGACTTTTAAATCCTGAGTAATTAACTGAATGGTGACATAAAAATGAGATAGGAACACAAGGACAGTAGCAAGCTTTCAGGTGGAGAATAAGAAATTCACTTGAATGAATATGATACTAAAAATGGTTATTTGGTATTTCCTACAAGAGTGATTCATCTCTGCAAAGAAAAACTTGCATCCAGGCTGGACAGATGGCTTAAGCAGTTAAGGTACTTACCTGCAAAGCCTAAGGACCCAGGTTTGATTCCCCAGTACCCACATAAGCCAGATGCATAAGGTAGTGCACACATCTAGAGTTTGTTTGCAGTAGCTGGAGGTCCTAGTGAGCCCATTCTCTCTCTCTAACCCTTTCTTTCTGCAATAAATAATTTTTTTTTTAAAAAAAAGAACGTAGCCATTTGGGCGTGTTGGTACATGCCTTTAATCCCAGTACTCGGGAGGCAGAGGTAGGAGGATTGCCATGAGTTCAAGGCCACCCTGAGACTACATAGTGAATTCCATGTCAGCCTGGGCTAGAGTGAAACCCTACCTTGAAAAAAAAAAAAAAAAGAATGTAATGCCAGTGTGAAACATAGTGCATTCTTGGCACACACCACATATCCAGTTCTGTTGAATAAAACCAAATTTTACTTAGAGACAAGCAGAGTTTCTTCTTTTGCTGCCCTAGGCTTGGCCTCTTCACTCTGTTTCCCCAGACAATGACTAGCCTAGTCTACGTGTGACCGGCAGTGGGAATAGCCTTCCTTACAAACTTCAGCACGGCAGTGACATCAGGATCAAAACACCACAGCAACTACAAGCTATGGACACAGTAAGCTCAGCCTTCATTGGACACACTCTGTGATTCTGCGTGAGGACAGAATGCACTGCGTGCCGTGCCTAACAACTGCAGGGGATGGCATTCGACCTCTAAAAGAATCTGGTTCAAGCAAACAGAGTCTGGGGAGGGAGGGAGAAAGGCTTCCCTGCAGCCAGCACTCTCCAGTGTATTTGGTACCCAGTGTGACAAGGACACTAATTGGATTTGTCAGTTTCCTCCTTCATGCACATGTCAACTTTGGCACACACTACACATGGATATAGGTAGCAAGCGCCATCCTTGTTTAGAATGAGAGTTAGGAGAGTGAGGTCTCAACAGTGGGTCCTGCTGGGGCCATGTATGAATCTAAAATCCTGGTAACTCTTTGGATGCTGTTAAAAGCAATAGCCTGCTCTCAGGCTTCTTCTGAGTGCAAATTGTCCCTGTCCATCTACTTAGAGGTGACTCTCTGGCAGCCCATGGCTGAAGCATGCCCTCAAAGAGCTAAGCATTCCTAAATTTAGAAAGAAAAACTGGTAGAAATGAAAATTTCAGAACTGGCTATGGGTTCCAGCATAGGATTCTCGGCCCTGGAGGAAAGGCCTGACAAGAGCGGCAGACCGAGGGAGGACCGGATCACCCTCAGAACTGGGCGTCCTCTGAGTACAACATACGGTCACCTCTGCATCCCCAGGCTTGACCCCAGGGCATTCCAAACTCTGCAGATGCCCATGTTCCTCATAGAAAGTGGTGTAATAGTCACACATCACCTACACATCCTCCCATATACTTCAAATCCTCTCTAGATTGCTCACGGTACCCAATACAAGGTAAATGCTTCTTATACTACAGTGTTTCAAGAAAAGTTTGGGGCTGGAGAGATGGCTCAGAGGTTCAGGCATTTGCTTGAGAAGCCTAAGAACTCATCTTTGAATCTCCAGGTCCCACCTAAGTCAGACACACAGTGATGCAAGTGTGCAATGTCGCACATGCACACAACGGGGTGCACACATCTGGTGTTCATTTGCAGTGGCTGAAGGTCCTGGCACGCCCATTCTCTCCCTCCCTCTCTTTCTCTCTCTCTCAATCTCTCTCTCTGTCTTCCTGTTTCTCTCTCAAATAAATAATATTTTTAATTAAAAAATAAATAAACAAAAGTCTTTACATGTACACTAGAGACCCAGTCTTCCTTGTACAATTACACAGTTCACATGCACACACAAGAAATGCTCAAGCAGCACTGAATGCTGGCGGCAGGGCTGCACATTTTGCATGTGGGCAGAGTAGTCCTGATCACATGAACCATTCAGGCTCTGTTTGGGTAACCGTCTCGAAAAATACATTAATTTAAATACACTTTCTGTTGATGGTCAGTTGCATTCTTGGATGTGGAAGTCAAAGATACAGAGAGTCAACTAAGGCCACTGATGTCATAGGTCAGGAGGCAGTTCACAACAAGTCATTCCGAGGTCCCACTGTGGTGGGGAAAGGTGAGCCCATCTTCCCCACCCCCACACTGTTCCCCGTGTCCCAAGACAGTGTGGAAATAGCACAGGGCTTCCTCTACTGAGAGAGAGGGATTGGAGTTTGTTCATTAGAATCTCAAAAGACAGATCTTTCTGGAGCTCTGGGATTCCACTGGTGAGCAAACTTCTCTCCTAAGCTTCAGTTCTGACCCAGAGAGAAGTGCCAGGCCACTCAGTCACCAAAGTGACACCTTCTCCGGTGCCAAAGTGGAGAGCAGAGAGACCCCGCTGGGTGCGGGTGAGGGGCTCAGGTAGGTGAGGCTGGGGTTTCCTTTCTCACCTTTCTCCCCAGGCAGGATCAGAGCTGACAGGACACCCCTCCCCTAGCCTGTGAGTGAGGAGCCTGCTAGGACCTGGGGTCCACAATCACTGCGTGTGGAAACCCTTCCTGCACCCTTCTCAACGCTCCAGCCCCACCTTAGACACACCTAGAAGTCTCTTAAGCACTGGGAACAGAGGGGTTGTCCCCCGCCCCCGCCCCCAGGTCCGTCTCCCCTGCACAGAAACGGAGCTGCTTCCAGGTAAATTGAGATTGTGCCCAAAGAAACAAGCCAGCCACTGCCGTGAGGCCCACGAATGAACGGGGTGCTGCTTTCGGGGTGCAGTGGATTGGCGTGAGGGGCCCGTGCAGGGAAGGAATTGTAACTGCCCCTCCGCAACAGACCAAATACCTCTCCTGTCCCCAGTCCTCCCGCACCAGTTCAGTTTCCCAGCTGGGCAGCCGGGGCGTGTCACGGTGCCCTATGGCCCGGCTGTCTATTTCTGGCACCCTCCAAGGACAAGAGAATAGTCTTCACCAGACTCATTCACCCAAACAGCACTCTTTTCCTTTCTCTTCTTTTCCTGTGTTGCAATCCTGGGAGTTGAGTCTAAGACATTTTGCCTGCTAGGAAAGGGCTATGCCACTGAGATACACCCCAAATTCAAACACGTATCTCTCCAGTAACCTCTACATTTAGTGTCTAGGAGGAAGCAGTGAATATGAGAGAGAGCCCCTTTTCATACTGAGCTCACAACCTTCCAGACAGTAAGTAGCTAATTATACAACTTAATATTTCTCAGAGTAATTATTTGAGATATAAGGAGCTATTGGAAAATGAGAAAGTCTGTGAAACAGTGACCTGCCTAATTTGGGGTGTCTGCAGAATCTGCTCTTAGAACAGCTGTGTTTCATTGAGTCTAAGGCGTCACCACTTGTAACACTCTGTTATTGTATGTGCCACCAAGAAGGGGCAAAAGTGCTTCCAATTAAATATGACACAGGCTTTTAATTTGACTTAGATTTTTATTAAATATCATTGTGTGCATGACTAGGAGAGAAAACATGGGCATGGTAGATAGGTTCTTAAGGAATTCCTAGAATCTCTTACATCGAGTCTGTCATTGCTCCTCATTACTCTGAGCGGAGAGTGGTAATGTTTCTGCTTTTCCATACAGTATCATTTTCTTTGCCATTAAGAGCACTGATGATATGATATTTCTCAAAAGAGCCCATAAAGAGCTAAAAGCTACTGTATTGTGCTCTAAGCCAAATATGCAATTATGCTGGACTGGCCTCTCTTTGGCTTCAGCCTGGAGAGGGCTGCTCGATAGACCTGATTCTCCTACAGTCACCTGCTTCCGCGGGCTTCCGTGAGCCGCCACTGTGTCTCCACACCCGGCAGCCAAGCCGCCGCCCATCCGCAAGCGGTGGTGCTGTCATGTTGAGGCGGGCAACGCTATCCCGCAGCTGCCAGCCAATAGTCTATGCCAGTGGATGCTCCCCAACTTAAAGTGCCCCAATTTCACAGAGGTTAAAATGTGGAAAGCATGTTCAGAAACAGTAAAGCTGGTAATGTCTGAGACTTTTTTCTTTCAAGGTAGGGTCTTATTCTAGGCCAGGCTGACCTTTATTGTGGGGGGGGGGTTGAAGAGGGTGTTTTAAAGAGAGGGAGAGTCCTCGCACAGGCTCAGAGGTGGGGGAAAGTATGGTGCCCTCCAGGAGACTCCAGTAAATGCTGGTTCTACATCCATGCCCACTGCTGCACTGTGTAACCATAGCTAAGAAATCAACCAGCATTTCTAGATGTCCGTCAGTTAATGAATAAACAAAGAAAGTGTGGCATGTATATATATGCATATGTGTGTATATACATACATACATATATATATATATCAGAATTTTATTTAGCCATGAGTAAAAATAAAACCATGGCTCTTACAGGAAAATGGGTAAAACTAAAAATTATGTTAAGTGCAATAAGCCAGAGTCAGAAAGACAAATGACACATGTTTTTCTCATATGTGGATGCCACATTTTATATATAAAACATATATACACATGCACGTATACACACACACACACACACACACACACGGGGTATAAGTAATGAAGCAATAAACAGGAAAATGAGAGGGATAAAAGAAACATTAATGGGGAGGCTGGAGAGATGGCTTATCAGTTAAAGCATTTGCTTGCAAAGTCAAAGGACCCAGGTTTGATTCCCCAGGACCCGCGTAAGCCAGATGTACAAGGTGGCACACGTGTCTGGAGATCGTTTGCAGTGGCAAGAGGCCCTGGTGGGCCCATTCTCTCTTTCAATCTGCCTCTATCTCTCCCTCAAATCAATAAATATTTTTAAAAAAGAAATCTTAATGGGGAAGTGTAATAGGTTCATGCAGAATGAAGGCAGGAGAGCTGTTGGGAAAGAGAATCAGGAGAAGAGAGGAGGCGGAGGAGGGCACAGGGAAGAAGTGCAGTGACCAAGTACATAGGAGTATGCCAAAATGAAACCTGTTATTTTGTATGTCAGTTAAAAAGATCTAAGTAAAAACCAATCCAGGTGCGGTGGCGCACACCTTTAATCCCAGCACTCGGGAGGTAGAGGTAGGAGGATCTCTGTGAATTCGAGGCCAGAGTGAGTTTTAGGTCAGCCTGAGCTAGAGTGAGACCTTACCTCAAAAACACAAACAAACAAAAAAAAAAATTGGGCTGGAGAGCTGGATCAGCAGGGAGAGGCACTTGCTAGCAAAGCCTGACAGCCTGGGTTCAGTTCCCCAGTACCCACGTAAAGCCAGATGCACAAAGTGGCACATGCACCTGGAGTTCATTTACAGTGGCAAGAGGCCTTAGCACGCCCATTTTCTCTCATTCACATTCTCTCTCTCTTTCTCTCTTTTTCCCTTTCTCTCTCTCCTTGCAAATAATTTTTCTTATATTTTATTTTAATTATTTGTTTATTCATTTATTTGAGAGAGAGAGAGAGAGAAAGAGGCAGATAGAGAATGGGTGCACCACAGCCTCCAGCCACTGCAAATGAACTCCAGACACATGTGCCACCTTGTACATCTGGCATTACATGGGTACTGGGGAATTGAACTTAAGTCCTTGGGCTTTGCAGGCAAGCACTTTAACCACTGAGCAATCTCTCCAGCCCCCTATTTTTATTTTTTTAACTTTAAAAAATATTATATTTATTTCCAAGCAGAGAGAAACAGACACAGAGAGGGAAAGAGAAAGAGAGAAGGTGGATGCACCAGGGCCTCCAGCCACTGCAAATGAACTCCAAATGCATGTGCCAGTTTGTGCATCTGGCTTTATGAGGGTTCCAGGGAACTGAATCTGGATCGCTAGGCTTTACAGGCAAGTGCCTTAACCACAGAGCAATCTCTCCAGCCCAATAAAAACATTTTAAAAAAATTTAAAAAATAGGCCGGGTGTGGTGGCGCACGCCTTTAGTCCCAGCACTAGGGAGGCAGAGAGGTAGGAGGATCACTGTGGCTTTGAGGCCACCCTGAGACTACAGAGTGAATTCCAGGTCAGCCTGGACTAGAGTGAGACCCTACCTCGAAAAAAAAAATTAAAAATAGAAACAAATTAGCATGTTGATTCTAAAAGAGAGAATTTTAAATATTCTCAATACAAAGAAATGATAAATGTTTGAGGTAATGGCTATGATACTTTGGTTATACATGTGTATTAAAATTTCACACCCCATAAATACATGCAATAATGTGTCAATTGAAAATAACCACAATAGTCATTGCACCTGTCACCCAGGAATAAAGGTGAAGCAACTAGGGATGACATTATCTGAGAGGAAGGATCCTTCATAAATCATATGAGAGAAATGGAATTTTCCCCAAAGCAATGGAAAACGTTTGAAAGTTTTTCAGCAGGAAGTGAACAAGAGACAGTGAGGGACTGATGCATTGCATGCTTGGGACTGGGCGGGGCTCCAGTGGGTAGTGGGAAGCTGAACAGGGGCCACGGCAGCCCCACAAGAGCAAGCACAGTCACCTTGAGTTGGGATAGTGGGGGACTCCTGACCGATGGAGGACTGTGAGAGAGAGAAGAGCCAAGAGTGTTCCCAGGCCACCTCTTGCATGCAGGCACTATGCACAGAGGCCGCAGCAGGACCAGGCTTGGGGCTGGGAATGGCATTGGCTCATTTCAGCCAAGCTGTATCTGAGCGTCTCCTGAGATAGGTGAACGAAGGTGTGTCTACATGGAGGTGCCACATACAGGGACTGAGCGGGTCTGAAACTCAGAGCAGAGGAGAGGTCACCAGAGCATACCTGGTAACTGAAGTAAGGTGTGCGGACTCAATTGCTCCCCGGGAGAGGATCTACAATGAGACATTCCAGGGGCCCAAAACTATCTCTTGAGGAACTGCAGGACTTAAATCTGGGTGGGGAGTGGCTGCCAAAGGAGAGGGTTACCCAGGAAGGAGAAAGTGCAGAGGAGAAGGCCAAGGGCTAAGCGCCTCTATGTCTCCTTAGTGGATCCCCGGAAGTCTCCGCCCACCTTGGGGAATTCCCTCCAGATGTGATCTCTTTCCCATTCCTGCAACACCTTTTGCTTTCTTTGTACCATGTTCTGCTGCCAACAAGATTAATTTAATTTGTTTTTACATGGGATATATGCCTACCCATAACCTCTATATTTGGGTAATTTTAATCTGGCTCCTGGCAAGCTCATTAATAAGAGATCTAGTTATAAACTACTGAGTGCTAAGAAAAGGAGGGAAGGAGAGAAAATTAAAAGAAGAAGGGCCAATGTCTGCAGCATTTCTTGAGCTCATCTGCTCCGAGAACTCTCCATTGACAGCGGAGACCACTGTCCAGCTAAGAGGAGGGTCAGGGGCTCAGAGAGGTCAGGTAATAGGGCAAAGTTGCACAGATCATATGTTGTGTATGCAGAGTTAGTCTCTAATTGAAATCTACCTGTTGGAGAACACTCTTCTACAGACAGTCCCCTGCAGGGAGCCCACGGGTGTCTGAGAGGCAAGAGTATTATCTGTGAGGCGAGCGGCCCCAGCAGAGAAAGAGTCCGTGGAAAACCAACAGTAACAGTTGGCAACAGGAGCGCAAAGGATTCCGTGACGGATGACCCTCATGAATGAGTCTGCTCCCTTTTCCTTCTTTAATTACCTCGGGGGGTGAGCCTCTCCTGGAAGTATCTGTGACATGACGGAGGCGCTGGTGGCAGTTACACGCGAGCAGCCTCCTCCAGCACGTCCATTTTAATGGGAGCAGCAGCAGCGGAGTTAACGAGGACAGGCCTATTTATTTCTCTGCCTCCCTCGTTAGCTCCTCTTGGCTCCAGAGGAAGCTGCCATCCAGTGTGGCCCAGATTCCCTTCAGAATAGCCAAGGTCTTCACAGCTCTGTTACAGGGCCTCCAGGCAGGGAGTGGGGAAGGAGGAGGGCTGGAGGAGGGGACCAGAGGAGACATGCCACCCATCTCTGCTCCCCATGGGAAGTGCTGCTTTGGACCAAGCTTCCTGGAGATTGATGAAGGACAAATATTCCGGAAAGAAGCCCAGCGTCTCCTGTCCCACCAGGAGGAGTGGCAGGTGCGAGGGGAGGGCAGGCTGCCTGGGAGGGGCGATAGCCCAAACCCTAAGCCCACACTCTGAGTGGGGCAGTGGCCTGGGACCTGCTGGGCCATGTTGCTTTGCCATGCAGTAGGCAGGACTGAGAGCCATCAGAACTCTCCCAGGTGACATCGGTAAGATCCCTTGTGTAGGAACCTGGTAGGAGGGCGTGCTGACCATCTTCAAAACACATAATGAAGGAAGCTGACATGACAAGCAACCTTTTGTCTTTTGGGTGGAACTTTCCAGATGAGGTGAGAGTGTAGAATATGCCTGAGGTAGGCATTGCCGTCTGCATCTTCTTTAGGGATTTTTTTCCTTGTTTTTATTTATTTTTTGTTTGTTTGGGTTTTTTTGGAGACAGAGTCTCAAACTCATGATCATTCTGCCTCAGCCCCCCGACCCCTGGGATTATAGACATGTGCTACCATGCTTGGCTTGCCTGGGGGACCCTTGGGGCTCTTCTACTCCCCTGTGCTCATCCTCCTCTCCCCACATTAATCGAGGTGTGGATGCCAACAAGTGTAAGTCAGAGAAGCTGGTGATGCACCCACATGGTCACAACTGTGTTTCTTTTCTTCTTCTTTTTCTTTCTTTCTTTTTTGCCAAACAATTTGGAAATTTGGGAGGGTACAGTGATGGGTTATCTTTTTAAAATTATTTAAATTTATTTGATAAAAACAGGTAAGCAGGGGAGAGAGAGAAAGAAAGAGAGAGAGAGAATGGGCACACCAGGGCCTACAGCCACTGCAAACAAACTCCAGACATATGTGCCCCCTTGTGTATCTGGCTTACGTGGGTCCTGGGGAATTGAACCTGGGTCCTTTGGCTTTGCAGGCAAGCACCTTAACCTCTAAGTCATCCCTCCAGCCTTGATAGTTTATCTTGATTGTCAACTTGATGGGATCCAAAATCCACTAAGAAACATGCAGGTCTATGGGGGAAATTCCAGAAAACACTGAGGGTAAAATACTGTCCCTCTAAGTAGACAAGCACTTCCATCTGGTGGCCCAGATATAAAATGGTATGAGAGAAAACCGGTGTTCTTGCTGGGTGACTGCATCTATCCTTCTTGTCACTACTGCTGTGGCTGCAATGGCTGATGGCCAGGAATCTTCAGGCCGGGACTGCTGAGGCATCCTCCTCCCCGCCATGCACTGAGCGTGATCTCCAGAGGAACGAAGTCCATAAAATGAATATTCAGTATAAAGGGGGGAATTAGATTAATTTACAGGACATAGGCTGGGCTGTCCAACAATGGCTGTCCACAGGTTTGAACATCGGGGAACCTGGTAGCCGCTCAATCCACGAGGCTGGACTGGGCAGTTCCAGTCTGGCACAGAAGTCTTGAAGGATTCCTAGAGAGCTGCTGGTCTTCCGTTCACCCTGGAAGGCCAAAGAAGCTGGGTCCCAGTGTCGGTGAAGGACGGCAGCAATTGGGTATGTGCATATGCCAGCAAGGAACACGGGCACCCAGGCAAAGGGGACCGCTTTTTCCTGGAACCTCTCTGTGTGTAGCCTGCCACCAGAAATGCCCTCCCAGACCTGCCCAAGAGGAGCATCTCGTCTGATCAAGCTGACAACAGGGGTAACTGTCACTCTGGGGTTCTTACCCTCCCTAGTGTGCACACAGCCAATGTTGAGATGCCCAACCCCTATAGTATAAGCCATTCTAGAGAATTCCCTCATAATATACATACATTCTATTGGCTCTGTTCCTCCGGCGAGTCCTGCCTAGCACAGGTACTGAAGTATATAGACTTGCTACATGGTTACTAAACTGGTCTCTCTTGTTGAGTGCAAAGTCATACTGTATTTTCCAGGTTTTTTTTCAGTTACATGGAACCATCTGAGGCATTCTTACAAATGGAAAGTAAGTAGGTGTTACATGCTCCTGCCGGTCTGAAACAGCTAGAAATAGATGTGCCTTCTCAATCTCTCTCCGTGTTGACCCTTGTCTGTTGGCTAGCCAATGTCAAGGTTTCTCCAAGGCCAGGCACTAAAGAAAGCTGTGCCTAATGGTGGAGGAAGCTTGGATCCCTGAATGACCACTGACCTTTTGACCTTGTCAAGCTGGACAAACAAGCAATGACCTTTCACTGAGGCCAATCAACACCAGCTTGTACAACCTACGTCGCTTGCTTACCACAGGCCAATGTCGCGGTCTTTGGTGTAAGCCTCCATCTTCCTCACTCCACAGCTGTGCAGAGATTAGGATTGGATTTTGTTGCTACTCTTGATTTTTCTGTTTTAGTGAATTTATCAGAGACATTGTGTCAAAATAGCTATTAATGCTTAGTCAATAAGAAATCCCAAGCTGAAAAAGCAAATTAGTAATTAATCATTCAAAATAACTGATTAGCTGCTGCAGGGCCTTGTGCAAGCCCAGTGAGATGATGGGGAAGTGCTTCAGAGCACCATCCAACATCTGAGAGCAGCACAAAGCTCCCCGTGTTCTCTCTGGCCTCTTCCTATTTTTACTGTGAGATGGCGAACATTCTGCATCAAATCTCTGGAATGTGTCCCCATTTTTTTTTTCTGATAAAATGTCATGAACTGCTCTTTGACATTCAGCATTTCCCAAACCCAGCACCAAGACTGCCTTTGTTCACAGTAACAACCATTATCTTTTCTCTAAAGTCACATCTCTGTTCTCTTCCCCTGCGCCTAGAAAATCTATTTCCCTCACCAATTCTGCCCTTATTTCTGTCTGAAATCAGAAGAGGTCGGAATGCTGAGACCCATCGCCAATGCATTTCTGCTGTGGGACTTTTGTCAGTTTTCTCTACTGTTCCTTCAAAGTCCTGGTCATTCTTTTCAACCTTTCTAAGTCCCCCTCTTCACTAAAGACCTGTCTCACTAATTCCCTTATGCAACAGATGAGAGTTTCCATGAGGATATTCAGTAGCAAGAACACACAGCCATCCATCCACAGTCTTGTTCCCAGTCATTCCCCTGCTGCCTAGTACAGTGCCTGGCACTTGTCAGGTGCTAAAAATACTTGTTGTACAAACTGATGACTTTGAATGCATGGAGACATTTTGAGTCTTTTGCCCATCTCTACTCGATGGGAATCATCAGGAAGCATGGAAAGGAAGGGGAAGTCATTCATTTTCCTCTCAAACCATTTATTGCCTGTACCTCACAGCTTAGCAATTCATTCGATGCTCATTTTGATGGCATGCCAAGTCAGCAACATTTGCTTCTTGTCATTGAAATGACACACTTACTCATCCTAACTTGGACCAATGGTTGGGAGCCATCGCAGTACCCAGGCTAGCCTTACTGCAGAGCCAGAAAGCACAGCAGTGGACTTTTGCACTAATAAGCATTGAAGTATCATAAGCTTTTCTTTCTCTTGAATCGTTTTAAGTATCAATATCCACTGATGTCTGCTGCGCCCTTTGGTCTGTGTGATGTTTCTATGAAAAAGATGTGTGCTAACATGACAGGGAGAGCATCATCTCTTCACCTCTCCGAAGCTGTCCATGTGACTCCCCGGAACCTGGGAACCTGCTGTACGCCCTGCTGAGGAGAAGTGCAGGCCACCAGTCAGCTGGCTAGGTTATCCTGGGCTGGCCACACCTCACGAGGTGCCTCAAATGTAGAAGAGAAGAGCATGTGACCTTGTGATGCCATGTCAGAGACCCCACCACCACTGCGGGCTGCAAACGGGGAGAGGCCAGGAGCCAAGGAACGTGAGTAGCCGCTGAAGGCTGGAGAAGGCAAGGAAACAGATTCTTCCTGGAGCTTCTGGAAGGAACACAGCTCCTCTGACTCTTGACTTGAGTCTACTGAGACCCATTTTGGACTCCTGAACTTGGAGCTTTTAAGATACTAACGCTGCTGTTTTAGGCTCTGGGTCTTTAGTAACTTGTTACAACAGCCACAGGAAGCTCAGACACTTGGAGTTCTAAATAAAACAGAAAATAAAGGGTACATACACCCCTTACACTTAATCACAAGATGGACTAAGAAAGTCATTGTTCTTACTTCATCCACCTGTGTCCCGCTTTCTGTCCAAACATTCCTCCCTGGCAGAGACCGAAGCTTGCATATCTTCAGTATTAAACACAAACCAACACCACACACAGCAGGGATCCAGCAAGCAAGGTTAAAAAAATCGTGTGGCCCATGGCAACAAGTATGCTCTATATGTGTACAGGAGTCAAACTACATAAAATTAGTATCTTTCCACGAACTTCTTGGTGACACATTGAAAAGAACGCTCACAGCTGGGCACAGAATGGTTACATAAACAATGGATTCCTGTCGCCTCGTGGCTTGAGGTCACTGGATCTCAAAGGCAACATCCAGGCCCTGTAGCAGGAGGGACCCAGCTCGAACAGAAAATGCCCATCAAGCCTCCCATTAGTTTTCAGCTTTCACCCACCCAGCCTTTGGCAGAGCTGGTGGCAGGTAACGATGTGTGACAGATTCGAGTTTCTGCTCATCTCTTCTGTGCGCAAGGGAATGTGCTGTGAGAGGAGGGACGTCAGGGGTGGGCAGGAGGGGGGGGAGACAATGAGAGTAGGCTATTTTAAACCTTTGGTAATTGGTTCCAAACGGTCAAGAACAGACATGTATTTTATATAATACTCACATCTAAAAGGGATTATTTTCCAAAGAGAAAAAGAATTATTAGCAAATACAAGGTCTTGTGGAGAACTAGGAAAAGAATCACTTGTCTCTTCCAAGCATGACTTCACTGGCACTGAAACCTTTTCTGGAATACAAGATGTATGTGGCTCAGACCACCTGTAAGCATTTATCCGCAGGCAACCAAACAGGACCACCGTAAGAACGGCCTGAACGAGCCCTGGCTGCATAGTTAGGATGGCCCATAGTAGGCAGCGAGCAGGTGACACTCCCCATGACGGTTGTCACAAGTAACCATCCCACTTCGAATTTTTTAAAAATACATTTTGTTGGGCTGGAGAGATGGCTTAGTGGTTAAGCGCTCGCCTGTGAAGCCTAAAGACTCAGGTTTGAGGCTTGATTCCCCAGGACCCATGTTAGCCAGATGCACAAGGGGATCTGTAGTTTGTCTGCAGTGGCTGGGAGCCCTGGCGTGCCCATTCTCTCTCTGTATATATCTGCCTCTTTCTTCTGTCTGTCGGTTTCAAATAAGTAAATAAAAAATAAACAAAACATACATTTTGTTTATTTATTTGAGAGAGAAAGAGGGGGAGAGAGAGAGTATGGGTGTGCCAGGGCCTTCAGCCACTGCAAACGAACTCGAGATACATGCACCCCCTTGTGCCTCTGGCTTATGTGGGTTCTGGAGAATCAAACTGGGGTCCTTAGGCTTCGTAGGCATGCCTTAACTGCTAAGCCATCTCTCCAGCCCCCCACTTAGAATTTTGATAAGAGAAAGAGCATGGTTCTGGCCATCTCCACAGTAGCACACAGAGCTCCCAGGATGATTGGATAGGTCAAGTTCAGTTGACGAAGCCAAGGTGTCCAAGTGAGCTGTGTCCCTCATGGATGTGGGGCAGCAATGATGGGGAGACCATCTGCTTTCCTGCCCAGATATCTTCACTGAGCAACCAGACCAGCCACAAGTGACATCACAGTAGGAAGCCACACGACTATGAGTTGACCCTCTATGCACCTGTCAGCATAAACTATGCAGCCTGCAGAGAGGCTGTCCTGGCAATGCCTACTGATTGAGTGAATGAACTATGGAGCAAGACAGAAAACAACGAGTCCAAAATAAAATGAATGAGCTACAATGATCTCAGGGTGCTTTTTCTAGTTTATTTTGAAGAATCCTCTGAAATATTGTAAAATAAATAAATAAATAACAGAGACCCAGGCATGGTGGGGCACACCTGCAATCAGGAGGCTGAGGCAGGATAATTGTGAGTTCAAGACCAATCTGGGTGACATGGTGAATTTTAGGCAACCTGGACTATATAGTGAGGCCCTGCCTCAAGAAGAAGAGAAAGAGGAATAGGAGGAGGAGGAGGAGAAGAGGAAGAAAGGGAGGAGGCTGCTATTGGTGTTTACAAAACAAAAGCAAATGAAAGTTGGGTCAGCTAAAAAGGGACGCAGACCCCACAGAGCCGCAGTCCTCATCTGTAAGCAATAGCATGTTACTGAAGTCGTAGCAGCTTGATTAGCAGTGGACACATTTCCTACCTCACAGTGTCCATTGTTGGCATGCAGGGCCTGGATCCCTGGATTCTCTGAGTCTGGGGTCAGTGGGCAGCATCCACTGTGGATGTTCAGCAGGGAGGCTAGCCATGCCTAAATGACCAGACTGTCAGGAAAGATTGTGGCTGAGTTTGACAGCCTGTTAAAGTTACTAGGAATGTGTGGCACATTGTCAAGTGAAAATGGCACTCAGAAAGCATCTTTCCTTCCACATAAATTCTTTTTTATAAAAAAACAATTGTAGTATGGTGGTTTCATTTCCAAGCTTTTATTTTTTAGTAGAAGCAGTATAGTGGGAGAGATAGAAATTGATCCAAGGATGGAAGGCGGAACCTGCCGGAGCCCCAGCTTCTCACCCAGCCACCGGCCCTGGCGTCTCCAGGTGGGGGCTGACCACGCAGGGCTCCCGGACAAACCAGAACGGGGGGGCCTGTTTCCAGGCATGGCAGAAAGGGGGGCGCACTGTCATGCTTCATGGCAGCTACAACAGCTACCTGATCACCCACATTTTCCAAAAGAGGGTGTCATCGTTGCCTTCCTGGGGTTCAGACTCCACAGTGGTAGAAGAGAGACCATGTCTGCGCACTTCCTTCTGCTCAGAGCTGGAAGGTGCAGGTACTCTGGGGATGAGGGTCACAGAACCCAGGCTGGGGGGAGCCTTCCAGCGACAGAATGATCTGAGCTGACCCCCCTCTGCGGTCCTCCGGGGGCCAAGTGGGGAAGGGTACCATGCTCCAGGGAAGAGAGCCAGAGGGAAAGAAGGCCTCTTGCTTTGAAGGTTTGCCTAGTGCTAACTGCACCAGCGCCTGCAGCCCGGGAGCTGCGAGCTGACGCACTCAGGTCTCAGATGGAGGAATTTGGGTCTGGACTAGTGAAACAACATGAGCCAAGGGTGGGCAGACAGACAGATGGAGTGTGCATGGCTGGAGGAAGATTCTGCTCAGGGACACAAGAATCTTCCTTTCCTTCATTGAAGGTAGTTTCATCCTAAACATTTTTTTTTAAATGACTTCTTTGAGAAGTTTTTGGAAGGTGATGTTACTGGACCAAAAAATTATACTAATTCGATCTAACTGTTTAGGACAAAGAGAATCTCCCAGTAGGTGCTGAGTGGTGATGAGCAAATAAGATGTGGTTTTTAGAGTTGGATCCTGGTCACGAAGACAAGGTCCGTGAGGCATTGATGAAATTGTGAGCTCTTCGTGGTCAACATCTGCTGCCCAGCTCCACAGAATGGAATCCACAGATTCCATATGTTGACTATGGACTCAAGGGATGTGACTCACAATAGTCAAACTTATGAAAGACCAATATGCCAGCCAAAATGAGAGTTCAGTTGTAGGAGGTGGATCATCTTTCCAGCAAAGGGTGTGCTGTCTCATCCATCTTGTGTGAAGCCACCTTCCTATTTTGAGACAATACATTATTGCTTCTGAGGAAAGTTAAAGTCTAATGTATTGTGGTGGTCTGATTCATGTCATCCCCCATAAACTTATGTGTTCTAGATGCCACCTCAATGGGAACTGGAGCCTCCTGGAGGTGATGTATTGTTGAGGGGCAGGGGTGTTACAGGTGTTGTAGCCAGATTTCCCTTGCCAGTGTTTGGCACACTCTCCTACTTCTGTTGTCCACCTGATATTGGCCAGGAGGTGATGTCCACCCTCTGTTCATGCCATCGTTTGCCCTTTGTTCAGCAATGTGAAGTTGTCTACATGTATCATCAAGATGCCAGTTCTCTGGATTTTTGTAACCTATTCTGTGTGCCTCCTAAATTGGCTCTTTAGAAAAAATTATTCATATTTCTATGTGGGCACACCAGGGTCTGTTGCCACTGCAAACAGAAGCCAAGACACTTGTGCCACTTTTGATATGTGGCTTATTGGGTGACTGGAGACTTGAACCTGGGCCGGCAGACTTTGGAAGCAAACATCTTTAACCACCGAGGCATCTCCTCCGTCCTCCTAAGTTGGCTCTTTGTCAGTCTCAACAGCCACAGTTCCTTCAGCCCTTCTTCACTGGATAGGGTTCTTGGGGCTTTCAATTGTTGGCTTGCCTTTTCTAGCTTTACTCCACTTCTCAGTGTGTGGATGCGAATGTGACTCAGACGCTCTCTGACCACTGAAGAGTGGAGGTGAACCACGTCTCCTTCTGACTGGCCCAGCCAAGATCTGCCAAGTTTGCATAACTCATGACATGCGGTGTATTAGCTAGTGACTCCTCCCATGTGTGTGTGTGTGTGTGTGTGTGTGTGTGTGTGTGTAATTCAATTTCCTATTCTGAGGTAATTATACCTGTCCGACATTCATATCATTTATAGGGATTGAGAATATGGCCGTTTTATTTAGATGCATACTGTAGCTGTAAGGCACTTTAATGTCAACCTCTATTTCTTAAAGGTTTTATTTATTTATTTGAGAGAGAGAGAGAATGGGTGTGCCAGGCCTCCAGCCATTGCAAATGAACTCCAGATGCACATACCACCTTGGGCATCTGGCTTACATGGGTACTGAGGAATCAAACCTGGGTCCTCAGGCTTTGCAGGCAAATGCCTTAGCTGCTAAGTCATCTCTCTAGCCCTCAACCTCTATTTTGTGTTTTTTGAACTGTTACTGGAAAGGAAAATTTGATGCTATAAAATACAAGAGGCTGGAGAGATTGCTTAGTGGTTAAAGCACTTGCCCATGAAGCATAAGGGCCAGGTTCAATTCCACAGTACCCATGTGTGGTGGTTTGATTCAGATGCCCCCCATAAACTTAAGTATTGTGAATGCGAGGTTCCCAGTTGATGGAGATTTGAGAATTAATGCCTCCAAGAGGTGGTATATTGTTGGGGGCGGGCTTGTGGGTGTTATAGCCAGCTCCTCCTTGCTAGTGTTTGGCACACTCTCCTGTTGCTATTGTCCACCTGATGTTGGCCAGAGGGTGATGTCCACCCTCTGCTCATGCCATCACATTCCCTGCCATCATAGAGCTTCCCCTCGAGCCTGTAAGCCAGAATAAACCTCTTTTTTTTCCACAAGCTGCTTTTGGTTGAGTGATTTCCACTAGCAATGCAAACCTGACTGTAACAGTAAAGTGGTACCGAGGGGTGGGGTTGCTGCTAGACACGTGACTCTGTGGCTTTGGCCTTCTGGAGCTGATTTTCAAGAGGAGTGTGGAAGGATTTGAAACCTTGGCCTAAGAGATGCCTTGCAGTGCTGCAAGTACAGCTTGATGGACTATTCTGGTCAGATTGAAAGACCTGAATTCAGTAATAACTATGGTCTGTTAAGTTTGGCTTATGAGGGTGAGAAAGAGCTTTGCTTGGACTGGGCTAGCAGTTTGTATGAGAAGCTTGCTGTTATGCCCGTGTCCTGAGAAGTTGTGCAGGGTTGCTTTGCATAGAAATGAACAGGTGTGAACAGAGAGATATACCACAGGAGAAAAAAAATACTTGAGTGAACTGCTGCCAATTCATCTGCAATTGAGAGATTACAACCATTGAGATTGGGCCAGCTGACCTGCACTGGAGCAACAGGAAGAATGTAGACTCTTTTGAAGGGGACTGAGTGCTCAAGGAGTGTCCTGTTCTTCAAAGTCTGCTTTATTCCCCCCTGGATTAACAAATTGGCACTCTACCTGGTATTATGCAATATAAGAAATACAGGAAAGAGAGGGTCATTGAGTTTGCACATGGTCTTGTGTTTTGGAAATGGTCATGGGCAGTGTGAAGCAGGTTTGCTGGATGTCTGCATGGAGACAAGATGGAGCTGTGAGGATGAACCATGGATTGCAGTGGAGACCCAGTGGAGATGCCAGGACCACAAGATGACTGCTAAAGAAAGCTGCCGGCCCCGATGAAGTTTTCCAGGACTGTGAGTAGCCTAGCTGGAGGGGCGGAATTAGAATACCAGAGATGTGTTGCTGGTTACAATTATCGGACTTGAAGATTTGTCACTGACTAGAGTTGTTGGACTTGAAGCTACAGAGTTTGATGTTTGCCCTGATTGTTTTAAATCTTGTATTGGCTGAATATTTCTTTGCTATGCTCACTGCCATCTTTTGTAGTATGAATGCTTATTCTGTACCGTTATGGATTTTTTTGAGGATTTTTTTTGGTATTATGACTCAGTTAAAAGATCTTGGGCTATGGGGATGTTTGAAAATCATTGGAGTTGATAAAAACTATGGAAACTTATAAAGTTGGACTGACTGTGTTGTATTTTGCATCATATATAGTTGTAAGTTTATGGGAGCCAGGGGCAGAATGTGGTGGTTTGATTCAGGTGTTCCCCATAAGCTTAGGTGTTCTGAATGCTAGATTCCCAGATGATGGAGATTTGGGAATTAATGCCTCGCGGGCTTATGGGTGTTATAGTCAGTTTCCCCATGCCAGTGTTTGGCACATTCTCTTGTTCCTGTTGTCCACCTGATGTTGGCCAGGGGGTGATGTTCACCCTCTGTTCATGCCATCATTTTCCCTGCCATCATGGAGCTTCCCCTCGAGCCTATAAGCCAAAATAAACCTCTTTTTTCCCACAAGCTAATCTTGTTTGGGTGATTTCTACCAGCAATGGGAACCTAACTGCAATACCATGTAAGTCAGATGCACATGGTGGCACATGCATCTGGGGTTTGTTTGCAGTGGCTAGAGACCCTGGCATGCCCATCCCTCTCTTTCTGTTTGTGTCTTTCTTTCTCTCTTTGTCTCTCAAATAAGTAAATAAATAAAAATAAAATGTGTTTTAAAATCCAAGCCAGGGTAGGAGAGATGCCTTAGCACTTAAGGCACTTGTCTGTGAAGCCTAAGGACCCAGGGTCGATTCCCCAGTACCCACATATAACAGATGTACAGGGTGGCACATGCACCTAGAGTTTGTTTGCAGCAGCTAGAGGCCCTAGTGTGTCCATTCTTTCTCTCTCTCTCCCCCCCCCTCCTTCTTTCTCTTTCTGTCTCTGTCTCTCAAATAAGTAAATAACATTAAAAATATTTTGAAAATCCAAGCCAAAATTTTTTTGTTGAGTTTTCTAATTCTTTTAGGTATCACAAGGATATGGAACTTTGAGCGCTTTATTTTTAGTCTATATTCTTAGATTATTTATATATGTATCCTTTTCTATTTTAGCTAATAAAATATAACTTAAAACACCTAAAATCCAAAATTCAATGAATAAAATATGTTTATTTCATTGGGAATTGTTTCACTTTTCTTCTGATTCTCAAAAAAATGAGTCTTTGCTACATGATAAAAGAAATATATATATTTAAAGACATAATTACAGATTGCTGAGAGAAAATAGGATGTAATTTGATTTACAATGTTAAGAAGGTAAGATAAACAAAGTTTCATCTTTAAAGAGTTATAATAGGGCTGGAGAGATGGCTTAGCAGTTAAGTGCTTGCCTGTGAACCTAAGGACCCCAGTTTGAGGCTCGATTCCCCAGGACCTATGTTAGCCAGATGCACAAGGGGGCGCAGGCATCTGGAGTTCGTTTGCAGTGGCTGGAGGCCCTGGTGTGCCCATTCTCTCTCTTTCTCTCTCTCTCAATCTCTGTCACTCTCAAATAAATAAATAAAAATGAACAAAATCTTAAAAAAAAAGAGTCATGATAACAATTTCCAAATTTATAGGGGCTTGGGGAGATTGCCTAGTGGTTAAAGGCACTTGCTTTTGCAATATCTGTTGGCCCAGGTTTGATTCCCCAGCACCCACCTAAGTCCCAATGCATGGCAGGTGTGTGCCCACATATACACACACAAATAAAGAAATAAAACTATTTCCTAATTTAATTGTTTTATTAGCAAAAAGCAAAGAAAAATACTAACGCTCCTAATATGTGAGAGTGCAGCCTAGCTTAAGAGTCTTTGAGCACCCATTTAAAGCACCATGGAAAATTAAAGTCTGCGCTGGTGTTAGAAGACAGATTCAACAGGGCGCAAGATACTCCACTCACCTGTGTTACCAGCCGGCGCTCATTCCCGTCGCGCTACGATGTGCCTCAGGGTCAGAGCGAGGTGTCAGCCCCCAAATGGGATCTCTTAAAAAACAAATCAGCTCTTGAAGGCAGTCATGGTTGAAACATCCGTTTCCTTCATTAAATGCAGAACTGTGTTGCCACCATACGGCCCAAACCAATCATTATCCAGGAAGCACTGTGCTATTTTTTGATAGGTAACTTCAAAGCAATTGAAACCAGTAAGTCAGTTTCCACACAAACAGAGAGCTGCTGTGAGATGAGGAATAAGAGTGCTTGAGAACTTAAATGCCAGCCAGAGATCATGGCTCTCCTATTTAATTTATTATCACACGGAAGAGCAGTTAGGAGTCATGTGACCTTGAGTGAGTTTCATTTAGCATCTCTGAGACTTTGTGACCAGAAAAAGTGACTATCAAAGTAGCTGCCTGGGTGTGTGTGGAGGAAAACTCACATCCCAGTTCAGGAGGAGAAGGCACACTTTTGGCTATTTACTATATTATGTATTTATTACATTATTATATTTAATAATTATATGTTAAACATTAATAATGTAATAAGGATAATTGCTATTGTCCTATCTGTGTGAATCAGTATTTGATCACTGTGACAAATTTCTTTCTTTTATTTATTTATTTATTTATTTTTATTTATTTATTTATTTATTTATTTTCTGAGGTAAGGTCTCACTCTGGTGCAGGCTGACCTGGAATCCACTATGTAGTATTAGGGTGGCCTCGAACTCACAACAATCCTCTGCCTCCCGAGTGCTGGGATTAAAGGATTAAAGGCATGTGCCACCACGCCTGGCATGTAACATATTTCTTGAGAAAACCAACTTATAAGGAAAAAAGGTTTATTTTTTAGCTCACAGCTTTGGAGGTTTCATCCATGGTCACTTTGGACCTGTGGCTACATAGAACAGCATGATGGGAGAAAATGGTGGGGGAAGTGGCTACCCTCATGCTGTCTGGGGAGGAGAGAGGAGGAGGAGGATGAGGAGGTCTCAATAACGTTTAAAAGGTATGCCCTCTGTGACCCGACTTCCTCCCACTGGGCCCCACTTCCCTCTCCCTCTGTCTTTCTTTCTCTCTGTCTCTCTCTCCCGTCCCTCCCATTAGCACCATACTGGAGACCAAGCCTTCAACACATGCACCTTCAGAGGTGATTCAAGATCCATTCAAGATCCAAACCAACCATTGTGCTATCATATCTCACAAACATTAAAAGCATATGAGAAAAATATCTTTATTTTTTTCATTTTGTCAGTGAGGGAATTGAGGCTGAGTTGGTCAAGATCACCAGTTGGAAGTGGGCTGATCCCAAGTTCAAGTTACTCAGTGAGAAGATATGATCAAAATATGCATCACTGGGGCTTGAAAGATGGTTCAGCAGTTAAGGGGCTTGCCTGTAAAGCCTAACAACCTGGCTTCAATTCTCCAGTACCCATGTAAAGCCAGATGCACAAGGTGATGCGTGCATCTGGAGTTTGTTTGCAGTGGCTAGAGGCCCTGGCTAGCCCAAGCTCTCTCTTCCTGTCTATCCACTTCTCTCTTTCTCTTCTACAGTAGTCGGTCCTTTGAGCCTAGCTTGTTACATCCAGTACATGTAAAAGCCAGTCCGCGTGGTTACACTTCATTTGTCTCTAAGCCTGAATAACTTCCCTTGAACATGACGTGGATTGTTTAGCCTTTCACAAGTTGATAGATGCATGCCAAAAGTTTGGCTATTATGTGTAAGTCTGCTGTACATTTTGCTACATGCCTAGAAAGAAAATCCAAGTGGAGTCGCATTGATTTAAAGCACTCATAGCAGAGCTGGGAGGCACAGGAAACCTGTCCTCAGCAATGTCCCCAGCTGAACTTCTAAATTGGGCTACCTTCCCACATGCAGGTTACCCTCTGAACTGTGCCAAACCAAAAATCCCTGAAACATCTTTGCTAACTTCTACTGGTCTTCTGTTTGATGAACCCTTTTCTTAGACTACCCAGAGCCTGACATCTCCTTTTCTTATGAGACAGTCTAACTTTGGCCCTCTTCAATCATAGTAACTCATGAGTAATATACTTTCTAACTGCTTTGGGGTTTAAAGCTATAAACATATCCCCCCCATTTTGTAAAACTCCACAGCACTTACCATGGACAAATAAAAATGTTTCCCAAGAGGCCATCTTCATGTGGGCACAAGTGAACCCTTTGCTCTCACACCCTGTGTGTTCACACTCACTGTACTTCAGCATGCATCTGCGTACAAGACTTTTGTGGGCATGCATTGTTATATCCTTGAAATGTTTTTTTTTTTTGTATGTGCAAATGTGTAGTGAACATACATGTATGTGTGTTCATGTGTTTGTGTGTGTGTAGAGGCCAGAAAACAAACCCAGGTGTTGTTCCTCAGAGATGTGGTCCACTTTTTTTTTTTTTTTTTAAAGATAGAGTCTTTGGCCTGGAGCTTACCAATTAGTCTACACTGGCTGGCCACTGAGCCCCAGGGATCCTTCTGTGTTTGCCTCCTTGGCACTGGGATTACAGGAGTATGCCACCACACCTGGCATTTATTTATTTTTGAATATTTGTATTTATTTGCAAGAAAAGAGGGAGAGGGCAAGGGAGAGATCATGGGCATACATCAAGGCATCTGAATTTTAGATTCACATGCCAGTTGGTACATCTGGCTTCATGTGTGTACTAGGGAATCAAACAATGGCTGGCAGACTTTACCCGTAAGTGCATTTAACCCTTGAGCCATCTCCCCAGCCCCATGCCTCACCTTTATGTAAGCACTTGGGATTGAACCTAGGCCCTCATGCTTGCGAGGCTAGCATTTTGCTGACAGTGATCTCCCCAGACCTTGAAATGGAACATCTAAAAATAAAATTGCTTTGAGCAATTCCAAAATGATACAGTTTAACACTTTGAGGAACTGCCAAACTGTTAGTGCTGGCACCATTTTCCGTCCTGCTGCTATGTGAGGGCTGCAATCTCTCCGCAACTGCATCAACACTTGCCATCGAAGGTCTCTTTTTTGTTGTTTATTTTTATTTATTTATTTGAGAGCAACAGACAGAGAGAGAAAGAGACAGAGAATGGGTGCCCCAGGGCCTCCAGCTACTGCAAACAAACTCCAGATGCACGCGCCCCCTTGTGCATCTCGCCAACATGGGTCCTGAGTAATTGAGCCTCGAACTGAGGTCCTTAGGCTTCACAGGCAAGCGCTTAACCACTTAGCCATCTCTCCAGCCCTATCGGAGGTCTCTTGATTACAGTCATCCCAGCATGTGCCGTGATAGATACATTTTAGTTTTGCATCTCACTGACTTAGGGCCGCTTTTTCATACCCCTTTTGGTTATTTGTGTATCTTGTTTGGAGAAGTAGTTGTTCAAATCTTTTGTATCTTTTTCACTGGGTTATCTTCTCATTAGTTACCTCCCTCCCAGGTTTGGTTGTTGGGGAGGTAAAGTCTCCCTCTAGCCCAGGATGACATGTAACTCTCTCTGAAGTCCCAGGCTGGCCTCGAACTCACAGCAATCCTCCTTCCTCTCCCTCCCGAGTGCTGGGATTAAAGGTAAACACCACCACGCCCAACCTTTGTTAAGCCCTCTTTATGCACAGGGGTGAGAGAAGCTGAGAAGGGCTGGCATCTTTGCTGTTGTCCTGTGGCTTCTTGGCTACTACGGTTCTGTGAGCACCACCCTGGCAATGAATCATTCTTGGTGACATAATCTCATCCCACTATCCAGCAAAATCCAGTTTTTAGTTTTAAAACTTTTCTCAGAAATAGCATGATTAAATGAAGACACATGCACTGACCACCCAGTGTCTCTCTTAGGATATCTGGGTTCCCAGGGCACAGGCATTCCTCCAAGCTTGGAGACAATGGCACCAATAGAAGCAACAGGGACTCCTCACACACCTAAGTCTAAGCTTCACAGGGCTCTTTCTCTAAGTATCTCTATATCTATCTAAGGCTCTATCTATCTATCTATGTATCTAATCTAATCCATCAATCAATCAATCTGTCTTTCTATCTAGCAATATACATACATACATATATATATGTATATATATATGCAATAATAAAGTAAAATAGTAAAATAATAGTGTTTCAGAAATAAAATAACTGGAAAAACTCAAAACAAAACAACCAAAAAAAAAAAAAAACATTTTATGACTCCTCATCAATTTTTCTTTTCTTGTAGCTTCTTTCATCACAATTTAGGATTTGCTTTATTTGTTTATTTATTTTGAGGCAAATCTCATGTAGGCCAGACTGACCTTGAACTCTCTGTATAGTTAAGAATGACCTTGAATTTCTGAGCCATCTCCACCTCCAGAGTGCTTGGATTAAGAGGCATGTTCTGCCACTCCCAGTTTATATGGCGTTGGGAATTGAGCCCAAGGCTTCATGCATGCAAGGCTCTTTCAACTCAGACCCATCCCTTGCCCTATAATTTGTTTTCTATCATTCCAGTTACTTATATAACAACTAGTTGGTAATTTATATGCTAAATTCTCCCTACAAGAAGGAGTAACTTATTTGAATTGCTTATTGGGTATAGTAGACAGCTCCACAATGCTAGGATGAACATCCAAACCAGACATGGTTTATGGGAGGAAGGGGTTTATTTCCGGTTTACAGATCCAGGGAAGTTCCATCAATGGTGGAAGAAGCCGGCTCCCTTTCATAACTCCAAGCAGAGACAGAAACCAGCCAGCAAGCACCAAAAAGCAGCAAGCAGGAATCCCACCAGAGCTCACACTGCTCCCCACACCTTGGACTGAATCAGATCCACCCCCAAACACACCTTTGGGCCTGATCACAGGATCTGCCCTTAGTGACATCTCCTCCAGCCAGGGGGCTGGAAACCCAAGTTCCATGCTTACTAAAACATCTGAGTCTATGGGGCCATGCATTTAAACTACCACATTAGGTAATAAGTAACAAAAAGACTGTGGTCCCTGAGAAGAGGGAAAAAGCAATCAAGGGGACTCTATAATTGTTCCAGATTTCATTCTTTAGGTTAACTCCCGATTCTTGGCACAGAAAGGACAATGCGGATGGAATGTCCTCACAGGGTGAGGAGACAGAGGCCGATGCTGCAGCACCTGGGCTCTGCAGAACCGAGTAAACCAGAGGAAGGAGCTACGTGGAGACAGGAGCTCAAGGTATGTCCAATCCCACTCTGAATATGCTCAAGGCTGAACTCAGTAAAGCCTGGCGCAGAACACATGGATCTGGAGGTGAAAAGTTCTCAGGGCTGGGAATTCACAGAGGAGCCAATGGTAACAGTAGAGTTAACTTATCTTAGGATAAAGGCTCCTGCAGGTACATGTTTATAAATTTTGAAAGCAACCTTGGAAAGATCAAGTTGATCAGCAAATAGTTGTTTATACAAACAAACTTCAACACTACTAAAAAGGAAACATTTCAGAGGAGATTTTAATCGATAGAAACCATGTGACTCAAGGCTCTCTGAGCAGCTGACACCATGATAAGATTAAGTGTGCAAGGGTTTTATTAGGACAAACACCCAAGAGTAAGCAAACAAAGGATCAGGACATGAGGGAAGGACGATGACATCACAATGCAAGTCCCACCCTGAGCAAAGGCAGAGGGGTGACCTGTGAGACAGCACCAAGTGCTCTAAACCATGTACATGTGGACCCCAGAAGTGCTGCAAGACATGCACATGTGGACCCCCAGAAGTGCTGCAAGACATGCACATTTGGACCCCCAGAAGCAGATGTAATAGACAGGAGCCAGAGAAAATGCTTGAAGAAATAATAGCTACTGTTTTCCTAAATTTGATGCCAGCTATTACCTTCCCTCTCCCTAATCTAAGAAAGCCAACAAATTCCAATCCAGACATCATAAAGGAAACTACACTAAGCACATCAAAATCTAATCGATGAACAAAAAAGTATAGCATTTAAAGACAACCAGAGAAAAGGTATCTTATATCCAGGCAAGCATAGATAAGAACTAAAACAGTTCATTTTTGTTGAAGACAATACAAACCAGAAACAGAGAAATGGTATCTTTAACATTCTGAAAGAAAAATTCCTTCAAACCAGAACTTGATGTAGAAAATATTTTTAAAAACAGAAAAAGAATAACGTTTAGTTCTAAGACAAACAAACCAACAAAAATGTGAGAGGATCTCGCCAGCCAACTTTTGCTTCAGGAAATGTTAAAGAAAATTTCACTCCAAGAAAGAAATTTCCTGAAGTGAAGAAAAATGACTAACTGGCGATGCTCTCCAGCAGGGTACGCCTGCACCTACACAAGCAGGCCACAGTGGAGAATGGGTCCAGCGCTTGCCACAAGCATGAGGGCCTGGGACTGAGGTTGACTCCCCAGCACCCATGTAAACAGCTGGGAGTGGCCATGAACCTCTATAATCCAGGTCCTGTGGGGAGCAGAAACTGGAGAATGACCGGGGCTTGCAAAGACAAGGAAATAATAGAGGAAGGACACCTGGTGCTCTCCTCTGGTCTCCACGCAACTGTGAGCACATCTACACACACATGTGCATACATTCCACGCGCAGACACAAACCCATACCACACCACACATACTACACATGCAAAAAGACCAAACCTGAGGTTGAGAAGAGGGCTCAGTGGGTAAAACACTGGGAAATTGAACGTAGGTCATCAGGCTTTGCAGGCAACCACCTTAACTCCAGCCCCTAATAACGCTTAAAAAAATATATATATATATATATATACATACATACATACATACATACATACACACACACACACACACACACACACATATATTTGTATGAGAGAGATAGGTTAGTAGACAGAATGGATAGGTGATAGATAAATAGATAGATAGATGATAGATAGATAGATAGATAGATACATAGATACATAGATACATAGATACATAGATACATAGATACATAGACGACAGAGAGAGAGAATGTGTGTGTGTGTGTGGGTATGAGTATAGGCATGCCAGAGCCTCTTGCTGCTGCAAACAAACTCCAGGCACATGTGCCACATTGTACATCTGGCTTTACATGGTACTGGGGAACTGAACCCAGCCTGACAGACTTTGCAAGCAAGTGCCTTTAACCTCTGAGCTATCTTCCCTGCCCCTAATAAAGCTAGTTGTGAGTACCTGATAGACATATGCATGCGGAAGAGTTGAGAGGAGAGAGATCAGCGAGTACAATAGGCAGTCGGCAAGGGACCCACGGAGGAGGTGGAGTCTGAAGAAGGGAAAGGGGCGTGCCAAATAAGGAACCTGACCTGGATGAAGGTCATGGACCCCAGCCTGTGTGTCCCCTTTGCCAGTGATGGTCTTTGACTCATCTCAACTCTCTAAATCATTTCTGCCCCTTTAAATGGCCACAGCCAGGACTGTGACAAGGACTGTAAATGGTAGGTGCTCTGTGTGACAGCTTCTTATTGTTTGCTAGTGACGCTCACTGTGGTGCGTACACTCAGACAGTCAATATCTGCCCTTCTTTCTGCACATGCTCCATGCCTTTCCCAGCCCTTACTATTGTCTTTTACTTACCTAATGAAGAAGTTCATTTCCATAGTGCTAGTTTGTACTACCTTTAGTTTTATGAACATCCTCCCTCTTTCCCCTACCCAGGGCCCCCAACAGACCCTTCCACCCGCTGCTCTCTGTCCCTCCACTTGCCTGTCTATTATCTTCTCTTCTGACCCCTCCCTGCTTCCCTCTCCCTATGATTCACTCCTAACCAATACTACCGAGGCTTACTACAACTTATAAACCAATCAGACTACTTCATGTTAGGATCCACACATGTAAGAGAACATGCAGTATTTGTCTTGGTGAGCCTGGGTAACCTCAGTTAGTATAAGTTTTTCCAGGTCCATCCGTTTTTCCTGCAAATGTCAGTTTTCCTTACCACTGAGTAGAACTCCGCGGGGTGTAGGAACCACTCCTCATTCTGCGCTCTCCAGGTGATGGGCACCCGGGCTGGTTCCCAGCCTTCGCTGTTGTGAAGAGAGCAGCAGCAAACATGGTGAGGAAGCGTCACTACGGTAAAGTGCCCGGTCTCGAGGGTATACGTCAAGAGTGGTACAGCTGTGTCAAATGAAAGATCTATATTTAGATTTACACTTTGATTTCCATAAGGACTGTGCAGGTTTATAATACCATCATCAGTGGATAAGGGTTCCCCTTTCCTCACACTCTGGCCAGC
Organism: Dipus sagitta; assembly: GCA_036346955.1. Lineage (NCBI taxonomy): Eukaryota > Metazoa > Chordata > Mammalia > Rodentia > Dipodidae > Dipus > Dipus sagitta. The sequence continues at coordinate 65,775,133 of CM070786.1, forward strand.
ATTTCTTGTCATTGAATTTTTTTTTTTTTTTTTTGAGGTATGGTCTCACTCTAGCCAAGGCTGACCTGGAATGCACTATGTAGCCTCAGGGTGGCCTAGAACTCATAGCGATCCTCCTATCTCTGCCTCCCGAGTGCTGGAATTAAAGGTGTGCACCACCACGCCTGGCTGTCATTGAATTTTTTGATGACAGCTGTTCTGATAGGAATGTGGTGGAATCTCAAGGTAGTTTTAATTTGCATTGCTCTTATGGCTAAAGATGTTGAACATTTTAAAGGTGTTTACTGGTTATTTGTTTTTATTTCTTTGAAAACACTCTGTTCAGCTTCATGCCCCATTTTTTGAGTGGACTGATTGACTTTTTATTGCTTCATTTTTTATTTCTTTGTAAATTCTAGAAATTAAACCTCTGTCAGATGTATAGTTGGTGGAGATTTTTCTCCCATGCTGTAGTTGTCTGATGACTCTGTTGATGGTTTGCCTGGCCATACAATAGCTTTCTAATTTCATGATGTCCAACGATTGTTTGTCTTACTCCCTGGGCTACCGAGGTCTTCTTCAGAAGGTCTTTCCCTTTGCCTGTATCTTGGAGTGTTCTCCCTATCTTTTTCCTCCTGGTCGTTTTAGAGTTCCAGGTCTTATATTGAGGTCTTTGATCCATTTGGAGTTCATTTTTGTGCGGAGAGAAAAGGGTTGAGATTCAGTTCTCCACATATGGTTATCCAGTTTCTCCAGCACCGCTTGTTGAAAAGGCTCTGTTCTCCAGTGTGCAATTTTGGACCCTTTGTCAGCAATCAGGAGGCTGTAGTTACACGAACCGAACACCTGGATCTTCCATTCTATTCCATTGGTCTATATGTTTGTTTGTGCCAGTACCATACTGTTTTTATTGCTGTGACTTTATAATATTTCTTGAATTTGGGTCTGGCGAAACACAAGTAGAATTCTTTTTGCTGAAGCACATTTGGCTGCTCAAGGCCTTTTGTTCTCCCATATAAATTTTGAGATTCTTTATTCTATACCTGTGAAGGATGGTGCTAGAATTTTGGTGGAAATTACATTGAGTTTGTATGTCGCTTTTGGTAGGATGGCCATTTTAGAAAGCAACTTCTTCAACCAAGTGGAGGGCATGCATTTACCCAAGTCGTGCAGCTAACAGAGCAGAGGGTGGCAAGGTCTGCATGCTCTCTACCGAGGGTGGACTCAAGGCAGGGATTCCTCCTCTTGACACCTTTACTCCACTCAGAAACATTCACACAAATGTTCGTGGCAGCTTTCATCACAGTTGCAAAGACTTGGAAGTAACTGAGATGCCCTTCAATAGGTGAAGGGGTAAACTATAGCAACAGAAATGCCGTCAAGCCATGAGCTGTCCTGGGAGAACTTTAAATGTTTATCAATGCGGGGGAAGAATACCAATGTCAAAAAGCTGTATATTGCGTGACTCAAGTTATGTGGCTTTCTGGTAAAGAACTGTCTACGAAGATGGTAAACACAGCAGTGGATGGCCGGGGAAGTGGAAGGGGTGGGGAAGGGGGGTGAGTAGGTGAACCACAGGGAATTTTTAGAGCAGAAAAACTATTCCATATGGCACTATAATATGGAATATATGTCCTCATACATCTGTCAAAACCCATATCAGGCACAACACAGAGTGAACCCTAAGCTAAACCGTGTGCTTTAGTTAATAATGTGGCAATATAGGCTACTCAGTTATGGCAAATGTGCCACGCTAATGGGAGATGCTTAATAGAAGGCCCTGGCTTGGGGGCTTGAAGGGAGAAGCGGGAACTATATTTTCTGTTCAGCTTGTTGTATGTAAACATGAGTCTGCTAAAAGTGAAAGTGAATTGAAAATAAAAACCTAAAACTCAAAACACTGTGGATCGTTGGGCCACTCTCCCTAACATGCCGTGCTGATAGCACTGGCCTGGGGCCCAGGAATCAGCCTGGAAGGTTCGGATGCGCACCAGTTTGAGCATTTGTTGTGCTTTGAATGCAAAAGGTGCCACACACCCACAGCAGGCTCCTGTGTCTCAACACGTGGTTCCCAGCTGGTGGGGCTGTTTGGGAAGGTTTGGGGTCCCTTAGGAGGTGGAGCCTTGCTGGAGGCAGTGGGCCCACTGCGGGTGGGCCCTGAGGTTACAGCCAAGTTCTTTAACAGATTGTTGTAGAGTATTTTTTCCAGCGAGAGGGAAGGTAACAGGGCATTCTCCCTCTAGGGTACCTGTACAGGGTAAGGAATTCTTATTTCCAGGACGGGTGGAGTGTGCGGGAATGAGCTGGACTTGGAGCGGCCGAGGACAGGGGGCCGGGCTCACAGAGGGGCTCCGTGGGCAGCTGGCTTAATTGAACTGCATGCAGCATTCAGGGGAAAGACGAACGGGGTGAATTTTTCACACCCGCAGGCAGGCTTGGTGGGATTTCTGGGACATGGGCAGTGCTGCATGTATCATGGACTAACCTCACTCAAGCTGACTAATCATGGACTCTGGATGGACCGGCTTTCCTCGTTTGATGAAAGTCCAGTTCTCATGAAGAAAGAGCAAGTGGGGTCACCCTCCTCACCGTCTTGCATTAGAATGCAGTCACCTGCCAAGAGTTCTTTTCCTCGATTTGTCTTTCTAACCAAGGAAGCTGCTTATTTCCTCTAGTGTTTGAAGACTACCTTGCCAAATTTTAAAAAAATGGAGTCATTTCCTGGGTGGTTCTGAAAACTGAAGGGGCTGGAGGGATGGCTTAGCAGTTAAAGCGCTTGCCTGCGAGGCCTAAGGACCCATGTTCAATCTCTCCAGATCCCTTGTAAGCCAGACACACAAAGGTGAGGCAAGCACAAGGTCGCACATGCCCACTAGGTGGCACAAGCGTCTGGAGTTCTATTGCAGTGGCTGAGGGCCTGGTGTGCCAATTCTCTTTCTCTCTCTCTCTCTCTCTCTGCCTCTCTCTCTCTAAAGGAAAAAAAAATTAAAAACTGTATGAAGGAGAAAGTCCACTGCTCTTTCAAAGCTTCTGCAATGTCCCTGAAGGGGTAACTGAGGCAGGAGCAGAAACACTGGCTTTGTTTTCCAGAAGCCTTGGACAGAGAAAGGGTGTACGAGGATTCCCACAGGAGAGGCCACAAAGGCTGTGTGTGAAGAAAGGAAAGCCAGTCATTCCCAGAGGGTCCAAGGAAAGTGCTTAGACAAGAGCCGACGTACCTCAGCCGGAATTTTGAGCACCAGTATATGCCAATGCACCAGTAATTTGGAGGTGCCCCAAGATTCTTGTCTTATGAATTCAAAGAACTGAAACCTACAGACCTAGAGGGTAAGGCTTAGGGGGGTTTCATTAGATTACACATAGAATTTAAGAGAAGGAAGGAATTCAAACCTCATGGTCAAGAGGCATGCTCAGGGTTAAGCCCAAGCTACAGAGAGCTCCTGCCCGTGAGAATGAAGGGAGGGGAAAGCCCACCTGGAGACCCAAATTAGAGCCCTTTGTAAGTTCCAAATGGGGCTGAGCTAACCAAGCACAATGCCAGGTTCAGGTTTCATCCTTCCAGGATGCTTAATTTAGGAAAGGGGAACTCCATCCTAGGGAAGGACTCGGTTTTTATTTTTATTTTTATTTTTATTTTTTAATAGAAAAACAGATCTAGGGGGCTCCTTCAAGCAAAAGATAGGAAGCCAGATATTTCTCTGACCTCAAGCAAAGTGAAGATTGCAAAGGCAGGCTCAAGGACATTCCCTGCTTTTACATTCAGAGGCCTAGTCACCCTAAACTGCTTCAGTACTGGGAGAGAATTGGTTCCAGGATCTCCTGGGTACCGCATCGGCAGAGGGTCTAATATCCTATAACGTGATCTAGTATGTGTTCGGTACCACACACATCCTCTGTGTGTGTTCGGTATCTCCACAGCATCATACCTTACCACACTCACAGGCATGCCAGGTGAAGATGCACCCAGTCACCCAGTCTTTCCCCACAGGGCCATTTACTTGGATAAAAGCACAAAGACACTAGGGAAACACCCAGACTGCTGGAAGACCTCTGGACCCAGAGTTGACATTTGGAGCCACAAAGCAATGCCATGCTTCACCATCACATTCCTGCCCCGATGCAGGTCTGACGCATTTCTGTTTTGAGTATATTTCGTAGTTCTGCATTTCTGATTAACTTACTTAGCAGCTTCAGTGCTTCCTTTACTCCTCCTCCTCCTCCTTCTTCTTCCTCTTCTTTTTCTTCTTCTTCTCCTCCTCCTCCTTCTTTGAATGCTTTCTAATGTCATCCGACGGGGAGAGAAGTCCGCTTGCTCTGCCCACTCCTGTACAAGTCCTCTTCTAAATACTGTGAAGTCACCATCCTCAGTTTTCTCTGGACTCCCCCACTTCAAAGAACACACGCAGACCCCCGCTTCCTGTTTGTGTCAGGGGCTTGGCGCTCACGCCATTTCCCTTTGCTTCACCCCTTCTCTCTTCTCCCCCCAGGACTTTGTCACCTTTTCTCTACTTTTTTACTTTTGTTTTGAAATCACTGTTCAATTGTGTTCGTCTAAGGTTGTGTTGTTGCTTTCGTTATTTTATTTTGGAATGTGTGTGAGATGTGTGGTGTAGTGTATGCCGGTGTGTGGGCACATGCATGGGCCCCCGTGTGAGTGCTTGGAGGCCAGAGTCCTTCCTCCCCTCTTTTAAGCATTTTTAATTGAGAATTTTAATGAGCATATGGTCATTTGATTGGAATTTTGTCCTATTGCCCTGGTTTGTCCCCCTCACCTGCCCATATTCCCCTGAGCACCCGCCTCATTACAAGCAGTCCTCTGTTTTGACGTCTCATTCTTTTTGTCCTCCTTTGTCCTATATGCCAACATGTCGCTGGGCCCAGAATCGTGTAGGTCTCATGGAAGTAACAACAACCATCATGAGGTCTTGAATTCCATTTTACCCTATTTATTTATTTATTTATTAGAGACAGAGAAAGGGAGAGAGAGAGAGAATGGGCACGCCAGGGCCTCAAGCCACTGCAAAAGAACTCCAGACATGTGTGCCACCATTGTGCATCTGGCTTATGTGGGACCTAGAGAATTGAACCTGGGTTCTTAGGCTTCACAAGCATGAGCCTTAACCGCTAAGCCATCTCTCCAGCCCTACATTTTACCCTTTTAAAAAAGTAAAATTCATTCTTAGTTCCGAGGACACATGAACTCAAACAGCAGAGGAGAGACAGTACAGTCCACCGTTTTCTGAGCCAACCTTGACTGTCCATGAGGACTCTGAGGTCCTCACAGAGCCCAGGAGAGCGAGTTGCTGGATCTTGGGTTAAGCTGAAGTTTTCAAACAAAGAAACTAATTCCAAGCACATTTGACTTCAAAGGCGTTTGCCAGGGAGTGTAGCTAAATGGCACGTCAAGTTCTGTGGGCGTGTGTAGAGTTCTGTGCGAGAAGGCCCAGGCATAGTTTTCTTGACTCATTCTAAGTCTCTGAAAGAGCCGTGAGCATGGGGCGGCCCGTCTGACTGCAGCCTGGACCCCAGGCTCTGCTCCGGGAGAATTGATGCTGCCTGCCTTCCTCGCTGCCATCAACAAAGGGCCCCTGGGCTATCACCACTCCACAGGGGTCTTGGGCTTCCGAGAGCTGTAGGGGAAAAGCTGCCCCAATCGATCAGCTGAGCGGTTCAATAACTCATTTTGCTGCTGAGGCAGTGAAATAAATAAATAAGTACCTGGCTGGAAGTTGAAACTGTCCGTGTTCAGTGTTTCTAAGAGGCCAGCTCGATGGCTTTAATAGCTTTAGTCCACACGGAACATAGCCTGACTGTCCCAGCAGTGTGCCCTCCGTTGCCTTGGTAACCAAACTTAAAATCAAATGATGGCTGGAACTGAGAACCAAATGCATGTGTTGAAGGTAGAGATGGGGCCGCCTTCACATAAAACCGCAGACTGCAGCACCCATCACTATCTCAGCTCCCACCAGCGCGGCCAGCCCCCTCCTCTTCAGTCCAGAGCCCCGGAGAAATGCCTGCGCTCCGATTGTGCTGTCAGGATCCATACGAGGAAGCTTCTTTCGTGTGCCTGTCAGGAGACTCAGATGAAAAGAGCCAAGCGATGTGTCTGGACAAAGCTTTCTCGTGTTGTGAGATTGAGCAGGGAGGCTCTGCCTGAAGCAAGGATCTCGGACCCGCTGTTCAAGCCTGGAGCTTGATGGACTGTTCCAGGGCTTTCTGTCTCTCCAGGGAAGAGGATCAGCACTCCAGCAGGTCACCAGCAGTTGTTGGACTATACGTGGCTTCAACTCAGAGGTTCACACTAGTTAGCCCCAGGAGCCCAGCCCGTCCACGGTAAGGCAGATGACCCATCCTTAGGACCTTGCACCACTCCAACCCTAACGGCTTATGATTACCTCGTAGTTTCACTGTGCCGGCTCTTCTACTAAGGCTGTAGTAGACATGAATGAATGAATTTTAATTAATAAATGGCTCTTGAGCTAGAGGAATTGCTTAGCAGTTAAGGTGCTTGCCAGCAAAGCCAAAGGATCCAGGTTGGATTCCCCAGTATCCACATAAAGCCGGATGCCCAAGGTGGTGCACACATCTGGATTTCATTTGCAGTGTCTAGAGGCCCTGGCATGCCCACTCTCCCTACCTGCCTCTTTCTTTCTCTCTCTCTCTCAAATAAATAAATAAATAAATAAAATGACTTTTAATCGTGAGAAATCTTCCAGCTCATGCAGAATCTCTTGTTGTAATCTCCTTCCCACCCCGAGGCCTTACTTTTCAAACTCACAAATGAAAGAAGCAACCTTCTACATTCTGAGCCTCCTGATCCCCAAGGGAACAACGTTCTCCCCAAGTCTTATATATAACTGGCATTTCATACACACCTGCTAATAAATAGCACTGATTAATTAGCATGTAATATAACCTGATGTTATCTTAGACTCAGCTTTGGACTTCCATTTTTTATATTGTAAATTTAATAATTCAAAAACAGCATTAAGTGTACCAGCCAGGCAAGGCGGGCATCAGCAGACCTTCTCTCTACTGAACCAAGTAATATAATTTTTTGGCCATGTGGTGTCTGTCACAACTATCCACTGCTGTTCACTGCAGCATGAAGTTAGCTGTAAACAGCATGTAAGGGACTGGACAAGGCTCCACTCCAATAAAACTTTATTTACAAAAGAACTGGTGGGCCAGATCTGGCACATGGACCACAGTTTACCGACTCATAAGATCGATGGGCGTAGCTGCAGACACCGGCATATCTCAGAGGTGAACACTGGAAGGACATTCTCCTGTGTGCTGCCCGCTCAGCATGGGCAGAGGGAGGGACAGGCTTGACTACAAAGAGTTTCTCTGTCCTACCTAATGACAATGTCATCTCGACATGAGGCTTTCATATCTCTGTGCTGGGAGATGACAGGGCCAATAAGAAAAGTTCTCAGCCCAGAAAAGACACATAACGTGTCTCATGTCATGGTCCAGAGCTCATCACCTGACCACAAACACCTAAATTTAAGACTGTGGAAAACGGCAATCTACAGCCGGAAGGAAGCTGAGTAGTGGGGAATCGGTAACACCTGCCACGTGACAGTCAGCGCTGAGTCCTATTCAGAAGAAGAAAGCTGGTAGAAGCAGGCAGTGGCCCAACCCAGTGGTTGAGACAGATGTTCCCTGCAGAGAGTGCTAGCATAATGCCTCGGGGTACAGGCTTAGGGCAGCGCTTCCTTTGGCCTTGAACTCTGTAACCGTTTTAGGCATGGTAACAAACCTAAGAGCACAGCGCAGGTCAAGGATAGCCGGCAAGACCCCCACCTCCTCCCATACTCAACGGGCGGTTCAAAGTCACGTGTCTGTTGTAGGGGCAAACACTCTGCCCCTTGCATGCCTCTAGCCCGTTTCTACATAGAGGAAGGTGGGTCTCCTGACGATGGGGTGGGAAGGAGCAAACACAGCCTTCCAGTGGGCCGGAGACAATTAAAATGTCAAATAATGACCTGGAAAATGGCAGAAGGCTATGCAGGGCACGGGCGCAGCTCAAGCAGGTTTGTATGCGCCATCAACAACAGGCCCCGGTGGTCCTCAACTGAACCTCCCAGGGCAACTTTGGGAGCAAGCAATGGGACAAATTCATCCCCTAAGGCAGGGGAACTCTGAAGTGAAAGTCCTGCAGAGAAGCTGGCAGCGAACCCCAAGGCTGAGGAGGCAGACGTACACCCCATCCAGCCTGGCTCCAGCCTCCAGCACGGTGGTACGAGGGCCCAGGCTAGGCTGCTGCAGAGCAGGTTCTTGGGGCTGACGTGGTGCAGGGTCGGGAAATGGGCGCCTGCTTAATGAAACAGTCCATTTTGTCAGCTCCCAAGAAGACTTGCCTCCTCCCCTGAGACTTCTAAGAATTAATTAATACTAAATGCTTGTCAGGCCCTTTGCCAATGGTAAGGATTTGTTTAACCTGAAAGGCCAGAGTAAGCACGACAAGCGGACTTTGGCTGTGAACTGCCCCACGTGGTGACAAGCCAAGTGACCTTGCCATGTGTGGGGAAATGGCCCTTCCTGTGAAAGGACCACAGGACACATGCTCGCCTGCCCTCGTGCAGATACTTCATCTACCTGCCATCTGCGTCGTGACACTGTGTGAACTCCTACACGTGTACCTGAGATAAGAACTGTGCTACCTCCTCCAAGAAGTGCCTTCGCTGTCTGCATGTGACAGGCCTTACCAACACAGGGCTAGTGCTGGGGACGTCAGTGCAACAACTGAAACCAGGAGACACACGGAGCAGGAAGCTGGGCCCTGGAGCCTTTCAAGTCCTCAGGGAACAGCTCCCAGGACACTTGCTTCTGAAACCCTCTGCAGGCCCGGGGAGTGCCAGACGCACCTCTGGTTCGGACAGCTCTCCGAGCTCCCTGGAGCTGCCGTCCTCACAGCCACAGTTTATTTCGGGGAAAGGAGGCTAGGACCAGACAAAGACACACAGAGAGCAGACTATGAGGGTTCCAACACGACACTTCTGTTGTCTTTGGGACAATGCACCACTATTCCAGCATCGATGTGTGATTGTGCACACAGTATTGACAACCAGTGAGGCTTTGGTGTCTAGAGTTTGTCCTGAGGCCTCATTCTATATATGCACAATCGGCTGGTTGATTGGCCATCTGAATGAGCTTCGCCTCCAGTGCATCCCAGGGACTCCATCTGCAGTTACCCCATTTGCATAAACCTTCAGCAGAGGGAAAGGGGGTTCACCACGAATGACAGGTGTCCTTGTTCCTATCACCCAGAGAATTCCAAGGGGTTAGCGGGTCACCTCCAGGAGCAAGAAACAAAGGCTACACCTGTCTTTGGGTGTCAAATTCCTTATGATATGGGCTCTGAGAAAAAGAGACTCCTAATGGCTTTGCCTGGGAAGTTTACTGGGGTCACGTGGACCCAGGCAGCAGTGTCCAGGAGGCTTGCTGATACTCCCAGAGGAGAGTCAGTGGCTCCTCAGACCCTGTTTGTTTGTTTTGTTTTTGTTTTTTTCTGGACACATAGCTTCCCAGAACATGACCCCAGACCTAGAATCTCTTTTCCCTTTCTTTTCTGTCTATGAATCTCCTTCATCCATAGCTCAAGGTGTCCCTTAAGCTTCATATTCTCTGTGACGTGGGACATAACAGTTATAAAAATAAGGCTGAAAACAAAGAAGGTTTTCATCCACTGCTAGTGGGGATGCAAAATGCTACTTTAGAAGACCACTTGGCAGGTAAGCATTATAATGTCATATAATCCAGTCATCATGCACCTTGACAGTCATGGCCCAAAGAAGTTGAAAACCTAGATCTACATAAAAATCTGTACTTGGAAGACTGTTAAGGTGAATGCTTGTGAAGCCTAAGGACCCAGGTTTGATTCCCCAGAACCCACCTAAGCCAGATGCACATGGTGGTGCATTGTGTCTGGAATTTGTTTGCAGTGGCTAGTGGCTCTGGCATGCCCATTATCTCTCTCATAAATATCTAAATAAAAATAAAATATTTTTTAAAAATCTGTACATGGATGCTTATGGCAACTATATTCATAATTACCAACTTGGATACAACTAAGATATCCTTCAATCAGTGAATGGACAATGTCACAGCCCAAGAATATGAACATTACTATTATGCAATAGTAAAGAGACAGGAGCTGTTAACTCATTAAAAGACATGAAGGAGGCACAAATGCATAATATTAAGTGAAAGAAGCCAATGTCAAAAGGTTACATATCATCAGATCCCAAGTATATGACAGTGGGAGAGACAAAACTGTGGAGACTTGAGAGATCAGTTGGTGGCACACGGATGTTCTCCTTGCTCCATCTGCCCTATGTAGTCGGCCCTAGGTCATCCTTCAAGGTTATGCCTTGCTAATATGCTTTTCATTTACTGCCCAAGGCCCCAGGTCCCTTGGAAGATTTTGACTCAGTTTGTTGCTTCCACACCAGTGTCAAGTGTACCTGTACTCCTGTTGTGTAGCAGATTCCTCAAATTGAAATATTCTCTCCTGAAGAAAGGAATGAGGCTCTGATTCAGGAAGTCAACTCTGGGAGACCTGGAACTTAAATACCACACAGCCAGTCAACAAGGTTATATTAATTGGAAATGGAAATGTTGCTTCCTGTTTGGAGGGGGCAGAAAGGAAGTTCCAGACACTCAGGAAGTCAACAAATCTGGGAAAGGGGGGGCTGGACAGATGGCTTAGTGGTTAAGGTGCTTGCCTACAAAGCCAAAGGACTCAGGTTCAATTCCCCAGGACCCACATAAACCAGATGCACAAGGTGGCACATGCATCTGGAGTTCGTTTACAGTGGCTGGAGGCCCTGGTGTGTCCATTCTCTCTGTCTATCTGCCTCTCTCTCTCTCAGTCTCTCTCTCTCAATCTCATAAATAAAATAAAATATATTTTTTTTAAATCTGGGAAAGGGTGGCTCGACCTGCCCTAAGTTCTATGAAAGGGAAAACAGCTGCAAGTCATGCAGTGTGCTGGCGACTCCTCCCGGTCTGCAGGCTGCTGTGAGCTCCGGACATGCAGTGTCTGGGAGTCGTCACCTGTGCTGGCGGGGGAGAGGGCTTCTGGTGATGCAACGGCCTTTGATTTGAAGAAGTTATGGTCATCATCCAGGTGGGATGAGACTTTTCCATGCTATGGCTCCTTTGAGCTACCCATTGCTCTTGTAAGCAACCCCTCACCCTGCTTTTTAAGTAACCTCAATAAACCAATGTTCACCAAAACTGGTTTGGGCGCGATTGTACTTAGGTCTGCCATCTGTGCCCGAGCTGGGGTGAATAGATGTGTATTCTCCTCTCCCCAGGGGTAAGTTTCCTGTGACAACCCCGTATTGCATTTCCTGGTAAGCTGTTTAAACAGGGAATCCATGCATGCAGAAATTCCTGGCATTGCTCAAGGATGATACGGGTGTGGGGAAATGGTTGTTGCCATATACTGCTGCTTTGAGAGTGTCTTAATGTGAGCATTTTGGGAAGCAAATTGGCAGTACATACTGGAAAGCCTTAAAATGTATACCCTATGATGTGAATCTGTTCTAAAGCAATACTTTGTATATCAGCCAAAAGGTTCTCTTGGATGGATGGGAGCTGTCACATGGTCTACCATAGAAAAGAAAACTTAGATACGATCAGATTCCCAACAATAGAGGCTGGTTAAATATACCATGGTCCATCCAGATGTGACATCCTATGCTATTCCCTCATAAATATACCTGATCTATCCAGATGTGACATCCTAGGCTATTCCCTCATACATATATCATGATCTATCCAGATGTAGCACCCTATGCTATTTTCTCATTCAACAAATGGTTATCAAGAGTCTGCTATGTACAGGTACTATTCCGGAGATGAGAGAAAGTGGTGGACTAACTGAACAAAATTCTCCCCTTGGAGATCTCCCATGCTGTGGGGGACAGAGGCAACAAATGGCTCTATTTCCAGACAATTCAGTGTATGGTCCACAGGAGACTGATATCGGGCTGTGGAGAAAAGTAAACCAAGGGAGAAAAATGGAGAATGTTGGGAGTAGGAAAGGCTTAGAGATGTGTAGGAAAATACTAAGCAGGGTAGTTAGGTAAGGTCTGGTTGAGAAATGTTATACAGAAATAATTTGGTGCCTTGGACCAGGGCTGAAACAGGGAGAAGCTTCTATCTGCATTCAAAGCAAAGGCCACCATGCCCAAGGTGTGATGAGGGATGAAAGAGAAGGAGAATTAACTATTTTGGATGATAGGCAGGAGAAAATTCAGTGACCTGAGCAAATATTCAGGATATATTTCTAAGGGAGAAAGCATGTTATGAAATAGTGTGGCCAAAATGATTCTGGGTTTTTCTTTCGGAAGGAAATAGCCTAAAAGATATCAGTGTAACAGTGACCAGTGGTTATTTCTGGACTAGGCTCATCAGTGGCTTTTATTTACTTGTTTCCCTTTACTATTACACCCGCATCATAGCATTTTGGTAAATAATGGAGAATTGTCACATAGGATTATGTTTCCTAATAACATTGTAGCTGTCTTCATTTGTGTAACCACACTGTATTGTGTTTGAATTTTGACAAAAGCACTTACTGATGTATTTCTCAGAGCATCTTTTAAAAATATCTTCTTCATTTTATTATTTGAGAGAGAGACATATATATGTGTATGTATATATATATATATATATATACACATATATATGTATATATATGTATATGGAGAGAGAGAGAGAGAATGGGCATGCCACGGCCTCTAGCCACTGCAAACGAAATCCCCTTGTGCCTCTGGCTTACATGGGTACTGGGAAATGGGACCTGGGTCCTTAGACTTTGCAGGCAAGCATCTTAACCACTAAGCCATCTCTCCAGCCCATCAGAGTATCTTTTTACTGTTAGGCAGTGCTTGACTTCATTTCTATTGTTTCCTTCGTGGATATGCTTACTTTGGAGAGAAGGCTCACTTGCTGCCTGTGCTAGTCCTGAATGTGTATAGCCTGCTATAGATTCCAGCAATCCTCCTCCTGCCTCAGCCTCTCAAGTAGCTAGAACTTGTAGGCACATGCCACCATGCCCAGATGCATCGATTTGCAAATAAGAAAAGTAAATTTGATTACCTCCCTATTTTCCTAGTCACACAGGACTTCATAAGTTTTCCTTTCTCCTGGTTTTCTCTGTTTTTTGTTTGTTTGTTTGTTTGTTTGTGTTTGTTTTTTCTGGTGACAATTATATCTCCCTCCAGAAGGATGACAGTACATATTGAACAATCCTCATTTCATTTCCAAAAGACAATCACAGGGAGAAGTAGGATTCTGCCTCAGGAACTCAAGATAAGCAGAGGGGGACAGTTTAAGTAGGTTCACATTTAAAATGCCAGTCCACGCTTACTTATTAAACATAGATGAAGCCGGGCGTGGTGGTGCATGCCTTTAATCCCAGCACTCGGGAGGCAGAGGTAGGAGGATCACCGTGAGTTCAAGGCCACCCTGAGACTCCATAGTGAATTCCAGGTCAGCCTGGGCTAGAGTGAGACCCTATCTCGAAAAACCAAAAAAAAAAAAAAAAAAAAAAATAGACGAGTGTACCCTGAATGACGATGAACTCACTTACAAGCATGACTCCATTGTGATGTTGAAGACCTGTCTTTTATTCATTAGCATATGTGGAAAACAAGGACCCACATTAAGCAGCTCACACCACCAGGGTAATAGGTGGGTGGAGAAAAGCTGGGAGAGCATGCTGGGATAGCTCCAGAAACTGTGACAACTCATCTCAACCTTTGAGGAAAAGAAGGGAGGGATTCGGATTCGGGGCCCCATTGGGGAAATGAGGAGGACATTCCACCTTGTAAACTGTTACAGTTTCTTTGGAAAAGTGTCTTAGGAACTTTTAACCTTCTTATCTAAGGCGAATACTCTGTGTACACGGTGGGTATTCTCCCTGTTCTTGTTGTCCATGCAAACTTTCCTCTCTAGCTCGAACGAAAGCCAGTTAGAGCTAGGGTTACTTAACTAATCTTTCTCTCTCTTTTTAAATGAACAGCTAAAAATGAAGCCTTTAAGTTATGTGCATGATAATATTTATGTGTTTAAGAAATGAATTTCTTTAGCACAAGTCTAACATTGCCAGTCTCATAGTTAATGACTAAATAAATAATGGCTTCCACTTTTGGGTTTGGTAAATATGTCTTTCTCCATTATCATGTATTCTCTTATGGGAGCCATAAATTGCACCATATACTCAGCACAGAGAATTGTTTTAAAGTTCCTTTTATGCAATATTTAGTAGAAACTTCCTACATTGTCCATTAGGGGAGATAATGGGTTTCTTTCCTTTTCTAGAAAGCCTGTCCTCCTACAACAGTCATAAAATGAGCATCTTATACACTCAGGACCTGGGTCTCCCCAAGTTCTCAAATTGTGCACATTTAGAAATAAGCATGAGAACAACTTTCTGCTATTCTGTAACTATATCCCTTCCTGCACAGTGGAAGAGAATCCTGTACTGTGTAACACTGAGCCCTTGGCACCCTTGCAAGTCAGCTTGCATGCATGCATTTGGTAGTCAGTGGGGGTGGGGACCAGTTATCCGCCTGCCAGCTGTGCCTCTGGCTCCAGGGACATTGAGCCCAGATGCTTCTCTTGCAGTGACCACAGAATCATCAACAGGAGGGTCTCAACCCATGGACACCAAGTAGTACCCATTGCTCCCGGGGAAGTGGAGAGTAACACATGCTCCTTGAGGACAAAATGGTTCTGTCACCAATGTTGAGATTTATGATGTGGGAAGGGGAAGGTATCTCTCCTTTCCTTTTCCACACATGTACCACATGGGTATTTTTCAGCCTCTCCCCTCCTCTGGTACCTTTCACCTTTTCTACTAACTAGGCTTCTCTGGAGAAACAGAACCAAGAAGAAATAGATAGATAAGGTAAGGTACGGAGAGGAGAGGAGAGGAGAGGAGAGGAGAGGAGAGGAGAGGAGAGGAGAACTTCTATGGAAGCCACGGAGCCCCATGATCTGTCTGTCAGCCAAGGAATGAAGAAGGCTACTGATGCAATTCATTTAAGTCTCAAGGTCTGAGCATAGGGGAGACAGTAGAGTTAGCCCCAGCCTGAGGCCAGAGGTGGTGGACGGGAGTGGTTCATGTTTCAGGGTCTAATGATCCAAGAACCAGAAGCTCCAAGCCCCATGGAGGAGAGGATGGGTGTCCTAGCTCAAGAGCAGAAAGAAAAGACTCACCATTACTCCACCTTTTCATTCTGTTCAGATCCTCAGTGAGTCAGATGATACTCATCAAAAGACACAAATATATCCTGTTTACTTAATTTACCATTTAAATGCTAACCTCATACAGAAAAATCCCCACAGAGACAACCAGAAACATCATTTTATCAGCTACCTGGTCTTGGCTTAGCTCAGTCAAGTTGACATATGAAATGCACCACATGCCATCTATTTTACTTACCCCTTACCTATTTATCATCATGTCTGTCTCCCCCTATGGCACACATACTCTACCAAGGGCAGGACTTTGACTGTGTTGTGCAATGCATGGCACACACACTCTACCAAGGGCAGGACTTTGACTGTGTTGTGCAATGCATGGCACACACACTCTACCAAGGGCAGGACTTTGACTGTGTTGTACAATGCATGGCACATACGCTCTACCAAGGGCAGGACTTTGACTGTGTTGTTCAATGACGCTCTACCAGCACACTGTCACTCAGTAAACATTTAGTAAAAAGTGACTGGGTTTTCTCCTCGTGCCTATCCACTGACCTCCAACCCAGTAGGTACTCAAGAAATAATGGGTAGGTAATAAATATTTACACATCTTACCTCATTTAATTCTATACATCACATATTGTTTCCACAACTTGTCAGACAAGAAAAAGAAGTCTGAAGGGTGCAGTAGCTCATGCTGAGTCATGTGAGCAGATAATGACAAAGGGAGAAAGCAAAGTTAATTCTGTCTAGTATAACACTCATAATTGTGTTAGCTCAACAAGATTGTTTAATGTGGAATTTGGAAACAGATCCATTGAGAATGCATAGATTTATTGATAGCTACATGTACACTTAATTACAGCCTGTAAACATTAATGATCCAGAAGGGGAGAATAATGTCTAAGATAGTCCAGGTTCTCTGTCATTCTAACCTGTTGTCCTCAGCTTGCTTCTGCAATATCACATTGCATTAAATAATCATTTACTGAGCATCAATCCCATACCAGGCTTGGTACATCAGTGACAAGAAATTGTCCTGTGCTCATGGAGGCTCTAATCTTGCCAGGGAGAGGTAATCAGCAATGCATGTAAGAGCTGAGCATGTTACTTGTTATGCTAGAAACATGTTATGGGGCGGGGGTAAGGAGCTGAGCAAGTGAGAGGAACGAAGGGCAGCAGGAGGAGAGAGCAGAGGAGCAGCAGATGTGCAAGTGTGAGCCCCAAGGGAGGACAGCCGAGGCCCGAAGGACTGCCCCGGGAAAGACCGCACATAGCATGCACTTGATATGCTTCAAGACTGGCAGGGGACTGGTGTGGCTGTCGTGGGGTGATCGAGGGAACAGAAGAAAGAGACAGAGTCACTATGACTATCTGGGTAAGTCCTCCCCAAAGGCCCTGTTTAAAGACTTGGTCACCAGCTTAGGGCTGCTGGAAGGTGGCAGAACTTCTAAGAGGCTGATCTAGTGGGAGGAAGCCAGGTCGCTGTGGGTATGCCCTTGAAGATGATACTGGTACCCCAGCCTCTTCTCTCTTTTGATTCTAAGCGGCTATGCGGCAAGTACCTCCTTTGCCATGTGCTCCTACCATGATGAATGTCACCCACGGGCCCAGAGGAAATGAAACAGAGCCAATCAACCATGGACTCGAACCTCTGAAACAAATAAGTCCTTCTGTAAATGCTTGCCTCAAGTGTTTCATCACAGAGCCAGGCTAACACCGTCAGGAAGGGAGAGGGGCCAATCCTGCAATTCTGAGTTAATCATGGAGGACTTTGGCTTTTCCTGGGGAAGATAGAAAACCACGGGAAGGTTTTAAGCAGAGCAATGACATCATTAACTTTAGTATTAAAGGAGTCGTTCTAGCAGCTGAGTTTAAAATAGAGCACAAAGATGGGATGGTAGCAAGGAGCACAGGTAGGAGACTTAGGGACCCTCAGAAGACAAAGCGGCGGTGGCTTGAACTAGAGTGACAGAAGTGGTGGTGACAAAATGTTGAGCACATTCTATTTCCAACCTACCAATTATTTCTACGCACAGTATTGCTGTCACCACAGTGGCTTTTGTCTCTTTTTGTTCACTTTTATTGAAAGCTACATACATCCCAAGTGTCAGATTGATGAATAGTCAAAAACTGAGCACAGTGATATTTAGCATCAGGTTAAGAATCTTAGATGCCTTACGGGTGCCTCCTCTTAGATACTACTCACTGAGCCCCCAAAGTGGCGAATCTCTGTTGTAGCCACCTTCTTGTTGCTGGGACAAAACACCTGATGAAAAGAAGCTGACGCAAGGAAAGGTTCTAATTTGATTTACAGTCTCTGGGGAAGCTTCATGATGGCAGGGGAAAGCATGGCATGGCGGAGGCTGGACACCACCCCTTGTCACAGCAGGGCGGAGATAGCAGCAAGAGAGTGAGCCAACTAGCACTGGCAAGCTAGGGGCCAACAAACCTCAAGGTCTTCTCCCAGCAACGCACTTCCTCTAGAAAGGCTCCGCTTCCCAAGTTGCCATCAGCTGGTGAACAAGTATTCAAAACACATGAGTTTATGGGGGAGGGTATTGAATTCAAACCACCACACTCTCTAACACTGTACATTAGTTTTAGAGGTAGGATCTCACTGTAGCTCAGGCTGACCTGGAATTCACTAGGTAGTCTCAGGGTGGCCTCAAACTCACAGCAATCCTCCTATCTCTGCCTCCCATGTGCCACCACACCCGACTTATACATGCTTTTTTTTTGCACATCGTTTTCCTTTGTACAATGACGCCATAGTATATAACAATGGTTTGTTTACATTATCCTATTTTGGTCATTTAATCTATCATCTATTATCAATCACTTTACTTCAAAATCTGTATCTGACAAATTCCATTAGCTGTGGGTCATTTTCTGGTGTCTCTGTTTTCTCTTTGAGTTAAATGCCAGCATTGTGAAGGCTCTGGGTGAGGTAACATTCCCTTGAAAGGATTTATCTCTCTTGCTGGCATATAGAGTTGGAACCAAGCACCCAAATGCAATCTGCAACCAAGTTGACTGGGGTACAGTTTCAGCCCCAGACTAGGTGTCTTCGTGATTCACATATCTCTGGTGTCCCACTCAAGGCCCAGGATACTTTCAGGGCCCTTTCTGATGAAACCCTCAAACCCACTCTTCTCTTCCCTATGCAACTATGAAGCTTTTTTTAAAAGAAAAATTTAGCATTATGTCTTAACTGCTTAAAGTGATGGGTTTCACAATGCTTGCATCCAAGTATATCTTGTTCTTGCTCTTTGACTGTACATAGGCCCGCATTCCCTTCGTCATCTTCCATCTTCTGCTGGTCATCTGTCTTTTCTGAAATAGTCTCCCTTGTATTTTCATGCTATATGTATGTGTGTATATACACATACATACATACATACATACATACATACATACATACATACAAAATGTTCCACGTGTGAGAGGAAATATGCAATATTTGTCTGCCTGGCTTTTTTCTCTTTTGTTCATTTTTATTTATTTATTTGAGAGCGACAGATAGAGAGAGAAAGAGGCAGAGAGAGAGAGAGAGAGAGAATGGGCACCAGGGCCTCCAGCCACTGCAAACGAACTCCAGATGTGTGCGCCCCCTTGTGCATCTGGCTAACGTGGGTCCTGGGGAATTGGGTCTCGAACCGGTGTCCTTAGGCTTCACAGGCAAGTGCTTAACCACTAACCCATCTCTCCAGCCCGCTTTTTTCTCTTAATACGATGATGTCTACTTCCACCCATTGTCCTGTAAATGTGGAGGAATAAAAGTCTATCGTAGGGCAGGGAGATGACTCAACAGCTAAAACACTTACCACGAAAGCATGAGTGATGGGCTGAGATTCCCAGATCGAGCGTAGGTGCCGGATGCTGCAGTGCTGACGTCTGTCACCCCGGTGCACTGCACAGAGAAGAGGGGCAGAGACAGGAGACTCTCAGGAAACACAGCAGTGAATGACAAGAGACGCTGCCTCCAACAAGGCGGAAGGTGAAGACCAACACCTAAAGTTGTTCTCTCTCTTCTACATGTGCACACGTGCACACAGACTTACACACAAGCGCATACACACATAATACACAGGAGCAGCAACGGGCCCATGTGAGCGCAGAGTAGGTTTCTCTTTATTCATTCATCTGTTGATGGCTACCTAGCTGGTTCCATCACTTAAGTGAGCCATTGTGAATAATGCCTCAATAAACATGGGTGTGAAGACCTCTCTGGTATACTGACTCAGTTTCTTCTGGGTATATACTCAGGAGATATGGCTGGATCATATGATAGTTATATTTTGAGGGTTTTTTCCCGACTTTTTATTAACAACTTCCATGATTATAAAAAATATCCCATGGTAATACCCTTCCTCCCCCCCACTTTCCCCTTTGAAACTCCATTCTCCATCATATCCCCTCCCCCTCTCAATCAGTATCTCTTTTACTTTGATGTCATGATCTTTTCCTCCTCTTATGATGGTCTTGTGTAGGTAGTGTCAGGCACTGTGAGGTCATGGATATCCAGGCCATTTTGTGTCTGGAGGGAGCATGTTGTATGGAGTCCTACCCTTCCTTTGGCTCTTACTTTCTTTCTGCCACCTCTTCCACATTAGACCCAGAGCCTTGGAAGGTGTGATAGAGATATTGCAGTATTGAGCACTGAAGTCACTTCTTTCCAGCACCATGATACCTTCTGAGTTGTCCCAAGGTCACTGCCATCTGAAAAGAGAAGATTCTCTATCAAAAGTGAGAGTAGCATTAACATAAGGGTATGAACATTAAGAGAAGTGCTTACTGGGCAGTTTTGAGGGTTTTTTTGAAGAAACATTATGTATTTGATGGTAAAGCTGAGCACACTCCAGCACCAGGAACAGCCTGGAGTCTAAGCAGCAAGCACGGCTGGGTGACCCTGTGGAGCCTTGGATGAAGACTGTGGATCGCTTCACAAATGTGCGTGTCAGCCTTGCACAGGGGCCATGCTAATCTTCTCCGTATCATTCTAATTTTAGTATATGTGCTGCCAAAGCAAGCACTATTTTCAGTTTATTTAGTATTTTATTTATTTATTTATGAGAGAGAGAGAGAATGAGAATGGACATGCCAGGGCCTCTAGCCACCACAAAGGATGTGCCACCTTGTGCACCTGACTTTATGTGGGTACTCTGGAATTGAACCAGGGTCCTTAGGCTCTGTTGGCAAGTGCCTTACCCACTGATCCATCTCTCCAGCCTGGCCTATATTGTGAGTTGTTAATGAAGCTCTGTACTAATTCCCACAGTGGCTGCAGCACTGTATAGGTTCCTTTTCCCTACACCTTTGCCA
This sequence comes from Dipus sagitta, assembly GCA_036346955.1. Taxonomy (NCBI): domain Eukaryota; kingdom Metazoa; phylum Chordata; class Mammalia; order Rodentia; family Dipodidae; genus Dipus; species Dipus sagitta. The sequence goes on from CM070786.1 coordinate 65,795,668, forward strand.
ACATTTGTCGCTGTTGTTCCGCGACACTCATTTTCACTGTGTGACATGGAATTTGAAGTCTGTTTAGCTTCTCAGCCTCATAGCTACCACTTTCTCCTTGTCTCCCAACATTTCTGCTTCAAATAAACCAGTCAGTACCCCCAGAGAAAAGCCAACCATTATACCGGACTCATTTCTCTGTGTTTCCTTCCACTCCGGGATTTTGACTACCTGTGTTGAATTGCCTTTTGTGGCCTTGACACCCACTCTTCCATGAACCTCTGGGAAGCTGAGCCGCTCAGTCACTCTTCCTTGCAGTTGGGCTCTCTGCTTAGCGTTTCAGCTCTGCATGTGGCACTGGTCCACACGCACCACACAACTCATGAGGAGGCGCACAGAAGAATGTCGGGCTCAGCATGCCCTCCTCCCTGAGGCTGGCCCTTCAAGTCCATCTTGGGACTTGCCAAAACCCCCAAAGGCTTTCTGCTTTTTGGTACCTTATTCACCCAGTTCAACTGTCCTGGTAATTTTCAGTGGATAGGGGAGGTTGTCTGCTTCTCTAGCATAAGTTACACAATGATCGCTGGGCGTAGACGTCACATCTCTGGTTTTAATCTTAAATAATAGCTATATATGTACATTTGAGCATTTCATTATATTGCCCAGGGCTCATTTACACACCATATTTTCAGTCAGGTAACCTTGAAGTCACTTTGTCTCCACTGTTCTTCATGGCTTTGGCTATCTTTCCAACCCTAACCAGTGTCCTCAGAATCGATTATCCCCTAATCTTCATCACATCTCCTCATTCCTCTTGGCTCTAAATGAAAGTTCATGATCAATTCCTACATATTTATAGCACAGCACTTCCATCCTGAACTACTCCTGCTGCTAGTGCAAATCAATTCTTCACCGAAAGAGAATTGGATGCTGTATTAATCAGCTTTCTGACACTGTGACAAATGTCTGGGGTGATCAACAAGTGACGAGAAATGGGTTATTTAGGCCCACATAAACAGAGCACAAATAGGTGGCCCCATTGCTTTGGGCCTGGGATGGATCATTATCGAAAGGGCACACATCAGATCAAGCTCACTCACTTCAAGGTAAGAAAATTAAAGAACGAAGAAGAATCTGGGAATGGTGTTAGTTTCTGGTAATATCAGCACTTGGGAGGTGAAGACAGGAGAATCAGGAGTTCATGTTCATCCTGAGCCACTTGAGGAGTCTATGGCCTGGCATACATGAGCCCTCGTCTCAAAAAAATATATAAAATGGCTAGAAAGATAGGTTAGTGGTTAAGGCGCTTGTCTGAGAAGCTTAATGACCCAGGTTTGATTCCCCAGGACCCACGTAAGCCAGATGCACAAGGGGGTACATGTATCTGGAATTTGCACTGGCTGGAGGTCCTGGCATTCCCATTCTCATTCTGTCTCCCTCGCTCCCTCCCTATTTATCTTTCTCTCTCAAAAAAATAAAAAAGAAAGAAAGAAAAAATATATAAAGAATGTGTTACTCAGACTCTACACATGAAAGACATGAGTTCAAGAGCCCACCAAACACTATTCCCACACCAGTGCCTCCAGGCTCTCTGCCACCTTACTGTTCCAACACCACATACAAGGTCAGGGACCATGAGACCCCTGCCCCTGGAGCAAACTCTTACACTGCACTGCCTGACCCGGGCTCCTTACCTTAGAAGATGTGTGACCCCACCTCTGGTGCACCCACGCCCCCACAGGATCATACATGCCCTTTCCTGTGAGGTCAGGGCCACACATGCCTCCAGCCACCAGCTGAGTCAGCATCACCTCAGCCACACCACTCATGAACCAGTACTGAGTGTCTCCATGACTGAACTTCAAGCAGCACCAAACCAGGCCACGGTCACTAAGATTAGGCAACTCTAAGCACCAACCCAAATACTCAGCAGAGGTATGCCAGGAAAATGTATCCAATGAAAAGATCCTCAAGTGCACAAGAGCCAGCGCAAAAGCAATGTGAAAAGCCAAGGCAACATACATGTCTCCTCCAAGATTCCAATCCCTGTGTAATGACTCTCAGTGAAAGAAACAGACAGTTAATTCAAAAGAAAGATCATAAATGTGAGCAGTGAGGCCTGGTCGGCTCCCCGCGCCCTCCCTCCCCCCACCATGCAAGGCCCCTGCTGGGAACACTAGCCAGGGCCTTCCTGGAGGGTCTCTGTCCACGGTCGCATCCGGGCGGACCCCTGTGAGAGCTGCGCGCTCATGCACAGCTTCGGATCTTCCTACAAGGGCTGCTCCGCGTTGTGGTCTTCAGCACATTGATGCTCAATCTCTTCAGAGAACCAGAGCATGAAAGACGACCATGGAGGATATGGTTTTCAGACACTTCCAAACAAGCCACAGGGATGCTGTTCATCACTTCGCAAATGTCTACCTAGCAGATCTCACTGAGGAGGACCCTTGTTCACTGCACCACATCAGCTTTCTTCTGGACGCTGCTGTGGGCATGCTGCTCATCTATGCGGGGGTGCGAGCAGGCAGCGTCGGGGTGGTGTGGCAGCAGAGGGAATCCTTGTGTTTTGGCGAACATGGAGACCCTGTGCAGTGTGGGGCCTGGGTTGGGCAGTGTGCCCTCTACATCACGATCATGACCTTTGAAAAATCCATCCTCTTCATTGTCCTCCTTATACTCCAGTGGGAAAGGGTGGCCCTACTGAATCCCATTGAAAACCCTGACCTGAGACTGGCCATCGTCACGCTGATCGGCCCCTTCTTTGTCAATGCTTTCATGTTTTGGGTAGCGAACAATTTCTTCATGAGAAAGGGGAAAACGAAAGCTAAACTAGAAGACAGGGTAGCCAACCAGGACTCAGGGAATGAAGCACGGTCCACTACCCGAGGGCAGCATCCCATGAGGAGCCTGAGATCCTGATCTCAGCTGGCGGTGAGATGGAGTCCCATGCTGAGGAAGACCTCCGCAGACTGACCTGCGAAGAAGCACGGCTTTGGGCTGCCTGTGTGTCACATTCCCCCGCTAGGGGTGACAGGGCTGGGTCCAGCCCTGCAGCGTCACCCTCCCTCCTCTCACTGTCCCTGCTTCTGTACCCCCACTCCTCCTGCTGTCTCCACCTGCTCTCCGCCCGCCCCAGACTCCTGCGACTTAAAAAGAGGGAAGAGGAACTGGGGGCTGTGGACGGCTAGAGGTCTCCTGCCCAGCTGCACTACAAACACTGCCCAAATACGCAAGTGAAGAGCTGTGTTTGTGGTTGTCCCTTTGGGGTGTTGTGAGCCCCCAGTTCTGTGTCTGGCTGGGTGGCATGGTGAAACACAAGGACACACATCTACTGTGGTGTTTTTGTGCCGAGGCTGCAGGCATTGTGGACTCGTGACATGCTTGGGGTTAACAGTCACTCGTTGACCAAGTTGGAATCAGAATGCTTTCTTACTAGAAATGTTTTCTTAAACTTAATTTCTAAAGCCGGTTTTATGAGCTGTGACAGTGTTACTGTTTTTTTGAGTATGTGTTTATTTCCTACAACTTTGTAGGAAATGGGACTAATGGGCAAAACAGATTTTTAAGTCTTCCATATACTGTTTGACTTTTATATTTTTAAGTTATATTTTCATACTGTTGTATTTAAAAACTCTTTAATCTCCAAAGTAATGGGTTTGTTTGCCTTTCATGGGGTATGAGCTGGTGGGAGATAAACGTTGCTTGTGGTTTTAAACTGGCACCACTGTTAGATAATGTCTGATGCGGATTCTGGTGGGAAGGGTGGACAGCCTTTGTCCGCAGGCAGAAACCCAGTGGCATGTAAGGGTCAGGCCTGAGCACGAGCTGTAGTATGTATGGAACAGAAAGGGTTGTACCAGAGCACCTGAGCTGCCAGGTTAGAAATCTTAGTTAAACTTGCCTGAGAAAGGAGCCCAAGACTTAGAGGACTCGTGACCACCAGGCCCACCTGTTTGTTTCCTTTCTCCCTCGGAGCCTCCAAATCTCAAGTGTTTGAACAGTCCCGGCTTCTGCTTCCATTGCAGCAGCTCACAGAGTTAGCCTCCACCCTGATCCCATTACCTACTGTCACCTGCTTGCTTGCACAGAAGCCTGATGAGTAGGAGGGCCTGTTGTCACACCATCCAAAGCTACAAAGTGGCCAGGACAGGGCAGGTTCAGGTGAGAGAGCTCTCTGTCACAGTCTGTAGATGACATGGGGTCGTTTAAGGCTGTGTCCGCTCTACAGCATGGCCACAGACCCCTGAGGCTCTGAGGGTTTGTTGCCTAGTGGTCGTGCACCGCGCCTGCTGTGAGAGCAGCAAAGTGGAGTATCTCAGGGCTTTTCAGACTAGCAGTCAGCCATGACGTTTAGAAACAGAAGAGAGGGCTGGGGAGATGGCCCAGCAGTTAAAGTACTTGCCAGCAAAGCCTAAGGACCCAGGTTTGATTCCCTGGTACCCACATAAAGCCACATGCACAAGGTGGCACATACATGTGGAGTTCGTTTGCACACCTATTCTCATTCATTCATTTTCTTTTTTCTCTCTCTCTCTATCTCTCAAATAAGTAACTAGAATATTTAGCAACAGAAGACCACCCCACTACTGTGCAGGCTAGAAGTGAGGTGGTTCAGGTTTCAGATGAGACAAGTGCAGATCCACTCAGAACCTTCTTTAAAACCCACATGAAATGTGTTTTGAGCTGGGCGTGGTGGTGCACACCTTTAATCCTAGCACTCGGGAGACAGAGGTAGGAGGATTGAGGATCGCCATGAGTTCAAAGCCACCTTGAGACTACGTAGTGAATTCCAGGTCAGCCTGGACTAGAGTGAGACCTTACCTCGAAAAACCAAAACAAACAAAAAAAATATGTTTTTCTTAAGCTAAAGGGGCCTAAAAATGTTTGTCACGTGTTCCAGTGTTTAGACTAGGCACCCAAGACTCCTCTGCCGTTCACAGTCCTGCCTGTCCTGAACACAGGAACCCTCTCAGCCCGTCTTCTTCGGGGACTTCGCTGGTGTGCGCTTCCTGGCCGGAGGACACGGCCAGTGAGGTGAAGCTGGTCTCAGCCCTGCATTGCTCCCTCTTGTTTCGTGTCTTCCCCTCCCCACGTACAGTCATGGTCTTTCTCCACCCCTTGTACAGGGGTTCCACGAGTGAGTGGGAAGAGTAGGACTGGTCAGTCCCCGGTGTTATTGTCGATGCTGTCCTCACTCTGCTCCTGTCCCACGGCGGTTTGGACAACCTGGGCTGTAACTGTCTCTGCCACCCTGTCACTCTCCGGGAGCTTAGAGCCGGAGCCTCACTTCAGTGCTTCCAAAGCAGGCACAAGAGTAGGAAGGCCCCGTTGTGAAGACCGGAGACTTGGGCTGAACAAGTCTCTCCAGGTTCTTCAGCTCCTACTGAGTAGTTGGCTTGGAGGATACAGGTGGCAAGTGAATGCGGGCTTCCCTGCATCTTGAGAATGTAACTGTCCTGCAGTTGAGTAACTGATTTAACAGGGAAGAGGGTCGAACAGGTGTCTGTCTGTCTGATCTTAGGGACCCACCTGTATTCAAGCTTGGACATGTTCGTCTTACGCTCCTCCTCTGTGATGTGTGTGCACGTGCACATGCAGTGTAGGCACATGCACTCATCTGAGCCTGCACTGCCCAGTGAGCCTGTTCTCTCCTACGCAGTGTCCCAGGAGAATGGATGCAGAGGGCCATGGTCAGGACTTCTTCTTGAGCTGTCCCCTCTCTCTGGAATGAGTTTCCCCACTTGCTCCAAGGTGCCTTATGAGGTGCAGCCCTTTATCGGTCAGTGACAGGAAAAGCAATGAGATACTGACTGAGTATGGTATGTTGTCAATTGGATTTGTCCAAATCAGGACTTTAGTCAAGCCTCTCATTGTAGAAGCTTGCAAGCCAACGTGATGAGCAAATTTGTTGTACCTAAATGAAATAAACTGTGGAGGGAGAACTATCACCTGACTTGAAGAAATGGTGATTGTTTGTATTTCCTTTGGCTTTTGTTGGGACACTAATAAAGGCAAGAAATGATGGTGAGACTCTGGGTGGAAGTGGTGTCATAGTCTGTACTAAAATACGTGAGGAGAAGGTGTGTGGCCCCTTAGCACTGGTGACTTCCTGTCTCATACAAACTTATAAACTCCTAGGCGGTAGGGAGTCATGGGTTAAGGAGACTTCTCCGGCCTCCTCCTTCAGTGAAAACAAAGAAAGGCTCAAATGGCAAGGTGTAGCTACCACTGTCTCAGTAGTGTATGCCCGAAAGATGTCCCAGGCACTGAACGAAGGAAGCATAGCTGAAGTGACCCTCCAATTGGCCTTGTTGGCAGCAGACCAAGATAGGTGCCCTGAAGGCATCCTCCTGCCAGATGACCACTACCCTGTAGGGTGTGGGGTGGCTCCAAATAAGAGGCAGATCTCCATTTCACCTTGTAAGATTTGGCAGGCCTGAAGGGCTTTGTTATGGTTGAGGAACTCATCGCCTGACTTTGAGCACCTTGAGCTCTGATGGGTGGGTAGTTGGGTTGGTTGCTTGGTTTGTACCGTTGCTTAATTTGATTTTTCCTTTCATGAAGTTGATTAAAAGAGACCTACATGAAGCTTCTACTCCCAGTTCAGCTGCCATTCAAGTGGGGTGTTTCATCAGTGATGTTAAGTCACAGAAACACATTTTTGAAATGAAAGGGAAGATGATGATCTATATTGTAAAATGGTTTACAATAAAGTTTCACATCTTATTGCAGTTTTCTAAGAAAAGAAAAAAAAGATCATAAATGTTTTCAAAAAATTCATGGGAGATGAATAATTTCCTGGATGGATTAAAAAAGTTCACAAATAATCATCTGAATGAATCTCAAGGGAACAAAAAGGCTGAATGGAAAGAGGAAGTCAATCTAAGATAGAAAAGTAGAATTCAATAAAGAGATAGAATACAGGGGGTGGGGGCGGAAGGATGCTGGAAAGGAAAAAGCCAATGAGTCAAGTAAAAAACTCAGTGAAAAGTCTCACCAGTAGAATGGGCCATGTACAGGACAGAGTATAAAGGCTTGCTTGAAGACAAGGTAGAGGATTTGTATCAAAGTCAATGATAAATTAAAAACAACATGTTCACAGATTATGTGAGATGCTTGGGAAACTATGAAAGGACAAAATCTATGAATTATGGACATAGAAGAACTCCATACCAAGACATGGAGAATGTTTTTAAATAAAATTATAGGAGAAAATGTTGCAAATGTATGTAATGAAAAGCTCATCCCTATAAAAGAGTCATAAAGAACACAAATGGACAGGACCACAAAAAACATTCCCTATATCATAATGTAACCACTAAGCATATTTTTTAAAAAAAAGTATACTGAGAACTGAAAGAGAAAAGGACTGAGTCACATGTAAAGGCAAGCCTATCAAAATAACAGACAGTTGAGTTTTCAGTGGAAACTTTAAGGGCCAGAAGGGTGTGGAATGATGTATTTCAAATATTGAAAGACCACAACTACAAACCCATAATACTATTTTTTTTTTCATTTTTATTTATTTATTTTACAGTCAGTTTGGTACCATTATTAGGCTCATCCATGACCTACCCCCTCCCCTTGGCCCCTCCTTGTTGAGGTATACGGGTCATGCATTGTGGAGTTAGCCCACAGTTATGGGTAAGCTAAATGTCTCTGCATATCATGACTCAACATGTGGCTCTGACATTCTTTCCGCCCCCTCTTCCGCAAAATTTCCTTGAGCCATGTTGGGTCTGCTTCAGTGATGAGATGTTGGGGGCCTCTGAAGCTCTGGCTTTCTGATTTGGTAGGAGTTGATTTTTCTCTGTGCTGATCTCCTTCCAAAATATAAAAATAAAAAATAATACTACACCTAGCAAAACTATCTGTTATAATGGAAGGGGAAAGGAAAACTTCCTATAATAAAGGAAGGCTAATATTATTTATGACCAGTAAGCCAGCCCTACAGATGACACGGAAGAAATAATTTGGACTGAAGAGAAGTATAAACATATTCAAGGGCTACAAAAAATAATCATACAATAAGAAAAGAAAACTATAGGCCTATATCCCTGATGAACTTTGTTGCAAAGATACTGACCAAAATCCTCACAAACTGAATTCAACAACACATCAAAAGCATTATCCACCTGGATCAAGTAGGACTCGTCCCAAGGATGCAGGGATGGTTAAACATATGGAATTTGGTCAATATAAAATACTACATAATTAACCTTAATCACAAGAACCACATGATCATTTCAATAGCTGCAGAGAAGGCCTTTGACAAAATACGACACCACTTCATGATCAAAATGCTGGAGAGAACGGGCATGGATGATTTATATCTCAACACAATAGAAGCTACATATAAAGCACCTAAAGCCCAAATAATATTTAATGAGGAAAAACTCAATGAATTCCCACTGAGGTCAGGAACAAGACGGGTGCCCACTCTCACCACTGCTCTTCAGCATAGCACAAGAAGTCCTAGCCCAAGCAATATGACAGGAAAGAGAAGCAGAAGGGACACAAATTGGAAATAAAGAAGTCAAGTTAGCTCTATTTGCATCTGACATGATCCTACACATAAGTGACCTAATGACTGCATCTCAAAACTTAAGCAAAGTGACAGGATACAAAATCAACACACAAAAATAAGTAGCCTTGGACTGGAGAGATGGCTTAGCAATTAAGGCGCTTGCCTACAAAGCCAAAGGACCCAGGTTCAATTCCCCAGGACCCACATAAGCCACATAAGCCACATAACCCACATAAGCCAGATACACAAGGAGTGCGCACATCTGGAGTTCATTTGCAGTGGCTGGAAGCCCTGGTGTACCCATTCTCTCTCTCTCTCTTTCTCTCCCATCCACCTGCCTATTTTATCGCTCTCTCTCTCAACTAAATAAATAAAATATTAAAAAATTAGTAGCCTTTCTATATGCAAAAGACAAATATACAGAGAAAGAAATTAGCAAGGCTGTCCCATTTTCAATAGCCACAAAACAAACAATATCTTGGAATAACACTAACTAAGGATGTGAAAGACCTATATAATGAAAACATAAAAATACTCAAGAAAGAAACTGAGGAGGACCTGAGCAGATGGAAAGACTTCCCATGCTCCTGGATTGGTAGGATTAATATTGTGAAAATGGCAATTCTACCCGAAGCAAAATACATATTTAATGCAATACCAATAAAAATTCCAGGATCATTCTTCACAAAGATAGAAAAAATGATGTCAAAATTCATATGGAATGGCAGCAGGCCTCAGATATCCAAACATTCCCTTAGCAAAAGAAACACCTCTGGAGTTATCACCATACCCAAGCTAAAGCTATCTTACAAAGCCACAGTAACAAAAACAACACGGTACTAGCATGAAAACAGAAATATAGACCAATGAGACCAAACTGAAGACCCAGACCTTTGGTCAAGTAGCTACAACATACGGTATCTTCAGCAATAGGGTCTTACATTTTACCTCAGACAGGTAATTGAGTGCTTTGGCATTAGCCTGTCTTGTTTGGGGGACCTCATAGATCTCTCCGATTAACAGCTCAGTGTGGTTAGCACCCATTTCTGGTACTGCGAGTTACAGGTCAGAGTCAAAATGTTTTAAGGTTAGGCTTCACCCACCCCCACTCCCCGCAAGGCTCTTCTTTTAGGGTGCTCCCCTACACTCCTGTTGAGGGTCAAATCTTTCATTTCACCATCAAAGACAGGGACTACCTCATAAGGAAAGGATGAAAAAACGCATGCCAAGCAAATTGAAACAAGAAAAGCACGGGTGTCACTATTCTACTATTTGACAAAGTAGGCTTGAAACCAAAACTAGTCAGAAGAGATAAAGAAAGCCACTTCACAATGATTAAGGAAACTGATTATGAATCCATCAAAATTACATTACAATTCTAAATATATGTTCACTGAACACAAGGGAACCCATGTTCATAAAATATGTTTCATAAAACATATAATTATGCTAGACATGATGGTGCATGCCTTTGATCCCAGGACTTGGGAGGCAGAGGCAGGAGGATCACTATGAGTTTGAGACTACATAATAAATTCTGGCTCAGCCTGGTCTAGAGTGAGACCCTACCTTGAAAAATATGTGTGTGTGTGTGTGTTGTGTGGTGGAGCTGCAGAGATGGCTCAGCAGTTAAGGAGCTTGCCTGCAAAGCCAATGGACCCAGGTTCAATTTCCCAGTACCCACATAAAGCCAGATGCAAAAAGTGGTTCGTGTGTCTAGAGTTTGTTTGCAATGGATAGAGGCTCTGGCATGCCCATTCTCTCTTTCTAATAAATAAATGAAATAGATTGGCTTTAAAAACATATAATAGTTGGCATGGAGTCACAGATTAACTCCAACACAATTATAGCAGATGACTTCAATACCTACTCTAAGAAATAGGTCATACAGACCAAATGGACCTAATAGAACATGCAACCCAAACAGTATAGAACACACATTCTTCTCAGCAGCCCATAAGCTTTGCTCTAATATAGATCACAGAGCTAGAGAGATACCTCAGCAGTTAAATGTGCTTGCTTGCAAAGCCTGAAGGCCTGGGTTCGATTCCCCTGTACCACCTAAAGGCAGAAACACAAAGTGACACATGTGACTGGAGTTTAATTTGCAGTGGCAAGAGGCCCTGGCACACCCAATCTCTCTCTGTCTCTTTCTCTGCTTATGAAGAAATAAAAATATTTATTTTTTATTTTTTTATTTTTTGGTTTTTTGAGGTAGGGTCTCACACTAGTCCAGGCTGGCCTGGAATTCACTCTGTCGTCTCAGGGTGGCCTTGAACTCACGGTGATCGTCCTACCTCTGCCTCCCGAGTGCTGGGATTAAAGGCGTGCGCCACCACACCAGGCAAAATAAAAATATTTAAAAATAAAAAAGATCACATATTAGGACACAAAACAAGTCTCAACAAATACACAAAAATTGAAATAACTTGTTATATTCTATCTGATCACAAAGGAAGGAAGTTGGAAATCAACAAGAGAAGCTATAAAAATATATATAGTCATGGAGATTAAATAACACTGTTGAATATTTAATGTGTCATTGAGAAAACAAGAAGTTCCTAGAACTGTGAGTGTGTGTATGTGTTGGCACACCAGGATCTTTTGCCACTGCAAATAAATGGTGGATGCCTGCACAGTATTTTGCATTTGGCTTATGTGGGTGCTGGAGAATCGAACCTAGGTTGGCAGGCTTTGCTAGCAAGTGTGTTTAACCACTGAGCAATCTTCTCAATGTATATGAGTATTGTTTTTCATTTCTATTTCATTGATTTATGCTCTAACCTTAATTATTTCTCTTTATTTAGTGATTTTGGTTTGGTTTGTTCTTGTGTTTTTCAAGGCCTTTAGATGTGTCATTAAGTTATGCACTTGAGATGTCTCTGTGTTTGTAATATAGGTACTTAGCACTGTACACTTCTCTCTTACGACTTCATTGGATCCCATAGATTTTGTTTTTTATTTCATTCTAAATTTCTTCAGTGGCCCATTTGTTATTCAGTACTGTGAAGTGTGATCTCCAGGAATTTGTGTATTTTCTTTAGTTTTTCTTGCTGTTAATTTCTAGTTTTGGTGCATCATGGTCAATTAAAATATATGAAGGTATTTCAGTTTTCCTAAATGTGTGGAAAATTGCTTTGTGTCATTATATGGTTTATTTTTGAGAAAGTTCCATGATCTGCTGAGAAAAAATGTGTATTCTATAATGTTTGGATGGAATATACATATAGTCTGAGTTTGAGCAATAAGACAAGAGAAAGAAAGAAAGAAAGAAAGGAAGAGGAAGAAGGAAGGAAGGAAAGAAAAGGAGAAAGAGAAAGAGGGATACAAATTGGAAGGAAAAAAGTCATTGTATCCTTATTTGCAGATGATAAGATTCTATATGTGAGAGACTCTAAAAACTCCACCAGAAAAATGATGGACTGATAAACTCCTAGAACTGATAAACACTTTCAGCAAAGTGGCAAGACACAAAATTAACACACCAAAAGCAATATCTTTCTTATGTATTAATGACAAATATAGTGAGAAAGAAAACATGAAGGTGGCCCCATTTATAATAATTCAAATTCATAATTCAAAATCAAATTCAAAAGTTCAATATCCCAAAATAAGGAAGTGAGGAACTTCACAGAGAAAACTTTAAAACACTGAAGAAAGAATTGAGAGAGACACAGAAAATGAAAAGTCCTCCCATGATCATAGATTGGAAATGAAAATGGCCTTTCTACCAAAAGCAATATAGAGATTCAATGCAAATGCAATACCATTCTTCACAGAGATAGAAATTTTAAAAATCTTAAAATCTTAAAACACAAAAGACCCTGCATAGTCAAAACTATCCTCAGCAAAATGAAAAATTTACTGCTAGTGACATCACCATACCTGACTTCAAATTATACTGCAAATCCAATTATCTATGTTCATTCCCACAAGTCAGAGCTACTCTTAGCCTTGGTCAAGTGTTTCATTTTGCTGTGTTTTGTCCGTAGGGTGATGGTTAATGCAAAGACTCAAGTGATTGTTGAGTGCTCATCCCTATATGGGACATCCATATCATCTCCTCCAAGGCTCGGGTCTGCAGAGGAGAGGATAGAAGGGAAGAGATGGAGGTGGTGAGTGCTGTGGACATGGCAAGGCCGTGGCACTCCTGACCTCCCAGCAGCTGTGGTTACCAGCACAAGACAGTGCCAGTCAACATTTTGCCATGGATGGTGGAGGGGTGCAGGAGGTAGATTAGCTCCTTCTCTGAGGACAGTTCGTGGTTGCTGGGAGCAGGGGAGTCATTTTCTCCCATGGCGTATCCATTGGTGAGCGATGAGGAAAAGAAAGGGTGCAACAAATGTGAGAGGGGGATACAAGACTGGATGGGGTGGTCTATATGTTCAAAACACTATATATGTATATATATATATATATGAATTTGTCAAAAAAAAAACCCAAATAGATTAAAAAAGAATAAAAGGGTGTTGGGAGAAGTGCTCAGTGGTTAAAGGTGCATGCTTGTAAAACCTAAAGCCTGTAGAGCCATGTTCAATTCCCAAGGCACACAAGCTGGGCATGAAAAGTGGGACAAGCATCTGGCATTCATTTGCAACAGCAGAAGGCCCTGGCATGCCCTCCTGCACACACGCACGTGCACACAAACACATACACAGTGAGAGAGAGAGAGGGGGGAAGAGAGAGATAGAAAAGGAATAACAAATGGTTAAAACAAGGAGACCTTTCTTACCTACCCTTCAAAAAAAAGGAAGAAGCATGGCGTGGTGGCATACACATTTAATCCTAGCATTTGAGAGACTACATCATGAATTCCAGGTCAGCCTGGGCTAGAGCGAGACCATACCTCTAAAAAACAGAAAAATATAAAGAAAAAAAAAAAAAGGAGAGACCAAAGTCTGAAAATCCCTTTGAAGGGTGACCCTCCCCACCCAGTGTTCTGAAAACATCAACCATTCAGTTTCCATCTTCCCTTAATGCGCTAAATTGGGACCCAGCCTTGGACATGCAGGCCTTTGAGAGACACTCCATATCGAGCCTACCACAGACGCCATCCCTTTCTGCTTAGCCTGGTGACTGTTGCTCTGGTAGAAAGCCACTAACCAAGGCTAAGCATGCCTATCATCCCAGCACTCAAGAAGTTGAGGCAGGAGGATTGTGAATTCAAGACAAGCCTGAGCTACATAGTGAGACCCTATCTCAAAATCAAAACAAAAGAAAACAAAATCTTTAATCTACATAGACACCAAACACTCTGGCTAGAATTACATTTGATTCCTGCTTCCCACAGAGTCTGAGGCCTTGAACCTTCTGGTTTCTTTGACCTCCCTGTGATAATAGAAACATCCCCTTCATCCTTGCAAGAGGAAAGCATTCTTCTGTTTCCTGGATACCCCAGGAAGTGTTCACCAGGGGGACACCTTCCAGATCCAGTCCTTCACAAGATCCACCTGGTCCTGCCCCTCACTGTCTGCAGACCATGGAGAGGGGGGAATAATTCTTGGCAGAGCCTCACAGGGGGCAGAACACAGTCCAATTACCAACCAGTTGATAAAACTATTCACCAAAATTCACAAAAAGTATACTATGACCCCAGAGAAACGAGAGACACACGTATGAGAGAGAACCTGAAGAGTGTTGGTGCAGCAACTGGCTCAGAGGAGTGACTAAGGAAAACTCACTGGATCTACCTGTAACTTAATGTCCTCAAAAGATCAGTGGTGTCAAAGCCAACCAATGTCATGGTCAGGGGTTGCTTCAAGTATGGACACAAGGACAGTCTGCGGTTAACGAAGGAAAGACACCACACCTAGGTGGCATGCCATGGAATGAGGGTCAGAGGATTCAGATGGTCCAGGGGAGTCCCAGAGAACATGCCCTTTGCTGAAGCAGGAACATTGCTGGGGAGGGGTCACCCGCATCATTGGGAACCTCAGTGGTGTCTTGCACGGACTGCAGGTCACAACAAGGGATGCTGCTGTAGACCCGAGTCTCCTATCAGCGAAAATGGAAACTCTGCGGCGTAGCGGAGGCAGGAAGCAGCGTTCGACCCTTAGGGCCAGACAAGGTGGTCCCAGTGCGCAGCAAGGCCGGAGTGTCCAGGGCTTTGGAGCTGAGGTCGTAACAGACCTCAGTCCTTCCAGAAGAAAGGCCCATGAGAAGCCAGTGAGGATGCTTCTTTGCTTGTACAATCAGAGAAGAAGGTCTGGAGAGGACAAGCAGAAAGCCAAGGTCAACGGTCAGAAGGAAAAGTGATTGTCCCTCACCTGTTCCCAGTTTGAGTGATCCTCAGACCTACGGCTCAATTATTGCAGGGAAACTGGGTTCACTTGAGAAAGGACCCCACTATGTCACAACACTTCCAAGGTCCTGTGTAACTCTACTCTAGAAAAATGAATACACACAGAGTTTTCAAGGCAAGGATCTAAACTGATTAAACTAATGCTGATACCAGGAAATCCAACGTGCCATGGTGGTTATAGTTAGGATGGGGACTCTGGAGATCACCTGATGAATGACAACATCCTTGGGAAGGCATTCAGTTCAGTGATAACACCCCATAGGGCTCAAATCTACCCCCAAGTTCCTCAGTTGCTCTGCCAGATAAACAACCCAAATCATCTTGCCTGCAACTAAATGGGGAGGAAATTCAAAATGTATGACATCGAGGGAAGACACCAAATAATGACACCACTGGGACCAGCTGTGACTGTTGGTAGTACTCCAGCTTAGGACACTTAGGACACCTGCCACAAAGTGGCCTTGATGTAGGAATGAGCAGCTCACAGAGCAGCCTGCAGGCGATGCTTGCTGCATCTCTTTCTTTGCTTCTGATGTCACGTATAGCTGCCAGAGTGGTTCCATGCCAGCTGTCACTCAGGCCGACCCCTCTGTCTGCTTTAGGGTCACCTTGAAGACCTATAAGCCCATTTAGCCAATGCCCAGCACAGCCAGGAGTTCAGCACATCTCTAGACCAGCAGATGGGAACCTGTAGCTAAACAAATCCCCTTCCACCCTCAGATGAACAGCACGGGGTGAAAACCTGTACACCCTCAGAGGACTTTCCCCTCACTGAGGATAGCAGCCTCGGAAAAGCTCTATGTTAGGATGCACTTATCCACCCTCTCACGGCCCTGCAGCCCGGATTCACCTCCCATAGCAAGTCTCTTTCTTGTCTCACACTCTGCTTTCAGAGGTCTTAAAACTAAGACATCAGATGTACCTGAAAAAAAACTAATAAGACACCATTGATACCATCCACAAAAGCAATATTTCATCCGAAGTCACTATCAGTAAGGAGTAATTCAGAATGTATATATGAGGGAGTTACAACCTCAAACCTATCAAATGTGGTTTATTCAATAAGCTAGTAATAGATTTTATTTATTTATTTATTTATTTTGCAGATGACAGAGAGACACACTGGCACACAAGGCACACAGCATAGACAAGCACAGAGATGTGTCTGGCCTTCCCCTTAGCTTGGAGAATATGTGCTTGCATTACACTGTCTGGTTGTAGGTACACACACATGCCTTGAACCATAAGACACAGGGGACCTGGCCGTTGGATGGCACAAGTATTCTTGAAGGCATTGTTAGTAGAAGTGAGCCTAGTTAGTTACATGTCAAAGCGGAGCAAATCAATAATTCAATAGTCCTAAACACACATGGTAACTGAAGAAACAAAGCAAAGAATAAATCCAGGATGGAGAGATGGCTTAGCGGTTAAGGTATTTGCCTGCAAAGCCAAAGGACCTCCTTTTGATTCTCCAGGACCCATGTTAGCCAGATGTACAAGGTGGCACATGCTTCTGGAGTTCGTTTGCAGTGGCTGGAGGCCCTGGTACACCCATTCTCTCCCTCCCTCCTCTCTCTCTCTCTCTCTCTCTCTCTCTCTCTCTCTCAAATAAATAGATAAAAAGAAACTATTAAAGAAAGAATAAATCCTTTTCTATGCTCGGAGGGAGGGAATGTGTGCACATCAACCATGTCTGCTGTCGGCCCTGTTCCTGAAAACCATGAACAGTCATCCCCTCATCTGCAGTTTCACTCACACAGCTTCAGTTATCCATGATCACCTGTGCTGCAAAATTGTCAAGTGGAAAATTCCAGCAATAAATGATTCATAGGTTTTAAACTGCAGGATGTCCAGAGTAGAGCGATGAAACTTTGCGCAAGGAGCGTGCATTGTTCTCTCTGCCCAGTGTATCCACGCTGGGTCGGACACCCTCCCATCGGTCACTTAGCAATGGGCCAGTGTGCTGATGGTATTATTCTGCCCTCCTGTTAGTTGTCAGAGCCCCGGTGCTTCTGTCCAAGCGCTCCTTGTATAGTGCCTCATGTCATGTTACAATGTCTCAGTCGCTCATCTCACCACATCACATAAGCACCACGTCATCTCACATTGTTACAAGACAAAGGTGAGTATAAGACAATAGGGTATTTTAAGAGGAAGATGCTACATTTGTGTAACTTTTATCAACTATATTGTCATAATTCTTTATTATTAGTTATGATCATTAATCTTTTGCTGCTTAATTAAGCTTTGTCATAGGTGTGTATGCACTAGAAAAAAAAAACATAGTTCACATAGGGTTCATAGCTGTCCTGGGTTTCAGGAAGCCTCTAGGGTTCGTGGAACATGTCTACCATGGGCAGTGAGGCACAGCTGTGAATGCCCTGTGAAACTTCAAGGGTTCCATTAACCATAGTTCGTTTGAAAATCTGAAATAACCCATCTCCCTTTTCTAAAAATCTCTCCACTTAGTGGTCTCCAGGAGATTGGAGTGCTCCTCTTTGCTAAAACATTCTAAGAAGGACACCAGCAGAGGAGGCCCTGTTAGGATATTGTGAAGCTGCCACTTTAGCACCAAGGATGCCACCTTAGGGCTTCCCAGCTGCAGCTCCACCCTCCTCTTTCTCCTAACCTCAGCGGAGCCAATAAGAAGGCACCATCATTTTCTGTCATCATTTTACAACCCTTAAGCTAGTTAACAGTTTTGATAGTAGGTCAGGCCTGTGAGTAACAGGAAATAAAGGGCAGGAAGAATGTCGGAGCAATTCTTACTTGCATCAAATTGGTCATTAGGTTCGTTTGTCTCTTAAGCAGAGATATAGACTGTGATACAATCACATTTTGTTTTATTGTTAGGGATGAATTATGTGCCTTCCTCTTCAAATAAAAAAAAAAAAAGATGTTGAAGTCTGGGGACTGGGAAATGGTTCAGTGACTAAAGGCACTTGCTTACAATGCCTGCTGTCCTGGGTTTGATTCCCCAGTACCTACATGAAGACATATGCACAAAGTAGCACATGCATTTGGAGTTTATTTGCAGCAGCAAGAGGTCTTGGGGTGCCCATATTCTGTCTCCCTCCCTCACTCTGTCTCTCTCTGTGTGTGTCTATCTCTATCACTTTCATTGCAAATAAATAAAAAATATTTTTAAAAAAGATGTTGAAGTCTTATTCCCAAGGACCTCATAATTTGAATTTATTTGGAAATAGGATTGTTGCAAACATAGTTAAAATCAAGATAAAGTCCAAAAGGAGTATGATGAGCCCTACGCAGATGTAATCAGTGTCCTTTTGAAAAGGCAGCTGTGTGAGAACAGACACATGCATGGGGAGCATGTCAGTTACACAGGCCAACATGCTCCCTGAGTCTGGTAAAGCCAAGGAAGAACACTCTGTGGTTTTCAGAGGGAGCAAAGTCTTGCCAGCACCTTGGCCTTGAACTTCTAGACTTCAGAGTTGTGCGGCAATACCTTTCTGCTGCTGTATACCACCTAGTTTGTGGTACTTTTGCTCAGCAGTCAAAGAAGCACATACATTTCTGTAAATCACTTATCCGATAAAGCACCTAGGAAGTATTGATCAGGATAAAAGCCCATCACCATTTTTCATGCTTTTCTTTTTCTTTCTGAGGAACTCTGGAAGTTTCTGAATTAAGGGCATTTTCAGGAATAGTAATTCAAGTTTCCATTTTGGATACATTCAATTACAATTTATAAATGAGTAGCACTTCTTACAGAAAGACCTCTCCTCTATTCATCTGGGATTCGGAGAGGTACCAACCAAAGCAACTTCCTTTCTCTGCAGGACTTAATTGATACATAGTTCCCACTAAGAATAGCAAAGCATTATTCTAAAATTAAAATAATCACTAAAGCTGGGTGACAGAATGCCTTTATGTGGGGTCTCCATAGGCCTGGCTATGCCAGATTTAATTAAGGGGCTTTATCTGCATCAATAAATTATTATCCAAGGTAAAATAAAAGTTATTCGATTTGTTCACACTCAATTTCATTTAGGTGTACAATTAGTGGTTTAAATCTGTTGCAAAATATATCAGCCAAGAATCAATTTGAGCACCTACAAAAAAAAAAGCCTAGCCAAGCTATAATTATAGTATTCCAAATGCTAATTGCATACAGTTATGGATGGAAAAATATATGTATGTTTGCATGTAATCTCACTGTTTACCACCAAAAATTCCATTTGCATAAAACATGGAGAAATTGTTTGCATTATTCATGACTTTCAAAAGGTTAGATTGTTCCTCTTACAGTCCTTTTCTTGGATTGGTCCATATTAGTTCATTGTTCTTTCAGGGTGTATTTGTGAAATCAGGAGAAAACAAGTTGAGATTGATGGAGACCCTCATGGTAGGAGGCAGCAGGTACCAGTGGGTGGAGAACCACAAGGAAGAAGACAGTGGGGACCAGAGATCAAAGGGAGAACTGGGACACCAGCAGCAGAGCCTGGGCACCTGGAGTCCCATTGTCCACAGTGTCCGCTTTCTTGGCTGGACAAACACTTCACAGTGTGACTGGTTTGCCTAAGAATCATGCCCTCCAAAACGCTCATTGAAAGTTGACTGATTCAAAAGGTGTGGAAGGGGAACCTTCAAGCCACCATGAAGTAAAACTCTCAGTGTAAGCTGACCGTGATTGTGGAGGTGTGGAAGGGGAACCTTCAAGCCACCATGAAGTAAAACTCTCAGTGTAAGCTGACCGTGATTGTGGAGGTGTGGAAGGGGAACCTTCAAGCCACCATGAAGTAATACTCTCAGTGTAAGCTGACCGTGATTGTGGAGGTGTGGAAGGGGAACTTGAGGCCACCATTAAGTAAAACTCTCAGTGTAAGCTGACCGTGATTGTGGAGGTATGGAAGGGGAACTTGAGGCCACCATTAAGTAAAACTCTCAGTGTAAGCTGACCGTGATTGTGGAGGTATGGAAGGGGAACTTGAGGCCACCATTAAGTAAAACTCTCAGTGTAAGCTGACCGTGATTGTGGAGGTGTGGAAGGGGAACTTGAGGCCACCATTAAGTAAAACTCTCAGTGTAAGCTGACCGTGATTGTGGAGGTGTGGAAGGGGAACTTGAGGCCACCATTAAGTAAAACTCTCAGTGTAAGCTGACCGTGATTGTGGAGGTGTGGAAGGGGAACCTTCAAGCCACCATGAAGTAATACTCTCAGTGTAAGCTGACCGTGATTGTGGAGGTGTGGAAGGGGAACCTTCAAGCCACCATGAAGTAATACTCTCAGTGTAAGCTGACCGTGATTGTGGAGGTGTGGAAGGGGAACCTTCAAGCCACCATGAAGTAATACTCTCAGTGTAAGCTGACCGTGATTGTGGAGGTGTGGAAGGGGAACCTTCAAGCCACCATGAAGTAAAACTCTCAGTGTAAGCTGACTGTGATTGTGGAGGTGTGGAAGGGGAACCTTCAAGCCACCATGAAGTAATACTCTCAGTGTAAGCTGACTGTGATTGTGGAGGTGTGGAAGGGGAACCTTCAAGCCACCATGAAGTAATACTCTCAGTGTAAGCTGACCGTGATTGTGGAGGTGTGGAAGGGGAACCTTTAAGCCACCATGAAGTAAAACTCTCAGTGTAAGCTGACCGTGATTGTGGAGGTGTGGGAAATGGAACCTTCAAGCCACCATTAAGTTAAGAGATCAATGGGTTAATTTTGCTGTATGAAGTTCTGTCTTACATGGGACTGGTTTAGTTAAAGCGATGTCACCCTCCAACCATTGTCTCCACCAGGTGCACCATTAGCCTTTATGCTTTCCCACCATGTCTGATGCCTCGTGAGGCCCACACCAGAAGCCCAACAAACACAGCAACTTGCTCTTGGACTTCAAGTTCTCAGAACCATGAGCTAAATAAACATCCTTCCTTGATAAATGACCCAGTTTCAATTTCCATTATGGTCAAAAAATAACTAAGACTGAGGGTGAGTGACTAATGGAGTAATTAATGAAAACAGTATTTGGTTCCAAGTAGGAAATTATATTTATGCTCTTGGAAGGCCATATTTGAAGGTGAGTAAGGCCACTTTCAACAGGCTGTGCTGGGAGTCTTAATGACTTCTAGATCTTTCTGGATCTAAAATTCCAGGTAAATTATTGGAGCAACTTAAGAATACAAAATCAGGGGCTAGAAAGATGACTCAGCAGTTAAAGGCATTTTTCCTGTGAAGCCTGCTAGCCTAGGTATGATTCTCTAGTACCCACGTAAAACCAGATGCACAAAGTGATACATGCATCTGGATTTTGTATGTAGTGGCAGGAGGTCCTGGGGTTCCCATACTTTTTCTTTCTCCCTACATTTCTCTCCTTCTCCTCTCTCTCCTTTTTCTATATGTCAAAAGAACACAAAAGTCATGGCACAATGGGTTTGGATTTTGCTCCTGTGGCAGTGTTCTGCCTGTTTGCAAAGTGACATTCCCTGCGACAATGCTGCCCTGCATTCGTACAGCAGGTCAAGGTTCCCAAAGTTCGGCACATGCACATCTCCCTGGGAGGGAGATTTGTCAGTGATTCTTCCTGCCATGCCCTCCCCAGAGTAGAAGGGCGATGGAAGGAGAAACAGGAGAAGAGAAGTCCTTCATCAAAGGCCCCCAGCTCCAGCATGTGGACATTATGCATGCTGGCTGTAGCCGAGCCTGTCTTGTCACTGGGACAAAACACCCCACCAGAAGCAGCCTATGGACGGAAAGAATCCATCACAACTTCGTTTTGAGGGGAAATTTCATCAGGGTAAGAAAGCAGGCCATCACAGCTCCACACATTAGCAGAAAGGAAGTAGAGAGAGTGAGCTTTCTGTGAGCACCCAGTGGAGCTTGATAATAAACCTCTAGGTTCATCACCAATAACACACCTCCTCCTGCAAGGGTCCACTTCCTAGATTCTAGGAACTAACTATGGGGCTGTGGGAGACATTTCTCACTCAGGTCACCACACTGGCCATATGCACTTCACAAATGGTGAGTGCTACAGCAGCAGAAATTCATTAGCGTATTGTAGAGTTAGGGGAAAAAAAGAATTAAGGAGCATCGAGTGTCTTACTTCCTGAACTGTAGCAACTACATCCTCTTCCTTCTTTTTCTTTTAAATTTATTCTGTTTATTTTGTTTTTCTTGCAGTGCTAGGGATTCAACCTAGGCCCTCACACATGTTAGGTAAACATTGTTTCTCTGAGCTGTAAACACAGCCCCACAGAACCTTCTTAAGGTGTTCCCCTCACAAAGAGCTGCTGTCTGAGCACCTGCACAGCTGCCTGTGTGCACAGTCCATGGTCCCACCATGAAAATGAATATTTTCTTTTTCTGCTCTGCTCTCTCATGATGCTTTCTTATGGGGAGAGCCTTACAGGGGCCAGGGTGTGGGAGGATGCTGCGAGAGAGAGGCACAGGCATAGTGTATAGTGAGTTCATTGAGAAAAGACCACCAGAAAGGAAAATACACCTCAATTTCAGAGAAAGCATTCTAGCTCTATAGCTGACACATGATGGTCAGGGAGTCTGCGGAGCTTTCTGTTCTTGAGGAGAAGTATGAAGGTGGTGATGGGCAGTCTGTCCAGAGCTCCTGAGTGAACTTCAGCCAAACACTCTGCGGCCTCCAGGCTTGATGCTTTGATTCCTTGGTGTTTGCTTAAGACCCCTCTCTCCACAGAGTAGTGATTCTTCCCATCTGCGATGATCTCAGGGTCATCTGGTAACATCACTTCCTCTGCTGGCTCCTTCTACTCTCTGAAGAGTAACGTCAGGTGCTGAAGGAATCGTCAAGTGCTCATAGGAAAACTCTCTTCGTTCTGGTGTTCTTATTGGACCTAGCAGACTTTTGTGTCCCTGGGGTACCTCACAATCCGTAGGCTTTCACTGAAGTCCTGATGGGTGAATGAAAACGACTGCTTGCCTGGGTGTGAGTATTAGCTTAACAGCTAGACATGGAAACAATGTTCTAGGCATTAAGGAGAGAAAACAAGGGACACAATCCAGGAAACCTTCAGAACTGTTCAAAACATTTGCAAGTTAGAATTTAAGTAACAATTATGCATGGTTCTTAAAAAAATAGTCACAGAAAACTAGAAATAGAAAATTTTCATTTACTCATTTAAAAGTATATGCTTCATCTTAAATGATGGAATATTAAAAGCAATTCCTTTAAGTTCAAATAAAACTAGGATATTGGCCAGTGCCATTTTCAATGAACACTTTACTAAAAATATTGTGCAATGAAGCAAGAAAATGATACAAAAGGTATAAAGATTCCAAATTTAAAGACAAAGTTGGGATTATTTCCCAACAGTATGACTGTGTGCTCCACCTCCCCCAAATAAACGAATCTGCGTTTATAAGGTTAATGAATAGAAAAATCAATGTACAAAGCAAACTGAATATCTCTACACCACAAATCAATGGTTAAAAATTATAAGATCAATAAAATACCTAGACATAAATAACACAAAAAATTAAAGGCACCTCAGGTAACCTTTTTACACATTCTCAGTAACTCTAGGTGGTTGTGGTCAATTGTTACAGACACTTCAGAAACACAAGATGAATTAACAAGGTGAAGCACATCTTACTCTAGAACCAGCAATTCCATTCTCAAGGATATACAATATAGAATCTTTTTGGTATGCACCAAAACATATCTACAGAAATCTTCATTGGGGTATTGCAATACCAAAACTTAAAAACAATTCCATCATCAATAAATTCCCATAACAAAAAAATGGACAAATATGTCATGTCATAGTATACAACAGTAATAATGCAGGAGTGAGAGGAAGCTTGGGGAGATGATGGCTTTGATGGTCCTGATCGTTCATAGTTTTACAACTTACCCCCAAACTTCTGACTTTGCATGCACTAAACACATACCACTTTTTACATGTCAATCACAGATATGTATTGGGTATATTTGTTCTGTGAAATACAATGTGACCATGGAAATGAATGAGATATGGCTACACACACTAGAAAAAAATAAAAGAAAGAAAACATGGAATGAAACAAAGCAACTAAAGTACACATAACATGTGCAAAAATAAAACTAGACAATTGCTCCTTGAAGATGCATGCATTTGTGGCAAGACTATAACAAGTGCAAATTGATTGTAGCAAAATTCATGGTAGTGATTTTTGTGAGAATGAGTAGAACCTCATTGAGAACTAAAATGAGATTCCTTCAAAAGTATTGTTAGTGCTATATTTCTTACTTTGAAAGATGGGTGCATGAATATATGTTTGACTTTTATTTACATTTGCAAATATGTCCTCATTTTCACTTTATAGGTTTTTTTTTTTTTTGTCTTAGGAAAATGATGTTGTATCCAGGGTAGAATTTCATTCTATTGATGATGCATTAATAAATAATATCAATCCTAGGATGACCAGAAATACTAGTGGAGGTGCATGGACTTCTCATTAAAAATGAAATGATTAGGAAAGAGGTTTGGTGAGATGATTTAGGAAGCAAGAGCTCATATTCCATTCAATACTACTGTGGAGCATAGAAATACCTTGGGGAACCTTAGATGGTGTTCCCACAATAACATCACCCCTTCATTCATGCTGCAATTGAGAAATGATTTGCAAAGTATTAAAATCAAAAATCTTCAGAATATGCTATGAGGCTGTGCCACACCTTGTGGGCTGCTATTGTTAATATAGCAAGTTCCTCCAAATTAAAACATCACCTTGTGGAGGGAGGAGGAAAGCTCATGACACTCATGAAGGAAACAAGTCAGGGAAGGCTAAAACTTACCAGATTCACACACACCCCCAAGGCTATAGAAAAACAGTAAGCAATTGCTGAAGGAGACACTCTCCCCAGCTCCATGCAAGTTGTGCTGTGAGCTCCAAGAGCACAGTTTCTGTGTCGCTCATGCTGAGGTGGGGCTGTTGGTGATGCAACTGCTTTTGAGTCATCCAAACTCCTGTAAGTAGCTCCAATGAACTTAAACTCATTGATTCACCAAGGAGGACTTTGGCATAATCATTACTTTAATCTGTTGTCCTATCTGGAGTGAACAGATATTTGCTGGCATCTTCCCAGGGAAAATTAATGCATGCAGCTATTGCACAGTGGAGTGACTATAGAAGTTATTATAATATAACATATGCCTCTACAAAACTGAAGGAAAGGGGTTGGAATGGTTCTACTATAAAAATGATGACTGTTTGAGTAAATAAGCTTATTCTGATTTGACATTGTATAAATGAATCAAAATATCACATGACAACCTGTAAGTATGTACAATTTTTTTATGTGGCTTAATGACTAAGTTACTTCCTTGTTACTATGACAAGATACAGGAACAGAAGCATCTTAAGGACAGAAGAAGTTGACTTTTGGGTTACAGTTTTGAGGGAAGTCCTTCATGGTGAGGAACACCTGGCGGGAGCAGGAAATGCCCATCAGCAGGGAGGAAGTAGAGAGAAACTAATGCTTCATGCTCAGCTAACTGTCTCCTTTTTATATAGTGTGGGACCCCGAGTCCATGGGGTGGTGCTGCCCACAGTGATGATGAGTGCTCGCACCTCAGTAATTTGAATCTAGAAAATCCCTCACAGACATGAACAGAGATTTGTTTTTATGGTGATTCTAAATCCTATCAAAGTTACAGCCAGAGATTAACATTACAAGCCCACCCCTAGTCAATTTGACACTCAAATGCAACACTTTTAAGCCTTAACTTCAGGGTACCTTTCTTATTGTCCCAGCTCTGCGCAGTTGGCTGGTCTTTAGCAGTGGTTATGGCTTTAACAATTTCAGCGGGAGAGGCTTCAGTTTTTGTGCTGGGAGCTTAAAATTTGCTTATATTACTTTCCATGTCAAACTTCATCTATTTCATATCTTTCTGCTCCATACTTTTCTCTCTTTGGTTGTAGATCTGAATCATGGCAGCAAGAAGAAACCATGCCACAGACTCAGCGCTATTCTACCTTGAAATATGCTCTTCCAAACACATTTATCCATTCCTTTTAAATTCAACCTTGTTCAAGATTTCAGGACATGGGCAGAAAAGAGCTAATTTCTTTCCCAGGATATCACATGAACTGTCTCTATCACAGTTCCTGATATAGCTCTTATTCCCCTCTGAAACCTCATAAGGCAGTTTAGGGTGATTGGATGCCCAAAAGTAAAGGTCAGAATATCCTTGAGCCTGGCCTTGTAATCTTCACTTTGCTGGTTGGCCAGAGATGGATCCTGGCTTCTCCTTATCTCTTGCTACCTAAAGGAGTTCCTTAGATTTGTTCTCCATAAACAACCCTAGGCAGAAGTTTCCCTTTCTTAGAATTAAGATTCCTGGAAAGATTAAACCTTAACCTGGCATGGTAGTTGGTTAGCTCAGCCCCCATTTAGAACTTATAAATTACCCCAGTTTGGGTTTCCAGATGGGTTTTACCCCGTCCTGCCTTCTCATGTGCAGGGACTCTTCACACTCTCTCTTCCTTCCTTCTCTTAGTCTAATAGTCTCCATAAACTTTACCTTCTGGTCTGTAGGTTTCAATTCTTTGAGTTCATAAGATAAAAACTTGGGAACACCCCAAAATTCTCACATTGTATTGATGTGTTGTTGGATATTGGTGCATTGGCAGGGGAACTCCAATTATGTATCATATGATGCACTAGTAAGGAACCCGGACATTCTGATTTCAAAGCTCCACAATCCACATTTCTCTTAGCCTCCTAATCTTCCAAACCTCCAACAGAATGGCCCATTAAACTCAGATTATAGCACTATAAGGTTTATCTAGTGCACCCACAGTTAGGGAGGGTCTTTTTATTCAGTCTAGGATGGACCCCAAGCCCATGGAATGGTGTCACCCACAGTTAGGGAGGGTCTTTCTACCTCAGTAATTCTAACTTAGAAACTCTCTAACAGACATGTCAAGAGATTTGCTTCCACAATGACTCCACATCCTGTCAAGTTGACAACCAGAGATGAACTATAGTTAATCACAGTTTAAAATTAAAATTTCTAAGTAAACAAATTCTTCCCTTAGGCATCTATTCACTAAGACTCCTTCCTGTATTTAAATCTCTGAAGTTATTGGGGAGGGGATAAGAGATGAATTTTCCATCTATACCTTCTACTCCAAGTGATATTTCAAAATTTGAGAATTGTTTGCATGTACAATGCATCTCCCCACATCAGAGAGCAATACTCCTTCAGTGACCTCAACTTTGACCGATGAAGGCTTAAAGCATGATGTGGAAGATTCTTACCTCCTTTTATTCTAAATGTTTTTCCAAATATGTGTGTGTGTACTTCTTAACTTTTCATAGTAGCTATTTCAATTTAAGAGTGAGCAATTTCAGGATTTGAATACTCAGAGCCTCAAGAAAACATTACATGTGTATTTAAAATGCATGGTAATAGTTGTCATTTACTAGCAGAGCTGAAGTCCTGGGCACTGTTCCATGCATTCTGTGAGTCTCAGCTAACTTAACCCTTCCAGCTGCGCCTTGGAAGCTCCATGCTGCAGCGGAGCCACAAGGGTCAGGCTGGAAGGCGGCCAGCACTGAAGGGAGGTGACCACTGTGGAGTTCAGCCCTGACTAATAGTGCCTCCATAAACAGAGCTGTCCAGGGCTGGAGAGATGGCTTAGTGGTTAAGCGCTTGCCTGTGAAGCCTAAGGACCCTGGTTCGAGGCTCGATTCCCCAGGACCCACGTTAGCCAGATGCACAGGGGGGCGCACGCATCTGGAGTTCGTTTGCAGTGGCTGGAGGCCCTGGCGTGCCCATTCTCTCTCTCTCTCTCTGTCTACTTCTTTCTCTCTCTGTCACTCTCAAATAAATTTAAAAAAAAACTAAAAAAAAAACAGAGCTGTCCAGATGAAACATCAATTTAAAACTTGGATTAACTGATCATAAATAACCCAAACAATAAAAGTGGAGTAAATAAGCAAAGATTTATAACTACCAAACTCATCTTTTGTAATTGGGCCTAGTAAATCTTCATTGACTGTCCCAGTTCTCAGTGGCTGAACAACACACTGACCAAAGCTTCCTACTAAGTTCTTCTGAACTCACCAAGTCCACCTGCTCTAGATGTTTCTTTTTCTCTTTTTCTTTTTTTTAATAGCCTGATTGATGACTGATGGTTACCCAGTGAACTGCATCTGTGATTTGATGAGTCTGGACATAGGTAGGCTCCCATGAAATCATCACAATGTCAAGATAACAGATACATTCAACACTTCCAGAAGGTTCCTTGTAGCTCTGTTCCATTCTGTTCTGTGCTTGGAGTAAGAACACGTGCCATGAAATGTATCTTATTAACAGATTTAAAGTGCATGGTCCAGTCTCGTTGATAGCAGGCTTGATGCCATGCAGCAGATCTCTGCCACAAATTTCTTTGGCATAGATGACCGTTCACAGCAACTGAGCAACACTGCCCCATTTCACCACCCCAGCCTAGAACCCGACACAGTGGGGTCAGGAAGTGCTTGTTCTCCAGCGCCTGGTGTGTCTCATGCAGCTTCCTGCCCTCAGGTTCACCCATCTTGCCCCTGTGGTAGGACTGCCTTCTCTTTAAAGACTGAATAGCATTCCATTTTACTATCGGACTATCTATGAACAGAGTGTTACATTCCCCTTACCCATTCTTCTGCAGTGGGCCTTTAGTTAGTGTGTAGATCTCCGTGGTTGGGAGAAGCTGCATTGAACTCCATGATGGGGCAGACACCTCTTCAACACAGTGATTTCAGCTCCGCTGGAACATACCAAATGTGATTGTTGGATCATACGGTAGTTCTCTCTTAACTTCCCGAGTAATGCCCGTGCTCTTCTCCGTGGTGGTGGCACCTCCATTCTGCCTTTCCACCAACAAGACAGAGGGGTCCCTGTTGCTGAACTCCCCCCCCCCCCCAGTGAGTCCTCCTTCCTTCTCAGAGGAGTGACCTCCATCAGCACCAGCCAGTCTTCAGTCTGCAGCATCACGGTTTGCAGCTGTAGCTTCTCTTGAACCTCGGCGAGTTTAGCTCACTTCTGGAAGAGCCCAATGCAAGCCTTTCTTAGCTTCTCTTCCCACCTCATGTAAACTGATATACTCCAACTACTGTGTTAAAATAATTGATTCAGTTAAAACAAATTAATTTTTTTCTCACACTGTGCATATTAGCTAATTATGAACAAAAATATTCAGTAAGGTCTGAACAGGTATAAATAAGAAAATAGGTAAGTTGGTTGTGCGGTGTAGCTGCAAGAGCTTGTCCCGAAGTTCAGAGAGGGTGTCCTGCGTGTTCGTAGGACAGTCAAGTGAAGAGGAAACGGCTGTGGCCCCCACTGCTGTGGCACCTAACCCAGTTAGATAAACAGTACAACAGAATGTGAGCAGATAATATATGCTAAAGGGGCAAATTGAGTATTTCCATAAGCAGATGGAAAAGATGTGGGCTGGGTAGCAGAAGTGTTGGGTGATTCACACATAGCTGCTTGAACAAACATTTCCAGCAGGGCCTATTAATGAACAAATGTCAACATATAGTGAGATCTCTATTGGCTCCATCCCCTGCAGAATGCTCTAACATTGTGATAAATGATCTGAGAAGGAAGAGAGATGGTATAATTGACCAAATCTGTGATACCGTGAAACAGAATGATTGTGAATCACTGAGTCACAACCAAAATCCTAGAAGGCTGGGTATGGTCTCAGCTGCCAGTGTGCTCCATGACGTGATGCGTCGAGACATGGGAGGATAAGTGCTTACCATCATCAGTCCTGTGCTGCCGCACCTGTGGTGGCCTTTGATAGCAACAGGTCCAGGGAAATGTATAGTACAATAGATTCAGGGGACAGTAACCAGTGAGCTCTCCTAACAGAGCACAGCAGGCAGCTTCGCCTGGGGGTGACAGGCCAGGAGCTCAGGACAGCCACTCCCATGCACTTAAAACAACACACCTGAGGCCTAACCCTAGCCCTAACCCTATTCCCCAGGACCCACGTAAGCCAGATGCACAGGGGGCACATGTACCTAGAGTTCGCTTGCAGTGGCTGGAGGCCCTGTTGTGCCCATTCTGTCTGCCTCTTCCTTTTCCTCTTTCTCTCTCTCAAATTCATAAAGAAATAAAATATTAAAAAAAGAACACACCTGAACTAGGATCACACATGCTGTGATGGACTACACCCTTGAACTATGAGACAAAATAAACCCTTCCTATGTTGGGTTGCTTTTCTTGGGTATTTTTTCACAAGGAGAAAAGAAACTAACACACCACCCCCAGAGAAAATAGAGTTACCTCCTACTTGGTCCAGAAACTGAGCTTAGCATGTCAAGTCACCCTTCAACAACAGTTTTTATTCATTCATTTCTTTATTTGTTTGTGGTGTTTTGAGAGAGAATCTATGTACTCTTGGTGACCTTAAACTCATGATCCTCCTTCCTCGGTCTCTGGAGTTCTGGAACTACAGGAGTGAGCCACCATGCATGGCCTTATTTATTATTCTCAAGCTTCACCTGGTCCAGGAATACGGACAGGGTGGAGGGAGAACAGACCGTCTCTGTTCCGTGGTGTTTGGGGCCTCGGGTGGAATATCTTGAATGTTTGGAGATTGTTTAGGAAACTCTTTTTCTTCATCAAACCACTCTTTGTGTCTTCTCACAATATGGTAGCCTTGGGAGGGAACTTTTTAAAAAATGGTTAATATATTTTTTTTGAAGATTACACATGTGTATAATGTATTTTAGTCACATTCAGCCTGCCAGTTACCTTACCCTATCTCCCTCTCACACCTGCTAAACACTTTTCTTCCCAACTAATCCCCTCCTCATTTTGATGTCTTATTTTTTGTGACCCACTAAAATTAATTAGAGTTTCCTGCATGAGTATGAGTTTGGGAGGGGTTATTTACTAGATCTGGGCAACTGAGCAGCAGTCACTGTACCGATGAGGAAAACATTTCTCTCTCCCCTAGGAACCATTAGCTGACAATAACTGTTCAGGGAGGCCTTGTGAGCTTCTCCCACATCCATAACAGAATATTAATGGGTCAAATCTTTTTAAAATTTATTTATTTATTTGCAAGAAGAGGGAAAGAGAGAGAACAGAAACCCCATGGGCCCCTGCCACTGCAAATGAACTCCAGACACATGCACCCTTTGCGTACTTGGCCTTACATGAGTACTGGGGTATCGAACCCAGTCTGTCATGCTTTGCAACAAGCACCTTTAACTGCTGATCCATCTCTCCAGCCCCTTGATGGGCTCAATCTTGTGTAGGTCTTGTGACCACAGCTGCTCTGAGTTCATATGAGTGCAAAGGCCATGTCATCTGCAGAAGGAAGCATTGCACTGCCCTCCTCCCTGTCCTCTGGTTCCTATAATCTTTCTACCATGTCTTCCACTGTTAGAGCCAATAACCAACTCAGTGATGACTTATTCTCAGCACTTTGACTAATTATAAATCCCGATAGTAACCATTGCCCACTGCAAAAAGAAGTTCATCTGACCAAGGTTGAGAGCACCGCTGGTCTATGGGCATAAACATCAACATGTAAAAGGCAGTTTGATGGGCACAACATATCCATTTAGCAAAACAATAGTCGGTTCCCCTGTAGGGACTATAACTTTCTTTTTTTTTTTTTTTTTTGGTTTTTTGAGGTAGGGTCTCACTCTGGCTCAGGCTGACTTGGAATTCACTATGTAGTCTCAGGGTGGCCTCAAACTCTCGGCGATCCTCCTACCTCTGCCTCCCGAGTGCTGGGATTAAAGGCGTGCGCCACCACGCCCGGCTGGGGCTATAACTTTCTTCACCAGGTTTGTATTACTAGACACAAATTCCTTTAGATCCAATCGGAAAGTGGTTGGTTACTCCCATAACAGTCATGCCACTGTTCTACAAGTGAATGCATCTTGCCTGCAGGTTAGCTGTGGCATAGAAAGAGTAAGACTGTTGACGACACACGGCATCTTCCCGCATTACAAAAGTGACCCAGTAAGGAGGAAGCTTCCAGCTCAGTTCCCACTAGAACAAGGAAATGCAGTGTCTTCAGCAATGGGTCTTACCATCCAGCTCTGGTGTCAGCATCTAAGGGCAGTTACAACATGCTGCACTGCTTTAGGGGCCCCCAGGGACCTCCTTGATCAACAACTCATAGGAAGGTATCCTACTTCTAAGACAGATTTTCATTTAATTTCATAGCTTCTGGGAACAGCATTATCCACCCACACAGGGTACTTCTGTTCAAACTCTTTTGTATTTAATTACATTTTTATTGCTTTGCAAAGTAATAGGTTTCTATATAGCTTTTTCTTTTTTTTTTTTTTTTTTTGTTTTGGTCAATTTTCCTCTCCCCCATCTCCATTCTCACTTAAACTTTTCCATCCCCAGTACCTTCTATTCTACTTTCATATCATGTGTGTTCTATTATCACCTGCTATTAACACTGCACTCCACCCCACCTTCTCAGGGGGCCCCTTTCTAGCTTCTTAGCCTCTACAGGCATCCGACTTAAATGCACAAAGCTGAAAGTTAGAGGCCAGGGTTCACATATGAGAAAGAACATGCAGCATTTGTGTTTCTGACCTTGGGTTACTTCCCTTAGTATACTTTTCTAGTTCTATCAATTTTCTTCCACATTTCATAATTTCCTTTTTCTTTAGAGCTGAATAAAATTCTATTTCCATGATCCATTCACCAATTGATGGGCATCAAGACCAATTCCGTTCCCTAACTATTGTGAGCAGAGCAGCAATGAACGTGGATGTGCAAGTGTCTCCACGGTGGTGGTGGTGGGGATGTAGACTCCTTTGCGCATATGACCAGCAGTGGGAAAGCTGAGTGACATAATAGTTCTACTTGGAGCTCTTTGAAAAATCTCCGCACTGATCCCCACAATGACTGCGCCAACTTGCATACTCCCTAACAGTGAGTACTCAAAGTAGTCGCCTCCCCCCACTTCTTCACCAGCAAGTGGCATCGTTCGTTCCCTTAATGATAGGCATTCTAGTTGGGATGTTTTAATTTGCATTCGCTGACATCTAAGGATGTTGAACCTTTTTAAAATACTTACTGGCCATTTTATTGCTTCTTTTGAAACCCCATTCAGTTCTACATTTTATGTTTTGATATATGGGTTGTTTGTTTCCTTTGTGGTTTTTTTTGAGTTCTTTGTAATTTCTAGATATTAATCCTTGGTTTTATATATATAGCTTGCAAAGATTTTCTCCCATTCTGCAGGCTGCCTCCTCACTTATTACCAGTGTCCTTTGTGCTATGGAAGCTTTGTGATTTCATGAGCTCCCACCTGATTGTTGGCTTTATTTACTGATCCACTGGAATCCGAGTCAGAAAGTCCTTACCCATGCCTACCTCTTGAAGTGTTCTGCCTATCTTTTCCTCAAGCAGTTTCAGAGTTTCAGGTCTTATATTAAGGTCTTAATTCCACTTGGAGTTGATTTTATTTTTTTATTTTGGTTTTTCAAGGTAGGATTTCACTCTAGCCTAGGATGACCTATGAATTCACTATGTAGTCTCAGGGTGGCCTCAAACTCACAGCAATATTCCTACCTCTGCCTCCCAGAGTGCTGGGATTAAAGGTGTGTACCACCAAGCCTGGTGATGGAGCTGATTTCTTAAAAACGTTTTATTTTTATTTATTTATTTGACAGAGAAGGAGGGGAGGGGGGAAAAAGAGAATGGGCACACCAGGGCTTCCAGCCACTACAAACAGACTCCAGACGCATGCACCCCATTGTGCATCTGGCTAAAGTGGGTCCTGGGGAATCGAACCTGGGTCCTTTGGCTTTGCAGGCAAAAGCCTTAACCGTTAAGTGATCCCTCCAGCCCTGGAGCTGATTTTTGCACAAGGTGAGAGATAAGGAACTGCTCTTTTTCAGTTAGATTAATTGATCAGCAAGTCCAAAAGATGTTCTTGTCTTTGTCCAGCTCAACACTGAGGTTAGAGTCATAAGTCACCACTTCTAGATTTTTTACATGGGTGCTAGGAATTAAACTCCAGTACTCCTACCCAGCCCCATGTGTGTGTGTGTGCATGCGTTCATGGGTGTGCCTGTGTGGGATTCTCTTGGGATTAATGCAGGAGTTTTTCTTTTTTGATATTTGCGAACATACTTATAATCGTTCTTTTGAGCTCTGTGTCTGGGATTTCACCTAATTCGGTCTCACTGGAGGCCATGATTGCAGGATTAGTAATTATGTTGACTTGATTTTCCATGTTTCTTATATTACTGCATTGGAATTTCATCTGTATTCTTATGTGTGTAGTTCAGAAGTGTTGTGCTCAGCCCATGAGCTCCAGGTGCCTGGTGTGGCCTCTGTCTTACTCCCAGAATCGAATATTAACTGCAGGAGTGACCCTAGCTGCTGGATATGCCCACTAAGCAAATGTCAGACTAGCCAATTAGCAAAAGTGATCGATTTGACTTCAATAACTATTGAAGGGCAAATGAACAAACGTAGTATGGAGTAGAACTTTAGTTGCTTAGAAGTGGGAGGGAAGCGTGGTAGGTGAGAATGGCACTATTATTAAATCAACTCGGAAAATAATTGAGGTGGGAAAAGTATCTGGAGGGGAAGTTGTGATACTGTTAGGGTGCACAGAGAGGTTGTCAAAGCTGTGGAAGGCTGTGCTTTGAGGTATGAAGAGGAGGATATAAGGGACCTACAAAGAGGAAAAGAGGTGGGCATGAGAGGGTACTTGAGTTGTGCATGGTAAGAATGGTGGATGGTGTCCAATTGTTGGGTGGGTGAAAGTAAAAGCAGGTTACTCCTAAAACCTAACTGAGCAACATACAAAGAAGATTAGAATCATTATGAGATACATGTGCAAGACTGAAGGCTAAAGATAGGAGCTAAAAGGTAAAAAAGAAACTAAAAAATGACAAACATTAACTATAATATACAATCAAAAAGCTAAAGCATATTAACCGTTTATTAAATTTACAAAGAAAAATATTGCACCGGTCAGTATTTCTTCTTTGGTAGGGTAAGTTTTGAATTCTTTTTCTCCCTGTGATGTTTCATTTTTCAAATTGCACTGATAGGGAAGGAGTGATTGGCACTTCCAGCTCAGACCTAGTGGAGACTTTATTGCCCCAGTGGAGTTCAGACCAGTCACCTTTTACAGTGGGTGTTTTGTGCCACCTACAACGAGTCCAAGAGTCGGTCTCCTCCTTGGTGCTCGGTGATGTGGACAGGAGAGCTGAGGGAAAAGAGTGGAGGGCAGAGGCAGGAGGGAGGAGGGCTGGAGGAGGAGGGCTGATGGAGGAGGGCTGGGGGAAAGGGTTGTGGGGAAGAGGAGGAGGGCTGAGGAGGAGTCTTTGGAAGTCTTAGCACCCTTGGTGCTGGCACCTTGTTGTCTGGCGTCCCCATGGACCTCAGCTTATTTCACCGGCAAAACCGGGGCGCGTGAAGAAAAGCCCTTCCTAGCTGCTGCTGCTTGATTCAGCTAGAGGTGTGGTGCACGCCACTTCACAGCCGCCCCCACCTGCTGCTCCTCAGAGATCTCACTTAGCTTAACAAGTTCTTGCCTCTTGCAGGAAATGAGCTCACCGTGTGTGATCTTGACTGCTTTCTTTGCTTGGTTTTGTTGGTGAGGCTTCAAATCCACCAGCACATTCAGAAGTCTATTGTTTGTTCTTTGCTGTTCTTTTTGTTTTGTTTTGAGACAGGTCTCATGTAGCTCAGGTTGGAATTGAACTCTATATATTTGAAGCCGACCTGGAAGTCTTGATTCTCATTTCCCAGCACCCAAGTTGACAGAATTTCTTACACAGTGGCTCAGAACGCCAAGCCACTCCTCGTAAGCCAAGCCCCGGCGCTCACTGCTCCCCACTGGCTGGCGTACTCACGGGAGCTGCCCATGTTCAGGGAGCGGAACTGAGAGTAAATGTCAAAAGGCTCCTTGCGGGCTGTGGAGGTGGCTCAGTGGACAGAGTACTAACCGCACAAGCATGAGCGTCTGAGTTCAGAGCCTCAGACCTGCACATGCCAGACACCGCAGCATGAGCCTCGCTGGTAATCCTGGCATGCAGGTGGCAAGAAGGGGGCAGAGCTGAGGACCCCCTGGGAGTTTACGAGCCAGCTGGCCTAATGGATGTTGTGGTGACAACAGACTGTCTCAAACAAGGTGGACCCAAGAACTGAAGCCTGCAGTTGTCCTCGGACCTCCACATACACCCAGTGGTGCACACACCTCCAGCACATACACGCATGCACACACACCACCTCACCACACACATTCATGCACACACACACCACCACTACACCCACATGTGCACACACCACACACACATGCACACACACACACACCATCACTACACACACATGCACACACACCACACACACACACACGAATGCACACACACACCACCACCACACACATGCATGCACCCCCCACACACGCATGCACACACCACAACATGCATGCACACACACCACAACCACCACACAC
Organism: Dipus sagitta; assembly: GCA_036346955.1. Taxonomy (NCBI): domain Eukaryota; kingdom Metazoa; phylum Chordata; class Mammalia; order Rodentia; family Dipodidae; genus Dipus; species Dipus sagitta. The sequence goes on from CM070786.1 coordinate 65,831,898, forward strand.
AAGCATGCACACATGCCACCACACACACATTCACACACACCACAACCACCACACACACGCATGCACACACACCACCACACACACATGCACACACACCACCACACACACATGCACACACACCACAACCACCACACACACGCATGCACACACGCCACCACACACACATGCACACACACCACAACCACCACACACACACATGCACACACACCACCACACACACACACACCACCACCACCACCACATACATGCATGCACACCCCACCACACCACACCACACATATGCACACACACACACCACCACCACCCCCATCAAAATAGGACTGTTGGCCATCTTCAACCCATCCACAGGGGAGGAAGTACAGGAAGTGGCAGAGCCAGAACTCACAGGAGACCTAATCTCATGTCACTCCCGCCCACCTCTTTTTCCTGGGAAGGAGTCCATGCGCATGGGTCAGGGACTCCCTCCAGGCTGAACTTCAGCTCTGTGTTTTCAGCCTTGCTTCTAAGATCCAAAACTTTCTGTCTTAATGTGAACTGCATGTCTTCACTTGGAGTTCCTGTAGCTCAGGCTGAACAAGAAGAGGTAAGAATTCATTGTTTCCTGTCTTTAAAAGTAATTATTAGCATACAAAAATAGGTTTCGTTAGAGCAGTTCAATTTTGTTGTTGCTGTAGTTGTTTCCCTTCTCCACCTCTTTTCCTCCACCCACTTCTACCCTGTCCGCCCGCCGCCACCGCAGGCTCCTCTCGGCTTTCCTACTACATATGTATTTTGTCGTCGCCCCCCCCCCACCATTCTCGACACCTCTTGTTCCCCTCTCATGGTCTCCTATACTCACTCTCATCCCCTTATGTACATGTGTGCAAACATTAAAAGTTAGGATCCATGTATGAGACAGAACATGCAATTTGTGTCTTTTCTGGGTATGGGTTACCTTAATGTAATTTTTCCAATTCCATCCATTTTCCACATTCCATAACTGAGTGAAATTCCACTGTGTACATGCACCACATTATCATTATTCAGTCACCAGTTGATGGGCATCTAGGTTGCTTCTATTTCCTAGTTGTTATGACCAGAGCAGCACTGATCATGGGTGTGCAAATATCTTTATGATAGGATGTAGTCTTTGAGGGATAAGCTCAGAAGTGCGATATCTGGGTCATAAGGTAGTTCAATTTTCAGGTTTTTTAAAAATATTCATTTATTTTGTGGGGGGCCGTGAAGAGAGAGAGAATGGGCACATCAAGACCTCATGCCACCGCAAAAAAACTCCAGACACACACACCAGTTTGTGCGTCTTGGCTTTACATGGGTACTAGGGAACTGAACCCATGCCCTCAGGCTTTGCAAGCAAGCACCTTTAACCATTGAGCCATCTCCTCAGCCCTGATTTTTAGGGTTATATTTATTTATTTGGTTTTGGAGGTAAGGCCTCACTCTGGCCCAGGCGGGAATTAACTAAGTAGTCTCAGAGTGGCATTGAACTCACAGCAATCCTCACTACCTCTGCCTCCTGAGTGCTGGGAATAAAGGCATGTGCCACCACGTCCAGCTCTGATTTTTAGTTTTTTGGTAAACTTGCACATTGCTTTCTGTAGTAGCTGTGCAAACTTAGACTCCCACCACCAACAGTGAATAAGGGTTCCCACAGCCTTGCCAGCATTTGTTGTCATTAGGTGTGCTTTTTTTTTTTTTTTTATGACAGCCATCGTGATGACAGCATTCTGACTGGAGCGAGATGAAATCTCAAGGTTGTTTGAATTTACAGGTCCCTGATGGGTAAGGATGATAGACATTTTTTTTACAAAAATCTCTTGGCCATTTGTTTCTCTTCTTTTGAAAACTGCCAGGTAACTTCAGTAGTCCAGTAATTTGGGGGGGTTAATGACTTGGCAATAAATTTGGAGGTTTAATTTCCACAGTTCTTTACATGTTCCAGACATCAGCCCCCAGCCAGTGGGATATCTGGCAGATATTTTCTCCCATTCTACAGACTTTCTGTTCCAGAAGTTTCACTATGAATTCATGTTGGATTATGTCAAATGCCTTCTCTTCATCTACAGAGATTATCACATGATTTCTGTCCTTAAATTTATTGATATGGTGCATTACATTTATCAATTTGTGTATGTTGAACAAACCTTACATCCCTGGGATGAAACCAACTTGGCCATAGTGTATGACCATAGTTCTTAATGTGTTTTTGAATTTGGTTTTCTGTTAATTTTTTCATCTGTGTTCACCAAGGAAATTTATAATTTTCTCTTTTTTAAAGTTTTTTTAAATTTTATTTATTTATTTGAGGGAGTGAGAGAGGGAAAGAGGAAGACACACACAGAGGGAGAGGGAGAGAACATACTGCAAACGAACTCCAGATGCATGTGCCACCTTGTGCATCTGGCTTACATGGGTCCTGGGTAATCGATCCCGACTCCTTAGGCTTCACAGGCAAGCATCTTAATCGCTAAGCCATCTCTCCAGCCCAGTTTTCTCTTTTGCTTCTTTCATTAGCTGGATTCAGTATCAGGGTGATTCTAGGTGTCGTGAAACGGGTTTGGAAGTGTTCTCTTCCTTTCTATCTTGTGGAGCAGTTTGAGAAGTGTTGGTATTAGATCTTCCATAAAAGTTTGATAGAATTTGGCAATGCAGCCATCTAGTCCTGGACTTTTCTTAGTGAGGAGACCTTTAATTATTGCTTAAATCTCATTGCTCATTATGGGTCTGTTTAATTTATTTATATAATCTGGCTTTAATTTTTTTAAATATGTTTTTTGTTATTTTTATTTATTTATTTGAGAGCAACAGACAGAGAGAGAGAGAGAGAGAGGCAGATAAAGAGAGGGAGAGAGAATGGGCGTGCCAGGACCTCTAGCCACTGCAAACGAATTCCAGATGTGTGCGCCCCCTTGTGCATCTGGCTAACGTGGGTCCTGGGGAGTAGAGCCTTGAACCAGGGTCCTTAGGCTTCACAGGCAAGCACTTAAATGCTAAACCATCTCTCCAGCCTGATCTGGCTTTAACTTAAATACAGAATATGAATTCAGAAATTTATCCATTTTACATTGGTTTTTCCAGCTTTTTGGATCATAAAGTGTCATAATAACACCTAATGATCTTCTAGATTTCCATCGAAGTCTCTTATAACAACCCCTTTTTCATCTTTAATTTTATTTATTTATTTGGGCCTTCTCTGTTTCTTTTGGTTATTTTGGCTAGAGGTTTTAAAATCTGTTAACTTTTTCAAAGAGCCAACTCTGACTTTGTATATTCTTTTTTTCATGTTATTTAAATTAATCTTTGCCTTTATTTCTTTCAACTAGATTCAGGATTGGCTTCTTATTCTTTATCGAGCACCCTGAGTTGCATCAGTCGGTTGGGTATTTGATACCCCTGTGAATTTAAAAAATATTTTATTTATTTATTTATTTGAAAAGGAGGCAGATAGAGAGAGAGAGAACCAACGTGCCAGGGCCTCTAGCCTCTGCAGATGAACATGCGCCACCTGTGCAGTTGGCCTTACATAGATGCTGGGGATTTGAACCCAGGTCCTTTGGCTTTACCAGCAAGCGCCTTAACTGGTAAGCCATCTCTCCAGCCTCTCTGTGAATTTTGTTTGTTTGTTTGTTTGTTTGTTTTCGTCTTTCAAGGCAAGGTCTCGCTCTAGCCCAGGCTGACCTGGGCATGGAATTCACTCTGTAGTTTCAGGCTGTCCTCATGGTGATCCTCCCTCTGCCTCCTGAGTGCTGGGATTAAAGGCACCATGAACTCTGCGAATTTTTAATGTGTGCACTAAGCTATACATTTTCATCTTAGGACTGCTTTGATTGTATCCCAGAAGATCTTGTAGTTGTGTTATCAGTTTCATTAATTTCTAGAAAAATTTTAATTTCCCTCATGATTTCTTCAATGACCCAGTGTCCATTCAATAGTGTATTGTTTAGTCTCTAAGAATTTGTGTAGTTAATAGCCTTCTCTTGCTGTTGATTTCTAGTCTTTTTCCACTGTGGTCTGATGAGGTACATGAAATTATCTCAGTTTTGTAATATTTGTTAAAGTTTACTTTGTGACCTATGATGTAGCTAGTTTTGAAGACACTTTCATGAACCAGCAAGAAGAATGTGTGTTCCCTATGTTTTGGATGGAATGCTATCTGTTAACTCCAGGTGGTATATAATTTACCTCAAGCATCTTTGCTGCAATGCAGTTTGCGGGACTTGTCAAAATGCACAATGATTGTGTCAGAATCTATGTGGCCTGCTGTTCCCTTTGCTGTTTGAATTCCCACATGACCCAGCACTCTCCCTTCTGCTTAGGTACCAAAAAGAAATGGAAGTAAGGGGCTAGGGAAGGCTCTGTGGATGCAGAGCTTGATATGCACCACAAGGACCTGAGTTCAGATCCCCACTCCCACATAAAATGCTGGGCATGGTGGTGCATGCCTGGAATCCCAGGGCTGGGGAAGCAGAAGCAGTCAAATTCTCAGGACTTGTTGGCCAGTATCTAGCTGAATGGGTGAGATCTTGGATCAGTTTGAGACCCTGTGTCAAAAACTTAAAATTAAAATTAAATGGAGAATGATGGAGGAAGGTACTCCACACTGACCTCTCACCGCCATGCACATGCAGCACATGCCTGTGCACGCACGCACATAGAAACACGCACACACATACAGCATTGGAAGCAAAGCTTCAAGCAGACATCTGCACACCCATGTTCATAGCAGCTCTAGTCACAAGAGCAAAAACATGGAGGCACCCCAAGTGCCCACCAGAAGATGACAGACAGATACAAGTCCTACGCACACAATGGGACATTACCCACCCTTTAAAGGAAGGAGATACTGGCATGGTGCTACAACCCGCCCACACACTGAGGATATTATGCTAAGTGAAATAAGCCAGTCTCCAAAGCCCGAATGACTCCACTCACTCACTGAGGTACCTAGAGCAGTGAAAATTATAGTCGTGGAAGTCAGCATGGGGGCCGCGAGGGGCTGAGGGAGGAGAGGCTGGGCGTTAGAAGGGTGCAGTATTTCTGCTAGGAGAGATGGATGGCAGTGACAGTTGTGCGACTGTGTGACTGTACTTAATGTCCCTGCACTGTACAGTTAAGAATGGTTATGACAGGACATTTTATGTCAGGGATATTTTACCACTACAACAAAATAACATTTGTGCAACACAAGGCAACATTATTTCTGATATTGTCACCTCTCCCCCACACACAGCTGCTCCTACCCATATGCGTATTCCAGTTTCCATTAAGCGTCTCAGGCTGCATCCCCTCCTCCTTGCCGGCTCTTCTGCAGATGTGGAGAGCCGGCCTTCCATCCACACACCCTCCAGGCCATGGCAGTCTGGATTTCCTTAGCGTGACTTGAGAAGAGATGAAGACAGCAAGGGAGGAGTGTGTGTGTGTGTGTGTGTGTGTGTGTGTGTGTGTGTGTGTGTCGTTCATGGGTTTGTGTTTATTACCCAATGGTGTTGTTATTTTTAAAGTCTGCTAAAAGCCAGTTCCACCTGCTGGTTTTTCAGTGACCCAAATCTGTACGTGCACTCGCCATAGCTTCAGAGTCAGCATGCGGGAGCAGTGTGGGTCCCCGGCTGGCTTGATGCAGCGGGAGAGGTGCATGGAGAATGGGGAGCGCGAATCCCAAGCCGCCCGCCCGCCCTGGGCAGGAGCTAAGGGAAGCAATAAGACCTAATAACCTCCCCGTTCTCCTAATTGCTCCCTTCTCCTCACAAAAGAACCACGCCAGCGGCTCTGGCGGCCCTCAGGGAAATCTCTGCTTGTTATAAGGCCGGTGGGCAATCCTTTCATCACGGTGAAATGCTGGCAGTTTGTGTCAACAAATCCAATTTCAGTCAATCAATACACGACCCGCCTTCCAGCCCCTTCCTCCCAGCTGGGCGGGTAGCAGAGCCCACCTCCTCTGCCCAGGAAGTGACTTTGGGAAGAAGAGCCTGTGGGTGCGGGCAGAGCCAGGGAACTCCCCCTCAGAATAGATGTGGCAGAGAGCAGATAACAAGGTTGGTGCCACCATCAGAGGGTCTCAGCCCATGACAAAGTCGTCCCGGTGGGCGTCTTGGAAGGGCCAACTCTATTCTCTTATGCACAGAGAGACCTGGCTCCAAGGTCTGCGCCACCCCAGCTTGCTGGGGCTGGAAAGTTCTTCACATCTTTGAACTCTTACTTATATTTTGGGCTTCTTACTTACAAAGCAGGCATGATAACAGGGACGGTTGTGAATAGCAGGAGAGAAAAAGGAAGAGAAGAAGAGAGAAAGAGAGGGAAAGAGACTGGCAGAGAGGAGGAGGGGCTTGGCGAGCTACGATGGACTTCACAATCATCATTAGAGTGCCATCATTACTATTGTCATGTTGAAGTTTGCACACACGTGTACACACACACACACACACACAGAGAGAGAGAGAGAGAGAGAGAGGGCTCTGGACTCTGTGGAATGAGAACTAACTCATGTGGCTCTGTGAATGCACGCTGAGAACCTCAGCCTGGGGCTCATGAAGGCTAACCAAGCTGAGGGGTTCAGGGCTCATGGATGAGTGCAAACAATATCCAGACTACTGCGCCTCAGCCATGGGGACCGTGCAGAGGTCCTTCCCAGAGCCAAGCAGTAGGAAAACGGCTCAATAGCGGCTCCAGGTGACTTCTGCATTCCCCTGGGAAATCAGAAAAACAAAGACTGCCTCAGAAAGCAGCGCCTAGCTTGCAAGGGGAGATCACAGCTTCCTAGGAGGAGCCAGGGTGTTGCAGGTGCCCGCCAGGTAACAAAGAATTACACCATCTCTATTTCTTGCCTGCAGCTGTCACACCTAATAGATGGAGGTGGACACACTGCCTGAGTCTGAGTCCCCGAGATAAAGGAAGAGACTGAGCCCTGCAAAACACGGCTGGGAGGAACAGAAACAAGCTCCTGACAGAGGAGGACCATGACACTTAGACTAGGAGGCAAAATCCCCTCCAGCAGGAGATGCTTAAAGGTACCTTGGAGTGTGTTCCAGGCTGCTGTTCCTGCAGCTCCACTTTCTTTAACTGGGAAGGGACAGTCAGTAATTAGAGGTGAAGTTTTCAGACACCAAATACCCTGATATTTATTGGCCTTCCATTTGGAGGTAGGCCCACGGGAGACCCTTCCGTGTTTGTTATTTCTCTTGATCTGTCACTATAGCTCTACCAGGCAGGTATATGTAACTCTCCTGTTCACTGATCAAGGCTCAGAGACCTGGTAGTGAGCAGGGCCCAGTGGTAGGAGACTAGCAAAGACTTGCCCAGGGCCACATGTCAAGAGAGAAAATCAAACGTGAGTCCCCAAAACCAGGTGTTTCCTGAGCTCCTCTGCTCTCTCCCTGCCTGTACGCCTGAGCAGGAGACGGGGACAGAGTTCCCTATTGGGTGTGGGGGTTAGAACAGAAGGTAGATTTTTACACAGCTCTAAACATTTCAAGCTTGCTCGAGTATTTGAAGGAGCAATCCAAAGATTCTGAATGTTATTTTTTTTTAACCCACAAGCCAGTAGAATATGAATCATGACTGCTGTGAATGACAACTTTCTAATGTGGCACGGCTCCTGAACAATGCCCAGGTCCTTTCTGAAATGCATCCTATTATAAGGACTGTGATGGGAGGGGGGAGAGAGAGGAAAGATAGTCGCTTATGTTTGTCATATATGGAGCTGAAACATGCATGGTGGAATGGTTCTCAGTTCCCAAAATGTGACTACAGAAGGTCAGGGACATGGAAATCTTAGCTTCTGATCCCACCACCATGCCAAAGATCCCAGTGCATCTCTCGGGGATGTCCAACAAGAAGGTAGAATCCGACATGCATAAAAGTAAGTGCATCACTGAAGCTGCACTCTCCTCCATCCACAATCTCGCCTGCAGAGTCCCCTTTGTTGGGAGCAGAGTCATTCACTTGGCCTTTTAAGCTGATAGGTGGGACTTGCTTAAGACCTTCCCACTTCCTCATCCCTCAGGCAAATGGACTGCTGGACCATCATCCAGCCACCATCGTGGCTCCTGAGAGCTTTGTCGCTCAGTGCAATCTCCCCTCCTTTACAAACCACTGCTTCTTTCTGAAATCCAAGTTTGACCTTGGCAGTGTGCCACATTGATGCCCACCCATCCATGAGCACTGTGGCACTCTTCACAAGAGCCAAGATGGAGAGTCAGCCCAGGCTAAGAAAGCAGGGAACATTTTCAGGAAACCATGAGCATGAGAGAAATAAGACAGATACAGGACAACAAATCACATGTGACTTCTATACATACACATGTATAGAAATCTATACATATACATGAAAGTTGAAGAGGGACTATGTGGGATGAGGGAGGGGAGGAGAAGGGAGGGTGTTGCAGTCAGGTTTGTATTGCTGGCAGAAATCACCCAACCAAGAGCAGCTTGTGGGGAAAAGATGTTTATTTTGACTTACAAGCTCAAGGCGAAGCTCCACAATGGCAGGGGAAAACGATGGCATGAGCAGAGGGTGGACATCACCCCCTGGCCAACATAAGGTGGACAACAGGAACAGGAGAGTGTGCCAAACACTGGCAAGGGGAAACTGGCTATAACACCCATAAGCCCACCCAACAACACACTGCCTCCATGAGGCGTTAATTCCCAAATCTCCATCAGCTGGGAACCTAGCATTCAGGACACCTACCTTTTATGGAAGACACCTGAATCAAACCACCAAAGAGGGCAATGGGGGTGAATATGAACACACAATGTGATATACATGTATTCCTGTACATGTCATGATGAAATGCATTACTGTTCAGATTACAAGTATTGAACAAAAGAGGCAAACTTTGACCCTAGCGCTCCCCACTGCCTACAGCACGGGCCAGCGTGGACGGACCAATGTCCTCCTGAGAGCATGGCACGCAACCCTGCCATCCCCAAGAGGGGTGGCCAGTGCCTGAAGCACACGTGCAGCAGACACTACAGCCACGGATGGTTTCGTGGCTTGGCTACTGTTTTCAGGGGCTGCCATATGGGCGGCTTGGGAGGTGGAAAGTCATTTCTTCACAGTTGTGAAGAAAGAGGCCTAGGTGCCCACCGGTCAGTTTCTCCTGCCCCCCCCCCCTCTCTCTTTCTCTCTGTCTCTGTCTCTCTCTCTCTCTCTCTCTCTCTCTCTCTCTGCTGCTTCTGCCCAAGGGCGTCTGAGGGCCTCCCGGTGCCACCTCCTTGAAAGGACAGTGGTCACCTTGTGTTGGGCAGCGTTCTATGGGCTTCACTGCCTTGCATTCTCTCTTTGAAGTTCCCAACTTCAGTTCTGGGATACTAAGGGTTACTACAGAGACGATTCGACAGCCACGGGAGCTAGTGTTTTTCTAAACTCCAGACGAATTCTCTGGGAGATTGTTTTTTGATGAATTAACATTTGCATTGGGGAGGCTCTGAGCAAGAAGATTTTCCTCCACCGCGTGGGTGAGCCCTGTCCATCAGTGGAAGCCGTGAGAGGCAGGGTCCGAGAGGAGAAGGGAATCGTGCTCACACTCAGAGCTGCGGCATTAACTCTTCCGAGTCTGCAGACTCCACACTTGCCAGCCACGCCACGCGCGCGCTTGGCTTTATTGATTGATTATGTATTTACTGAGAGAAGGGCTCACTGATCCCCAGGCTGGACGTCACTGTCTTGTAGCGCAGGGTGGCCTCAAACCCGTGGCAGTCCTGCTGCCGCAGCCCCCGCGTGCTGGGGGACAGACGTGAGCCAGCAGCCCGGGCGGGCTTCCGGGCGCTTCCTGGACGTCGGCTGGGGCCGCCCCGTCGGGAGGGAAGTGGGAAGGCGCAGCCCGGCGCAGGTCGGGCTCCGGGGAGAGGGAGCCGGGGGCGGCCGCGCAGCGCCACGCCGAGCTCGCGTCCGGGCCCGCGCCGGCTCACGCCGGGAGGACGCCGCCCCGCGCACCGGCTCCCGAGCCCGAACCCGAACCCGGCCCGCGGCCCCGGCCGGCGCGGGCTCCGCATCTCCTCAGGGCCCGCCGACCAATGGGCGCCCGCGCTGATGCCGTAATGCCTCAGCTCGGCCTCTCATTGGCCAGCTCCCGCTCTGGGCTCCAACTAGTGTTTTTTTTTTTTTCTTTCTTTCTTTCTTTTTCATGGAATTGCAAATAGACATAAACAAAATCCCCAGCAGAGGCAGGGGTGCCCCGGAGCACATATCTGTGGGCCCAGCAAGGCCCGGCTGGGAGGACAGCAGAGGCCACAGCTCTGGAGTGGGTGCAGACGTGGGCCCAAACACACAGGAGAAACTGCGGTTTCTGTTTGGGGATTTTGGGGAAGACGTCCCCCCTCTCCGTTCCTTACTGCAGGTTGCTCAGAGACGAGGGTCGTGGGACACACTGGTAAGAGGGACAGACGAGTAAGCTGTACAGGAGGTGGTCCACCCCAAACTGGGCTGATCTCTGTCTATTCCCAGAGCATCACAGGCCCAAGGGTTCCGTAGACCATGGTCTAGGAAAGGCTCCTCAGAGGGACGACAGGGCCCCTGCAGTCCCCAGCTGGCCAGTCATGCTCCAGAGGCCTCCTTTGGTGAGAAGCAGCACTGAGCAGTTTTTTGGAAGTCGGGAATCCCTCTGCCTCCCATCCTTTCCTTGGCACTAGATGGAGGGTGGGGATGGGGGGGTCCCAGGTGGTCAGAAACCAGACAACCCAGCTGTCAGCACCAACGATGACAGGTGCTAGACACAGTTCTGCCCGAGGGCCCCCTGGGAGGACCAAGAGACACAGACATAAGCAGTCTGGGCAATGTCACGTGCTGGGTACAAAGGTCAGATGGTACCAGGTATGGTGAGAGCTCCAAAAGGGGGGGGGGTGAGGATGTTGCTAGGGGATGGAAGTGGAGGAGATAGGGCACTGGGGAGGAGGGCCAGCGAGAGCAAGAAAGAGTCCATGCACGTGCCAGATGAGCCCCTGCTTTGCCCAGAGGCCTGGGACTCCGCTCTCACTGCAGGACACAGCTCTGAGCCCTGAGGGTCAGGCTTTGGTTCTCATGGGAGGGAAATGAAGGCCCAGAACCTTGGCTGGTGCGCGTCCTGACCGAACACAGCCGTTCCTGTCCTTCAGGTGCGGCCTGCAGCCCCAGGGACCACAGCACCGGAGGCCATCCCAAGCAGAGAGGAGCAGCTTGTCTGGTCAGGGGAGCAGAGGTGACCTGGTAGCTAGGGCCCAGGGCGTAAGTGGTAAGCAGAGGTCTGGTACAAGAAGCAGCAATGACAAGATAAAAGTGGAGAGCCAGAGAAAGGGAATCTTGGTGCAGTCCAAGGCCCCTGAGAATTTGGAGCTTTGTCCTCTGGCCTCAGGCCCCCATCACTGCCTGACAGACCTGGAGTCAGTCAGTCATCCGGGCTCTGGCCACTGCTGTGATCCGGAAAGCCCAGTCCTCCCCGGGAGCAGCATCCTCCTTTCTGGAAGGTCCCTCACCTACCACAGCTGTTACCCTGTGAAGAGGATGGGCAGATGGGTGCAGATGGTGCGTTCGTGAGCATGGATGGGGTGGAGGTTCTGACACCAGGGATGACTCAAAAGTGGTGTAGCATGAAGCCCTCCCTCCCCCTGTCCTACCTCCTGCCAGCCTAGGACCTAGTGACTAACATGAGCGTCGCCTTGAATGGCCCCAGACAGCCGTCCTGCAGCAGCCTCTGCACTTCGGCAGGCCTGCACCTCCTCCCTCCCCCCCCCTCTCCCTCCCTCCCTCCCCCTCTCTCTCTCTCTCCTCTCTCTTTCTCCAGACAGCTGGCAGTAGTTTCGATGGAAAGAGCGCCAGCTTTCAGGAAGGTGAAGTCAGGCTGCTGGGTGAGAGGAATGAGGCCCGGAGGTGGGGTGCGGGGCAGAGAAGCGGCTTCCTGGGAGGCGAGGCCAGGCCCAGGAAACTGTGCTGTCCCCCCCCACACACAGACTCCCAGTGCAAGCACACATCCTTTGCCCTCCTTTGACATCCTGCCTTGTCATGCAGCTCTTCCCCAACTCCCTCAGCTAAGAATCCTTTCTTTAAAAGAAATCCGATATAGAAGCAAAACCAAGACATCATTCAATAATAATTGAAATAAATACATAGCCAGCGCAGTGCTAGGAACTGGATATGTGTTGGTAGCCCGGACAGCCCTGGCCTCTGCCTCACAGAGTTTAGTTCAGTAGGAGAGAGCGACCGCAAACAAGTAAATATTTGATGAGCTATTATGACTGAAGCAGTGAAAACATGTCTTTGAAGATGGCCTGTAGTTTGCATGGTCAGGCAAAGTTGCCCAGTCAGTCAGAGATGCCCTTGCCTCTACATGGAACCCTCCCGTGTAAAGCTGGGCCCAGGGCAAACTGCACAGGCAGATGGGATGGTGAGCCCCTCTGTGTAGGTACTGCACACATTTTCCCACAATAGAAGTGGGGAAAAACAAAAAGATTCTGGCCTTGCCTCAAGAGGCTGGCTGAAGCCCAGAGGTAATTTCACAGCAAACAGCAAATACAAGGCCGGGCATGGTGGCACACACCTTTAATCCCAGCTTTCCCGAGTCAGAGGTAGGAGGATCACCATGAGTTCAAGGCCACCCAGAGGCTACATACTGAATTCCAAGCTAACCTAGGCTTGAGGGAGAGCCCTACCTTGAAAAGCAAAAAGAAAAACAAACAAACAAAAAAGAGCAAATATAGATGTTTACACACAAACATTTAAAGATTCCCAACCCTGAAAAGAGGTTGTCAACAAACTCAACAAAAAAGTGAGCTTATGACTAAGGATACTGAGCTAACATCCACAGTGAGAGCAGAAAAATCTTTAAATCCATGTCTTTAAATTCTTGGAGAGATATAGGAGGGTATCTATATGCCAAATGAGCAAAGATGGTTATGAATAAAAAGCTAGTAGTTACGAAAAAAACAATGACAGATCGTAGAACTGAAAGATGTAATTATTCCAAACCCATTCCAGCTCTAGCATGGAGAATGGGCTGCAAAGAGGCACCGCACATTGCCCAGGGAAGACGCGGCTGGCTGCGGCTTAGGGGAGGGGAGGCAGGGGGAAGGGAGGGGCGCAGAGAGGGCTGAACGCAGTCTCAGGACTTGCCAGCGTGCTGAGGGCCTGCGTGCAGGCAAGGTGTCTGGGTAGGCATGGTGCTGCTCTGGGGTGGAGCTGCCCTGCCCCTGCACTGACCCCAGAGGCCTCTTCATGTCTGTCTGTATATCCAGATGAGGCGGCCGTGGACATAGCCCCATCCTCAAACTGCACTTGGCAGGTTTGGTCCTCTCCTGGCCCTTGGCCAGATATGTCTGCAGAGGGTATGAAAGAGGGGAGCCGAGTCCACACTGACTGTGGCCGCGTGTTTTCCTGGCTGTGTAGAGAGGCAGACATGACTATGGAGGGCTGAGTGCCTTGGAGGCGGACTTGAAATATGACTACTCGCTGGGTAAGGAAAAGGGACACACAGAGAAAGATACTGAGCCAAGGCTAAGGCCAGCGTTGGGCAGCCACACTGGCATGGGGCTTGGGTGGCTGGTCAGAGTTGTGGTCATTTCAGGTGAAGGGCCAAGTCGTTCTGCATACACACTGACCCGGCACAAGAAGGGGTGTGGCCTTGCAGCCCACGAAATCCCTGCACTGGCACTCAGATGGGGAATCTGAGTGGCACTTCATAGGGCTCTCCATGGTGACGGGGCCACCGTCGCCTCCCAGCTGTTTGACACAAGCCGGGTACGTAGCTCATTGTGCTGCATGTGCACTTGCTCTGAAGCCTTTGGGAGAAATCCGAAGTTCCCAGGCTAGGCCAGGCCTACACAAACCACAGAGACCCAGACTGGGCTACAGAGAGCTGACCGGCTTTCTACAGGTCAAAAGTGCAGCCGGGGGCTGGAGAGATGGCTTAGCAGTTAAGCGCTTGCTTGTAAAGCCTAAGGGCCCCAGTTTGAGGCTTGATTCCCCAGGACCCACGTTAGCCAGATGCACAAGGGGGTGCATGCGTTTGGAGTTCATTTGCAGTGGCTGGAAGCCCTGGCGCGCCCATTCTCTCTCTCTCTCTCTCTCTCTCTCTGCCTCTTTCTGTCTTTGTTGCTCTCAAATACATAAATAAAAATAAACAAACAAAAAAAAAGTGCAGCCAGCATCAGCTCCCCAGAGACAAAATCATCTCAGCAGGGATCTTCGGAAATTCTCCTTCTGTGATCTAAAAATTCTAAAAATTTGCAGTATAAATTTCCAGTTGAGAAGAGCAAGCCTGCCTCAGTTGATAGCTGTGACCCTCTCTGCTGACTTAAATTCAGTTTGCAGATGGCCCGGCTCACCATGGGCTGAGCCCAGACTCTCAGAAGCCTTTGAGGAGCCGACGTGGCTCCCGAGCTGCTGGAGGACATCGCTACGTTCTCAGGGCACTCGGGGGCTTGGTGTCACAACAAGGCCTCCCTTTGCAATCTTCTGATTGATGCAAGTGACAACTGAGGCAGAAGGGAATTAACGGCGGACCCCAAGATGGACGCTCAGCTAGGGTGTTCAACAGGATCTGCGACTTCACAGTCCCCACTCTTCAGTTTACTTCTGGTCTCAGACTGGTTCCCCAGAAGCTGACCCAAAAATGAGAACTCATGGGATGTGTCCCCTGAAGGAGAGCAGGCATGCCAGGCAGAGACACAGAGTCACCCGAGGCCCCATGCACGTAGGCCTGTCCCACAGAGGAGGTCGACATCGAAGTTCTCTATCATCAGTCAAGGGCTCCCATGGTTTGGCTACAGCTTGAACATGTCCCCAGGGGCTCATATGTTGGAAGCTTGGTTTTCAGTGTGGCAAAGTTGAGAGGCGGGACCTTTGAGAGGGGACCTGGTGGAAGACCTTCAGGCTGTGAATTAGTTCCTTTGTGTCACTGTGACTGACATACCTGACAGGAACAACTTCAGGGAGGAAAGGTTTATTTTGGCTCACAGTTTTAGGGGTGTTTCAGTTTGTTATTGTGAGAAAAGCATGCTGCTTTTATATATTCATATAAAAGTGTGTGGAACCCCATCTCCCAGAGGTAGACTTGGAAGCAGAGAATGAACGCCAGAACCAGGGGACTTACTTCCATCAGCCAGGCCTTGCCTCTAAAGTTTCCACAGCCTGCCAAGACAGCACCACCATTTGGAGGGCCTCAAAACCTGAACTTGTGGGGGACATTTCATATGCAAGCCATTGCAGGTCACTTGGGTCTGTGCCCTCAGGAAGGACTTCAGGCACTCTGGCTGCTTGCCTGGCAACATGATTTCTTCCTCTCTCACCTCCTGTCACCTGCCAAGGAAGCCTAAAGACAGGTGGGTCGATACAGACATTATGTCCTTCAGCCTCCAGAATCATGAACTGAACAAATCTTTCCTTTATAAAATGAACCCACCTCAAGTATTTTGTTGTAGTAATGAAAAACAGACTAATACACAGACTGTCTAAGAGGTAACACACAGACCGTCTAAGAGGTATGTATGTTTCCAGCAGAGGCAAGGGTCCTGGGCAATGAGGGGCATGAAGAAAGGAAAGGGACCTGAGGAGGACGTCTCCTGTGAGCACATTCCGCTCTCTGAGAGCCGACACCTACTGCACCCACCACCCTGTCTGAGACTTGGAGAAGACAGAAGTCACCAGACACCACCACTCTCATTAGTAACAGATGACTCCCTGTTCCCTCATCCCTCAAGACAACCTGTAAGGGTCATGATCTCCCAGAGTGGCTTATCAGGGACAGCGCCTGAACATCCATCCACAATCTGTCTGGAAATGGAAAACAGTTGCCTTTAAAACATATATTAATGACAAAAATAATAGTAGTATGGCTGGACCATCATGGCGGTCACTATATCTCGACTGGACACACAGCTAAGAGGTCTATCCCGCCTCCTTAGATCAAGTCACCTCCTTGTTCTCAACCATGAGGTGCTTCCAAGATAAGGTAAGGCAGTTGTGGTTGTCCTTCAAAAACTGTAAAGACTGCACACAAAAGACAAAGATGCCACAAAATAAAAAGATGGGGTGCTTTAGGCTTGGGTTACAGGGAGAGACACTCATCAGAAACATCAACTGGACTGGAAAATAAACTTCTGCTGTTCAGACGACTGAGGCTTTGAAGTTGTTAGCAGTTACCATGTTCGAATACAGTTCCCAGCAGCAATCATAGTAGACCCACCAGGGAGCATCATTGTCATTTTGTAAGTGATGAAACTGAGACTCAAAACCATTAAAAAGTGGAAGATAGGGCTGGAGAGATGGCTTAGCAGTTAAGGCATTTGCCTGCAAAGCCAGAGGACCTCGGTTTGATTCCCCAGGACCCACTTAAGCCAGATGCACAAGGTGGTGCATGTGTCTGGAGTTTGTTTGCAGAGGCTGGAGGCCCTGGTGTGACCATTCTCTCCCTCTCCCTCTCCCTCTCTCTCTCTCCCTCTTTCTTCTTGCTTTCATAAATAAATGGAGGATGGAGGCAGGGCTCCTGCTCAGTTTGCTCCTTAAGTCCTGTCCCATGCTCACTGGTCATGGAAACCTTGTACGACTATGTTTGGATGGGACAGAGAGGATAACATGGACATTCTAGGACATACTGGTCAATCTTCATTGTCAACTTAATTGGATTTAGAATTATCCTGGAAGCACACATCTCAGTTTCTGGGAGGGTGTTTCCAGAGAGGTGTAACTGAGGTAGGAAGACCCACCCTAAGTGGGCAGCACCATCCCACAGGCTGGGGTCCTGGAGTGCATAAAAAGGAGGAAGTGGGCTGAACACCAGCATTCATCTGACTCTGCTTCCTAACCGCAGGTACAATGTGACCAGCTACCTCACACTGCTGCCACCAAACTTCCTTACTAAGATGGACTATATCCCTTCTTAAGCTGTGAGCCAAAATCAACCCTTAAGTTACTTTTAGTCAGGTGTTTTGTCACAGCAATGAGGAAAGTAGCAAATACACTGGGTGTTTTGAGTAGGACACGGAGTAGGAAGGAGGGACACAGAACAGAAAGGCTGCACACATCAATGGCCAAGCTTGGGGCACCCTAACATTTTTCTACAAGCATTCCTACATGCTGATATGTGCACTGTTCTCCAGTAATCTCACTGTAATAAAGTACTTATTATATTTTTTTACTCAATTGCCTGAAATGATTCTGTTGACTGCTTGCTTACAAGATAAAATGCAATGACTAAATAAACATCTAGCTTCCAGATCCCCAGGGCTGAGCCCCCTTGGCTCACACACAGGAAGCACAGCGTGCTGTGTAGCTTGACGTGTTGGCTGTCTTCACATCTCCTCCACCCATCACCTTGCAAACAGAACGCTGACTCACCCTGCCAAGTTACCAAGTTCTTCAGGGAAGGCTAGGCTGCCCCACCCCCAGAGGTAAGAGTTCATAGTCTACACCAAATATGGTGGAATGACTGGTTTGGGGGCATACATATGGGGCACAATTTGGGCCAATGAAACCAAAAGAAAATTATAAGTGAGGCTTTTGTAAGGATTTTTATAGCTCAACAAATAAGTAAATAAGCATAACTTAATTTGAAAACAAGATTTAGTAAATGTCTGCAGGCATGGGGAGGTGGTTCAGTGGGTTAAAGTGCTTGCTTTACAAGCATGAGCACCTGAATTTGGATCCCCAGCACCCATGTAAAATGCTGGTCATGGTGGCGCTCAACTGTAATCCCAGCAATTGCGGAGGCAGAGAAATGAGGATCTCCTGGGCTTCGGGGCTAGCTTGTCTAGTCCCGTCCTTGGTGAGTTCTGGGTTTAGTGAGAGACCCTGTCTTAGAACACAAGGTGAGGAATGATCAAGTAAGGCACTTGGAATTGACCTTGGACTTCCACATGCATTCACACACAAACATGCACACACAGAAACAGCCCACACGTGAAAAATAAGTTTGCTTTTCTGCCTTTAGACCTGGGATTTCTGTGTTACTCTTGAAACCCAGGAGGTTGTCTTAGATCCAATAGCGCAGAAGCCTGTGTGCATAAGCCAAAATGTTTAGGATGGAAGACCAGAAAGTAGCAAACAGCTTGGGTCCCTGAGACGTCGGTGAGCTGTGGATTAAGCAATCCTGGAACCGGCATTGTGCTGGACTTGTTAATATGTGCGATGGCAAACTGTCTAACTGTTCCAATCATGGTCAATTAGGGATTCTGTTACGTACAGCCAAATGCATCCCAACAGATTCAACTGCTATTTTGTCAGACGCCCTTTCAGAAAGGGCACAGAAAACATGCCCAGCTCCCCCAGCCGCTTATGCAGTGGCTACAGCTGCCAGATCGATACTGAGCCCACACCCTCACCTTCCTCACTCCCTCCCTCACCACAGCCTCATCTTGGCCCTCCTGCTGGCAGAGGCTGTTTCTATCAAGTTCCAGCAGAACAAACCCTCGCATGACCACGCCATCCCCTGGATTCTCAGCTGACCACTCACACGCTTTCCAGAAGGAGCAAGACGTTGAAAACCATGAGCCTAGTTGCTCTGTGAACTGTTTTCTTGGTTTGCCATACATGAGGAATCACATGAAAAATAAGCTCATTTATTAGCATTAATTAATCCACACAAGGTCATTTGTGAATTTTATATCACTTTAATTAACTTTTATTGAGTTCATGTTCAAAAGGAAAAACAAAAGAAAAAAGTCATTAATAAAAATCATAAGGCCCTCAGTATAACAGCTTGGTTATTCAGCAAGATAGAAAACTGGAGGAAATCTTTTCCCATTCAATGCATGGTAGGGTTTTCTAATTTCTAGCTTTTCCCAAATATGTCCCCTTTTCAGCAGATGGGAAGGAATAGGCTGGAAGGAATTAGCTTTGTCGGGTGCTTTCCCAAGACTCCTCTGCTGCTGTCCCCTCCACAGCCACCTGTTCAGGCCGCCTTCTCTGCTAACTCTGAAACCTGCCTCACAGCCATTATATTATCTTGAAGTTAGCACTCCATTTTTTATTTCCCTCACAATATCCGGAGCTTATTGAGAAGAAAACCAGGTTTTTTTTTTTCTTTAAATCTCCTAGTATACCTGGCATAGAGTCACCACTCAGTATAAATTTATTCAACTGGAAGTCATGAAAGTTTTCCTAGGTTTTATGAAGAATAAATGTGTTGATATTGCTATATTTCACTGTGGAAAATGAAAACCAAGAGGGAAATGCCCTTTCGTAGTTTGAATGCCCCACAGCTCGAGTGCCGGCTCTGTCTTCACGCTGAGTGAGGCGAGGTGACCGGCACAGCCGACCGTGACCGGACCGTCATCTGAGGCGGGGTCGTAGGGCAGGTCTGTGAACTTTGCATCAGGCAGAGTCCCGAGGTTTGCTTCATGGGCACCTTCCCTCTGATACAGCCATGTTTGGGCTCTTTAGACTCTGCCCCAAATTAAGCAAAAACATTTAGCTGGCTCTCACCTTTGTTCAGAGAAGCTTCTTTTTGCAGATGGCTGTGGCTGTTGGGGGGACTTCAAAATCATCAAAGTGCTGAGAATAAGTGATTGCCAAGTGCTCAGGGCTATATGAGACATCTACACCATCCCTTCCAAGGCTCGGGGAATAACACGGAATAGAGGGAGGAAAAATATGTAAGAGCCAAGAATGGGGAGGAGTGCTCTGGAACACTGTTTTGGGGTCATGAAGTGGTCATCGCTCGCTTTCATGACCTCAGATTAGGGTCAGCTGTCAGTACCTGCGCAATATGGAGCCATTAACATTTCATCATGGACGTGGAGGAGCCGCATAAAATCAAAATAGAAGAGGACTGGTTGGAAAGAAAGGGGGTTCAAGTGAAGGGTGATGGGGGAGACAAATAATGGGAGAGGTTACAATCGAACTACATTATGGATATTTATTTAAATTGTCAATAAAATGTGTGTGTGTGTGTGTGTGTGTTTTAAAGAAACCATTTAGCTAGCCAGGTGTGGTGGGGGCACACCTTTAATCCCCGTACTTGGGAGACAGAGATAGGATTGCTGTGAGTTCAAGGCCACCCTGAGACTACATAGTGAATTCCAGGTCAGCCTGGGCTAAAGTAAAACCCTAACTCCACAATGCATGACCCATATACCTCAACAAGGAGGGGCCAAGGGGAAGGAGTAGGTCACGGATGAGCCTAATAATGGTACCAAACTGACTGTATTTGCTGAATACAAAACTAACTAATAAAGAAAGAAGAAAGAAGAAAAAAAAAAACTCCACGTAGCTAAGCTGACTGCCTATCTTACTCAATTGTCCTCTGCCACTCATTTGCCATCCTGGCCAGCCCATCAGATAACTCCCCCCAGCCCCACCAGCCCTTGGGGAGTACGCCAAGGTTCCCCATGACAGAACCAGCCCAAGTGCATCTCTGCATCCCTCCATTGCCCTACTTATGACCTTTGTTGCCCACAGGCCATTTGATTGATGGAGCTCTTCCAGTCTCTGATCTAGAATGACCTTGCTCATCCTGCCTGCTGAACCAGTGGGAGACGGGCTGAGAGAGAGAGTGAGTGCCTCATCCTTCGAGAAGCTTCACATTTGGAAAAGCTGAAGGCCAATACGCACCCCACTTAGGTTTATCTCAGGACTGAGGTTGATAACTAGCACTCCATGGCCTGCTTCTAAGAACCCAGGAATCCAATTTCTAAATGTACACTCAAACATTGTTCATACCACAAAGGTTCTCTCGTGTTCAAAGAAATTTTCCTTCTAGAGCTCCTATAAGTCAACAGAAATATGAAAGAAAGCCCAGTAGAAAAATGTACAAAATCTTTGATCTTCTTTTAAAAAGTTAACTTAATAGCTGTTAAAAAATAGAAAAATAGTCTGGGCATGGTGGCACACACTTTTAATCCCAGCAGTTGGGAAGCAGAGGTAGGGTGATCACCATGAGTTTGAGTCCACCCTGAGACTACGCAGTGAATTCCAGGTCAGCCTGGGCTAGAGTGAGACCCTACCTTGAAAAACCAAAAAGGGGGGAAAAAAAAAGAAAGAAAGAAAAATGTGCTGAATTTCATTAGCCAACAGGATACACATAAATTAAATCTATAGTCTCATACCAATAGGCTCCTGCCAGAATAGATGCAATGTGAAACAGAAAATAATAAGTGTTGACAAGGATGTAGAGAAACCAGAACTCCCACCTGCAGCTGGCAAGAGGCAGAATTAATGCCACCGTTACAGAAGAGTGCCTGGTAAGATACACAGGAGCTCTGACTGAGATCCAGCTCTTAGGATACGCCCAGCACAAACACATGCATCTTACTGGAACATGCAGAGAAGCGGTGGTGTGGAACAGAACCAGTAACTCGACACACACCAGTCAGTGGTGGGATGGGTATACATGAGCTGAAACACACTTACACGGTGGACTAGTCCACAGTGATGATGAATCTTCAGTCACATACAGCGTGAGTGTGTTCACACAGCATTAAGCAGACACAGGTGGGCACAAGAGTACAAGGTACAGAGCACCTTACACCGATAAGCCAGGCTGAGCTGAGCTGCATTCTCAGAGGTCAGGTAGCAGCTTGCTGGGGGATGCGTAGCTGCCTGGGAGCTTAAAGTCTTGAAAATACTTTTAATTTTAAAAATCTGGGTGCCAATTACATGTCTCTGTGTGTGTGTGGTTTCTAATGTGACTTTTCAGTATGTATCATTTATGGAAATTATGAATTGATTTTATTTTTTACTAACACATTAATTGTATACCTCATTGGGATTCATACATGCTACAGCATGTATTGATCATATCCAACGAACACACAAATACACACACACACACACACACACACACACACACACACACACACACAATGTTTCCCAGTCTCCAGTAATCAGTCAACTTCAAGTTGACTTTTTTTTTTTTTTCAGTTTCCACATACGAGAGAACATGTGGCATTTACCTGTGTCTGGCTTAATTCACTTAGCATAATGTCATCCAATCTTCCAGTCCATCCATGTTGCTAAAATGACAGGATTCCATTCTTCTTTCTGGCAGAATAAAACTCCATTGTGCACCTACTGTACACTTTCTTTCTTTTCTTTTTTTGGGGGGAGGCAAGCACAACAGACTGGCCTCTTTTTATATGGGGAGAGAATGGGCACACCAGGGCCTCCAGCCACTGCAATCGAATTCCAGATGCATGTGCCACCGCCACCTTGTGTGCATGCACAACATTGCATGCTTGTATCCATGTGTATCTGGCTTACATGGGACCTGGAGATTCAAACATGAGTCGTTAGGTTTCACAGGCAAGTGCCATACCCACTAAGCCCTCTCTCTAGCCCTGCACTTTCTCTGTCTAGCCATCCACTGGTGGGCTCCCCGGGCTGACGCCCTGTCTGAGTTGTGCTGTGGTAAACATGTGGCATCGTCTTATCCACTGACCTCCTTCCTTGGGCGTCTGTAGCTTTTCCATATACCAGTAATGGATTCGCTGAGACAGAAATCATGAAAACAATCTCATTCACTCACCATAACCACAAAAGAAAATTACTCAGGAATAAACTTAGATACCGAGGAAAAGGCTTTATGAGAATCATGAAACACTGATGAGAAAAACTGAAGAAGACACCAAAAGAGGGAAAGACCTGTCATGTTCATGAGCACTATGAGCAGGACCACACTGCCCGAAGCAATCTGTAGACAGCGCAACCCCCATAAAAATGCCAGCGTCATCTTCCGCAGAACTAGAAACAACCCCAAAATTCATGCATATTTCAATTAGCTTTCAAGTCTGAGTCACTATTGAATATATATAAGATACGAATGCACTATGGAGACTACCTGAGGGAGGATGAAGGGGTGTAAAGGGAGAGGGAGTGGTGAACAGGAGAGGGGATGGAAGTGGAAAAAGAATGACAAGCAGGGCGCATTTTCTCATATGCCGAACCTAGATTTAAATATATATGCATATGTATGAGACACAAAACAAGGGGGGCACTCCTTGGGAGGAGGAGGGAGCCAAACAAGGGGGCAGGGGAGGAACAAGGGAGGGCGATAAGGATCAAATACAACACACACATATGAAACTGCCACGAAGAACCCTGCTACCGTGTATGCTGCTGAACAGTTTTTAAGTCTGAATCAGTTTACAAAACTGTCTGCGCTACACGGAAACTTTTAGCAATGTTTCTGCCCTATGGAGTGAAAAGCTCTGCCTACATTCAGAGGGCGAATATTCCCCTCTCGCTCTGTCTTCACACCACTTTCACAAGGACAGGACTTGAGTTAGAACTGGGGAGCAACTTTGACATGCCGCTGGCTCCTGCTGGCTGGGCTGCTCCTTCCTGCCGGTGCAGTGAGGTCTAGAAAACAGGCCCGTGCTCCTCCATGCTGGCGGGGTTCAGGATGCTGAGCAGGAGAGAAGACCCCTCATTCTTCTAAGTCCGCCCTGAGCCAGCTCTGTCTGTCTTTTATAAAAGCAGACTGGGGCCTGGGGAGATGGCTTAGCAGTTAAGGCACTAGCCTGAGGAGCCTAAGGACCCAGGCTCAATTCCCCAGGACCCAAGTAAGCCAGGTGCACAAGGCGGCGTTTGAACCTGGAGTTTGTTTGCAGTGCCTGGAGGCCCTGGTGCACCCACTCTCTCTCTCTCTCTCTCTGTTCGTCTCTCTCCCCCCTCAAATAAGTAAATAAATAACATATTAAATAAATAAGTAAATGAAAGAGTGAATGAAAGCTGTTTGACTCGCACGGTCAGGCACACACAGACATCCTCTCCGTTCCCCCACACTCTGTCCCTTACAGAGAAACAAACAGCTACTCCAACACCCAACCAGCTTCCATGGCCCCCCGCCCACTCTGTGACCTTCCCTCCCTGGCTGTTGTTTCCTTCTGCAAATAGCTGCTTGGACTGCTGTGTTCCTGGCCAGCCACCCATGGGGGCGGGGGGCCTCCGTCCCCTCCCCCATCAAACAGCCTGGAGACCCTTGATGGGACTGACTGCAGGCGGTGCTGGCTCTGCCCAGATCCCAGCAGAGCCCCGGGCAGCCACGTGACTCTGAGCCTCAACAGCGATGGGAAGACCAGAGCCTGTCCTGTTCTGGTTGGTCCCTCCTGACCACTGCTGCTGTACTTCCTGTCACCACCAGGCACGCCGTGGAGCCCAGCGCCCTGTCCTCGGTCATTTCTGCAGCACCCTGTCATGTCGGGGTTTAATCTTTTCTCCCCTGCTTTGCCCCCTATGAGAACAAACATTCTCCTGAAGGTGTGCTGGCGAGTGGACATCCATTTCAATAGTCACTTAGCAACTGCCTGAGAAACACCCCCAGAGACAAAACCCTGGTGGTTGTCTGCTCTTCCCAACCCTCCCTGGCAAGTCCTTGTTTCCTGAACATCATTTTTCACTCACTGTCCTTACCTAACACTGGGGGTCATGTAAGACTTCACTCCGCCTCCCCCGGACTATAAATGACCCTCAGTAACCTGCTTGGAGGGAAATCCTGGGACAGACAAGGCATCTTAGGAGCCTGTGGCAGGTAGCTAGCCCACCGACCCTCCGACAGCTTTGGGACTGTCCTGCACTTGAGATGGGGACACCTGTGGGCTGGCGGGGGTCCTGTGTCTGCCGGTCTCCCCTTGGCTGTTGACTGCAGCTAAGGTAAACAAATAACATGTGACCACATGGATCAGCCTAGAAACACCATGCTAAGAGGAATGAGCCAAGCACCGAAAGACACACCCCACAGGACACGCCACCACGGCACGTGGCTCTCAGGGAGCTGTGGCTGCCCAGGCTGTACAGTCAAGTGTTGGGAAGAGCATGGATGGTCAAGGGGGTGGAAGTCACAGTTAGGGAAGAGAAACAAGTCACGGGATGCAAGTGCATGTTAGGATGACTAGAGATAATAATGACATGTTCTACATGTCAAAACCTGTAAGAGAAGATTTCAAATGTTTGAGCCAGAAAAAAATATGTATATAAATGTTTGAGAAAATAGTTTATTGTAATTTGCTTTGTGGTTTTGGTATTATTTGAAACAGTGTCTCACTCTGTATCCCAGGTTGGCTTTGAATTCACTATATAGGGACTGGGAAGATGGCTCGGACATTAGAGGTACTTGCTTGCAAAGTCTGCTGGCCTGGATTTTATTCCTCAGTAGCTACTTAAAGCCAGATGTACAAAGTGAATTCACTACATGGCCCAGGCTGGCCTCAAACTGGCCACCCTGCCTCAGTGCCCTGAGTGTGGGAATGGCAGGCATGTTCCATCACACGTGGCTGACCCCTATTAAAATCAGTGTATCAGAGCCAGGTATGGGGGCACACGCCTTTAATCCCAGCACTCGGGAGGCAGAGGTAGGAGGATCGCAGAGTTCAAAGCCACCCTGAGACTACATAGTGAATTCCAGGTCAGCCTGAGCTAGAGTGAAACCCTACCTCGAAAAACCAAACAACAACAAAATCAGTGTAACATGCACACAACATTACATGGTTTATCACACATAAAGTAACAATGGAAAAACAGACAGATTTTATTTTCAGGCTGCAACTTGAGCCAGAGCCCATCAGACATATCTGCTGCCTTGCAAAATGGACTGTGCCTCTATGAGGGGGTCCCAGGTCGCCTCTCTTCCTCCCAGCTACAGCCCCCACTGCCACAGAAGAGGGGCCTCAGGCCTAGCAGCTCCTCTCCTCTCCCCAGCTTCCTTGTTCTGTTACCTCAGGGCCTGGCTCTCCTTGGCTATCACCCTTCATGAATATTCATGAGGTACTCCCTCCTCCCTGGGCTGTTTGCACTTGATCAGATTCCAATTATTATTAAAAACAAGAGCTTCTGGTTATGCAGCACTTTAACCACAGCCCTGATTCAGGGATTTCTGTCCCCCTCTGGTTGTAGGGTCCTTTCTTATCACCAGTAGCCCCAGTTTACAGAGGAGGAAAAGAAGTCCAGAGAGAGGTTCCCTAGCATCTTCCAGGTCACCAAACTGGACCCTGAGGGCTTGAACCCAGAGTCAAGGCTCTGGAGCCTGGGTGCTCAGAGATTTTGGAGATCCCTGTCCAAGAGATGGCCATGACACAGACTCACCCTGCTCCTTTCATATTACCCAGCCACCCCCTGCCTGTCCCTGCAGCTACGTGGAAGCTTAGCAGGGTGTTATGTGAGAGGAAACTCCCAGCGTACACTGTCAAGCCACATAATATGCAAGGAGACCAGGAGTCCTTCACATGTTACCTGTGAATCCCAGAACAGATGTACACAGTCACCTCGTTCCCAGTGCACAGAGGAAGGAGCTGAAGTTCAGTCGCATAGAGCGGTGAAGGTGGCTCTCTCTGCGGGCACCCAACAGCGGGGTGCTTACACTGTTTTCTTGCTCTCTCTGTTTTGCATTGTTGTACTAGAGATGGAACTCAGTGTTTTGCATACTTTAGGCAATCACTGTTCCACTGAGCTGTACGCCTTGGTCCTCCTACTCCTTTGAAGGCCCCCAAGTTGTCCCTCTTGAGTTTTGATTTAGCCAAGTTCTGGGGTCTGGCTTTATGCAAGTATGAACTCAGACATATGTGTGTGTGCGTGTGTGTGTGTTTTATTCACACAGAATCTCTGCCTCTCAGGGTGTTATGTAAGAGGAAACATCCCAGTGTACACTGTCAAGCCACATAATATGCAAGAAGGCTACACACTGTCTGGGGTGACTAGGGTGTACGTAGCATGGCTCTCAACCAGTGGTCCAGGCTCCAGAGCCCAGCGCACAGCATGAACAGACATTATTTCTTTGTAGAGGAAGCCCCCCAGCCTGGAGGAGGCCACATAGCTGCTAGGTCAGGCAGGGCCCCAGAGACCCTGGCCTCTGGTCTCATCTAGGTCAGGTGGGGCCCCATCTCTGGTCTCATCTCTTCTTTAGAGCAAAGAGTCAAACTAGAGTTAAGAAAATCCCAGTAGGTAGACGCTGCTCTCCCTTGAGAGGAGTTCCTGTGGAGTCGTGGCAGGGTTCTTGCAGAACTGGGGGCTATGGGAAAATGGCATGCCTGGCAGGAAACAAAGACTCCTCCCTTCTTGCTGCCTGGCCCCTGTGAGACCAGCATCACCAGGGTAGTGACAAGAAAGAGCTGCTGATCTCCATGTGCTAGCCGGTCTGAGGCAGACAAACCCACTGGTGAGTTCTGTCTGGTTCTCTACAGTTCCTGGTCTTCTGGGATTTCCATGCTGGAAACACTGGAGGCAGTAACAGTAGCCCAGCTTCCTGCAGCCATCCAAGGTGGAGCTGGGTAGCTGATGTAGATAAGCCAGTGTGGTGGTTTGATTCAGGTGTTGCCCAAAACTTAGGTGTTATGAATACTAGGTTCCCAGCTGTTGGAGATTTGGGAATTAATGTCTCCTGGAGGC
The DNA here is from genome assembly GCA_036346955.1 of Dipus sagitta. Lineage (NCBI taxonomy): Eukaryota > Metazoa > Chordata > Mammalia > Rodentia > Dipodidae > Dipus > Dipus sagitta. The sequence goes on from CM070786.1 coordinate 65,859,178, forward strand.
AGTGTATTGTTGGGGGCAGGCTTATGGGTATTATAGCCAGTGTCCCATTGCCAGTGTTTGACACACTCTCCTGTTGCTATTGCCCACCTTTATGTTGGCCAGGGGGTGATGTTCACCCTCTTCTCATGCCCTCATTTTCCCCTGCCATCATGGAGCTTCCCCTTGTGTCTGTAAGCCAAAATAAACCCCCTTTCTTTCCCAAAAGCTGCTCTTGGTTGGGCGATTTCTGCCAGCAATCTGAACCTGACTACAACGGTAATGTTGGTACTGAGGAGTGGTGTCATTTGCTGCTAGACACCTGACTATGTGGCTTTGGCCTTTTGGAGCTGATTTTCAAGAGGAATGTGGAAGGATTTGAAACCTTGACCTAAGAGACACCCTGCAGTGCTACAAGTACATCTTGATGGACTATTCTGGTCAGAGTTGAAAGACCTGAATTCAGGAAGAACTAAGGACTGTGAGGTTTGGCTTATGAGGGTGAAAGAGAGTTTTGCTTGGACTGGGCTAGAAGCAGTTTGTGTGAGAAGCTTTCTGTTATGCCTGTGTCCAGAGAACTTGTGCTGGGTTGCAGTGTGTAGAAACAGCCTAGTGTGTGGAGAGGGATATGTCACAGAAAGAAATTGGCCGAAACTGTTGCCTGTTCAGCTGCAATTGTATGAGAGATTACAACCTTTGAGATTGGGCCATCTGACCTGCTTAGGACAATAGGAAGAATGTAGACTCTTTTGAAGGGGCCTGAGTGCTAAAGTCTGCTTTATTCCCCCCTGGATTAACAAATTGGCACCCTACCTGGTATTGTGGAGTGTAAGAAATGCAGGAAAAGAGAGGGTCATTGAATTTGCAACATGGTCTTGTGTGTTGGAAACAGCCATGGGCAGTGTAAAGCAGGTTTGCTGGATACCTGCATGGAGACCCAATGGAGCCATGAGGGTGGGCTGTTTGTTACAGTGGAGGCCCAGTGGAAATTCCAGGACCACGAGATGGCTGCTAAGGAAAGCTACCGGCCCTAGGTGAAGTTTTCCAGGACTGTGAGTAGCCTAGCCGGAGGGGTGGAATTGGAACTCCAGAAACTTTTTGCTGGTTAGAATTATCAGAGTTGGAGATTTGTCCCTGCCTAGAGTTATTGGACATGGAGCTACAGAGTTTGATGTTTGCCCTGGTTGTTTTAAATCTTGTATTGGATGAATATATCTTTGCTATACCCAATGCCATCTTTTGTAGTGTGTTTATTCTGTGCCATTATGGGGTTTTTTTGGGGGGGGGCTTTTTTGGTATTATGGCTCAGTTAAAAGACCATGGATTATGGGGATATTTGAACATCATTGGGATTGATAAAAACCATAGGGATTTTTAAAGATGGACTGAATGCACTGCATTTTACATCATGTATGGTTATCAGTTTATGGGGGTTGGGGGCAGAATGTGGTTTAATTCAGGTGTCCCCCATAAACTTAGGTGTTATGAATGCTAGGTTCCCAGCTGATGGAGATTGGAGAATTAATGCCTCCTGGAGGCAGTGTATTGTTGGGGGCGGACTTATGGGTGTTATAGCCAGTTTCCACATGCCAGTGTTTGGCACACTCTCCTGTTGCTGTTGTCCACCTTATGTTGGCCAAGGAGTGAAGTCCACCCTCTGCTTAAGTCATCATTTTCCCTGCCATCATGGAGCTTCCCCTCAAGTCTGTAAGCAAAATAAACCCCTTTTTCCCAAAAGCTGCTCTTGATCGGGTGATTTCTGCAGCAACGCGAACCTGACGGCAACAGCGAGCACAGGCTGGGGCAGCAGGAAGAGCATCCCGATGCCCTGGGTGACCTCGGGGAAGTTGCTTAGCACCGCTAAGCAGTGTCTTCATCTGTGACAGGAAGCAATAGTGGAGATGTTGCAGGGCTAGTGTGACAACCCAATGAGCATCCCCTCCTTGAAGCCAGAAGTGTATGTCTCACAGGGACAGAAGTTCTGCTACTCAAACTGACTGACGTTCACCAAGCACTGACTATGAACTAAGCTCAGTGCTGAGCATTTCACGTTGTCCTCCTAAAACCCACCACCCCCATCTTACAAAAAGACCAGGCAAGCACCTGGGCACAGCTGCCTAGAACAGCATAGATCCAGAGAGCAGCGTTGAGCAGCCAGAGTGGGGTGGGGCGGCACTGTGCACCCCTGCCTTCTCAACACTGGTCATTCACTAGTTATGACTGGACGGCTGTCATCATTGGCTTGCAAATGGAAGCAATGGAAGGACTGGGAGATGAACACATGGGTTGCAGATGGCAGAGAAAAGAAGGGACAGGTGCGAGCTCTTTCTCTATGCCGCAGACTGCCGGTTTTGAGACCCTGTGGTCTACTGGGCGCTGGAGTGAGAGGTTAGAACTTCGTGACTTTGTAGAGGTGTGGTGGCGCGTACCTGTGATCGCAGAGCAGAAGAAGTGGAGAGTCGAAGTATCCTTGGAGTTCACTGGCCAACTAGCAAGTCCCAGACCAATGAGAGACCCTGTGTTAAAAGCAGGTAACACCCAAGGTTGTCCTTTGGCCTCCATACACACGCATGCACACGCCCACGCACATACACTTATACCCCCCCCACACACACACGCACACACGCACGCACACCTGCACATACACTTATGCCCACACACACACAAAGTGGCTTCATTATCCTCACATGTCCAAGCATGTGCGCACCCTGTCTGTACTCTCCACGCCCCCTCTCCTCTCCCCCTGGGCCCCGGAATGCCTGTGCAGTGTGTAGACACCCCAGCGGAGCACTGCTGGCCACCAGAGCCACACCCAGCATTCCGTGAAGGCGGGGCCCTATGCTCCCACGTCTGGAAAAGCAAGCTCCCTCCCACAGACACGCACAGAGCTGTGGAAAAGACCAGAGCTGAATGGCGTCTGGAGGGTCCTGGGAGCAAACAGAACTGCCGCAGAAGACTCCTGGCCACCTTCAGCAAGCATCCCTTCCCACCTGCGAGGAGCCCTGGGTGTCACCTGACTATTGACTCCAACAGGACTATATAAACAGTCTATAAAATAGACTATAAAATAGACACCGAAGTTGATATTTTAAGGAGATAAGAGAAGATCCTGACTTAGTCCTTGTTCGGTTGCTCTCACGAAATGCCCGAGGCCAGCTGATTTAAGAAGAGAGAACATTACTTGGCAGATGGTTCAGAAGGTTGGCAACTTCAAGAGCATGGCATTGGCATCTATGTGACTTCAGGTAGGGCATACTGAGGTGGCAGAGGAAATCACATGGGGGGACCCAAGCTAACATACCAGCATGGGTCTCTCCTCCTCCTCCTCTTCTTCTAAAGCCACTGATGCAAAGCTGGGAAGGTGGCTCATCAGTGAAGTGCTTGCCTCACAAGACTGGTCCTCACCTCCCAGCAAGGTTATGTAGCAAGCTTATACCTGTGCTTAACTCTGCTTCTGAGGAGCCATGTGGCCCAGGGAAGGACTTCCCCTCCTGGGTCTTTCACTCCTTCATCATGATGTGAAGAAGACGGTCCTCCTGGATGCAGCTGGTGAGATGAGGGTCTTGGAGGCACAGCATGGTGTGTGCCCTTGGAAAGAGTCGATAGTCCCACTGGTCGCCTATGCTGGGTAGATCAGCAGGGGGCCTGAACTTTGAAGACCAGCTCTGGAGATGGAGTCTGAATGGGAGACTAGGTGATGTGGACAAAGTTCCCCAAGCTCTGAGTCATACCACCTTCCTTTCGTGGGTGGGCTCATCACCCAGGACCCCTGGCTCTGAGTCAAAACACCCTTTGTGGGGTGGGTGCCTCCCAGAGAAGCACATTCCCATCACTGCAGGTTGAAGTCTACAGACAAGGCGTCAGATTTAATCCCTGCTCGGGTGCTTCCCCGTCCTCACAGATGTTGCTTGCAGGTCCCTTTGGCAATTTGAAGTCTCAGCAGGGCCAGAAAAGGACGTCTAGAGAAGGAGAAATGTTATATTGGTTTGGAATAGCCTCAGGGATTGGAGGCCTCTACTGTGTGAGTGTCCTGAGCTACTTAGCAGAACCACACGACCCCTCGTGAAGGCACTGAAGAGATTCCCCAGACCTCCACCCTCCACAGCAGCCCTGAGAGGCAGCGACCACAGGGCTCTTGACACTCCTCTCTGAGCATCGGGGCCTCTGGCCACTCAGCATCTGCATCAAGGAGGAAACTGCCACAGGCAGAGCTGCTTCCCAAGGACACACAAAAACCCCTCTCAGCCCCAGAGAGAAGAGCTCTAATGGGACAAAGGAGAACGGGCCCTCTGGGAGATATGAGCCACACTCCCGTCCACCAGGCCACTGTGTCCCACACTCGACCCCAGGGATCAGGTCGCACTGTGCTGCAGCAGATACGTTGCTTGAGAGCCTGGCTCTCCTCTAGTGCAAGTCTGGATTGCAAAGCCCTGGGGGTGGCAGCTGGAATGTCTGCAGCATCCATGCATCTAGCTGTCCCCTTCAGCCCTCTTGCCTTGTCCTCTCTGCTTCTCCCTCCCAGAAGTGGAGGTGCTCACAGGAGCTATCCATGTCCTCACAGACAGAGCGCAAAGTTACATAATCTAACTTCCTCGGGCCCCGCCTGTCAGTCCCCACTCCAGCCACTGCGAGGACAGGATGAATTCATTTGCAAGGACAGCAGAAAACCTCCAGTGGAAAACAAATGCAGTGTACCGCAGTAAGTGGGAGCAGCTTTGAAAAAAAAAAAAAGCGCGAGATCCACTGGGGACCCCGTTGCCATAGGAACCGGCATTACAGCTTGCTTCTGATAATTAATGGAGAGTTTTGCTATTACAGTAGTCTTGAAACTTCACTTTCCCTGTGCTGCACTGCAGAGTGTAGCATCCGCTCCCCGTTCATCAATATTTCATGACCACCAGCTGCTGCGTGTCATCGCCACCGAGAACGCTGGGCCCAGGCCACCCCTTGCCAGATTCATGCTGCCTGTCAGAGAGCGGCTTGCATTTCTTCCCCTGGCTTCTGCACGTCCCTGCCTCTGGTTGGAAGTTCTTTACAGCCTCCGTGAAGAGCAGCTTTCCCTGTGGCTCACCGTGCAGAACCCTCGCCTCTGTGCTCCAGGTCTGCTTTGTTTCCTGAAAGCTGAGCCTTCGCCTGGAGTGGGGCTCTGCTCAGGCCCTTGGGGACACTGGCTTTGAAGCTCCGCAATGGGCTGGCTGAGCCCTCGGGTCCCTCATGGGTGAATGGAGATGCTGCTGCCCCGAGGGGCTGGAGAGAGGCTGAGATGGGACACAGGCGGCCCAGACCTGCCCTCCCAGCCAGCGGGTGGATGGCTGCTGTCGTGGTGGCTATAACTGGTGGCACTTTGTCCTCTAACATATCTTATTTCTGTGTAGATGACAAAACACCCACATTTTTAAAAATTAACAAATAAAAACTGTATATTTTGTGGTATACAACATAATGTTTTGATGCACATACATATGGAATGGATAAATCAAGCTAATTAACATAGGATTACCTCACATACTTTGTTTTTGTAGTGAGAACACTTGAAATCTACTCTCAGCAATTTTCAAGCAGACAATATGTCATAATGACTCTATTCATCAGGCTGTACAACAGATCTCTTGAGATTTCTCCTGGAAGTCTAATCTTTTGACCAACATCGCCCCGGTCATTTTATCCAGCCCCTTGGCCTCATAATGCTAATTTCCATACCTACGAGTTCCACAAACAAATGAGAACATGTGGCACTTGTCTTTCTTTTTTTTTTTTTCTTTCTTTTTTATTATTGTATTTGTCTTTCTTTGTCCGGCTTATACTATTCACCATCTCACCACAACATCGTCCCTATTCATCTATCTTGTCACAAATGCCATTTCCTTTTCTAAAGCCGACAAGGGTTCCTTTCCTCCGTGTGTGTGTGTGTGTGTGTGTGTGTGTGTATACAAAACATTTTCTTTATCTAATCATCCACTGATAAACACCTCAGGTGACTACATATCTTGACTATTGTGAACAGTGCTATAATAAATATGAAAATCCCCTCTTCCACATACTGATTCCAATTACTTTGGATATGTGCCCAGCAGCAGTGGATATAGATTCACAATTGGTCATGACAGCTGAAAGATGGAAACAGCCCAAGTGGCCACTGTGGCATGAATGGATGGACAATCTCAATGTGATATATATGGTGTGTGTGTGTGTGTGTGTGTGTGTGTGTGTGTGTGTGTACATGAAAAGCAAAGGAAGTTCTGACCCCTGCTGCCACAAGGATGAACTTTGAGGGCAACATATTAAGGGAAAGTAGACATTCGCAGATCAAGACCATCATGACAAGATATCACACACCTGTGGCCTGAGAATTGTAAACATGACATGATATCACACACATGAGGCCTGCAGAATTGTAAACATGACATGATATTCACACACATGAGGTCTGCAGAATTGTAAACATGACATGATATCACACACATGAGGCCTGAGAATTGTAAACCTGACATGATATCACACACATGAGGCCTGAGAATTGTAAATCATGACATGATATCACACACATGAAGCCTGAGAATTGTAAATCATGACATGATATCACATACATGAGGCATGCGGAATTATAAACGTGACATGATATCATGCACATGAGGCATGTGGAATTGTAAATCATGACATGATAGCACATACATGGGGCCTGCAGAATTGTAAAAATGACATGATATCATACACATGAGACATGTAGAATTGTAAACATGACACGATATCACACACATGAGGCTTGTACAATTGTAAACAAGACATGATATCACACACATGAGGCATGCAGAATTGTAAGTCATGGCATGATATCACATACCTGAGGCCTGAGAATTTTAAATCATGGCATGATATCACATACATGAGGCATGCAGAATTGTAAACATGACATGATATCACATACATGAGGCCTGGGAATTGTAAATCATGACATGATATCACACACATGAGGCCTGCAGAATTGTAAACATGACATGACATCACATACATGAGACATGTTGAGTTGTAAACATGACATGACATCACATACATGAGGCTTGTAGAGTTGTAAACATGACATGATGTCACACACATAAGGCATGTAGAGTTGTAAACATGACATGATATCACACACATGAGGCATGTAAATGTTTGGGGGGGATGAAGGGTGCAGCTCCTCATGGGGCTGGCTTCCCAGCCTTGTGGCTGCTCTGGGCGTCAGCCTCGGGAAGTAGTCATTCCAGACAGGCAGAGCAACAAAAGAGGAAGTAGGCAAGGCAAGTGGAGGGGATGAGGGGAGGCTCCTCTCTGCACGCAGTCTGTCCCATGCTGCAAGGGTACTATCCCACACTTGTCTTGAGAAAGGTGTGTGTGTGGTGCCCGGGCACCTGCTTTTCCCTCAGGTCTGATCTTGGAAAAGCCAAGCTGCCCTAGGGCAGGAAAAACCAGCAAGTCTGCACACCTAGGATCTGGCCTTCAAAGATGTCTTCCCCTGATCTGAGACAGCACATGTATTTGTAGGTCAGCTCTGTCATCATCAACTGTGTCTTGGCAAGACATCTGTCCTTTAGAGCTAGCCTGGGATAGGGGACAAGGGACAGGAGGAGATGGGGGAACATCCTGGAGAGCAGGGGAAGGGGACCACTCTGATGAGCAGGAGTGAGGAGGAGCTAACACCTTCAGAAAGCAGCCAGCACCTCTCCCCCACACAAGAACCACCTAAAGAACCTTACCTGTGGGGGAGCACAGTGTGTGGCCTCTAGAGTTCTGTGACTTTCCCCACAGTGACTGAGTGATCAGACTGTCAGGAGGGAGTGTTATGTGGGGTGAGGGGCTCAGTGTCCAGGAGGGGCTCAGCCTCCATCCACACTGCACGTGCACTGCAAGGATGTTGTCTTAGTCAGTTTGTCCCACTCTGACAGGCAGAAGTGTGCTGCTTTGCCATTTGAGCTGCTTGGAAATCTAGTAATAATATGTTGACACTTGTTAGAGCATCCCACAGTTGGGGGGGGTGTGGAAGGGCAACAGACAGCGAGAGAGAGCAGAAGAGGGAGGCTCCCGTGATAATGGTAGTGGTCCACGTATAAGGGCAGAGACCCTCTGACTCACCTCCTCTTACCATCCATAGCATCACCGGGCTGGAAATAAAATTTACAGCACATGATTTGGGGGGACATAGTCAAACCATTGCAACTGTTCTATGGATTAAACATAAGTGTATAAACTACTATCCTCAAAGTCCCTCCTGTGTCACCTCCCACCACCTAGCACGGGAGCTCCATGTTGCCCCAGGCAGAGGCACAATTACCTGACATTTCCATTCCCGAGGACCTAGTCAGCTAAGAAGTCACCAAGAAGGGAGGGAATTGGGCCATTGCCCCTGTCTGGAGAGAGCAAGCCAGCATTCTCCCACTAAGAACTCTTGCCCAGGGAGCTAGAAGTTGGAATTGGTTAGTATGTCTGTCCAAGATGACCTGGGTGGGACCAGGGATAATAAAATTCAATAAATGAAGGCTCCATGGGTTGAGGTCATCCACAAGAATGAAAGGGGACAGATGATAACTTACCAAAGAGAGACACTTTAGAAAAATGAAATTAATTTTTGGTCAAATGGAGACCCTGGTGACCATGAATATAAATGCATCTCTAGACATAGCAAATGATGGGTCATTAACCATGTCCTTGCTGTTTTAAAGTCTGCAGGTCTTTCTCTTGAGTGGCTGCCTGGAAATCCACAAACATCTGGCATCAGCCTCTTGTGGGTTATTCTTCACACTGGGTGAGATTTAAGATGGCCTAGTAGGTTGGTTAACACTGATGTCCAAGTCCCACTCTCACCCAATCTGATTTAATGGCCTACATGGGATAGGGGCTCTGAGGAGAGGGGCAGGCACTTTTTAACTAATGCCAAATGATGATGATGGGGAGCCAGGGCTGAAACTCACTAGTCTAAAATTCAAGCCGGGTACGTTCCCGCAACATAACAACTTACCTGTGAAGGTTTGAATGAGATGCTCCCCATAGGCTCATGTGTTCTGAATGCTTGGACCCCAACTGGTGGCAATTTGAGAGGTGGAACCTTTCTGGAAAAGGTGTTTGGCTGGGAGTGGGCTTTGGGTTGTTGTAGCCAAGCTTCCGCCTTGCCAGTGCTCCGCACAATCCTGCTGCTTTCTGCAGCTGCTGTGGCACGATGTGATGTGCCACCTCTGCTCTGCCATCTTTTCCCTGCCAGGTGAAGCTTCCACACAAGACTGTAAGCCGAAATAAATCCTTTTCTCCTACCAGCTGCTTTTGGTTGGGTGGTTTATCCCAGTAATAGGAAGGTGACTAAATTACGAAAGGAATTGAAAACATGTCCACGCACAAAGCTCACTTGGAAGCAGCCAAGACGTCTTCCATCAGGTGAATGGGTAAATACACTGTGGCTTATCCCGGTGATAGAATATTATTTAGCACTATAAAGAAATTAAATGTATGTTACTGAGAAAGAAGCCAGTCTAAAAGGTCTACATATGGTAGGATTTCAACTACATGACAATAAAGGGCAAAGCTATGGAGACCATAAAAACATCAGGTGACCAAGGGTTAGAGAGAAGGGACATGGAGACAGTGGAGCCCAGAGGAGCCTCTTGGGCAGTGAGACCGCCTTGTATGACACTGTAATGGCAGATGCATGTCATACGTTTGTTCAGACCCACAGGATGCACCACACCAAGGGTGAACCCTCATGGAAAATGTGGACTTGTGTGATGAGAATGTATTTATGTAGGGTCATCAATTATATTTGTTATTCTACTTTTTGCTTTGTCAAACCATGTCAAACAGCAGCTTAAGGGAGGGAGGGATCACTTTGGCTCATAGTTGAGGGAGCAGGGGCAGCAGGGTGGTGGGGGTGTGAGGCAACTGGTCACATTGCTTCTGCGGCCAGGGAGCAGAGAGTGATGGACGCTGGTGCGCAGGCCACTTCCTCCTTTTCATTCAGTCCAGGACCCCAGCGCACGGGCTGGTGCCTCCCACGTGTAGAGCAGGGAGTCCCTGACAGTCAAGTCTCTCTGGAAACGCCCTCACAGACATGGAAGTACATTTCCTAGGTGATTCTAAATCCAGTCAGGTTGACAGTGAAGATTAGCCACTGCAGCTCCACCCTTTGTTAACTAGACTCCCAAGCACGTGGCTGTGAATCTTCCCATCCCACCCTTGTCCCCCAAAGTCTCGTTTCCATCTCAGAGTGCAAAATGCGCTTAGTCCATCTCTCGAAGTCCCCCTGGTCTTTAAGAGTCCCGACAGTGCTCAAAAGCCCCAGGTGTCTTCGAGACTCAAGACAAACTCTACGCTGTTGAGCCCCATTAAAACTGGAAATCAAGTTAATCCTTCCAATATACAATGGCACAGAGTAAACTTTCCCATTCGGAAAAGGATGAATGGGGACGTAGTGAGGAATGATTGGATCAAAGCAAGACTGAACCCAACAGGACAAATATCAAATTCTGCAGCTCCACATCTGATATCCAGGGCTCAGGATAAACTTATTTGGGCTCCAATGGCCTTCAGTCATATTATCTCCCCAACTCTGTTGGGCACAGCGCATTTGACTTGGGCCAGCTCTTCTCCATGTGTTCTGCTTTCTGCACCATGATCCTGGTATCTCAGGTCAGGTATCCCAGGCTGCCTACTGCAACTTAGGCATCACCTTCCCAACTCTGTGCAATGGCATCTGTGGAGGGTTGATTCAGGTGTCCCCCATAAACTCAGGTGTCCTGAATGCCAGGTTCTCAGCTGATGGAGATTTGGAAATTAACGCCTCCTGGAGGTGTTATTGGGAGCAGGCTTATGGATGTTATAGCCAGTGTTCCCTTGCCAGTGTTTGGCACACTCTCCTGTTACTATTGTCCACCTTATGTTGGCCGGGGGGTGATGTCCACCCTCCTGCTCATGCCATCATTTGCCCCTGCCATCATAGAGTTTCCCTTTGAATCTGTAAGCCAAAATAAACCCTTTTTTCCCCAAAGCTGCTCTTGGTCAGGTGATTTCTTCCAGCAATGCGAACCTGACTGCAACATATCACAGTATCCCAGAGCACCCTTACAGTGAATCTGATTCCGCCATACACTCCCTGGTGGCTTTCTAGAGCCTTGTTGAAATCTTCCAGGAATTCCCCTTATCTTTCATGCATACAGTGGGGATAACACTTCCCAGTTCTGCTGCAAGCTTGAGGATTTTGCCCAGCCCATGTGCAGGGCAGTGTTTCCTGAAGAGAATAATGGTCAGCGACGGGCCTCACCCCCCCCCCCCCGGGGTTCTGTGGGTGGACCCGCTGTGCTGGGGTCACACACTGCTACAGGTCCTGATGGTGGTCCGAGGATGCTGCCCTCAGGTCAGAGCCCTGCACGGGATGGAAACCCTTCATCTCCCCAGGAGATGACTGTGGTACAAACAGAACTAAGAACCCAAGGGAGGGGCTCCCACGGTGCTGAAGGGCCAGCGTCCTGTCAACCCCGGCTTTTGCTGCTGTTCTGGGCACCTCTTGGCTCCGCAGAAGGCATACAGCAACAAGGCCCTTCACGTACTTTCTTCCAGCTCAGGCAGCTGACAGCTTTGAGACATCCGTTAAAAGAAACAGCAAGTGTTGCAATGCTGGCAAAGTTCTAGAGTTTTCTTTCATTTTTTCTTTCCCTTTTTTTTCCCTTCCCAATTTTAACTGTTAAAATTCATCTCCGACATTGCACAAACGAAAGAAATCAACAGCTTCTTATCAAATCCCAAATCTGTCAGCCAATGTCTACCAGTTGCCTGAAGCCAAAAGCCTCTTAGCACATGTGTGACTTGAGCTGAACAGGGACGGGGACAACAGCACAGGCAGCTCTGTTCTGGCACCCTCCTTCCCAAACATTTGCTCACTTAGAGCCCCTGAGGCAGCAGTGCCTCCGCCGCCTCCCATCTCCACCCCTGGTGCGCTTCCAGCCTCTGCGTCCTCTCTCTGCAGGAAGCAGTCACCAGGCCAGAGCGGCAAGGCCAGTGGCTGAGCTCTGCCCTGCTCCTGTCCTTCCTTGTACTACCAGGTCCCCCAGGGCACAGGAGGGCCTAAGGGTGCCAGTGAGGAGCCGCAGGTGTCTGAACCGTGTGGGCTGGTCTGGGTAGAGGAAGAAGTTCTGTCATCCCTGGAAAACATCATGTATCCCCGCCTCCTCCTTGCGTTGAGAGCGTCTCACAGGAGAACCACTCCTTGGGCAGCTTGCTAGCTGAAACCAGCCCAGCAGTGCCAGAGTCCGGGAAGAACCCACCGTGCCTGTCCCAAGACACATGGAAAGAGACAGAGACATGAGAGAATGTAAGCTTCCTTCAAACAGGTTTATATTAACCCTGGATTGACATATAGCTGGTTCCACTATTGTAAGCACTGTTCATGAGACATTTTCAGTGTGCTGAGAACTATCGGTACATCATTTGGTTGGCAAATATTTTTTAAACTTTTTAATATTTATTTATTTATTTGAAAGAGAAAGAGAGACAGAGAACGGACGCGCCAGGGCCTCCAGCCACTGCAAACAAATTCCAGATGCGTGCGCCCCCTTGTGCATCTAGCTAACGTGGGTCCTGGGGAATCGAACCTGGGTCCTTTGGCTTTGCAGGCAAATGCCTTAACTGCTAAGCCATCCCTCCAGCCCTGACAAACATTTTTAAGGGAATGAAAGGAAAAAGCTTTAAAACTAAGGGAACTCCTTAACGAAGCAGTAAACGCCCCGGCCGCTTCCCTTGACTCTTACGATTGGAAACAAACATGCTGAAAAGGGTGAGTGAATGATGAACGAGCGAGTGAGTCTCTATAAGACATGACCAAGAGGAGTCTGCACTGCCAGCGAGGCAGGCTGCCTAGTGCCTTTGTTTCGGTGAGAGCTAGGGGGTCTAGGTGAGGGGTGTGGACTCGGGGTGGGGTCGCTATGAGCAGAGGCATCTCCTTCCTCTCCTAGAGCCTTTGTAGCCCAAGTCCAGGGCTCAGGGGACATAGAGCGTGGACAGAAGTATCTTGGATGCTTCAGCATTGCAGTGGAGACAAGGAAAGTGCTTAGCTAGGTGGTTTTGTTTGGTTTTTGCTGCTAAAACAGAATCTCAATTGACTAGAAAATTAATAAACAACAAAAGTTTATTTTGTTCATAGTTCTGCTGTCCTGGTGGCTGGGAAGTCCAAGAACATGGCGATGGCATCTGGTGACAGCCTTGCTCCTGTGTCACAGCACGACGGAAGGACAGGTGAGCAGAGAAGGCACATAAAAGGAATCAGGCCGGATTCCCCTTTGCAGCAGGAGTCCACTCCCACGGTGACTAGCCAGATCCCGCAATCTGAGTCTTGTGTCCGTAGGCAGAGCCCCCGCGGCCTCCTCACCTCCTGACTCACCGCACGGGTACACTGGCAACTAAATCCCAGCATACATTTTGCAGGGGCATTTGAACCCTAGCAGAGGAGATTGTGCTCCGTTCCAGTCTACAGGAGGCATGTGGCAGCTCGCCTCCACCAGTTAGAAGTGATGTCACTTCGGGTGTGACGGCACGTTTCCCTCAACGACATCACCCCTCACATTGCTGCTGTTCTAGTTTATCCTGCATAAAAGGAGGTGGGGGGAGAGGAAGATGCAGAGGGCAGGACTCCCTCCTGAGGGTGAAGCCTCCAGGACCTAGGGCCACCACCAGTCCCCACCTCCTAAAGACCGCCCGCCCCACCTCTCTGAACTGGGTCATTGAGGACCAGGCTTCCCGCATAGTACTTCCTGCTCCGTGTTTTTTAAAGAGGACATTACGCACTTGGAGCTCTGCACAGACCCTCAGGGGTTGAATACGGGACACGCTCAGGTGACAGCTCTCCAATGCAGTGGTGTGGGGAAACAATGCATTTCGGTTGACTGGCTGAACTTTAACATCCCTTGATCGTGAGCATTCAGAATTTGAATTTCATTTTCTGTAATTCTATATGTTTCCTTTCTTTTAAAGTTTCCCCTTAAAGCCTAGGGAATATGCGTATAGCCCTAACACTGGAATTCTAAGATGGCAGTTTCTTTTCTACCAAAACTCCTACCCGATTCATCTTCATAGATCAAAAATACATCCAGACAATAGCTCCCCTCATTGCTTCTTCTTGCTCTTCGTGTTATGGCCAACTCAATGAGAAGTGCTGGGTGGGATTTACGATGCACCTGATGCACGCATTCAGTGGACTTCACCCCACCACCCGTGAAGAAGTAGCGCTTGACCGGGGGCGTCCCTGCAGCCCCGCGCTCCCGTGGGTGCTGCATCGCTACCTTCCCACAAGCGCAAACACAGCCTCGAAGCAGACTTGATTGTGCTTTCCTCTAGAATATCAGTGCGCAGGCTTGTGGCGCCGCAGAGCTGTGTTCCCGTGTCACCTACTGACGACTGCTGATGATACGCGAGTCTTGCTGTGAGGGTCCCTCTGCACTTTGCTTTCCTTTGTCAGCATCACATTTTTTCAGATTTGCTGGTGTTTGTGTGTGTGTGCATGCATGCCTGCATATGTCAATCACATGCATGTCATCGCAGCATAGTACTCCTTTATATGAATGTATCATGACTCATTTATTAAGTATTCTATTAATTAACGTTTACACCATCTGTAGTTTTTTATTTTTTTAATTTTTATTTATTTGTTAGAGATACAGAGAGGGAGAGGGAGAGGAAGAGAAAGAGAGATATATAGAGAGAATGGACGCACCAGGGTCTCCAGCCACTGCAAACAAACTCCAGATGCATGCTTCCCCTTGTGCATCTGGCTTAGGTGAATACTGGGGAAACAAACCAGGGTCCTTAGGATTCGCAGGCAAGTGCCTTAGCTGCTAAGCCATCTATCCAGCCCTGTCTGTAGTTTTTTAAATTTAAACAATGCTGCTAAGAACATTCTAGCATTTGCCTTCTTTCATCTTTGAATGCAGTGCATTGTCTCAGCAGATTTTCTCATGTTAAGCCATGTTTTCCTTCTTGGGATAAACCAACCTAATCATGATGTATTTTTATTTTTATAAATGCTGGATCTGGTTCTGGGTGGTAAGAGCACTTGCCATGCAAGCATGAAGACCTGAATGTGATCCCCAGAACCCACATAACAAGTTGGGCATGGTCATACACCTGTAACCGCACTGCTGAGGGGCAGAGATGGAACTGCTGGGGCTCCGTGGTCAACCAGTCCAAACAGAAAATGCTGAGCTCCAGGTTTAGCAAGAGGGTCTGTGTCAGGGAAATAGAGCAATAGACGAGGGCACCCAAAGTGCGCAGCGATGCACGTATCTGCACACACACCCACGCACACACCACCTACACACACACACACACACACACACACAAATAAATAAATAAATTATTAGATTCGGTTAAAATTTTAACACAGAGACCTGTATTCACAAGTGGCAAATGGCTTTATTTGTAAGGAGAGAGAGAGTATGGGCAAGCCAGAGCCTCTTGTCACTGAACGGACTACAGATATGTGCACTTTGTGTATCTGACTCTACATGGGTAATTGGGAATTAAACCTAGGTGGGCAGACTTTGCGAGCAAGTGCCTTTTGCCTTTAAGCCCATCTCCGCAGTCCCATCTACCAGCTTTTTTCAAAGATCAGGACAATCCTTGAAGGGCATCATATAATTTAGGTCCCTGCTGTACCCCTCCTTTTCAGAAATGCACCAAACCCCAGTTGCAGCCCCAACAGTGTTTCACATATGGAGCACAGTAGAAAGACCTGGGGGTGGGAGTCCAGCCCTTCTTTTTCCCAGATGGGTCCAGGTTCTCCTCCTGCTCTATTCCTGGCTGAGTCTTAGTGATCAGCTGCAAACCTGGACCTCTCAATGTGTGTGTTCACCTCTGTACCCCGGGGGCTGCTGGACAAAGTACCCCCTGCACAGCCAGGCGTGGCTTTTCAGGTAGGGATAGTTTCCCTGAGAATTCAACTTAGGAGCATGCCCATTTTCTTGGGAGCAGGCAGGAACATTTGGATATGTACTTCTTTATGAGAACACACAAGGGCAGAGTGTTCTTTGAAGATGAGAGGGGGGAGAGAGGGAGTGGGAAGACACACACACACACACACACACACACAGAGAGAGAGAGAGAGAGAGAGAGAGAGGTGTTTAATGTTAGGTATGACCTAAATCCCAAGTAACTCATTCTGATTATTTTGTAAGAAACTGTAAAAACTTATAAACAGATAGTTATAGGGCATTCATTATAAAAGGGAAAAATCTAGAAAGATAGACATACTTAGAGAAAAGCTTCCCAAAGACTCATATGGTTAGGCCTTGGTTTCCAGCCTATGTGAGCCCTTTAAGAGGTAGGGCCTAGTGGAAGGAGGTTAGCATTAGCATGGCCTTGAAAGGAATACTGGGATCTCTCTCTCTCTCTCTCTCTCTCTCTCTCTCTCTCTCTCTCTCTCTCTCTCACCTTCCTGAGGAAAGCAGCCTCTTCTGTCACACCTCCCATCACGTGCTACCTCACCACAGGCCCAAAGGCAAAGGCGGAGGACCAACAAAGCATTGACTGTGACCTCCCAGACTGTGAGACAAGAAAGTCTGTCCTCTCTCGGAGTTGATTTAGCTCCGACATATGTTACAACACCAGAAAGGCTTAAACTAACCCAGCAGATTTAAACAGAAATCCCTTGTCACTGTGCCATTCCCCAAATGCAGGCATGCCTTTCTAAGATCTTAATAAACTCTAGAAAGGAAAACTCCATGTGGAGTGCCCAGGCTGGCTGGACCATGGCCTTACACGCAGGACTTCTTTGTGCCCAGTGTGGCATGGACATCAGCGGCCAGATGGGCACCATGGCCATCTCCGTGGCATCAGTACTGATGGGCGGCAGTGGGGTAGAAACTTCCTCGTTTCAGCCAATGGGACTGCACCATTCTAGCCCAGCTTTGGTGAAGACCTGATGTTTTCAAGCAGACAGAATAGAAGATCAGACTTGGGGAAACACAGCCTCAAAACTTGAAAAAGTACATAGTTTTGCAGGCCCAGTTCTTTGGGCTGTACGCACATCACTGGGTGGTAATGAGGCCATTCTGTGGCAGCCCAAGCTGCAAGGAAGGCTGTGAGTGGTATGGGGGGCTGCAGACCACAGACAGCGACCTGGGGAAAGCAGCCACCTTCAGGAATCTGCTCCGCCGCCTCTCGGGGTCCAGCCCCCAGGCTCGGTGAGGCTGTTTCCAAAGCCAAGAATAGGCAGTGGGGCGATGGAAACCCTGGAAGAAGGGAGGCTGAGGGTCCCGAGTGGGCTGCGAGCAGTGGGGAGCGACTGGCTCCTGCAAGTCACCTGGGGATGAGGGTTGTCACACTGGAGACCCTCATTGTTAGTTTCTTACATGGTCGTCATACTCACCCTCTTGTCCCTCAGTGTGTGTGTTCCTCCTATCAGGGCCCACGTGCACCATGGCAGTGACATTTGCCACCCCACAGGCTGTGTGTGGTTAGGTGCCATGGAAGACAGAGGTGGTTCTGTCCTATTATAAAGCAAAATTAAAACAATTTCACCAGAGCAAAAAGATCAAACTGTCCAACCACATGGAAAAAAAAAGACCAGAACGCTCGAACGTTCCCATTCCCTGCCGTTGTGTTTGGCTCTCAGATCCCTGAGGTTAACGGTTAAATTGTCTTTTAAAGCCATTTTCTTCTCCTTCTTTTTTTTCTCTGTATTTTGAACTAATTCTATCCAGACACTCAGCACAGATTCAGAACTGTTAACCTGGAAAAGAGGGGAGATGGGGAGGTCTCCTTGGTAACCGGTCTGCACGCTGTCTGGGGCTGTGGCCTGGTGGGTCTGCGCCGAGCGCTTCTTATCCACCACTCCCGGCTTCAGTGGCTCCACCTGAGGGCGGCAAGGAAGGTTCAGAGAAGTGCTCAGGGGGGCACAGAAACAGCGCTCGCTGCTCCCTCTGGATTTTAAAATTTGCTCATTAGTGTCTGCTGCCAATCTGCCTATATTTTTCTACCTTGTCCTTAAGTCTCTTTTAGATCATCGGAAACATTTTTAAAAAACAAAATGGTGCCCTTTGACTCTGTAACTCCTACATGGGAGTGCAGTTCAAACAAAGTAGCCCAGAGGATCAGAAGAGCTGCGCGCATGAAGACGGAACTGCGCTGCTCTTCAGACTGGCAACGGACAGCAACTTGAAAACAGAGTAACAGGGTGGCATACGTAAATGGTGGTATGCCTGGGCAACATATTATTATGCAGTCAACAAAAGTATGGCTAAGTCGACACACAGAAAAACACATCTTAGAGTCTTGAGTTTTAAAAGAATAGAGGGATGGGGAGATGGCTCAGCAGTTAAAAGGCACTTGCTTGCAAAGCCTGACACCCCAGGGTTCGATTCCCCAGTACCCACATACCCACATGAAGCCCGATGCACAAAGTGGTGTATGTGTCTGGAGTTTGTTTGCAGTAGCAGAAGGCTTTGGCACACCCAATCTCTGTCTCTCTCTTTCTCTCTCTCCCAAATAAATAAAAATTAAAAATCTGCCAGATGTGGTGGTGCATGGCTTTAATCCCAGCACTTGGGAGGCAGAGATAGGAGAATCGCCATGAGTTCAAGGTCACCCTGAGGTGACATAGTGAATTCCAGGTCAGCCTGGACTAGAGTGAAACCCTACTTTGAAAAATCAGAAAAATAAAAACCTAAAATAAAAAAAAAGATAAAGAATAAAACAGGGATAGAGAGATGGCTCAGTACTTGCTTGCTATACAAAACTGAAGACCGCAGTTTGCAACCTCAGAATTTCACATAAAGCTAGATGCAGTAGCCCACTGTAATCCCAGTGCACCTACAGATTAAAAAAAAAAAAAAAGATGGTGTGGGGGAGACAGGAGAATCCCAAAGGCTCAGGGGCCAATCATTCTGGTGTTTCCAGCAATCAGAAACAAGAGGCGATCTTGTCTCAAGGTCAAATTAGAGAGGTTGTCCTCTGATCGCTACACGTATGCCAGGGCATGGACACACCCATGCACACGCACAGCATATACACACACAAACAAATAGAAAAGCATTAGTGAGTCCACGGAAGCCCATGTGCTCAATGATTGGTTTCTAGTCTGTGGAGGGAAATAACAGGAGGACACAGGAAGAATAAGACCTGGAGAAGGACTCGGATGAACCACACGTTTGGATGTCTGGACCTTGGATGTCCGTCCTGCACAGCTCAGGGAGAACAAAGCTGCTGTGTGTCCCTAGCGATGCGTTCTCAGTGCGCAATGTCCCTCCAGACTCTTGGTACTGAAACACTTGGTCTTAAGCTGTTTCAGGAAGCTGTGGAACTATTAGGAGGTGGGTCTTACCTTCTGGTAGTGGTCCCTGGGGGTGGGCCTTGAAGGTTATTGCTGGGCACTGCTTCCTGCCTGAGCTGGCTCTGCTTCCTGATCCACCAACATGTAACAAGATGTGCCGTAAGCTCCAGTCACCACAGAGGTGGCCCCTCCTTTGCCACGGTTCACCACATCCCCTAAAACAGGGAGCCGAAATAAACCTCCCGCCCGTCTGTCAGATGTTAGGTCACAGCAGTGAGCAAAGCAACTGATATGCCAGCGTGAGGAACTTCTTCACAGAAACCAGCAACGTAGCACAGGATCCAAACTACGTAGCCTGTCTTTCTAGAATATTACCAAACTGTCAAATACTTAAGCAGTGTTTTATAACATTCCGTGAGGTGTTTCTACAAACGCTCCTAAATTATATACTTACGCACCAGTGACTCACTGGCTGACACATTTACTCACCATATGGAATCTGGCTTGTGACATGTATGTGTTTAGTCTCATCTTGAGGCAGGATAGAAAAGCAGGGAAAATTAGGGGGACATGAGGAGGAAAAGGACCCCTCACCCAGCAGCCTGGTTGAAGCCTCTTGCCATCAGTGAAGCAAGCATCCCAGCACAATTAACGACTGCTCAAAGCCTTTTCACTTCCCTACTATAAACCTATAATTTTATAAGGATCTCACCAGAAACCCCACTGTGCAATGCTAGTGGCTCCTGGTTTTACCTTAGATTATAGTCCCATCTACATCCCAGGAGCCACCCTATAAAACTCACTTATTGAAAGAAAAAGAAAAGGGGGGCTGGAGAGATGGCTTAGCATTTAAGGTGCTTGCCTGCAAAGCTAAAGGACCCCGGTTCAATTCCTAAGGACCCTTGTAAGCCAGATGCACAAGGTGGGGTATGCATCTGGAGTTCATTTGTGGCAGCTGGAGGCCCTGGTGTACGCATTTTCTCTCTCTTGCTCTCTCTCAAATAAATAAGTAAAAATAAAATATTGGGAAAAAAGAAAAGGGGGTAAAGATTTCTTAGCAACTTTTTTTGTTTGTTTTTTGTTTATCAAGGTAGGGTCTCACTCTAACCCAGACTGACCTGGAATTCATTATGTAGTCTCAGGGTGGCCTCGAACTCATGGTGATCCTCCTACCTCTACCTCCCGAGTGCTGGGATTAAAGGTGTGTGCCACCACGCCCGGCTTGTGTCTCACACTTTCTATGCTTGACTCCTGAGGGGCGTGCAGGCACAGCTGAGCCGGTCTCCTTCCGGCCACGTGTGGCTCTTCCGGAGGAACCTGCACTTACGCTTGCGCATGTCTCACTTCCCGTGACTCTCTTACACCCATGCTCTTAGGCATGTCTTTCTGAGCGACTCTCTCTTTTTCTTAAACCTTGTTTTGTGCTTAAAATCTGTATTGAAATATCTTTAACAAAATCTCCAACTCTGCTTCATACTGGCTAGGCCTGAAATTCGTTTCTGCATCGCTGAAGTCATGAATCCTGGGTTTGCCGGAGTCAAGGTCCTTAAAGCATTCAGGAAACTCTTCAGGCTGCAGAGGGTCACAATGTAGGGCTACATGTCTGTCCTCTCACCACTGACATTCTCATTGAATTGTTGTATTATTCATATTCACTCCCCAAAGGACCTCTTCATGTGCTGTGAAAGAGAGATCATGAAAGAGTTAGATTAGATATATGGATATCCAACTGAAATCGAACATCGCTGCGTTGAGGTCAAGTTTATTTTATTCAGAGTCATAATGCAAGTTAGAGAACGGGCATAGTGAGAGAGACTCCACATTGTGTACATGAGTGTGCACTCGTGTATAAACTATGGAGAAACTCAACAGTTTAAGAATGAGATGAGGGCACAGGAGAGTGGAGAGGAGCGTGAGAAGCTGGAGGACGCCCATGCTTGCCTCGTGGGGTGATGCTTGTGTCGCTTTCTAGGAGGCTGACGGAGAAAGCTCAGTCTCTCCATCCCAAACTCTCAGAAGATGGGAGGAAGGGCCAGACCACGGAGAGCCTGAAAATCTGTGTGATCCCCTCAGGGCCTTGACAACTCAGTGACCACTGAACAATGCATGGGTGGAGGAGGATCCCAGGAGCAAGCCAAAGGCAGCAGGGAGGAGGAACCAGGAACTGAGCATATGTTTCCAAAAGCTGACATCCTGGGGAGAACACTCTATGACCACAGCAGAGCCAAACTCAAAATCAAACCTGAACATCCCTAAATAGCTACAAGGGCCATGACTGGGACCATGGGTGAACTTGACTATGGACCAGGTGCAAATATTGACTCAAGACTCAATGTCCAGATTTTGATGATTACATTGAAGTCAAGTGCATGATTGTTCCTATTGTTGGGAAATATACACAGGGGTTATTCAGAGATGAAATGGCAGAAGGAGAGAGACAGGGAAAGAGAGAAGAGAGGAAGGATAAGAGAGGATAGATGGATTAGATGCAAGGGGAGAGTGACAAAGCAAATGGGATAAAATACTAAACAAATAGTAAAACTGGCTGAAGGACATATGGAGATGTCGGGGGCGGGCTTATGGGTGTTATAGCCAGCTTTCCCTTGCTAGTGTTTGGCACACTCTCCTGTTCCTGTTATCCACATTATGTGGGCCAGGGGGTGATGTCCACCCTCTGCTCATGCCATCATTGTCCCCTGCCATTGTAGAGCTTCCCCTCAAGCCTGTAAGCCAAAATAAACCTCTTTTTCCCACAAGCTGCTCTTGGTTGAGTGATTTCTACCAGCAATGTGAACCTGACTTCTACAGTAAAGTGGTACCAAGGAGTGGGATTGCTGCTAGACACCTGACTGTGTGGCTTTGGCCTTCTGGAGCTGATTTTCAAGAGGAATGTGGAAGGATTTGAAACCTTGGCCTAAGAGACGCCTTGTAGTGCTCTAAGTACAGCTTGATGGACTATTCAGGACAGAGTTGAAAGACCTGAATGCAATAAGAACTATGGGCTGTGAGGTTTGGCTTATGATGGTGACAAAGAGCTTTGCTTGGACTGGGCTAGCAGTTTGTATGAGAAGCTTGCTGTTATGCCCATGTCCTGAGAAGTTGTGCAGGGTTGCTTTGTGTAGAAATGAACTGGTGTGAGCAGAGGGATATGGAAAAATGAAATCTTTGGGCTGAAACTGCTTCCTATTCAGCTGCAATTGTTTGAGAGATTACAACCATTGAGATTGGGCCAACTGACCTGCACTGGGACAATAGGAAGAATGTAGACTCTTTTGAAGGGGACTAAGTGCTCAAGGAGTGTCCTGTTCTTCAAAGTCTGCTTTATTTCCCCCAACCGGGTTTAACAAATTGGCACTCTACTGGTATTGTGGAGTATAAGAAATACTTGAAAGAGAGGGTCATTGAGTTTGCAATGCAGTCTTGTGTTTTGGAAATGGCCATGGGTAGTGTGAAGCAGGTTTGCTGGATGCCTGTATGGAGACCCAATGGAGCTATGAGGATGAACCATGGATTGCAGTAGAGACCCGGTGGAGATGCCAGGACCACGGATGGGTGCTGAGGAAAGCTGCCGGCCCCAATGAAGTTTTCCAGAACTGTGAGTAGCCTAGCTGGAGGGGTGGAATTGGAACTCCAGAGACTTGGTGCTGGTTAGAATTATCGGACTTGGAGATTTGTCACTGGCTAGTTGTTGGACTTGAAGCTACAGAGTTTGATGTTTGCCCTGGTTGTTTTAAATCTTGTATTGGTTGAATATTTCTTTGCTATGCCCAATGTCATCTTTTGCAATGTGAATGTTAATTCTGTGCCATTATGGGTTTTGGGGGGATTTTTTTAGTATTATGACTCGGTTAAAAGATCTTGGACTATGGGAATGTTTGAACATCATTGGGATTGGTAAAAACTATGGGGACTTTTAAAGTTGGACTGAATACATTGTATTTTACATCATGTATGGATATCAGCTTATGGGGGCCAGGGGTGGAATGTGGTGGTTTGATCCAGGTGTCCCCATAAACTTAGGTGTTCTGAGTGCTAGGTTCCCAGCTGATGGAGATTTGGGACTTAATGCCTCCTGGAGGGAGTGTATTGTTGGGGGTGGGCTTATGGATGTTATAGCCAGTGTCTCCTTGCCAGTGTTTGGCACACTCTCCTGTTGCTATGGTCCACCTTATGTTGGCCAGGGGGTGATATCCACCCTCTGCTCATGTCATCATTTTCCCCTGCCATCGTGGAGCTTCCCCCTCAAGCCTATAAGCCAAAATAAAACTCTTTTTCCCAGAAGCTGTTCTTGGTTGGGTGATTTCTATCAGCAATGTGAACCTGACTGCGACAAGAGATTCCTCTATTTTTGCTTGTTTAAAGTCACATTTACATAATGCTTTAAAGGGCTGGAGAGATGGCTTAGCAGTTAAGGTGCTTCCCTAAAAAACTGAAGGACCTAGGTTTGAGTCTCCAGGACCCATGTAAGCCAGATGCACAAGGTGGCACATGTATCTGGAGCTCTTTTGCAGTGGCTGATGGACCTGGTGCACCCATTCTCTCTCTCTCTCCTTCTTTCTCTCCCAAATAAATAAAATATAATTTTTTTAAAAAATAAAACTTAAAAAAGACTCTATATCTGATACTATTTATCTCCTCTACTTCATTTCATTCTAGAATAGTCTGTATCAGAGATTGAAGGCAGGATAGTTTATTGCATGTGACCACATGACAATTCTTACTCTCTCCCCAAGGTGCACTGAGTGGTGAACTGGGGACAGGGCTGTGTCACCTGCATGCAGGGAAGACTGCATCTACACCTGGACACCAGCTCAGGGTTATTGAGTGTCCAACTGGATGATAGCTAGACACAGCATTAAACTGCAAGACAATTCGCAGAGAGCCCAAGGACAAGTTTAGTATCCTAGAGAAACGAACAGCTGTTACTGTCATACTGTTCAAGGTTTAGAAAAGTTTAGATTGGAAAGATGAGCAAGCAGGATTTTTGTTGTTGTTGCTGAATAATGGTTTGCACGTGGCAAGGGTGCCCTGTGTGTTCAGCGGTGGATGGAGGTGGGAGGCCAAGAAGACTGTTTCTAAGCATGTTTTAAAGAACAGTATGCGTCGTGTGGTCTGACCCCTCAACGCCATGTTTCACAGGAGAGTGACATGAACGCCAGCAGTACTTGCACATCTGCCACGTGTGGGCGAGACCAGCTATGGCCTCTCCACCTCTGATGCAGACATCGTCTTCAAGCACCGTGTTACCCGAGTCATCTCCCCCATCGCCCTCCCACTGCATAGGGGTGAGGCAGGCTTCCCTCCCCTGGGAGATCAAAACACAGACACTGGCGTGGGCCCCTTGCACAATGCGCTGCATGCGGACCAGCCCTGCCCATCAGAGGGCATCTTCTCAGGTTCCCTCCTGCAGCTGGGCAGGAGATCCAGTGCTGCCCTTGGCTGTGACATGAGGGTCCGTGGGACAGTCTGGTTTTTTTTTTTTTTTTTTTTTTTTTTTTTTGGTTTTGCGAGGTAGGGTCTCACTCTAGTTCAGGCTGACCTGGAATTCACTATGTCATCTCAGGGTGGCCTCGAACTCACGGCAATCCTCCTACCTCTGCCTCCCAAGTGCTGGGATTAAAGGCGTGCGCCACCACACCCGGCTTGACAGTCTGGTTTTTGATGACCCACTACTCTATGGTTTGCCCCTGCCAGCATCATTTTTTAATTTTTGGCATCTCTCTGCAGGACTATTTTATAACTTTTTTGGTGACAACTTTACACATGTACATAATGTATTTTGATCCTAATCCCCTCCCATTACCGTCTTTTCTCTCCCCACCCCTGCTTCCCTCCACTGAACCCTTTCTTCTTCCCAGTGAGTCCCTCTTCTCTCTTGGTCACTTTTTTTTGTCTCCCTTCATCATCCACATTGAAATGAGGATGGGCCCAATACTGCACGGGCTTGTGCAGGTGACAGAAGTCACGGAGGCCGTGAATGAAGCGGTCACTTCATGTCCAGGAGACAGCATCCCAGAGCACTCCTCCCCGCCTCGGGCTCTTACATTCTTTCCGACCCTTCCTCGGCAGTGCTCTCTGAGCCTGGGAGGTATGATGAAGAACAACAGCCATTTGCTCTCAGCACTTGGATGCGTTTTGAGTCTCCCCAGTGGTCACTGCTGTCTGCGTGGAGAAGCTTCTCTGACCAGAGGCAGGTGAGCAGCACTCATCTATGTGCGTGAACATGACTATGGAGAGGACAATGTGATGGACACAACATGTCCATTTGGCCAAACAACAGTAGTAGTGCCCCCTTTAGGGCCTATGACCTTGCCAGCTTTAGGCTTTTGACTAGATTTTCAGTACCAGGTATGAATTTTCTACCGTGGAGCAGGCCTCAAATCCAATCAGAAATTTGTTGATTGCCCTCATAACAGTCATGCCGCTATTGCACGAGTGGGCACGTCTTGAAGACGGGCCGGGTGTGGAGCTCACAGGTCCACTGCGGGGTAAGACTGCTGAGGACTTTTCTCCCTCAGCAGCCTGCACAGCGCTGTGACAGCCAGCCAGCCGGGAAGTGGCTTCCAGCGCAGATCCAGCTTGAGTTCTCGCTGTAGTACTATTTTTAAATTTTTGTTATAAAATGAACTAACATTTATCATTTAAACCACTTCAGATGTGCAGTCCGGTGGCATTGAGGATTCTCAGTGCCGACACGGCCATCATGACCATCTGGTCCTGAAGCTTCTTTGTCACCACAGATGGAAATTCTGGGCCCCTGAACCCACCGCTTTCCATTCCCCCTGCCCCTCCCTCAAACACGAGTGTGTCTCCGTCTCTGTCTCTTGGATTTGCCTGTTCTGGATATTCCCAGTAAGTGGAATCAAACACACTGTGGTCTGACTTGTTTGCCTTAGCATCTTATTCATCTGTGGTCTAGCATGGAT
This sequence comes from Dipus sagitta, assembly GCA_036346955.1. Classification (NCBI taxonomy): domain Eukaryota; kingdom Metazoa; phylum Chordata; class Mammalia; order Rodentia; family Dipodidae; genus Dipus; species Dipus sagitta. The sequence continues at coordinate 65,885,356 of CM070786.1, forward strand.
CTGTACCGGACTCCTTCTTATGGCCCAGTAATATCACTATAGTCCACAGTTTACTAACCCACTCATCTGTTGATAAACATTGGGATGTTTCTTGCTTCTGGTGACCGTGAAGGGAGCTTCCCAGAGTACTCATTACCAAGTTTTGTTTGAACATCTATTTTCAATTACATGGTGCCATTACATACGCCCACCCCTCGCACAGGCTCAAGTGTTTGAGCACTTGTGGACCCTCTAGGAGGCGGGGCAAGCTGGAGTAGCCCAACTCTATTTTCTCAGCCTGACATCTTTGCTCTGCGCTTCCTGACCCATCGAGATGTGAGCACGCAGCTGCCACATGCTCCTGCCGTCACAGAGCCACCAGCCACCATGTCTTTAGTTGTGATGGACTGTACCCTTCAAGTTGTGAGACAAAACAAATCCTTCCTCCTTTAAGTTGCTTCTTGTCAGGTATTTGGTCAGAGCGATGAGGAAAGCAAGCGATATACTTGGGCTATACACCTAGAAGTGGGACTGCAGGCCACACAATAAGTCTACGGTTCACTTATTTAGGACCTGTCAAACTGTTTTCTCCAATATGTTTTTAATGCATTATTTTTTTCTTTAATGTGGGCAAATTTTGTTTCTGCTGTTGGTGACTAAGTACCCTGTTGCATATAACATCTCACTTCCTTTTTAGTGATGGGAAAATTGAGGCATAGGGAGAATGAATGGCTTGTCCAAGGCTCTGGGCTGTTCAGGGTTTGGTTTTGGCTGCCAACTGTGAGTTGACTGGCAAGGCCCTAGGAAAGGAGGCTCCCCTTGTATGTGTGGTAGCTCCTATTATAAGTAGAAAGAGGCCAAAGGCGTCAAGAACTCGTGACAGGGACCTGGGGGCTCCTCTGATGGGGGACACGCTGCCGGGGAGAGCCCACTTTCCCAGCGTGAAGCTGCTTTGGACACTGCCTTTTCTCCAGGAAGGAATGAAATCACTGGGGTGGTCATAAGGGTTATCACCTGCCACCAGGGACCGTGGCTGGCCCTTACATGTATTACTGAATACTTTTTAAACTGGGAAAATGAATAAATTACTACTTGACAACTGAGGTTGTTTAGTAGGTGAAATTCTCTTAAAAACTGTGGTCCTTGGAGAGAGAAATTGCATACTCATTTCTTGGTGGGAAGAAAACCATGTAAGTATTAGGAGTATGTCCTTGGTTGGGCATCTGGGGCCCTCGATCTGGCCTTGTTTTCGCCATGGACAGCTCAGGCCTCGTAACCTGCACCCAAAACTGCTGTGACCCCTCCTTCTCTAGTCCAAGCTACCATCTTCCTCTGAAGCCTGCCCAGCCACTAAGAGCCACCTGCAGTTTCTTGGATGGCCTGCGATTCCATGCCACCAAGCCTTCAGGTCACCCATTATTGCTTTCTTGCTCTTTAGCCTGACAAGTGACAAAGGGTTTTTTTGTTTGTTTGTTTGTCTGTTTAGCATTTTGATTTCTGGTGACAAATCCTATTGCTTCTAACAGTAAGTCCTTTAGGCTCTGTGTGTATTGGGGCTAGTCCCTCCACCTCTCTAAAGACTCTCTTGGCACCATAAAGAATATGTGCCATAGACCTAGCCATGAGTTATGGGCATAACTAAATTAGCATTCATAAAGAGCTCATAAATACTGAAGGAAAGGCCCCTGCAGTGAGTAAACACCCCACTAAAGTGCCAGCCGTGGGAGGCAATCTTTCATGTCTTCAATACTGGTGTCCTGGACTGATTAAGCCACAAAGGCATGTATGCCTCCCACCCTCTTCCACAGAGCCCCAGCTGGTGGGCCAAGTCTATGCTGCCCCTTCCTTGGGCCTCAGTCTGACCCCACTCTCCACTTGCCTGTGGGCTCTGGGATACAGAAGACAGAAAAGCAACTCCTGGCTGGCCTGGCCTCTGACATGCTGCTCAGTTTGGACTCTGAGCCTTAGCTTAATACACTCTCCTCCTGGCCTGCATCACAGTCCATTTAAACTCAGTGAGGCGGCCGAGAGGACTAACATGAAGAAATGGTGATGGACCTAAAATTCACAAGTGGGGCTCAATCCTGGCCAAAGGGATTTGAGAAGGGTAGGAAATCTTTTCTCCATGGTGGAAAGTTGTGAAGAGAAGCTAGACCTCTTCCTTTCTCCCTTCTAGAACTTGGAGGTAGTTGCATGGGGGTACGTTGTTTGATGCTCCTGCCAATGCAACCGTGAGAGGAAGACACGGTCAACACGCTGCAGGTGTGGAGCAGAAAAGCAGGGTGAGCCGGATCTCAGGGCAGCGTGGGACCACAGAGCCACGTCCTTCAGCTTCCTGGCTCTAAGAGATGCTTGACTAAGATAGACACTGGGCATTCTGACTTTCATAGTCAAGACCACCCATGTCCCTGAGGAGTTTATTTCAAATGACAATACCTCCAGCTACCATGTTTTTCCAGAAGCCTCCTGGAACTCACCATCCTTCAGTGGGGATGGTGGCCCCCTTGGATGCTACAACCAGAGTTCTCTTCCCTGGTTCAGTGCCTACTCACGAGGCCGGATGCCAGCAGCTGTGGCACACACTGCATCACTCTGTCCTTAGGGCCGTGCAGTGCCCCAAACTCAGCCTGCGGCTCTGTGAGGCCAAGGGCTGTGCTCCAGGATGCTGAATTTGAACTTGCATCCGCCCCTGCAGAGCCAGAGTTCTTCACCACTTTGTAAGCTGCCCATTCATCTTGAAAACACACTTTCCATGACTCCGTTACACGGTATTTCCCTACACTTCTCCAAGGCCCACACAGGACACTTAACTACAAGAGTCTCATCCCTTCTCCTGGCCTGGGGCACGTCCCCAGCAAACTCCAGCTAGAGCCCACTAGGCAGACCTACCCAGAAAGGGCCAGTCAGTGACCACGGGGCCCGGCTGGAACAGAGCAGTGGAGCCTATCAGAACCGCCTGCCTGGGTGTGAGGCAGGGAGGCCCGCACCGTCTAGCTTCTCCCCTTGGGGTCTGTGGCAGCCAAGCTGCAGAGAAGTGGCCTGTGCCACCAGCTCATGGAGTGATTAACGCTCCGGGACAGGAGCACAGACCGTCATCCTGGCTGGCGACCTGTGACTTGCCGGGTGCGGTCCCCTCATCAAAGGAGGTGAGCAGGTGACTGGCCCACAGTGTTGCCCCGTGCTGGGAGCCGTGGCTTCTATTCAGTCTTCTAGACCTGAACTAATGCAGACAGGCACCTTCCTCCAAGGCAGGCAAAAGGGAGGCAGGAGAGGGGAGGGAGGGAGGGAGGGAGAGGAGCGCTGACCTGACGGACAGCTGGAGCCTCAGGGCCAGCATTGATCAGGTGGGGTGGTGGTGGTTGGAGGAGGCAGAGAAAATAAGAGAGAAAGGGGATGGAGACCTTATGGTACTTGGATCATACTCAATTCTTTGTGCCAATCACGACTTCCTTCTCGGGGCCCACTTGGGGTTACGATGATGACCTGTGACAGGTCAGGGCCACGGTGACGCTACACTCACAGAACCCACTGAACCCTTGGCAGCACTGCTTGGAGCCCTGGAGCTCTGCAGCCCATCTATGTACTAATCAGCCCAGCCCTGCTTAGTGCCTGCGGTCAGATGAGATTGGGCACATTCAGGGTGGTATGGCTGGAGACAGTTTTTCAGCACTAGAGGTTGAACCCAGACCTCATGTATGCTGAGCAAGCACTAAGCTACATCCTCAGTACTCATCCATGCTGGGCAAGCACTAAGCTACGTCCCCAGTACTGCTCCATGCTGGGAAAGCACTAAGCTACATCCCTAGTACTGCTCCATACTAGGAAAGCACTAAGCCATGTCCCCAGTACTGCTCCATGCTATAAAGGTACTAAGCTACATCCCCAGTACTGCTCCATGGTGGGAAAGCACTAAGCTACATCCCCAGTGCTGCTTCATGCTGGGAAAGCACTAAGCCACATCCTCAGTACTGCCCCATGCTGGGAAAGCACTAAGCCACGTGCCCAGTACTCAGACTCATTGTTTCTATTCCCTCAGCAACTTGCGGCAAGTTCCTGGAGAAGGCAGAATGAGGTCACTAAGCCTGCACATGTGCCCGTGAGCATCTGAGAGCTGTTCTCGTTGCGGGTGTCACAGAAACCACACACCTCTCCATCACTCATGCCCTTGGGTGCTGAAGTCACATACGGCCAGGCCCTCCGTAGCTGACTGGGTCTCAGTTCGATGTCCACAGGCTGGACAGCCCCTCTGGGCCTCAGCCATGTGCTCTAGTCCGTCAGGCTGACTCCGTGACCCTGAACTCAGCTGGCTGCACCTCTCACGGACTGCCAGGTGGCTCTTCATGGACGCGTGATGGTTGGGCAGCTCCCTGCCTAAACACACACTGTGTACTAGCTGTGGTCCCTCCCGAAGTGGGAGGGGCATCCAGGGTGGGACCCTGTTTGCAGAAGAAGCTGGGAATGGCTTCTAGGTCTCTGGCCTTGGCAGGCTCCCAGGGCTATAATGACAACGTACCTGACCAGAAGTGCACTGTGCCATCATTCTGGAGCCAGCAGTCTGAAGTCAAGGGGTGAGAAGACCGCCACAGTTCCCTCCGAAACCTACAGGGGACCCTTCCCTTCCTCTTCTCGTTTCTGGAGGCTGTTGGCAGACTTTGGGGAGCCTGGGCTGGAGCTGCCCCAGCTGGTGTCCCTGTCTCAGGCAGCCATCGTGTCGTAACACAGGCGCTCTGGAGGACGGCTTGCCCACCTCAGTGAGGCCTTGTCTTTGCTAACTGCATCTGCAGCCCATTTCTAAATACTGTCAGAACTTGGTGGTTCAGACGTCCACACCTGTCTTTGGGAAGACATGATTCGGCTCGTAACAGGTATCCTCCCGGATCTGGGTGGTGGCATTCTCCTCACAGTCCAGTGATTAAACTAGCGGTGATCAGTGCCAGCTTGCCTGGTCTGAAAGAAATGCATTCTCTGGCAAGGGTCTCTAGCTCAGCTGTGCACACAGCGCTTCTCACCAGAGCCTCGTTAGACGCAGCGGCAGATTGAGCAGTTGGGAGGAGGGCGGTGTTCTGTACTTCTAACAGGCTGGGCCCGTGGTACACTGCTTGCCTGTTCAGTAGCATGAAACTAGCCCGTGAAGCAGGTGTGATGACTCCAGTGTGACAACAAGGACGCGGAGTGTCACCGCCAGTCTCTGTCACCTTGCCCTCCTGCATATGAAAACCACATTTCTTGAACTGCAAAGTGGCTCATCATACTCTGGACTTTCCCTTTTTCTGTTTAAATTTTCCAATGTGAATCACATGCAGGCCCTTCAGTGCTAGTGGGCTGGGTGAGCCTTGTGGATCTATGTGAGTGCTCTGAGCTCGAGTTCCCCCAGAGAAGAATAAAAGCCTGGGCAAGAGAGGTGCACTGACCCTCACTCAACTGTTTAGACTGAGGCCATCAGCTTGAGTTTAAGGCCTGTTACCTCTTGGCAAAGAACCTGTCCAAGCACTGTTACTTCCTTGACCTCTCTGCTCCTTCACTGATGAGTTGAGGGAAGTCCATTATGCCTCATGGAATGCTCAAGAAAGGTCTCTGGGATAGTTTTATCAAAAAAAAAAAAAAAATTGTGGGCTGGAGAGATGGCTTAGCAGTTAAGGTGTTTGCCTGCAAAACCAAAGAACCTCAGTTTGATTCTTCAGGACCCACATAAGCCAGATGCACAAGGTGGTACATGCATCTGGAGTTCGTTTGCAATGGCTAGAGGCCCTGGCATGCCCATTCTCTCTCTCTCTCTTTCTCTGTCTGCCTCTTTTTCTCTCTCAAATAAATAAATAAAATCTAAAAAATTGCCAAGTGTAGTGGCCCACACAATTAAGCCCATTACTTGGGAGGCAGAGGTAGAAAGATTGCCATGGGTTCAAAGCCACCCTGAGACTACAGTGAATTCCAGGTCAACCTTGGCTAGAGTAAGATCCTACCTTGAAAAAACCAAAGGAGGAATATATATATATATATATATATATATATATATATATATATATATATATACAATTATTTTTAGAGAGAGAGAGAGGACAATTGGTGTGCCAGGGATTCAGCCACTACAATCAAATGTCAGATGCTTGCACCTCCTAGTGCACATGTGCGACCATGCACTTGCCTCACCTTTGTTCATCTGGCTTACGTGGGATCTGGAGATTTGAACATGGTCCTTAGGCTTTACAGGCAAGTGCCTTAACTGCTTAACCATCTCTCTAGCCCTATTGTTTCACTAGAGAGAGAGAGAGAGAGAGAGAGAGATGGAAAAGGAGAGGGAATGAAAATGGGCATGCCAAGGACTCTTGCCATTGCAAATGAATTCCAGACACATATGCCACTTTGCACATCTGGCTTTATGTGGGTACTGGAGAATCTAACCTGGTCTGGCAGGGTTTGGAAGAAAGTGCCTTAAACCACTGAGCCATCTTCCCAGCCCCTGGGAGCCTCCTCTTTTTCTTTTTCTTTTTAAAGTATGTGTGTGTGCGTGTGTGTGCATGTGTGTGCATGTGTGATGTGGGAGAGGGAAAGGAGTGTGTGTCATACCCACATGTGGAGGTCAGGCGACAACCTGGAGGTGTTGGTCAGCAACTTCCGCCCTGCTTGAGATAGGGTTTTCCTGGTGATTTTCCCTGCTGGGAAGGCTGGGTTCTCCTGACCCTGCTTCACTGTCTTCAATGCTTTGGGCTGACACAAGTGTGTGCCACTCTGCATGGGTGCTAGAGATCCACACTCTGCTCACCTCCCCAGGCCCTAGGATGCCAGCCCCACCCAGGCCCCAGGCAAACACTCACTCAGGCTGGGCGCAGTACCAAGGATTCTGCAGGGCAGCTGCTGGCCGTGGGATGGAGGCCCAAGGTTGGATGAGAAATGCCCTGCTAGTAAGTGGTGCCAGAAAAGCAAGGCCTTGTCACCCTGTATGTGACAACTCAGACTCATCCACTGGAGGGGTTGTACGTGTGGGTCTGTGTCTGTGGGAGGTTCCAGAGCAGGCAGGTGGTTTCTTGGACTAGGCAGGGAGGGATCTCAGGACAACCTTACATCACACGTCAAGCCCAGCCCGCCCCACCTAGCTCAGCTTGCCCTGCTGGCTTCAGTTGCTCATCAGTTTGCCCATCTCACCCAATCAGATCTCTCTTGAGTGTGCACCCTGCCCAGGTGTGGGTGGATTCCTCCTCTGAGCCCAGGCAGATTGGCTGGTTGACCTGGTGCAGGTGTGTCCAGATGAGCTGAGCATGAATTTTAAAATCTTTCTTCTCTGATCCAGGGAGAGATTCTCTCTCTCCAGAAGGAACTGGGGCAGCAATGCTTTTCAGTCTTCACACTGGTAAGATTTCCCTCTCCCACCCTGCCATGCCACCATGGCTGCCAGGGCGGGAAGGGACACTTCTTATTTTTATTACTCTTTAATCTTTTTGGAAGTGTATGCTTTTTTAAAAAAATCCCCATTCATGCTTTGTTTTTTCTTTTTAATCTAAGATTCATGTCTGTTCCCAAGGGCTCCTGGACTACGTGGTATATCTCCCTTCTCCCACTTTCCCTTCCCTTCCTCAGAGCTCAGTCCTCTCCCTTCCCCACACCCCTGTGATCTCTGAATAAAATGTGGTATTTTAAAAATCAATTTTCTTGAGTCTGGAATTTCCGATTCTTTGGTTAATTTACAGATATGAACTCAGGGCTTGGGCTTCTAGGAAGCACCTCAGAGCCCCACATTTATCCGTTACAGGTTTTCACCCACTGGAGGGGTGTCCTTAGTGGGTTCCAGGACTCTAGCTCTGTGTTTGAGGTATGCTTTTCCTAACTCCTTGACAGTCCTAGAGCAAAGTCCAAATTAACAACACAGAAAGATGCCATTCAGGCCATCCTTTCCTTCCCTCTGGGAGGCAGCTGTCCCCTCCCCCCATGCTTGCGCACAGTGGTCCCTCATCAAATAGTTATTCCAGCACTCATCCTCCTCCACCATGTTGGGGGGGGAGGTGGAATCTGGTGATTACAACTGGTCCGAGTGAAGCAGACAGACTACAAAGCGCCTGGGATGGATGTGGGGGGGGGGGACATCAAAACCCCAGGTTCTCCTTTAAAGGTCGCCTTCAGGAAGCAGAGGTGTCCATCCATCTGTCTGACGAGGACCTGGATTCCTAGCAGCTCTCCCTTCTTCCCTCTGCACTGGGGCAGAAGGCAGCCAGGGGCAAGTCCAGGGCAGGGCCTGGCTCCCAGCCACGGGTTTATGAAAGCAAATAGCTGCCTGGCTTGGCTCAGAGATGTGACTCTTCACTTCCAAGGGACGCCCTGGCATTTCATTAGTGGCCCCTTTGAAGCCTGCCCTTTGCAAAACAAAGACGAGAAGGGAGAAAGCAATGGCAGTGATTCAAAGGCTTCCTGGACAGGCGACCTTGGAGATGTCCCTTTGGTTCCGGACCACTGCAGTAAAGTGAATATGCCTTAAGTAGAGTCATGTGCATCTTTTGGTTTCTTTCCTAGCGCATGTAAAAGTTACACAAGATACTTTCACTGGTGAAGTTAACAACAGCATTGTGTTTCAAAAGCCATATATCTACCTTAACCATAAACCATTGCTACAAAATACTAATGGTCTATGAGAGCTCTGTGAAAGCAGGGCTCTGACGGACTCGGCTTGACACAGTGGCCCAGGCGCGCTGCCCGGGGTCCCTCTCTGCGGCTTCGCTCATTACATGGGTGGAAGAGTCTGTCGGGCGAGAGTCAGGCTTGGTGCTTAATGGAACCCAGGGACCAGCTGACCATGCTGAGAGGCAACAGGCAAAGAAAGCATTTCTAACAGGAGGAGCGGGAATCTGTTTGTCCCCCTCCCCAAATCACAGACAAGTGCCGCGTCAACGCCTTCTAGTCAAGTGGTCCTTTATTGTCTGAATGTCCTAAAACCCACCCATTGTGACTGCCCCCGGCTCGTACACAACCTCGTTCCCTCTTTCAGCAGGTCCTGAGCCCTGAGCAGGCTGCGCTGAAGCCGACACCTCAGAAGCGGCCTTCCACACCCAGAAGCTGCACTGCGGCCTCCTGCACAGCCCGATGGACGCTGCTAACTTCTTCCTGGGACAGCGTCCGCTCCATGTGGCGGTAGGTGATCCGGTAGCAGTGGCTCGTCTTGTGTGTCCTAGGCAGGGGACAGAAAGCAGGTGGTGAGTGACCAGCAGCTGCACAGGCGGGAGCCTTATCTGCTGGGACCAGACCTAGCAAGAGGATCATGCGCAGAAGGCCCGAGACGGCTTGGTCTCACGGAGTGGTCTGCCCTCGTTGAAGGCTCTGGAATTTTACCCTAAACAAGTAAGAAATAAGATTTCTGGGCTGGAGAGATGGCTCAGCTGTTAAAGGAGCTTGCTTGCAAACCTCATGGCTTGGGTTTGTGCTCACATAAAGCCAGACACAAAAAGCAGTACATGCATCGGGAGTTCATTCGCAGTGGCAGGAGGCCACGGTATGCCCACTCCCTCCCTCTCTCTCTCTCTCTCTCTCTCTCTCTGTCTCTCAAATAAATGAAAACATTTTTAAAAAGAAATAGGATTTCTCAGCGGGTGGGACCAGCCCTGAGGGTCTACATCGGAGTCCCCGTTGCTCTAAGCCGTCTAGCACAGCCTCTGTGGCCTCGCTGTTCCCCAGGAGCCGGGAGCGGTGGCAGGGTATGGCACTCTCCCAGCCCTGTGCACATGTTAACCCACTTAAGTCCGGCAGTGCTACTGGACAGATAGCATTACTGACCCTGCAATGCAGTGGATGACACGCCAATTCTAAACAATTTTTTGGTGTAGGAATTTCACTATTGCAATATTGGCTAAGGTGAGTCAGTCACTGGCTATATCTTAATTTTTTTTCAGAGATTTTGATGTAAGAATCTTCAAATGATTGAGCTTCAAAGGGCTTCTACTATGACTAGTTCATGTAGAGTCCTTTAGTCTTCCTTCAACCAGCACGCCACGCCGCAGGCCCAGAGCCAGGCAGTCAGGGACACAGAGGGAATGGAGACTGCCCTCCGGCTCCTCCCAGCAGAGAACCGGCTCGTGGATGCCACGCTCCATACATAACTCAAGAAAGAACTCCTGAGTTCTACGCTTTGGCAAGTGATTTTGTCCTCTGGTATTTCCCCTGGGCTCTGGAAAGACACCGTTTGTCAGGCCATAGTGCTGGGCACTGCAGAAGCCACAAACGAGACCCAGGGCCCTGGGGCCTATGGAGGGCTTACCTCATGACAGCACATGAGCCCTGCTTCCCTGCTGTGCCCGCACCCCCACCTCTTCCCCTTTCTAACTGCCTGCCATCCACTCCCCATCTGAGAGGTCCAGTCCAGCCAGGAAACCAAAAACGAGGCTTGCTTTCTTGTGGGTCTTATCTCCTGCTCCAATGTGACCGCCAAGGTTCTCCAAGTTCACCTCCCAGGTGAGCCCAGGTGCTGCAGGCCAAGCTGAGAGGCGGGGCTGGGGGCCAGGCACTTCCACCAGTTCCCCGAGGGCTGAGGGGTGAGGCGAGCTGGCAGGCCAGTGGAACAAGCCACCAGCGAAGGATCCTTGCTCAATGCTTCCTCCCCACAAAGCCCTGACTGTAGCCCTCAGACATGGGTGTGTGGGTGCTGAGAGTGGTCTAGAGCAGTTATGTTACAGCAGCCTCCACAACAGGTCTGTATCCAAAGGAAACGGGATCATCGCTACTCTCCATTCTTACCACAGCACTGCTCATATAATCAGGATATGGAACCACGGCGAGTGTCCATGGATAAAGAGAATGTAGCATATACAAATGCAACAGAATACTATTCTGTCCTATCCTAGCCTGGAGAGATGGCTCAGTGGTTAAGGCGCTTGCCTGCAAAGCCTAAGGTTTGATTCCCTGATACCCACGTAAGCCAGATGCCAAGGTGGTGCATGCATCTGGAGTTCATTTGCAGTGGCTGGAGGCCTTGGCACACCCATTCTCTCTTTCTCTCCCTTACTACCTCCCTCCCTCCCTCTCTTTCTCTCTGCTTGCAAATAAATAAATAAAAATGTTTTTAAAAAGAGGTGAGATCCTGTCATTTGCAGCAACATGCATAAATACCGAGGACATTATGCTAAGTGAAGTAACGCAGACACAGAAAGACACGTATCATATATTCTCTCTTATATGTGAATCCATAGAAGCGGGTCTCAGAACAAAGAGCTGAGGGTGAGTGCCAGAGACTAGGTGGGGACAACAGGCAGAGATCTGTCAACAGGTAAAAAGTGACAATGGATGCAAGGGAGAAGTTCTGGTGACCCACTACCTAGCAGGGTTACCATGGATAACAATACCGCATCCCATATTTCCAATCGGTCATGAGATCTGAAATGATTTCACAATAACGGACTGATAACTGTTTTGAGCTAATGGATATGTCAGATACTTTGATTATGATACAATGAAACATGTATGAAAACATCACACTATTCCCCTTAAATATGCATGTGTCAATCTTTTTTTTGTAAGTTTTTTAAAGCCAAGCAAAAATATTTCAAAGCGAAATGGAAAGGGATGATATTGCCAAAAGCAGTGTGAAGAGGACCAGGGCTCCCTGGCTCCAAGTGTGCCATCAGGGACTTTCTGGAAGGACTCAGGGTACGGGGTCTCAGTGGAAAGACGGAACATGAGTCAGAGTGCTGGTGACGGAGGGAAGACTCCACCAAGAGCTCTCGGCTCAGAACTTAAAGCCAAGCCTATCCTGTGCATGCCGCCCGAAGCGCGCTCCCCCGGCATTCACCCCCAGCAGCCACGACGGCCGGCTGTCCCTCGGAGACACAGAGCCACTCCGTGCTCTTGGAGACATGCCCTCACCTCCCAGAGCAGATGAGGCACGAGCAGTAGATGCTGCAGCCACCACCTATGCATGCAGGGACTGCTCAGTGGGGGAAAGAGGCTGTCCCGCGGGTGGTCCACTGGCAAGGTGACAGACTCGCTTCCTGGGCTCCGTCTCGCTGGAGCTCCTGTCTGGTGCACCAGCTCGGTCTGGGACTCCCAGTGGGACCCTCCATGTGCAGCCGGGAAGGTCAGTTCATGCAGTGCTTTCACAGGGAAACTGGACACAGGCAGGAGGCACAGGGGCAGAGGAGGGTGGAGGAGGGTGGAGGAGGGGAACCACTCCCAGCCACTCTTGAGAAGACAGACCCAAAGGGGGCATGGCAGGGAAGACCTTGAATGCAGTCGGGAGAGACCTTGGCTCCAGTTCCTGCTCGGGCCTGGCTGTGAGATCTGGGGCAGCCTATGGAACCTCCTGTGCTTCAGTGACCAGACCAGTGAGGACCGGACAAGGGAGGAATGTCAGAGCCTGGCCTTCCTGTGTGCTTGCCTGTGAAGCCCGAATAAATAAGTGAAATGTTAATACACAGCACGGACATGCCAGGCGTAAGATAACTTACGTCTTGGGCAGGACGGAGCAGGAGGCACAGAAACCTCATCACACTACCCAGAACATGCAGTTATTCACTTCCGGAACTTTTTACTTAATATTTTTGGACTTTGGATAATTTCAGATAACTGGAACTGCCAAAAAAATAATATTTCAGGGAAGGGGTGGACTATACCTGTTTACTTGTCCTATCTTTCCTCTTGCTTGTGTGGCCTCCTTCCTGCAGAAAGGAATGTAACTTTGGGAGGCAGTGACTGGCATTTTTGTTTCTTTTAGGGGTTTGGCATCTGACTTTGCTACACCCCCCCCCCCAGCAGAGCATGAGGGGAGAGCTGGCTTTGGCCAAGCCGTGGGTGCGGATGGCCGTCAGGAGCGCAGCGAGGACTGCCCAGAACGGAGCGCGCTCTCCATAAACGATCTGGACACTAAGGAAATCTTATTTCCTCATCCCTATCTTTTTAAAAGACGAGAGAAAGTAATGAAATTCTTTCTGATAGCAGCACAGGGTGTGATGAATAGCACTTTTCCTGGTGAACTGATCTAGGGTTTTTGCTAAAAATAAATAAATAAATAATTTATTATCATTGATTATCACAACAAAACACAGCTATACAAAATGTGTAAATACTAAAAAACACCTGACAACAAAATCTAAGTAATTAAATTGAAAACTGGCAAATGATTTGAGTAGACATTTCTCAAAAGAAGAAAAAAGTGGCCAACAAATGCACAGGGGAAAAAAGCCAGTCAAATCATTAGCCATGGGGGAAATGCACATCAAACAGTGCAATGAGGCACCATCTCACCCAGTGTGAAGGGCTGTCATCAAAAACAACAACAAAACCCCTTGCAAATGCTGGTGAGGATGCGCAGAAAGCCCATTAGAGGGAGAAAGCATGAGCTCTGGGGACCCTGACCAAGCACCATGGGCTCCTAAGAAGGACACAGGTGTGGGAGGCGGAGGTCTGGACCCCCAAGCCCAGGCAGTGGTGGGGTGAATTTGGGCGAATCGCCTTGCCTGGTTTTGTGTTCCTCAGTGTCCTGCTCTAGTACCCCAAGAGTCAGCTCGGAGGGGCTTCTGGGAGAACTGGTGCCCTGTGCAGTAAGAAGGCGGGGCAGCAGCAGAGGCCTGAGGTGCACCGTTGATGTGGGAGGGGGCAGCGAGCTGGCTTCATCAGTGCGGGTGGCAGCTTGAAAAGAGAAACTGAGAAAGCCATTCTGCAGTGGCCCCGAGTCATCCTGGCAGACACTCTGGACCCCTTTTAGCCTATCCGCCCCCCCCCCCACGTCCTCCCAACTGTATCAATTACTCTGCTGTGACCAACTATCTGACAGGAAAACTTGAAAGAGCAAAGCTTTGTTTGGGCTCACGGTTTCAGAGGCTGCTTGGCTCCAGGAGCCTGGGCAGAACGGCATGCCTGTGGGGGGCTCATGACCACAGTGGATGGGAAGTGGAGGTGAAGACGACAGGAAAAGGTACCAAGGACACACCCCTAGTGATCTGCTGCCTCCCACCCAACCCACCACCTGCTCGCACCACTCCCCAGTAATGCCTGAACCCCTCGAGGGATTGATTAATCCACAGATTAGGAGTCATTAGGATCCAGTCCCTCCCCCAAAGCCCATCATGGGGCAGCCAAGCCCCCAGGACATAAGGCTGTGGGGACATGTCATGTCACACCATGACCACAGTGGACACTCAGCCTTCCTTGGCCATGGCTCCCCGAGGCCCTCCGAGCCATGTCTTCCTGCACTTCCCAGCGACGAGCGGGCCTGAGCTGCTCTTCTGTGCTGCCTGGAGCTTGCCTTCTCCCGGGAGGGATTTCTGTTCCTTGGAGTCAGTCATAAGAAACCGGACCAGATGGTTCCTCTGACAGTTTCTGCCTAGCGAAAGACAGCTCCCAGGCAGGCCCCGAAGGGAGGCAGGGCCAGGGGCAGGAGAGGGGAGGGAGCTGGGCCACCCCCACCTGGCCCGCTCCCAGTCAGCCTCTGTCTGCAACTTAAGAATTCCTTAGAGACACACATTTTGCAGGCAAGAGCTTTTTAACATCAAACACCTGCCAAGTCCCTGGGGGAGGTTTCAAAGCACCCCTAGGTTTCTTGTTCCCACCACTCCCTGCAACTTCTGGTACTTAGAGAACATGGCTCCTGCCAAGCCAGCAGGGGAGGGGCTGGAGTCCAGGGCTCCTGCATCATGGGGCCAAAGCGTTCTAGATCCTCATGTCTATGAAAATATCTGCCTGGGGGAGCTCTTTTATTGCCCCCCCCCTTACTATTGCTGTCAGCTTGAGGATCTTGGGCCAGTTCCTAATTGGATACAGCTCTGCTTCTGTCATATAAACAATAGACTCAGAGTTTTTGAAAGGACTGGATGAAAACAACAAATACAGAGAAATTGTATAACACAGTTTGGGCTTATTATTAGCAACTGGTATTATTATCTATGCAGTCGAACACTACAGATCCACTTTGGCCCACAAGAAAAACCCGGATGATCATAGACAAATGATCTGAGCTTCACCTTCCCCATCTGTGAAAAGGGATTGCTCACGAGGCCCAGGTATGAGCACGGATGAACGTGAGGACATGGCGCTCAGGGACACAACCAGACACAGTGTGAAGCTCTGCACGACTGCACCACACGGCGTGCCTGGAGGAGCCAGAACGCAGAAGAGGAAGAAGAGGGTGGGAAGTTGTTGGATGGGTAGAGAGAGTTTCTGTCTAGGGAGAAAGTTCTGGAGATGGTTGAAGGTGATGGTTGTAGACGAATGTACGTGTCTCAATGCCACTTAAAAGTGGCGATGTCTGTGCTGTGTACATCTCACCAAAATAGAAAGAAGAAATTCAAGGAAGAGCGTTGGCCCACATAATCTGGAGGTTAGGAAGTCAAATCATACACAGAGTTTGGCTATGTCCAGAGCAGGATGTTGGGGCACAATGTGATTTTTGCCCTCCCCAACGGACCAGCACCATAATGCTATCATGTGAACAGCTAAGATGCCTGCACTTGATACAAATGACTTTTCTGTCCAGGTGCTCCACCCTTACTCCTGCTGAGGTTGTGTCTTTTAGTCTATCTCCAAGGATAAAGGTTTTTATGGTACCAGTTCATTTTGAATTTAGAAGGGCCCTGGAGAGGGTGGGATGAAGCCTAAGATTATATATATATATATATATATATATACATATATATATATATATATATATATATAACATTTTTTTGTCTTTGGCCTATAACTCCCAGTACCAGAGATTGGTTGCTACCCACAATGAGCTCTTGATCCCAGAGATCTACAAGGTCCCCAAAACAAGACAGGTTTCTGTCACAGCACTTGATTACCCACCTGAGGCAAAAGGTAAGACCCTATTGCTGAAGACACCATATGCTGCTGACACAGAGCATAGAGAGACCTGGCTAGAATCCATAAGAGAGCCAGACCCCCGATAGTTAGTCCATCTAGTGCTGGAAAGCGCTACATGAGCTACTGGGGGAAAGTGGCCAACAATGGTCTGAGCAACCAGAGGTCTAAGCTACTCAGAAGCAAGCACCCTGACAAGAGGTACACACCAGGGAAATCATGGCACACAGTCTTGGTGGGTAACCAACAACTTTCTGGTTGGCTAAGTGATCCACTCAGTGTAAAGGAACCCATATCTGGAATTGGGAACGAGGTCAAAATCCTATGGAGACAAAGATTATGTTCTCCAGTGTCAAGCTCTCACTAGTCTTTAGCTAAAAGAGGGGTTACATATATCAAATTCTCCCTAAATTAATAATGCTTGTCCCATTTAAACTATGCTGACTTCACTCTTTGTTGGAGAATCTGATCTTCTTTTGCAGAAGGTGTGAGACTGGAGGAGATAAACCACCCCTCACACTTCAGCCAAGCCACATCTGAATCCACAGAGGATTTGGGGAGATGAGCAAGAGTGCTGCTTCCATGCTGAACCTGATAATTAGTGCCAGGGTGAAGGAGACAGACCCTGGAGATACTCAACACCCACCAAAGCAGAGATCCAGAGGTTCCTAAGAGCTCATCACTGAAGTAGACTTAAAACTCACCCACCATGGCTCAGGGAATTTTGCAAAAGAGGGAACAGAGAGATTGTAAGATCCGCAGGTTGAGACATCATGCCCAGAGGCATTCCCTCCCCCCCCCCAAAATAACTGACTTCTACACTTCTACTTCCACAATGCATAACCCACCACAACCCCATGGGGAATACCTGCAACCCCCCTGAGGAGGGTCCCCAAGGTAATGGGAGAGTGACAAGGGAAATCAGAGTACCAACACATGATGTGTCCATACAAAATATGTTGTTAATAATGACAACAATAATTTTTAAAAAGAAAAAAATGATTTTTCTGATCTCCATTATACTCTGACAGGGTTTGAATATATGTAATGTATATCTAGTATATATGTATGTATATGTACATATACATATAGGTGGTATATATGTAACATGTGTAAATTCTTTTTCTTTTCCAGTTGTTCTACTGTCTTCCCAATAATTCTCTTATATTTCTAACAGACTTGAAGAAATGCCTCACTTTCCACAGATTCCCAAAGCTCTGTGCTTTTCAGTCGTGTGGAAGATTTGGGAGAGACTTTATTTTCCTCTCTGGTGTAGGTCTGTGGGGCCAAAGTCAGCAGAGCCAGTCTCAACCCTGCGCTGTCAGAGGGGCTTCCTGGCCTGCTGACACTGGTTACCAAGGTTACAAAGTGGAAGATTTGTGGCTGGTGAAGTTCACCTTTCCAACCCCCGTCGATTGATCAGCAATTATTTATTCTGAGTAGTTGGTTGTTTAGCAACTATTTATTCTGTGCTGAGGTTAGCACGTGGAAGATACGAACGTGTATATGAATCGCTTGATCGATATATGAATATTCACGCCATGACCATTCCTGACACAACAGCAGTTACTGCAAAGATTTAGAAAGAGGGACGAAGCTATCACTTCACATGCCATGCGCGATGACATTCTGGTCAGTGACAGAATGCAGAGACTACAGTTCTCCTGGAGACTGTATCAAAGAGTGACATCATATCCACCTGCATTTATGGAATTTTGATGTTTGTATGAAGACAAAATCACCGAGATGGATTTCTCAGAATGTGGCCCCACCATTAAGCAATGCACGACTACATTTCAATCCACTTGGGTGTGAAGACATTGTTACATGAAAATATCACTAGCAGGACATAGCTATTAATTCTAAATGTCAAGTAAATGGCATGAACTAAAACTCAGAGGTCAGAAAAAGCTGGAGAATATGAGGTTAAATCGAGATCTTAAAGGACAAGTAGGATTTTGACAGGTGAAAGTCAGGGTTCTCAGACTAGCTGGCAGCAGGGGCAGGTGTTGTATTTTTCCCTTCCCTTTTAATCAAGTTACTGAGTCTTATGTTCCAGGTGTAACTGGCTCAGTAAGGACTTGTATCATGGGTGCCTGACATACCAGGAAAGGGTGCATGCATACACAGTGTGGAGGGTGGGGAACCACCCACAGGAGACTAAGACAATTTCACAAGCTGGTGCAAGGAAGCAGGACACATGAGTTGGGTACACGGATAAGTGGCAAAGAGGAAAGGCCATTTCTGCAAAGGGCACAGAGTTCAAGAAGTGAGCACATTGCAGTAGGCAGTCTAGGTGCACAGAGCGTATGATCCAGAAATAGTGGGGAACTGAAGAATGCGTGGGGGCCTCACATTTCCAGCTAAGATACCTTAGCCAAAACCATCATTAAGCAACCAACCCAAAGAACTGGGTCCAGGCTTCTACAGGAATCCTCTGGAAGGGTGTAAGGCTACTGTGGTTTGAATGTGTAATGTCTCCCACAGGACTCTTGTTTGAACACCTGGTCTCCAGTTGGGGGCGGTCTTGAGTTGGGGTGCAATTGGAAGAAGAGAGTTGCTTGGTCCCCACTTCCTATTCACCATGCTTCCTGACCGCTGGCTTACACTCCTGCCGCCATGCCTTCCCTGCCGCGATGGACTTTACCCTGAAACTGTGAGCCCAGATAAATCCTTCCTGTCTTACGTTGTTTCTTGAGAGCTATTTGGCCAGAGAAATGAGTGAAGTAATCAATACAAAGACCTTTGTTTGGGCAGCCTCACTGAATAAAACAGCAGGTTCTCAGTTAATATGGGCGCTCATTCCTTCCAAACAACAGTGGACTACTACTAGGTGCACTCCAAGGAGTCACTGTGGACGACCTCCAACCCCACTACTCCAGGCTGGACTATTTGCTGCGTAGGTAGCACTTATTCCTTTAGGGACAGGGGCAGCTAATTTTGAAAAGAACCACACACTGGAAAAGAGAAATCTACATACTTTTCAATGATTTTTTTTTTTTTTATGGAGGTAGGGTCTCACTCTAGCTCAGGCTGACCTGGAATTCACTATGTAGTCTCAGGGTGGCCTTGAACTCATGGCAATCCTCCTACCTCTGCCTCCCGAGTGCTGGGATTGAAGGCTTGTGCCACCACGCCCAGCTTTCAATGACATTATTTTGAAAATACTCCTGAGAATGGACTTTCTGACTCTAATTAATAGCATCATCTCTTGACGAGCAGTAAGAGATCATGGAGTGGAGCAGGGGACTACATAGGGACTTGCCAGGCGGGCAGGGTGCGTTTCCACTGTCCAGGAGATCTCACGCTGGAATGTAGCAGTGATATCTTTGTTAAGTACCGCAAAGATGACACACTTTAGACATCATGGGATATATGAGAGACTCCACCGACCTGACCTATGATTACTTCTTGGACAGCCTATCCCACCCAGGCCTCCACAGTGCGGGCTGAGGGCACTCCCATCATGACGAGCTGTCTTGTGAGTGCCATTCTGGTCTCCCTCTCCGTGAGAGTTACTTAAAGTTCTCAACTCACTCTCAGCAGCACAGCACAATGGTCCTGTTTAGAGAATGCCAGGACCAGTGGCAGTAAGAGAGGGAAGGGACCATGTGGTAGTGATTGTCATGTGTAACATCACTATCCCTAGAGTCAGGAACCTACCCATGGATGCGTGGGTCCAAGAAACTCATTAACTGATTCATCCAGAAAATAACCAGCAAACTCTATGCCATGGTTTTTTTAGTTGAGGAGGAACTAACAGTGGAAAAAAGCAAGTCAAGACAAATCAGACATGATCTGGCTTTGGTGGAACTCAGCCTCCTTCTAGAAATAGGTAAACCAAAGAATCATATTTTTTAAAAAGGGAATTACAGTGGTGCTAAAGGTTACAGAGATGTGCATGGACCATGAGGTTACATCAAAGGCCCATTAACTGAAAGGTCATCGAAGGCTTCCTGTGGGAGTATCCGTGAGCTGCGACCTGAAAGAAGACAGGAACCAGGGAGGTGACAGAGCAGCAGGCAGCTCCCCTGGTGAGGGTGTGGCGTGGATCCAGGCTGTGGGACCTACATCAAATCCCAGCCTCTCCTCCGAGTGACAGGGTTCTGGTCATATCCTTTACCTTCTCCAGTCTGCTTCCTGGTCTGGAGAAGAGCTCTGCGGCACGTCACACAAGGACAGATGGTGCACAGCTCCACCCAGCTGCCCTGGGCACCACTGCCTGAGGGTCCTGGCTTGGTTTGAGTTTTGCTTCTTGAGGTAGGGTCTCACTGTAGCCAGGATGACCCATATTCACTCGGTAGTGCCATGCTGGCCTTTTCAGTGTTCCTTGACAAGATCTCAGTCTCCCTGCTACGTGACACCTCCCATCCTGCACGCTCTGCATCATGCAGTGTGTGGTTTAGCACGAGGCAAAGCCACTGTGTCGCTGCCGACCAGAGCCCCGCCGCAGCCTGCCCTCCTGCCCGAGGCGGCTTCTTCCCCAGCACCTGCTCACAGTCCTGAAGCTTCCTGGGGTCCACTTAAACACCGCCCACAGGAGAAAGCCGGGCTTGCAGAGGTGATGGCTTGTCTGAACTTTCTTCTGAATTTACAAATCGGAGTGAAACACTTTTAAGATGTGCCTGGAGCTTATTCAGGTAGATGACAGGATCAGCGAGGGCTATAGCCAGAGCGCGGCCTGGCCGGAATGTCACTTGCCTTCTTGTCACTTAGCTCTGTTGTGCTTTTGTCCAAGGCTCATTCTGCTCAGCTTATTCATGTCCATGGCATCCACCGACTGCTCACAAGGATAACTCAGTAACCACTATTTATCAGGTAAATCTCAGGATGTTTTTAGAAATTGGACTATGGGGCTGGTTCAAGGCACTTGCTTGCAAAGCCTGATAACTCAGGTTCAGTTCCCTAGTACCCACGTAAAGCCAGATGCATAAAGTGGCACATGTGTCTGAATTATGTTTGCAGTGGCAAGAGGCCCTGGCACACCCATACTCTCCCTCTCTCTCTCTCTCTCACTCTCTCTCTAATAAATAAAAATATTTTAAAAATAAATAGTACTATGGCTTTATCATAAGAAGGAAAAAGATAAATCAAGTGTGAAACAATTACCAGCAGAAGTGAGAAGAAAAAGTGTAAGAGAAAAGTAAAAGAACAATCCATTAAGTGTGAGGTTTCTTAACATCCCTCATTTTAACCTCACAATGAACAGAACGCATAGGTAAGGTAAAAAGCCAGAGCGAGGGGAAATGTCAGGCTGGGAAACACCTACTGCAAGTTGTGAGGTGAACCCGGTAGGAATACGCAGCTCAGAAGCAGAAAAGCAGCTCCATCAAGTGGGAGGTTCAGAGAGCCTGAGAAGAGAGCAGTCCAGCCCGCTAGGGGTGCAAGACTTACCACAGTGGCCTCATGTTGTAGAAGGGCTTCTTGGATCAAGCTTTAAACAGTTATTTATGATTATGATCAATTAACTGACAACGACTGATTTGCACATCACTTTCTGTGTCCCAGAGACACAGAATGGAATCTGCACATATTAAATCATTTAACTCTTTCTACCGTTCTAGTGCAATGAGCATGACTTCCCATTTTGTAGTGGAGAAAACAGCTCACAGAGGTTAAATGTTTACTCAAAGATCAGGTAACATAAGTGGAATTCCAACTTTGGTAGCCAGGGGCCCCCAAAGCTCTGGTCCTGTGAGATGTGGTGTGATGACAGTGCTGGGCGTCTTATCTGCACCCCAATTCCTAAGCACTAGTAGGTTTTATAAGGCTGCTTCCCTGACAGAACTTGAAGGAATGATTTTAAAATATGATCCCATAAAAAAGCAATTTTGTTTAGGGCAGGGGTGGGGACTGGGGCAAGTGTTTTTTCCTTTTTTCTTTTTTTGGTCGGGTCATTTTTGCTACTTGTGTGAATCTCTGACCTCTCCAGGTCTCAATAAAACAGAAATAATGATATTTGTTCCCAACTACTCCCTCAGTTAGGAAAAACTCAAGTCACGTGAGCAAAGTGTTGTCAGCAACTTGGAACAAAGTGCTAATAAAACAAAAGTTGGAGTCAATAAACCTTCCACAGCGTTATTGAGTTGCAGTTGTCCATTTCTAAGCTTAGAGAAAAGAAGTGTTCACTTTTTGGTATTTTCTTACATTAAGGAGAGAAAAAGATTTTAGGCTTAGATTTCTGGGGCATAATAGAGAAACATATCAATTTCCTCAACTTGAAATTTATCCATTAGAAATGTTTTAGCAAAATTCAGTAAGATTGCCTGTGGGTCATCATCAAAAGTAAAGTGTCCAGACACCTCAGGTGTGGGCTGAAGGGACCCTGTCTCATGATGCCCAGGCACAATGACATCATGGGAGTGATCAGCGTGTTTAGGTTCAAAACTTCTGGCTGAAGTTTTCCTGGGCATAGGAATGAGTGTGGCTTGAGAACAGAGCATGCTTGGGGCAGATTGTTGACACAGGTGACTAGAGGGTAAGCCCCTTCTCTCTCTACCTCAACCTGTCCCATACCTGACATGTGGTGCAGAATGAGGTACTGTGACTGAGGAAGTTCTAAAACGATGTCAGAATCAGAGAGTAAAGACCCTCCTGACATACATCCAGCAGTGTTGACTCACACGAGAACACTGCCATCTTACAACAGGAGGTGCTGGAGGGGGTAAGCCAGCAGGGAGAGGTGTCCAGGTACAAGGTGAGGAACATCAGCTGTGGCAGGGAACGCACAAGGCTTTGGCTGCAGGGTTAGGGAGCGGGCGGACTTTAATGTCCACCTGAGAATAGATCAAGACCCACACAACGTCAGAAGCTGGACCTGAGATTTGTGCCAAGGGGGCCCTAAGGGGCTGCCTCCCTACCATACTGGTAGACTAGGAAAGCAATATATCTAGGGGACTAGAGAACATGAACCTCATCTGTGTGGATCTGAGGACCCAGGGAACGAGCCAACTCTGAAGAGCATATATGTGTCTCCAGTGGGTTTAGTACACATGTATAGTACCTCAGACCCTCAAGCTGAGAGGTGAACATGAAGTTGATCCTAGAAGGTGCTCACCCTGGGATAGCTAACAAAAAAAAAAAAAAAAAAATGCAGAAGCTGGCCCAGGGAGAGGGCTGACATAAGGAATCACCCGAGGAAATGATATGATGACCTAATCTCAGCCCCACATGGTAAGCACATAGGAAAATGAGTGAGCACGTGCCACAGCCAACAGACACAAAAACAGTAACGAGTTAAAGGACAAAACCCCAAACATGTTTAACATGGTTAATAGTATATAAAATGCCTAAAGACATACAGTAGACAAGTGAAGGCACATTCCACCAGGCATGGTGCTGGGGCTTGACTATAACCTCAGCAAAGGCAGGGGACTGCACTTAAGTCCAAACTGTGTGATTCCCTGTTTCCAAAGTAAGAAAAAAAAATACAGCTGGGCATGGTGGCACACGCCTTTAATCACAGCACTCAAGAGGCAGAGGTAGGAGGATCACCGCGAGTTTGAGGCCACTCTGAGACTACATAGTTAATTCCAGGTCAGCCTAGACTAGAATGAAACCCTACCTTGAAAAACCAAAGTAAATAAATAAATAAATAAATAAATAAATAAATAAATACTAAAAAGAGCAGCAGAGTTGAAAGGACCACATAAAAATGTATAGAAACAAAAATATAGTTGTAACTAAAAAGTGAAGTAGAAGGGTTAAACAATGGATTAAACCCAACTGCATGGAGGGTTAGTAAACTGGAAGACAGACGTGAGAAACTCCAGGATGTTGCAAGGTGAAGGACAGAAATGAAAAATAGGAAAGACAAGCTGGGCGCGGTGCGATGGGCCTATAAGCCCAGCACTGAGCAGGCTGAGGCAGAAGGGTCACGGGCCCGACGCTAGATTAGGCTACGTAGGGAGAGCGCATCTTGGAGAAGGAGGTTCAACAGCACATAAGATCGCTCAATACTACGAGAATATACAGACAAGGAGCCGCAGACCTGGAGCCCAGATACAACAGCTCAGAAGATTCTAGAATCTGTGAGATTCTCAGACCCAGGAGGTACATTTGGTCCTACATGGAATGAATTAAAAAAGAAGGCTGTCCCACGTGCGCTGTAATGCAGAGATGCTCTGAAAATAACTAGGCACCAAAGTGAGAAACTCCAAAGGGATGACAAAGAAATGGACTCCTAGTAGCTACAGGAAGGCCAGGTGGTCATGGCATGTGACCAACAAGATGTCAGCAACAGGTCGGCTGGCATTCCAGCCGGGGAAAGCTTGCGTCCTCTCCCACCAGGACTGACCTCACGTGGTTTTGAAGAGCCCAGTTTTCTAGACTTAGGCTGTAGCTCAGAAGGCGTTCTACACCAGTGTGAATGCCTAGGAAAGCAGACCTCCTGCCTTCCTCGTCACCATCACTTCCCCGCTGCCCAGAGAACCTTCTGATCTTGGGGACGCCTGGGAAGCAGAGGCTGAAGGGCTCGCGGCCCACCTCAGGGGCCTCAAAGACCCGCTTGCACACCACACAAGGTTTCTTTTCTGGTAATTATTGAACCTATGTGACCCTGATTTGACACCTTTAAATAAGACTAATAAACCACAATTTATAAAGTTGTACATCATTTAGTGATAGGACTTCATCCTGAGAAATGGGGGCTTGGCTGAGTTTATTATTGTGTGCACTCCAGTATGTACGTGGACAAACTAAGGTGCTGTGACATCACGGGGTAACATACTCTTCAGGGACTATTTTCGCCTATCAGCCCATCAGCCAGTGACTGAACAAGTATAAGACCCTGTTGTAGGACCCACCATAAAATCGTCAATAAAAGCAAGCTGACATGGCAACAGTGATTATTACCATTACAAACTTGGTTAATTAATTTGTTTACCAAACATTGCACATGCTTACTTTAAGAAAGCATTCTGTAATCCTGGATTTACTTAAAAAGAATTAAGAGCATAGATGCGAACTGACACTGGGGTGCCAAGTGATAAACGCTGAGAGGCATTTCCCATCCCTGGCTGCGAGTCGCAGGCACCCGAGCAGGCCCTCTGCTTGCCGGCTGGGTCAACCTGGCCACCATGCGTTACTGTCCTGCAGGGGGTGGCTGACCAGCCTCCCTCCAACAGGGTGCTTGTCAGGCTTCACTCAGTGCATGTGTCCTGACTGGTTTTGCTTGTACAAACCAATCTCCATAGTGGTGACAAGTCACAGGAACAACCAGAACAGGGAGGGAGGGACGGAGAAAGAGAGAGATTGGGAGAGAATGGATCTGTTGTTTCCTTTTCCACAGATATGTTATAGCCACAAAAAGCTGATGCTGGTCACCTGGGGAGGCGATGGGTGGTGGCTGAAAGGTAGGACTACTGCCAGGTCCGTGCCACAGCCCATCACTTCCCCAGTGAAGCAAAGCGCGCCCTACTGTCACTTCTAGGTATAGACAGAGGTCTATTCCAATGACAAAAACAGCAACTCGCAAAACACAGGCAAGTGTCCAAGGAGAAAGTTGCTATGGTGGGATCTAATATCTTGTTGGCAGACACTGAGCAGAGCTCTACAGTTGGAATGGTGCTTTAAATAAAAATCCTAGGCCTCCAAGTAAAGCATCCAAGAAGGCAGCCTTTCAACTCGGTCTCTACCAAGTAAACTGATGTTCAAGGCAGAGCCCCTTCCGGCCACAGCTTTCATTCCGAGTCCAGAGCACTAACCATTGCACTTCCACTTTCCTTCATGGTCGTGGACGTGACTTTGATTCATAACAATTTCACATACACTTATGTTCTCTCTCCCACTCCTCTTCTCTCTCTATCCCAATGTGCCCAAATCAAAATTGAAGGGACCTTTGGGAGCCTTTGGGATGTTTCTACATGGCTAGCGCATATGCTTTCACATGCTATCACCTTCAAAGTAACAACCAGCAAAAAGAGCCGAGGCAGTCAGACCCGCCCACCTTGCCCTGCTAGGCAAGGCAGGGTGTGTACAGACGCCTCCGGGTCACCACACTTGTCCTGTCTATGAGGCATGGGCATAGGGGGTCAGGAGGTTGGTATTTCTGTCATGCAGGGTGTCCTTAACTTTATTTATCTGGAGCAAGTGACTATCTCTTCTGGGTCTCAATCCCGCATCAGGACCTGAGGACAAATAATGGCCTCTGGTTCCCCAGTTCGAGAGTCTCTAAGCACTTCCCTGCCCGTCTCTGGAAAGGACAGAACGACAGCTGGCACGAGGGCAATCTCTGAGCCTCACCATGACCATGGCAGGGAGCACACAAGTGCACTGCAGCCTGGGAGGTCAGCTGAGTAGGTGTCCGAAACCAGACTTCACTGTAGCTGTTCTGAATAAGTGGCCCCGAAGCTGCTAATTGGATTGGGCAGGCTGCTGAGTCACTGTCGTGTGAGATCAAGTCGCTGTGTGCTGAAGATGAGGCCATCCTGTCAGCAGCTGAGAACTCGTCTTTGTGATTAAAAAGAAGACGGGTGCGCAAAGGCGCGGTGCGCTCACAATTTATGATGAGTAATTGAAACCTAACAGACCACAATTAGAAAGCATCTACCACAACCTTATTTTGCCATTTGTCTTTTAATTAAATGCTTCCCATGATTTAGCTCCAGCTCTGCGCAGAGCAGGCGCCCTGATGTATTGCTTATGACAGTGGAGGAGGAGGGAGCGAGGGAGCTTAAGTGTTTCGTTTAAATCCTTCCCTCCGTGGATCTCTGCACACCACAAGGAGACAGTAAGTGAGGCTCACCCTTCAAAACATTGGCACGGGATGGGGTGCACCTAGGGGATCTCTGAAAAGAGGAGCAGGGACAGGGACAATTGGAGGATGGTTTTCAATTTTCCAGCATTGACAAAAGTAAGAAGTAGGACAAAAGTACCATTATACTGTAAAAAATAAAAAATTAAACATTTGGGAGGACTCTCTGGTATAAACTGGGGTGTAAGGAATAACTTTTACATGGAAAGGAATTCAGACAGTCCCTATTTGTATTATTAAAAGAGTATCATGAATGAGCAATAGCCTGGTGGTTGGCATGTCCAAGGTCACTGTGTGGAATTGGTCTTGGCACATGGGCGTGGGGAGGATGTCTTCACAACACAACCTTGGTAGCGAGGCCTTCCAGGGAGCAGACGGGGAGAGAGTAAGGATTGATCCATTAGCTCACACTTGGAGCTAGACATGGCCAGGGGTTCCACTGCAGAGGCTTAGGAAGGACCCAGGCTGGGAACTGGATTTACTCACTGCCTGCTTTCACAGGAATGCTCACCAGAACGAAGGCTGCTTGACCAGACGGTTGGAGGCAGTAGACACGGTGGCCTGCTGTTGAGTTGGCTTTCTGCTCAGGAAGCAGTGGTCTGCTGCGTCTTTACCATCCGTCTATCAAGTGCCAGGACAGCAGGACCTGCCCTCGAGGCTGACGACATGACGAACTAAAGGCTGTACAGAGCTCAAGTGTATTGCCCAGAAGCAGCTCATTGGTCACTGTGGCTTTCCTCCCTGGACTGACACCCTAAAGAGTCCACCCTCTCTATGCCCCCAGGTAAGCCAACTCACTGGGGCACAGTCTTCATGGAGAGACAGATTCCAGAATTCAGCTAGAAGACTTGTGTCTAGCCCTACAGCATGCGATCCACTCCAGAAGCAAGTACACAATTAGGGTCCCATTGCAGGCCTGCAAAACTCACCTGACTCCTTGTGCTGCTGACAGTCACTGGAGTTTTGATCAAGAAAGAATATGTTCTTGGTTGAGTCAGGTGGATGCCTAGGCAATCAACATCCAAAATGGTGACAAGGCAAGACTAAGAATTCCTATAGCAAAACCAAACAAACTGGGATGACCAGGAGCCATACTTTGAGATAAGCTGGAAGGCTGACGGCACGTCCTAATCATTGTGAATATGTCCCAGCCTTCCTCTCTAGGCGGCAAGGAGAAGCCACCAAGAAACTACTTCAAATTCATGCCAGAAACGCCTCCCCAGCCCCATTCCTCCACAGTACTGGGGTCTGAACCCGGGCCTTGCACAGGAAAGCACTCTAAGCACTGCACTGTATCACCAGCATTCCACTGCCTCCGATTCCTTGGGAACCTGTCTACCGGTATCCTTTCTCTCCTGGGGCCCGCCTCCTCTTTTCTCCTGGGACCATCCCTCCCCTTACAGTGGTTCTCTTTATCAGCCTCTGGTCCCTCTCATGGGGTTGGTGTGGGTGGAATCCAGGGTGCTCCCTCTAGGGTCCAGCCTTTGGTTCCTCTTATGGGGTTGCTGTGGGGTGTATTCTAGGAGGACAACCTTGGGAGCCAGAAGACTGTCTCTCAAGGAACCACATTGGTTCAAAGTGACAAAGCTGTATTCTGATCTTCACCTGCCCGATTGCTACCTCTGTCTACTTCTCAATTATAACCTAGAAAAGGGGTGCCATACACTGGTCCCCTCCAAACACGGGCCAACCCACCTGGTCCCTGTTTGAGACTCAGCATATGTAAGTAAATGAGAAAGCAAATGCCAGGGTCACAGGCTGTGCACAGGTTGCATTTGCTGTGAGTGAATGGGGAAGTTTTTGTGTGCGAGCATGCGTGCACACATGTGGAGGTCGGAGGACAACTGCAGACTGCTGGTCCTTGCCTTCCTCCTCCTCTGAGGCAGAGTCTTTTGTTCGCCAGGCTGGCTGGCCCGTGAGCTTCTGGGGCATTCTCCTGTCTCTACTTTCCATCTCCCCACCTGTCTGCTGGGGTGTCAGAGCCCATCACAGCCTGCAGCTTTTACATGAAGCCTGGAGATATACCCTCGGTACTCACGTTTGTGCAGCAAGTGTTCTATCCACTGAGCCATCTGCCTCACCCAGGACTAGATCGGGATTATTGCTTTGGGCTCTGTTCATGACGACTAGTGTGTCTCTGAACAAGTTACCTAACCTCTCTGAGTTCATCATGATGTTGGGACAAAATGATAGCATGTGTGCAATACATTTAGCATGTTGTTAGCATGCACTGGAAAGACACGTGAGACCTTCATTGCCAGTTTTTACTCTTGTCTCTGATTCTTACCTGTGGCCATGATCTCTGGCTGGACGCATGCCTAAGCTTCACATTTGGTGAGGAAAGTGGTTAAGACCCCCAGGCTCGTCAGTTGGCACCCAAGATTCCCCAAAGCTCTCAAGACAATTTTGTCTATACTTTTGCTGCATTTAATTTAGATAAGCCCTTTGTACCAAAAATATCACTTTTTCCAAACAGACTCATACTGGATAGGAGTCCTGTAGACAAATGTTTTTCTAGTTTTTATTCACATTCCCAGAGGCTAGTGGGAAAGAAGGGAAGTGGGCAGGGGAGGCGAGAGCTTGTAGGAGGTGGACTCCGGCCCTACGCAGCGATGGGGATGGAAGGATGAAGGACAGGTGGGAGAGGAGAGTGAAGAAGATAGCGGGGAGGCTGCTTCAGGTGGGTTTCAAACAGCATTTGGTAAAGCCATGTCAGGTAAATGTTTAATCTTAAGAAATGGTGTAGGATGAAGTACAGAAAATATAAGAAAGGAGTGAGCTTAGAATTAGAGAAAATGGAGACATTTTGATACAGATTTTAAAGTTAAGTGATCTGTCAATTTAATCATTAAAAACAGAGAGGCATCTAAGGAGTCCAAAGAACGGGTTGGTAACTCAGGATATCTGAGCAATCAAAGGGAAAGGAATGTTTAGTAGCAGAGCGAGGGTAGACAGGTGGATTTCTGCCCATGACGCTGTTCTGACCCTCAAGACACAATGTGTGGCTTCAGCAGGGGACTTACACCCTCAGCCCCTCTGCAGGACACTGGCAGCTGCCTCTCCACCTGCACACTGTGGCATCCAACCTGGAAGATGGCCCATGCTCCCTGCCATGTGGTATTCACTCCCATGTGACGTTCCCTCCCTTGTCGTGTCAGGCCTGGCCTGTGTCACCAGGCAGACATGATAGTTAAGTTACCTGCTAACACCCACATACAACTGACGCAATCAGCAGTGGTCCTTAGACAGTGAGCTGAAGAGACTTCAGAGTGTGTGTGTGTCCACCACAGTCTGAACGTCCCCCACACGACTCATTGCATGGTGACCTGCCTCTCCCCGCTGGGTTGTAAGCAGGCTGGGCGCAGGGCCTCATCCTCTGGCCCAGTCACCACTTCCCGTCTCTGAGCCTGGCCAACAGCAGGAGGCTAATAAGTAACAAGGGACCGACACACTGATCAATACCGGCACCTTCAGGAGACAAAGGTGAGTAAGACCTGACTCCTCCCGTACCCCAGCTACCCAGCTTCCTCCCCACTGAGCCCTGGCATCACCACCAAATCCTGCTGCTGCCCAGAGGCCATGCCACCCTTCCCTGAAGCTGCTGGCCTGAGTAGGTACTGTTTACAAAGAACCTTGATAAGCTCGTGTGTGTGTGTGTGTGTGTGTGTGTGTGCGCGCGCGCATGCACACACACTCTACGTTTTTGTGTCACTGTCTTTGTTCACAAGGACGGCTCCAGCAGAAATCCTGGCTTCGGGCTGGTCTCAGCAGTGTCGAAAGATAATGATGCGCTGGCTGCCCGGGAATGCAAGGTATCAAATAGATTACCTTAGTAATTAAAATAATGAAAAGAGTCATCTGGGCTGGAAGATTTCTTTTGTCTTTGAAATGGAAGACTCCAAAGAAAGGCTAATATGTGAACAAGAGAGGGTGTTCCGATTAGCCCTTGTCATAATTACTGGTAGCCACAGGAGGTCTGTTCCCGCATCACAAGTGTTCAAAGCTCCTCTCACTGGTACACTTTCCTTAGGGCTCTCTGCCAGCCCCATGTAAGGCCACAGAGGGTCACTTTGGAACAAAGGTTTCTGGAAAGGACCTTGATTCACCTGCTCTCTTATTTTCAGCAAATGGACATTCTATGCTGTCTTCAAACAGACTTTCAGTTCTACTGTCTGAAAAACAGCCAATGCAGCCCCAATGGTAAGAGACACACACGTACACAAATGGGCATTTGTGGATGTGGAATGCCTGAGAGACTATCACTGAGCCCCAGGCACACTACGAACTATGTCCGCTGAAGATGGACCACAGGCAGTGCGCTGGTAGCCATGCGCAGGCCCAGGCGCTGTTCCGTGCTGAAGGAGAAGGGCCAAGAGCAAGGCCAGTGCTGGAGGGACACTTATACTCTCTGCCCAAGGGCTCTGGAAACCATCCTAAAATCTGAATTTCCAGAAACTTTTTTAGAGGCCATTTTCCAAGAGAGGCGGACATGACATGAGCCTGAAAGTAGAGCGGAGCTCATGAGAGCCCGTGGCTGCCCCATCCTAACTTAGAAAGCAGCTTTGTGCTTGTAAATGCTCTTTTCTAGGGCACCTGCTCTCATGTAGCCCAGGCTGGCCTTGAAGCACACTAACTAGCCAAGGCTGGTCTTGAACTCATAATCTTCTTATCTCACTGCCTACTTCTGCCTAGTTACTGGGATTATAGGTGCATACCACCCTGCCTGGATCGCAGGGTACCATTTTGTGGTGGGCTGAGGCATAAATGGAATCGTCTATGGAGTGAGCACCATGACTCTCCCTAAAGTGCAAAAGCTTCAGACACAGGTGATGATGTGGCCAAGCTGGGCCATCGTCACTGCTGATGACACAATTGCCAAACCCAAGCAGACCTTCACGGGGCATTATCTTTATGGCATCGTTATACAGTATGCTTATGTTTTATGCCCCTTTCTGCATGTACATTATATTTGGCACTAAAAAGGACTAAAGATTTAATGAACTGCCTCCTGTGTGGTTCCCACAGCTCTGAACCAATCGCAGGACTTCCCCACAACTCAGAGGCACAGGCAGAAACCGCCGTGCTGCGTCTTCACGTACTCAGACCCAAACTGCTGAGCATGTGCCAGGCTTCCTACTGCCTCCCGCAAATGTGAGTGCTTCTGGTCAGGACGTGGGGATGGAGGGAAAGCTCTGGGTGAGAAGTGGGTGCAGGAGCTGGGCAGAACTGCATTTGCATGCACCCCCCATGCTGTCTACTGGCTCTGGGATTTGGGAGACTGCTGAGTGCTACTGGGCTTCCCCTCCTGTGTACCATCTCAGAAGAGCCTTTCTGATGGGCACTTTTCTCACACGCCTGGCCACTATCAATCCCGACATGTTGTTGGCAGTCACAGAGTCCCAGTTTCGATGGCCTCCTCAGAGGCAGAGCCGTGCCGAGCAGGGTAATGCGGGCAGCGCCGTCTCACAGCAATGGCTCTCTGCCTCTTCTGCTCTGCTCTGCCCCACACGGCAGCATGGTCTCTACACTTGCATCCATAAGTCCAGCTTCTCACCCCCAGGAAATTACTTTCCCTGAACTCCTCCCTTGACAGGGAGGAAGGAGTCCCAGAAGCACACTGGATACCTCACAGCTCCCCCTCACTGAATGGTCTTAGGTCACCATCCATCCCTAAGCCCTTGCCTGTCCTGTCAGCAGTGTTGTGCACTGTTGCCTCTGGCCTGGCACAGCAGTGGGGGCCGATGGCTCACCGGGGAGGGCTGGTACACAGGATTTGAGGGTTGTGCATGGTGAGCATTACACACGTATAATTCTTCCTAGATTCGCCCCTCGGTGAGTGGAAACTGTTACCATGTGATGTAAGTGATTGATGTTTATTAAATGCTTATTGATGGACCACCTTCGTTTCTGACTTCCTCCAAGCAATACTGTGATAGTTTGGATCTTGAATGGCTCCTGAATCTCATGTTGGTCCCAGACAGTGGTATTACTGGGAGACTGGAAACTTGAACAGGTGGGTCTAGTGGGACACTGGTCTCTTGCTGTCTCTTTGTGGTTCTGGACATGAGGTGGATGACTGGTCTACCATGTGCCCTTGCCATGACGGTCTGCCTTGTTATGTTATTCTAAAAGCAACAGGGCCAGACTGACCATGGACTGGAACTTCTGAAACTGTGAGAAAAAATAAGCCCTCTCATTACATGCACACACCAGCCAAGACCCCTTTAGGAAGCTAGCCCAATGGTAAACCAACTCCAGTGCAAGTACGAGCTGTTAGCAAGCGCACTGAAAGAAGCCTGTTATAGTCAGCTTCACGCTGCTGGGATGAACCTCCAAAGCAGACACAGTTTATGGGAGGAAGGGGATTTACTGACGCTCACAGATCCAGGGGAAGTTCCATAATGGCAGAAGAAGCTGGTCCCCTGGGGTAGTTTGATCCAGGTGTCCCCCATAAACTTAGGTGTTCCGAATGCTAGGTTCCCAGCTGATGGCAATTTGGGAATTAACACTTCCTGGAGGCAGTGTAGGGCTTATTGGTGTTACAGCCAGCTTCCTCTTGCCAGTGTTTGGCACACTCTCCTATTGCTGTTGTCCACCTGATGTTGGCCAGGAGGTGATGTCCACCCTCTGCTCATACCATCATTTCCCCTTCCATTGTGGAGCATCTCCTCAAGTCTGTATGACAAAATAAACCCTCTCCCACAAGCTTGGTGAGGTGCTTTCTGCCAGCAATGCGGACCTGACTGCAACACCCCCTTCCACAGGTCCATGCAGAGGAAAATACCACCAGCAGCACCATACGCACGCACGCTCCCGGAACCCCAGCAGAGCTCACACTCTGCCTCTCTTTAGGCTGGAATTCCGTATCTGCCCTCAAACACACCTTAGGGCTAGATCCCAGGATCTGCCCACTGTGACACCTCCTCCAGCCAGAAATCCAAGAGGCTTTAATAAAACTAAATCTACTGGGGACATCCATTCAAACCACAGAGCCTGACATTATTCTAAGTCATGCTGCAGTTATCCAGCAAAAAGCTTTCCTAAGGCCCTTGTGCAGCATGACTCTTGCCTTCTCATGTTCAAGGTGCTTTTATTAAGTGGCCAAGAGAGAGATCAAAGCTAGGAGCATGGGTGAAGCATTCTGTAGGCTAGGACACACTCTTTTAGCTACCATAGGAAGGTATTGGGAGTGCTTGGCCTGACCTGCTGTCCTTCAGACCATGGGGGGTGGTCCCAGTGTTATGGCTGGGGTACAAGAAGGAAGGTCTCCCCAGTTTTCAATGCCACAGTTAGAAGGATCAATGTTATCACACAAGCTGTCCCATCACAGGATGAGACTCACTGTGTTGGATCCTTACAGAACTTTTTCAAATATCTCAAGAGGCTTTGGATTGCTTTTAGGAGAAATTTTCAAATCTTATATTACTTGATGTAACCCACAAGGCAATAAGAATTGATATTGCTATTGATCTCATAGACCCACATATCCTGCCAATGCTCCACGACCCTTATAGAGTAATCCCCTCTTACACACTTCTGCAGATGCAATTTCCAACAGTCAACTGAAAGAATTAAATGGAAAATTCCAGAAATAAATAATCCATAATTTTTGAATGACTTTTTATTACAGTATATTGCTAGTATTATTCTATTTCACTATTATTAATTCTTACTGTGCCTGACTTACAAATTAAACTTTGTCAGTGATATGCAGAGAAAGAAACAAACACATGTTGGATACGTAAGGGTTCAGCACTGCCCACACTCTCAGGGGTCTGCAGGAAGGCTCAGAACGCACTCGTCCTCGCCCAGGGTGAGGATTCCATACACGGCCCCCGCCCCCACGCGATACACATGTTGCAGTAACTTGCTAGCCATCAGGCAGAAGCACAAAGTCCCTCAGCAGTTCTGTGACCCTATTTCATTTTTTTGATTTTTTTGTTTATTTTTATTTATTTGAGAGTGACAGACAGAGAGAGAAAGAGGCAGAGAGAAAGAGAGAGAGAGAATGGACGTGTCAGGGCTTCCAGCCACTGCAAACAAACTCCAGACATGTGCGCCCCCTTGTGCATCTGGCTAACGTGGGTCCTGGGGAATCGAGCCTCGAACTGGGGTCCTTAGGCTTCACAGGCAAGTGCTTAACCGCTAAGCCATCTCTCCAGCCCAACCCTATCCAGGCCACAAGTACTTGCTTCGTCTCTGCGTACAAGGATTCCTACAAAGACAATGCCTTTTCTATTTAAAGTAAGAACCGTGGGGTAGGGGTAGGAAGTTTACCTATTTGGAGCAAGCTGCTTGATTTCTTTATCATAACCACAGTACGCTCAAACATGCCCCCTCTTTGAAGACCTTCAACAAGTTGGGGGCAAGCAGACAAGTGGAGGTGGTGGTGGGTTTATGTGAGGTTGAGGAGAAGCAAGTGGCCAATCAAACCAAGAAAACAAAACCAGTCTTGCAGAGAAAACATGAAAGGAAAGTTTGTATTGGTGGAAAAGGATCCATCAACAGAATCACCATCACAGCCAGTGCTCAGGAGGTAATGCACAGAAGGGGGATCGAACACGCTTACTCGAAGCAGCTGAGGCTTGTCACCCCCCCGCCATTCCTTAGACCTTATTCTCTAGTGCAAATGGCGTTAGAGCCAAGGAGACAAGAACTATGGGAAGAGAAGCAATGCAGGAAGAGAGTGACGAAGTAAGAGTTGACGAAAATAAGATGATAAATGCAGAATTGTGGGAGGGTGCAAACCAGCCCGTCTTCCAAAGGCCAATTACACAGGCGCTTTCTGTCTGGAGTAAAATAAAAAGAGGCGACTCAGGTTGAGTTCAGAGCCAGAGACCTAGGAAATAACCCGCGGAGACCCCAGCCTCGAGAGAGACGGGTCCAGAGCAGCCAGGTCAGGAAGTCGTTGCAGGCACAGTGAAGGTGCTCAGAGATGAGCCACGGTGCTAGAGATGCCCCCGAGCTGGGCGGCACCCTCCAATCCTGTGCAGTGGGAAGAACTAACAGGAGACTCAGAACACAGGCAGAACATGCAGAGGGGAGGGGTGAGGCCACACCAGCCCACACCCCAGCATCGGTGTCGGCCAGTGCCGCAGCTTCCCAGGGCAGTCAGGGGCAGAGACTCTGGAGGGTGGGGAGGGAGCTGGGGAGATGGCTTAGTGGTTAAAGGAGCTTGCTTGCAAAGCCTTCTGGGCCAGGCTCAATTCCCCATCACCCACCTAAAGCTGGTGGGTCAGCTAGACTGACTTTTGTTCACCTGCAGCCTGTCCTTTGCAGCAGCAAGAGAGCCTGTCCAAAGAAGGTGGAGCACAAAGACAGACCTGCACTTGTGTACACACACACACACACACACACACACACATTTAAAAAAGACATTCTGGTTTTATTAAACTCTTCTTTATCAAACTTAATGTGAACTTTGGTCATAACGGGAGGCTGAGTGCATCCACTGTCTTGCCTTACGGATGTGTTCAGAACTTGTGGCAAGGGAGGACACCATTCTGTGGTGTCCATGGAGAGCCCACTGAGAGGACCAGCATACTAGGAAAGTGTGATGGTCAGAAGCTAGGTGGTTTCTGGTTTTGTTTTACAGAAGGTACTTGTGTAATGTCTGCTACAAGGCTCCCGGTAAAGAAGGCTGACTGTGTCAACACTTACCTTCTCAAAGTCACCGTCCAGACAATACAAAGTCCAGGAGAGAAATGCAACATGACCCGGAATGATCTCTGGGAGGGAGGGTCACTCCCCTGGTTAAAGACGTGACAGTGTGTTTTCCCTTTCATTTCTGAGAGAAAGTGCAGCTGCTCGCTGGACAGGACCACGACTCTGCCGAGGGTCCCTCTGCACCGCAGACACAGCGAGCCACTCACTCTCATAGCAGGGCAGCATGCGATCCCTGAACACGGCACTCGCTAGGGAGATGGGCTGCTATGCCGCCGCGGCCATCCGGGAGATCTGCAGACAGCCTTAGTTCAGAAGCTAAATCTAAGCATGACTGATTTTCAAAGAGAATGGTAAGGAGTGGGATAAAATGGTTTTTAAAAGAATTGGGGGCTGGAGAGATGGCTCAGCGGTTAAGGCCCTGGCTTGTAAACCTAACCCAAGTTCAATTCCCCACTGTCCACATAAGGCCAGATGAACAAAACAGCACATGCATTTGGAGTCTGTTTGTAGCAGTTGAAGGCCTCGGCAATCCCATTCTGTCTGTCTCTCTTCTATCATTCTCTGCTTGCGAATAAATAAATACATAAATTTTAAAAATTAATGCTTTGTGTCATCCTGTCTGTATCCACTAATTTTGAAATTCACAGACTAACTCACCGGGCCTTTCATTTTGACTGAAGATGCCAGTCTATCATGGTCTTAAAGGAAATCTCTATGGCTTATTCACCTCATGGGAGAACAATTTAAACAGCTTCAAAGATCAGGTTTTCTAGCATGAGGCTCCTGCAAACATTTGCTTACTGATTTTTTTTTTTTTTTTTTTTTTTTTGCTCATTTTGTGTGCTAAGAACCCAACCCAGGGCCTCACAATGCCGGCCAAGCACTCTGGCACTGAGCTACAGAGTCTCAACTTCATTTCCTCAGGGAAACATTTCACATGTTACATGAGAAATTTGAAAGGTGTGACCCTAGACCTCAGGCGCATCTGTAGACTCCGAGTGCTCCTGAGACTCGGGCTGTTTATCAGGGGACAAGAGCCTGTATTCAGGAGAGTTGACCCATTTTTCACTTTGGACTGTAATAGTGTGGTGGTTAGGACCATGGACTCTGGAGAATTTATACTCTGATCAGGTCGGGGCTTTGAATTCTGACTTTAGGGAAAGCCATAATTGCATCTCCTGTAAAATGGGCTCCGTAACAATATCTACTTGTAGAGTTTCTGAGAAAACCAAATCAAATGATCCAACTCATACATTTAGCAGAGGGTTGTAACAAAGGCCTCAAGGAGAGAATTCAGACTTAGCTGATTTCCCAGCTGTTCTGTGTAAATGCTATGAGCACAGACCCCAGGGCTGGGGGTCCTCCTGTGAGGACAGACCCCAGGGCTGGGGGTCCTCCTGTGAGGACAGACCCCAGGGGCTGGGGGTCCTCCTGTGAGGACAGACCCCAGGGCTGGGGGTCCTCCTGTGAGGACACACCCTGGGGCTGGGAGTCCTCCTGTGAGCACAGACCCCAGGGCTGGGAGGTCCTCCTGTGAGGACAGACCTCAGGGATGGGGGTCCTCCTGTGAGGACAGACCCCAGGGCTGGGGGTCCTCCTGTGAGCACAGACCCCAGGGCTGGGGGTCCTCCTGTGAGGACAGACCTCAGGGATGGGGGTCCTCCTGTGAGGACAGACCCCAGGGATGGGGGTCCTCCTGTGAGGACAGACCCCAGGGCTGGGGGTCCTCCTGTGAGCACAGACCCCAGGGCTGGGGGTCCTCCTGTGAGGACAGACCCCAGGGCTGGGGGTCCTCCTGTGAGGACAGACCCCAGGGCTGGGAGTCCTCCTGTGAGGACAGACCCCAGGGCTGGGGGTCCTCCTGTGAGGACACATCCCGGGGCTGGGGGTCCTCCTGTGAGGACAGACCCCAGGGCTGGGGGTCCTCCTGTGAGGACAGACCCCAGGGCTGGGAGTCCTCCTGTGAGCACAGACCCCAGGGCTGGGAGTCCTCCTGTGAGCACAGACCCCAGGGCTGGGGGTCCTCCTGTGAGGACAGACCCCAGGGCTGGGGGTCCTCCTGTGAGGACAGACCTCAGGGCTGGGGTCCTCCTGTGAGGACAGACCTCAGGGCTGGGGTCCTCCTGCCGCCACCCAGGTTCTGAGCAGGGTTGCTCTCTCACCATGCTCCTGTCACAGGAGACCCACAAGGGCCGTTGTGACCAGTGCTCCAGACTTGTGCTGTCAGAGCAAAGTGCTCAGTATGAGCCTGAGAAGCACATTTGTCTGGAAGACGCTTCCCAATGCTGATCACATGTCTTATATCCAGGTCCAGGGACCCCAAGGCCCTTGTGCCCACAATTCTCCAAGCAAATTTTAATTTATTTTAAATGTAAGTAACAGCCCACTGGTTTGGTTTTAATTATAGCCTCTCTAGGGAGACTAGGTCCAACAATAGGCCAGTGCCCTGACTTTGTCTAGGCTGGAAATGGCAGAGCTAGATGGTAGGATTCAAGTTTCATACATGTCACCCTTAAGGAAATCTTGAGGGAATTATGCAGAGTGCAGAAAACCCATCACCAAAGGTTGTATCCACTATGGTTCCATGTGTGATGGTCTGAATGTAAATGTCCCTCACTCAT
This sequence comes from Dipus sagitta, assembly GCA_036346955.1. Lineage (NCBI taxonomy): Eukaryota > Metazoa > Chordata > Mammalia > Rodentia > Dipodidae > Dipus > Dipus sagitta. The sequence continues at coordinate 65,924,140 of CM070786.1, forward strand.
ATACTTGAATACCTAATCCCCAGTGGTGGTGTTTGGCAGTTACTGAGACTTTTGGAGGCGGAGCCATGCTGAAGAAAGTCTGCTGCTGCCTGGCCTTGTGTGTTACAGCCCAGGCCTGCTGACTCTCTGCCTCCTCCCTGCCGAAATGAAGATGTGATAACAGGCTTTCTGCTCAGGCCTGCCGTACTTTCCCCGCTATGGTAGACACATTCCTTCCTTAAGTTGCTTGTGGTTGGGCATTCTGTCCCATGTATGAGATAGTAACTGATACAGCCTGTGCATGAAATGACAGTTACAGAGATGGAAACCACGCGCGCCACCAGGGTCAGCAAGGCAAGGGAAGCACAAAGATGTCTTTCCAACAGAACGCTGGGGTGACTGACATGTGCAGTGGAGAGGTAGTGCCCAGGCTCTCCTGGGGGTTAGATGTTTTGAATGCAACTCTTAATCTGACAAGAATTCTAGAAAGTGAAAACAGTACCAGCAACAACTGTACAAATCTTTGATAAAAGTATCCTTCTTCAAGAACCTTGAAACTTTGGAATTTTTCCCCCTAAATGTAGGGTCTGTGATAAGTATTTTGAATTTAACTGTTGGAAATTCTGTGACGAGCTTCGTGACTTGTAACCAACCCTTCTTGCTGTTACCATATGGTGTTTCCTTTAATAAAGACATTCTGCAGAAATAATGGTAAAAATTACTTTAAGCTTTTATGAAAGTTAGAGGTTTCTGGCACTAAAAGCACTCCTTACAATCAGAGATAGCTTTGCATGTGGTAAACAGGAAAAGCACTGCTCTCCTTGCCATTTTCTCCTGAGAAAGAGTGAGGCATTGCGGTGGGTCGTTCATCTCTGGACATGCTCTGACTCCCGTTCTAATGGCCTCACTGGGGACTGCAGGCGTGTGCGCTCAGAAACCCTGCTCGACTCCTGACCCCACTTCCTCTGACGATTGCACCAGAGCAGCTCAACTCTCCCGAGCCCCGGCACCCTGCCTAGTTTTGATCGGTTCAGCCACACTCGGCGCCCACACGAAACAGACCCCGCTTAGGGGCATTCAGACATTCAGGAGGAGTGCAGAGCAGCCAGGCTGCTCTCGCTGCCAGTGAGCCCGGGCTCTTTCTTCCTTCTGGCTCACGACACTGAGCACACACGTGTTCCCTCGTGGTGCAGGGCGGCCACACGGCTGCACACCAGCACTGCACAGACACCAGAGAGCTGCAGAGGGAAAGGGCTTGGGGATGTACCAGGCAAAAAGGGTGCAGGAAACCTCACCCAGGAACTTCTGATCATTCTTTTTGGCCAAACTTGGGAGTCCTGGCGATGGGAAAAGTTAAGGCAGTTAACCTATACAATCCCCCCACTCACCCTACTCTAGAAAGGGGCAGAGGGTCCGTTTGACTTCCAGTAGGATCTGGCTTCTGGACGGAGATACTCTATTTACGGTTTCCCCACTATATTTTCGGGTCTCCTTACGTGGGTCTGAGTGTGTGAGGTCTTGGCTGCTCGGTGTGGGCTCTGTGGGAAGTCACTGCACAGTCTCTCCTCAAGCTGCCTCAACTGCTCCTGATGTTTGCATCCTGTGATGTCTGCTTTCATGCCTTACTTTAAGGCACAGGGTTACGTGACAGTGGCTTCAAGTTAAATCGCTGTCTTCACCCAAAATCATCTTGCTCAGTGTGGAAGGCAGGCAGTAACGCCTCCTGCGTGAATGAAGTGGTGGGACAGACAGGGGGTGTGGGATGTAGTGCAGTTCTTCCTATGTCCCGACAGTGGAAGCATAGGCTGACTTGTTAGGTATTTAGCCATCTCTCTTAGATAACTCGCCCTTCTGGATTAAAAAAAGAAGTGTTCTCGCACCTATGGTGCTTTTACATTTAGAAGAGAGCTGAATTCATGCTAGTCTATTTAAAGATCTGCAGCCATTTCGATGATGAATAGCAGGAGAACAGATAGCTGAAAATGATCCCCTGAGACTAAAGGGCAGACACACATTTCTAGCTTTTGTTTTAAAACTAATATCAGTGGGGCTTTTTGTACTTTAACTCACAAAATAACCACAGAGATCTAGTAAATATGGGCTGGACCTTCTTGAAAGCTCCAAACCTGTTGGGTGGTTCTTTTCAAAAGCAACAAGCTTGAAGAGGAGGAGGACAAGGTGATGAGGGAGGATGAAGGAAGGGCTCTGCCAGCTCTCTGGGGATGGAACCGTCTCATCTGTGCTCTCTAGCCTCCCGGAAAGCCCCTGAAGACTCCACCCTCCTGGGACCCTGCCCTTAAGCTGCCTCCTTCACACAGGTAGAGGGATGTGTGACCTCCAGCTAGGCTGTGAGTGACACTATGGCCTTGCCTTGTCCTTTCTTTTTTTTTTTTTTGGTTTATTTTTATTTATTTGAGAGCAACAGACAGAGAGAGAAAGAAGGAGATAGAGAGAGAGAATGGGCACACCAGGGCTTCCAGCCACTGCAAACAAACTCCAGACACGTGCATCCCCTTGTGCATCTGGCTAATGTGGGTCCTGGGAAATTGAGCCTCGAACTGGGGTCCTTAGGCTTCACAGGCAAGTGCTTACCCATTAAGCCATCTCTCCAGCCCTTGCCTTTTCCTTTCTTAGGTCACTCCTCCACAAAGCTGGTAACCATCCTGCCCTATTAGGAAGTCTTGTGAGGAGCTGAGCCCTCCCGCTACAGCTGTGTACGGGAGCACAGATCGGGGTTCCCTGGCACCAGTTGAGTGGTTAGATACCTGTAGCCTCTGTCATGGTAACCTCTCATGAGACTAGAGCCAGGAGCAGTCCACCTGGGTACTACCTACCAATTCTTGGCCATCAGTGTCTTCTAGGGAAAGCTACTCAGTAGGGGTTAAGGCACCCTACAGTGAGTAAGCAACCTGTCATCCTTCCCTACCTAGGGGTTCAGGTTCCCAAGCTTGAGAATCATTCCTACAAGAAGAACATTAATGGCTGTTGGGACACCAGATCTGCCCAGGAAGCTATGTGAGTGCACATGCGTGTGCGTGTGCATGTGTGTGTGTGTGTGTGTGTGCATGTATTGAGGCAGGGTCTCACTCTAGCCCAGGCTGACCTGGAACTCATTCTGTAGCCCATGCTTCCCTCAAGCTCACAAGCATCCTATTAGTGATGGGACTATAGGTGTGAGCCTAGATATGGTGTAACACGTGGGGCCAGTGCCACAGGGGGTTCATGACCTAGAGCTGGGGGATACTTGCCAAACTGTGCATTTGAAGGCTTAGGTCATCACCACCAGGGATCACACTCATAAAGAGTCACAAGACTCAGAGCTGCACATGGCTTTTGGATTTCATACCCATCTACTGTGGGTTGAGTACCCTTCATCCAAAACACCAAACTCCAAAATCTGACAGTTTGCTTACAGTGACACGGTGTCACCAGTGTGGTGACTGTTACAAACCACGTTTCATGTGCACAGCGATTTAGAGCTCTGCATGCTGGGTGAAGTAGAGCACAAGTACAAAACCAGCACCCACAGGCTGAGGCAGGAGAATCATGAGTTTGAGGCCTGTGGTGGTTACAAAATGATACCCTGTCTCAACAAATGATATAAAATGATCTTCGGGCTATGTGGATAAGGTATATATGAAAGATAATGACTTTCATGTTCAAACTTCAGTCCAATCCTCAAGATCTCCCTCTCCCATTCATCTATATATGTGCATACATATGTATGCAAATACTCCAAATTTTTTAAACCCTAATTATGAAACTCTTCCCATCACAAGCTTTTTCAGTAAGGCATATTCAGCAACAAAGAATGAGTGCTGGGAAAGATGGCCAGCAGCGTGTACACACTGCCCATTACAGGCCCGATGACCATCTCTGCACTGATGTGTTATGTCTCATCTCTTCTAACTCCTGAGAGAAATGGGGCTCCTGACCGCCAGCGAGCAGAACGCCAAAGCCGTACAGCTGACAGAGCCCAGAGTCGGGCCTGCAGCTGTTCTCATCACAGTGCACATGGCCCAAACCCCAGGACTTCCTGAACTGTCCGATCAGGTGACCTGCACATGCCAAGCCGAGATCACAAGAGAAACACCTGGAAGTGCAAAAGACACTTGCTTGTGTCATTACTAACTAGGTAAGCTCCTTAACCTCTTGGAGTCATTCATAGACAGGTACAAAAACAGTACTTCTAGCTGTGATGACTGATCTTGACAGGGCCTAGGATCACTGGGAGACATTAGAAGCTCTGGGCATGTCAGCCAGGGAGGGTCTAGATTGATTTTGATAGGGCCTGGGATCATTGGGAGACATTAGAAGCTCTGGGCATGTCTGCCAGGGAGGTTCTAGATTGATCTTGACAGGGCCTAGAATCACTAGGAGACATTAGAAGCTCTGGCAATGTCTGCCAGGGAGGTTCTAGATTGGGTTAATTCATGTGGGAAGACCCACCCTAACTGAGTCTGAGCTGAGTCTCAGACTGAATCAAGGAGAAAATGAGCTGAGGTGCACACCAACAGCCATCGCTGTACTTCCTGACTGGCTGCAATGTGACCAGCTGTGCTGTGCTCTTGCCACCACGACTTCTCTGCCTTGAAGGACTGTACCCTTGAACTGTGAACCAAAACAAGCCATTCCTTCTTTCAGCTGCTTTGTGTCAGGTGTTTGGTCAAAGCAAGGAGAATGTAATTAATACAATAGCCAAGGGAAATACAGTTAAAAAAATCCCTTGAGGCTGACCTGGAAATTTATATTTCTAACTTTTGTTTTGAAAACTAATAATACTGTATATTTGGTAAAATAACCAGACCTATATCTTAGAATGTGGACTGAATCTTCTAGAAGCCTGCTTAGCTTGAATTTGTCTTGTTAGGGATTAGGGACGATGGTTAACTTATCATATGCAATGATTTCCCTCCCTCCCCTCTCTTGTTTACTGAGGAGCCTTCAAGCTCTAGTTACCTGGGACGGGACCCAGGGTGTGCAGCATGCCGAGCACACGCTCCACCACCGAGCTGCAGCCCCACACAGGGCTGGAGGTAGTCAGCTTCTTCGGCATTGTCACCCTGGCTCTCCTCAGGACTACGACTGTGGTCACCTTAGAGGATGGAGCACCCAGAGGTCTGGATCTCCTGATGCCCTTTTGTTTTATCTCACAGTTCAAAGCAGGCTGAGGGCCCACATCCTGCTTTACTTCCTCCCTAGGCCGGGGAGAGGGGCTGGCCAGTGTCCTTTCTGGGAGAACGTCGTTCTAGGAGCTTGGTTCACATCTCCACTGGCAGGACCCAAGGCAGGTCTGAGGGTGAAAGAGGTCATGTAGGCCACTAGGACAGGTCACCTGCTCCAGACTGATTTCCAGAATCCTAGTAAGAACAGGGTGAGGATGCATTCCCACTGCTGGTTACCCCTGAAGCTGCTGCTGGAACTTGGAACTTGCCAAGAAGTTCTGGCTGCTGTCAACACCTACGCTGTAGGCTGTGGCCACCCCAAGTCCCTGAGCTGTCACATCGGTTAATCTTCCTTAGTCCATGGTGCTTTCTGCAACAGCAGCAGTGATTAGAGTCGCAGTGTTTCTTGTGGACTTACGTACTACACTTAAACACATCAGCTCCTTTAGCTCTCCGAGTAGCTCTCAGGATGAGGCAATTCCAGTTCTGGTTCAGAACAGGTAGAAAGTGAAGCTCAAATCAAAGAACACGGCTGACCACAGGATTACACAGCAAGGACCCGGCCACAGCCCACTGTGGAAGGGACACTACAGCCAACTTGACAGGGTTACACAGCAGGGATCAGACCACATCCTGCTGTGGTAGGGACCACAACATAGAGCAGCCATGGGCTTCTTGGCTCTGTTCACGGCAAGGATGCCACGGTCTAATGAGCCCGACTCCGGCTACTCGTCGTTCTTGGTCTTGGGCACAGACAGCTACAGACTGGGGAATCAGTGCACCCACCCAAACCAGGGCAGGCAGAGTGGGAGGGAAGCTCTACCTGTGTGCAATATTGTTGGCATTTGGGGAAAAGCCAGTGATTAGTATGGAGACCCCTCCCCACATGCATATCTTTTAGAGTAACATTTCCCTTCTGGGGGGTACTGCACAGATGCAGACAGATGTGGTGACCCCCACTGGAATTCAAAGTGACTTGGGACCACCCACACGTGACCCACGGAACTCCAATTTCCTCTGTGGAAGACCAAATCCTAATTTCACTTGTGGGTATTTCATTCATCTCTGCTTTTTAATTACATTGCAGAGAGTGTGACTACAATTTCCTCCCCGTGTCATGACGGCAGCATTCATCAGGAAGCTTTTCATTCTCCGCGGCCACTGCCTCTCTTCCAAACACAGATTCAATCTCCTCACAGGCAGAAGGGCAGAATTTTTGACCCTAGGGTTAATTATCTGCAAATAAGTTAAAATCACACAAAACCTCATCATGGGAGAAGAGAACCTATCTAGCCCAAGCCTTCATGTGGCCTGCCCCATGAGGCTGGCAGACACCCTACGAGGTCCTTAGCTACCCTGCAGGATGGGGCTGGGGTGAGAGCGGGCATGTCTTGCTCGTGGCTGTATTGTTTAGAGATAAATACAGACCCTCGTGATGAGAAGCACTGAACACTGAGGGAGTGATATGAATTCAGAGGGAGCGAATAAAAAAATTGGTTTTGAAACATTTTGATATTTTTAAAAGATAAATGAGTTTCTTTTTTCTGGAGAAAAAGGAAAAAGAGAAGCAATGAGGAAACTCACCAGGGGCCATCAAGGGACCAGCAATGGCTATTGGAGGAGTCCAGCAGATCTAGCAGGGGAACTCTGATGTCACAGAACCTGGTTTATTCCTCCACACACTTGCCTCCTTTCAACACTTTCTCTCCTCCCTACTCATCTGCTCATCTCTTCATCCACTCAATTTGATTTTGACAAGCCCAGCAGTCATATGTTTGCTTGCTTTTTAATCACAAAGAATTTCTGAACTCCAGATGTGGTATGGCCTGGTGCTGGGAGCCGGAGGAAGAGATGAGAACGCTCACAGCTAGCCGCTGTGGAGTGCCTACTACATGCCAAGCACGGATGTGGGTGCTTCCCAAGCCTGAACCCACTAATACAGAGCTCACTGTCTCCCCAAGAGGCTGGCAACACAGGGGGCTTCTGCCCTAAGGGGGGGCTATATGTGCCATCTGGTACCTCACAGCACATACTGCTCCTGCTACTGGAGTTACTGGTTGACAAAACTGTCCATTCCAAGTACAGTTTACCCACTTCCATGTCCCCAGCATCCAGGATGGTGACAGGAACATGCCAGGACTAGGGCAATGTTTGCTTTTTTAGGTGAGTCTTAATCAAGCGAGGAAGGACCTGTCCGTAAGAAGCTGTTGTCGTCAGGTTCACATTGCTGGGAGAAATCACCAACCAAGAGCTGCTTGTAGGGAAACAAAGGGCTTATTTTGGCTTACAGACTCGAGGGGAAGCTCCATGATTGCAGGGGACAATGATGGCATGAGCAGAGGGTGGACATCACCTCCTGGTCAACATCAGGTAACATAACATAGCAGCAGGAGAGTGTGTCAAACACTGGCACAGGGAAACCGGCTGTAACACCCATAAGCCCTTCCCAACAACACACTGCCTCCAGGCGGCGTTAATTCCCAAATCTCCATCAGCTGGGAACCTAGCATTCAGAACCCCTGAGTGTATGGGGGACTCCTGCATCAACCCCCACAGAAGCAATACACAGCTGGCTCCACAGGGTCTTGGAGAGCGTGGTCTAGGGAGCAGACAGAATGAGAGACACTGCGGAAGCCTGGGGGCAATGGGACACTTTGTGTCCTGTGTCCATGATGAGGCTGACACGATTCCACAGGAGGGAGGCAGGGACAGGGACGGACTATACTCAGAGGCTCACCCACATCCATGTGAGGGTGTGATGTGGCCTGGACCTGATGAGACATTGATCAGGAAAAGGTCTAGCCTAGACTGACTAATCATGATTGAGACCTTGGGAGGGACCTAAGGGGCCTATTTTTGTGCTCTTCAATTTTCAATGAGAAAGGATTTGCAGAAGACAGAGAGATCAAACTCCACTCTGAAAGTGCCACAGCTGAGATGGACTTCCACTGTAAAGGGACTTGTGGAACTCCGGGTTTCTGTCCCCATGACATCTCTCACCGAGGGATGCTGGGGAGATCGCGGGGTAAGAGAGCAACGCCGCTCATTAAATACCTTACACCCCTGCATGCGAAAAGGCTCCGTGCAGGGGCTGGCCGCCTCTGTGCAGGGACAGGAGTCCATGTGCCAGGCCTCCAGAGGGTCTCGGATCCCAATCCCGGGGATACAGGACACAGTCTACCCGAGGAGGTGGGTCTTAAGGATTCCATGAAAAGGGGGAGGAGCTGCGAGAAAAGGATAGAAAGGAAGAGAGAAAGGGGAAGAGAAAAGGGGAGGTGTAGAACAGAGGAGGGAAGGGAGCGTTTTTTTCCAGTTCCTGGGGGCTGTCCCAGCAAACCAGCCTCACTCCTCAGTCAGATTCTCTGAAACGGCCTCAGATGAGCTAACTTTCTTACATCATCAGGCCGCCTGCGTGGCAAAGCGGCCAGTCACAGAACCTGTGTGCTCCATCCAGGTCTCAGCCTCCCCAGACACGGCAGCACACAGGCACTGGGGCTGAGGCATTCCAAAACAGGGCTGTGGTGTGTACCCGGGTCTACCGCTTAGTAGCCATAACGTTGGCCAAATTACTTAACCTTGCATTTTCTCATTTTTAAATGGCCACTTAGGACAGAGGACTGGCGGGGCAGACCCATATACAGCTCAGGGAGTGTGATGATAATGAGGGCCCAGCGCAGCGATTCCCACACCAGAGGAGGAAAGGTCACTGCTGACCAGAGAAGCATTGCACAGAGCGAGGAACTAAAGCCTCTGCACGGCTGCCAACTCTTGCATAATTGGTCCTCAGTGATACATATTTTTGTCACTTGGACTGGACACTCGTAGAAGGAGGCTTAGTTTCTCTTATGGCCCTGGGACATATGAGACCTGGACATGCTCGGACGGTCACTGAGGAAAAGACATCACTGCCCTCTGATTTCTTTAGAAAATAAGTTCCCCCAAATCCCAGTTTTATCTGGACAAAGACCTTTTATACTTAGTGGACTCCTCCACCTCACACACAGACCGAGGATGGGTTCAATGAAGCTGTCTTTCTTTTCCACCCTCCCTCCCTCCTCTCTAGTCACAGAAGCAGCATCCATCCGTGTCCCGAGGTCCCGCCCCACACCTTGGTGTGCCACAGTTTGCTCCACACTGACTTCTCTCCCTTCAGTTTCCCTGTTAGGCTTCTAGGGTGCTTTGGGAAGTTCCCGTCACCCCAGACTATTGCTTCCTGGGCTCAGAATCTGCTTTCATCCCCTCTGCCCCCACAACTGCCTCACCTCAATGAGGGCTATGTGTGTGCCTGTCGCTGACCTTTTCTCTCCTTCACTTACACCTGCTGCTTCATCATGGCTCCATTGATTACCTGCAGGGCTGATCTCCCAGGAGCCCACCATCCTGATAAGATTTGGTTATGACACACATTCTCCCAAGTCACTTAGATCTTACCAAGACCTTGGGATCATCTAGGATCCATCAGGCTTTCTGGCATCCATACTTAAATCTTTTCAACTCTGCCATCTCCAGGCCCACACTCCATCATCTCCAGGTCTATACCTCGAGACCTAACTAAACATGCCCCAATGCAGTGGTTCTTAACTTGTTTTTGGTTTTCATCTTGTGCTCAAAACCTTCTTGTTGAGGCACCGGGGGTAGAGGCTGGTGTCTTGGATGTGCCAGACAGGTGCTCCCTGAGCCACAGCTCAGTCCTATGCTCAGATCTCTGCTTTCAGTCTTTCACCTCCAACCCGTCGTTATCTCCCCAAAGTCCAGCTTAATCACACCCTGCACCATCTCCAACTAGGTGGGCACTGTCTTCTCCTATGGGCTCTGTTCCCTGCCACCCTGTCACCCTCTGCCCTCCTCCGCCTCGCTCTGGGAAGCCTCTGGCCCAGCCCCGAGGGCAGACTGCTGAGGGTGTCCTACCATGGAAGAGCTGCACACTCAGTCCCTTGGCCTAACCAGGTGCTAGGTTATTCATCAATACCAACTCTTCATTCTGGTCACCAGTTCCGGCACCAGCCGCCCAGGCTCTCTCCTGCAGCAGGAAGATTGATGCCGCCTGGGACTTACGTGCCAGCTTTGCTTAAGTGCCCTTTCTGTGAAGTCGTGAAAAATTGAAACAACAGCCAGCCATCTGTAAGTGAGGGAGCAGAGCAGATGCCCACAGCCAGCTTTGTGAGGAGTGTGGCATCTTGGCAGGCCACAGAACAAGCTGTGGTCACATGCACACTAGCCACTGCTAGAGACAAGGGACATCTTCTGCCAGCCGCCCTCCCCCCGAGGTCAGTGGGGAGTTAGTACTCAGAGTCTGAAGGGGGAGCTTGCTCTAACTGCAGGCTTGGATGTCAACAATGCAGGGTGGCCGAAGGGAAGGCAGGGCAACAGCACAGGGGAAATTCTTTTAAATATATAGTATTTATTTATTTGAGAAAGAGGCAGATATAGAGAGGGAATGGGTGTGCCAAGGCCTCTAGCCACTGCAAAGGAACTCCAGATACATGTGACACCTTGTGCACCTGGCTTACGTGGGTCCTGGGGAATCAAACCTGGGTCCTTAGGCTTCATGAGCAAGTGCCTTAACCACTAAGCCATCTTTCCAGCCCTTTATTTATTTATTTATTAAAAATATTTCAGAGTTGCAGGAAAATGGATGGATCTGGAAAGGATTATACTAAGTGAGGTAACCCAGGCCCAGAAAGCCAAGTGTTGCATGTTCTCTCTCATATATGGATCCTAGCTACAGATAATTAGGCTTCTGTGTGAGTAGGAAAAAAACTCAGTAGCAACGGCCAGTAAACTAGAAAAGAGATATAAAGGGAAGAGAATGGAAGGGAGGGGGTACGTAATAGGATGGTATTGTATATATGTAAGTAGAAGAATAGATTAATGGGGGTGAAAAGGCCCAAAGTGAGGTCAGGGGAAGAGATTGAGTAAAGGAAGGGTGGAGGGAGGGCTAATCAAAATCTAAGAGGATATAAATAAATCATATGGAATCCTACATTTTTGGACAATGGAATACTCAGGAGAAGTAGATTGTTGCTAGAAAATTTCAGTGCCAGGGATGGGATACCTTCCAGTGAATTGTTGGCCAGGGAGGTCCCTGATGTCCCCAAAACATTATAGGCCATTGCCAAGGCCCTTGGTTTCCCACCAGGAGTAGATGGTAAGACCCTATTGCTGAAGACTCCACATACTTGGGCTGTAAGGCCACTGAGAAATCCTGCTACAACTGAACGGATAACCTCCTCCATGTAGACCAGCTGACAGAAAGCTGGAAGAAGCCATTCTGCATGCAGTTCAATGGGAAAAAGAGAAATCACCAGTGAAGATACTCAGCAGTGGACACTGCAAACCTTATATTTGGCCAGCCAGGCCTAATGAGCCATTGGGTGCAATAGTGGCACGTCTGTTATGGTGGAAACCAACTGCCCTCTAATTGGACTGGAGGCCTGCTCCATGGGAGGGAATACATCCCTGATACTGAAAACTTAAAACAGGGTAGTCATGAGCCCTAGGGATGTAATGCCTGCTGCTGTCTGGATAAATGTATATACTATGCTTATCAAACTGCCCAGTAAGCACTTCTCTTAATGTTCATACCCTTATATTAATGCTACTCTCACTTTTGGTAGAGAATCTTCTCTTTTCAGATGGCAGTGATCTTGGGACAACTCAGAAGGTATCATGGTGATGGAAAGAAATGACCGCAGTTCTCAGTACTGTAATATCTCTATCACACCTTCTAAGGCTCAGGGTCTAATGCAGAAGAGATGGCGGAAAGAATGTAAGAGCCAAAGGAAGGGTAGGATTCCTTACAATGTGCTTCCCCCAGACACAAAATGGCCTGGATATCCATGACCTCACAGGGCCTGACACTACCTACACAAGACCATCATAAGAGGAGGAAAAGATCATGACATCAAAACAAAAGAGAGACTGATTGAGATGGGGAGGGGATATGATGGAGAATGGAGTTTCAAAGGGGAAAGTGGGGGGAGGGATGGTATTACTGTGGGATATTTTTTATAATCATGGAAGTTGTTAATAAAAATTTGAAAAAGAAATATTTCAGAGGGGAAATTCTTGACCCCAGGCACTGGCCATCTTGGGGTGAAAACCCAACCATGGGGGGCTTCCAGCTGGGCCTATTGTTTCCGATTCTCTACACCAAGCCTCCAGCTCTGCACCCCAGTAAGGCGCTCCTGAGCAGGGCTGACTATGAACCTGAGGCCTTGTGTTGTGATTTACGCTGATTTTCTGTCAGTTACAGCTGTCCACGGCACACAATATGCTTTTTCCTGCCGCTCGTGAATATATTCTCAGCTTTGCCCACAGCGAAAACCATTTCGAAGACGGCATTCTTTCTAGATGAGCCAAATTATTGCCTTTACCTCCTCGGCCTCCTCGTCATGAATAAACAGTCATTTCAGCTCTAGCAAAGCCCGCTTCAAAACCAGGCAAAGTAAAAACAAACAGAAAACTCAATAAAGCTGCAGTGCTCTGAAAGCCATAATTTCCCTCCAAATGTCACCGTGTGAAAGCGTCGAGTTCCTTCTGGGCACATTTGCAAGCCATAGCAGGCCATTCCCAGCTGTTAGATTATTTTGAAATACACCCAAATTATTGGGTGGGATTGCAAGGCAGGCATAATTTCTCCATTTACATTGCCCAGGAAGCTGTGTCGCTGTGACTGGAAACACCCGCTGCCTGCCGATTTGCAAGTGTTCTCGGACCCTCCGTTCGCCCAGGGTGCACCCTGCCGCACTCGCCCACCCCGCTCTTGATGCTCTCAATTATTTAGCATCCGTCAACTGCCCATGGGGCCCTCAGCTCCAAGCCGCCTCGTGCCCTCAGTGTAGTCTCCCCGGCCCCCAGGTCCGTCTAGCTGCCTCATTCATGGTATGCTTTCCTAATCCCAGCAGCAAGCTGACCTTTCCCCAAGGCAGGCAGACAGCCCACCTAAAAAACACCCTGCGGCACAGCCACAGGTACGAGGGCCGAGGACACAGGGCGCTGAGCAGGGCGTGACATGCACTGGAGAGAAACACACCCGGGGCCCTCGCTCTGAGAACTCCTCCGACTCACTGACTTTGCCCTTAAGTAAGGAACTGGGCATTTACGACGTCCGTAACTAGTGCCCACAGGGCCCCAGGCGTGTGGGTAGAGGCGGAGGACAAGCACAGGAAGGCCTGGCAGCACAGCTGAGCAGGGCCGAGGCTCGGCTGAGTTCACGAGCACAGACATGGGCGAAGGTACTTACTTCCAGTCTACACTGTACAGAAAGTTCCTGCTGGGCCTGTCCTACACTCCTGCCACTCAGCATCCCACACTCGCCTATAACAAATACAAATGTCACTGCTGCTGCCCAGACACATGTCTCGGGAGCGCAGAGAGGACAGAAAGCACCGTGCAAGCAATGGGGTCTGATGTCAGGGAGGAGGGTGACAAGGAGCTGACACCTGTTCCAGTCGTAAAGGACTACACCACCACCACACGTGTCTACAGCAGCCACAGTTACTGAGAAGGTTCCTGGTAGCAGAAACGCATGCCTGCTTTTCCTAGTGACAGCCCAGCATGCACAGGAGGTATCATACATCTCTTCATCTGACACGTGGCAAAAGCCAGGTTTGGCGAGACCAGGTAGTTTACCTGACGCTGTGCTTGAATGAACTGTTCCCTGACATAGCCTCATGTGTTCTGAATACTTGCTCCTCAGTTGGTAGTAATTTGGGAAAGTTAAGGAGCCTATGGAATCCTAGGTAGAGGCGGTAAGTCACCGAGGGCGGACCTTGGGATTTTACACTCCAGGCCCCTTGCAGGAGCTAGCTCACTCTTGCTGCTGCCTGCCAGCTGATGTGACAAGAAGTGACACTTCTGCCTGCCATGATGAAGCTTCCCCTTGAGGCTGCACACCAAGGTAAACCCTCTCCTTCCATACACTCCTTCTGGTCAGGAGTTTTGTCCCAGAGAAGGTGGCTACAACACCCAAGGACCCCCTTTTGCAGCTGGAACTTGAACTAGACTTGTTTGAACTGAGACCACCATAGTGATAGCCTAAGGATGCTACTGTCTGTCTCCCATGTTCTCTGTCTGGGTTGACCTTGTGGCCGGGTAGGGCCTGCCGTAGGAGCCACTGGCTAGGGATCTGCAGCCACAGAGATGCGCATCCTGGGGCAAGAGAGGACAAAGATCTCGTCCCCACACACCAGGCTGGTTACTCCACGTGCAGCCCCTCTCCTCTGCGAAAGCCACACAGCTCAGCTGTGGGATCTCCAAGGCTCAGGGGACCTCCTCCAGGTCAGCTCCCTTCTTCCTTTTTTTTTACCTATTACAAAAATATTGCTGTAAAACAATGTCATCAGCCACTCAGCACGCTGACACGCATGCTGCCATCTGTCTGTCTCTCTATGGCCTCCCGTCCATGGATCCATCCGTCTGTCTCTCTATGGTCTCCCGTCCATGGATCCATCCGTCTGTCTCTCTATGGTCTCCCGTCCATGGATCCATCCGTCTGTCTCTCTATGGCCCTCCCTTCCATGGATCCACCCGTCTGTCTCTCTATGACCCTCCCTTCCATGGATCCGTGTTTTTATAGTGCTGTGACTGGCATACATATGCAAGCTTAGGTTTTATTTTATTTAATGTTAAAGCCTACATCTTTCCCCTGCTGCTTTAATCATCACAATTATCAGCCTCATGGTGGTCTTCTACCATGAAATGTACGCCCATCTTCTAGAATGGGGACTTGTCAGGGTTTGAAATTCCTTCCAAGTCACATGAAAGAAGCGCAGCCCAAAATGTGTACATGTTTATCACACATCCTGATGAAGGGTTTCTGGGATTAATTCCAAGAGAGGATTAAAAAAAGATTTTAGAAAGAAGAGAGCAGAGTTTCTATTTGTGTGAGGAGACATGGAGCCGGTGCTGTGGCAGGCAGGTGCAGCACACCTTGTCTTTTCAAGTCAGGCCTTGAGGTGCTGGTGGGGCCCACTGTGACAGTCACTCAGCTGCTGGAGCTCAGCTGCCCTCCTTCCAATTATTGTACCCAAGATAATGACGACGACGATGATGGTGATTATACCATGTAACACGTATAGCATTTTCCACATGTGAGGCGCAGTGCCCAGGGTGTCACAGGTCTCAAGTTGTTCAGGCTTCACAGGCACACACTATCACTGTTCCTGTTCTAGACGTGGACGTGGAGCCTCTGCGGCCAGTTAGCAGCTGGGTTTGAACCCAGGGAGACAGGATACAAAGGCCACACGCAGACACTCACAAGCTTTCCTCCAAACTCGTAACTTTGCCTTCCCTAATCAAAACCTCTCTCACTTGTTATCAGATCAGCTCCTGCTCATTAGCTTGGCACTCAGAGCCTGGGCCGGCGCAACCTGCCTCCCAAGTTACTTGGTGCCTTCGCCATAACAATCCCTTTCACTATTCCAGCCTCTGGGCCCCACAGTGGCCTCTTCTGATGGCCTTCTCTAGGCTGCACACCCACACATTACTTTCCTAGTCTAGGAACTTCCTGACCTACTGCTCATCCCCTGTTTCTCTGAGCCCTAGACACAACACCCCATGACCTGTGCTGCAGACACAACACCCCATGACCTGTGCTGCAGACACAACACCCTATGACCTGTGCTGCAGACACAACACCTATGACCTGTGCTGCAGACACAACACCCCATGACCTGTGCTGCAGACACAACACCCTATGACCTGTGCTACAGACACAACACCTATGACCTGTGCTGCAGACACAACACCCCATGACCTGTGCTGCACAGACACAACACCCTATGACCTGTGCTACAGACACAACACCCTATGACCTGTGCTGCAGACACAACACCCCATGACCTGTGCTGCACAGACACAACACCCTATGACCTGTGCTACAGACACAACACCCTATGACCTGTGCTGCAGACACAACACCCCATGACCTGTGCTGCAGACACAACACCCTATGACCTGTGCTGCAGACACAACACCCCATGACCTGTGCTGCACAGACACAACACCCTATGACCTGTGCTACAGACACAACACCCTATGACCTGTGCTGCAGACACAACACCCCATGACCTGTGCTGCACAGACACAACACCCTATGACCTGTGCTACAGACACAACACCTATGACCTGTGCTGCAAACACAACACCCCATGACCTGTGCTGCAGACACAACACCTATGACCTGTGCTGCAGACACAACATCCCATGACCTGTGCTGCACAGACACTACACCCTATGACCTGTGCTGCAGACACAACACTCCGTGACCTGTGCTGCAGACACAACACTCCGTGACCTGTGCTACAGACACAACACCCCATGACCTGTGCTGCAGACACAACACCCTATGACTTGTGCTACAGACACAACACCCTATGACCTGTGCTGCAGACACAATACCCCATGACCTGTGCTACAGACACAACACCCTATGACCTGTGCTGCAGACACAACACCCCATGACCTGTGCTACAGACACAACACCCCATGACCTGTGCTGCACAGACACAACACCCCATGACCTGTGCTGCACAGACACAACACCCCATGACCTGTGCTACAGACACAACACCCCATGACCTGTGCTGCAGACACAACACCCTATGACCTGTGCTACAGACACAACACTCCATGACCTGTGCTGCAGAAACAACACCCCATGACCTGTGCTACAGACACAACACCCCATGACCTGTGCTGCACAGACACAACACCCCATGACCTGTGCTGCACAGACACAACACCCCATGACCTGTGCTACAGACACAACACCCCATGACCTGTGCTACAGACACAACACCCCATGACCTGTGCTGCACAGACACAACACCCCATGACCTGTGCTGCACAGACACAACACCCCATGACCTGTGCTGCAGACACAACACCCTATGACCTGTGCTACAGACACAACACTCCATGACCTGTGCTGCAGACACAACACCCCATGACCTGTGCTACAGACACAACACCCCATGACCTGTGCTGCACAGACACAACACCCCATGACCTGTGCTACAGACACAACACTCCATGACCTGTGCTGCAGACACAACACCCCATGACCTGTGCTGCAGACACAACACCCCATGACCTGGGCTGCACAGACACAACACCCCATGACCTGTGCTACAGACACAACACCCCATGACCTGTGCTACAGACACAACACCCCATGACCTGTGCTGCAGACACAACACCCTATGACCTGTGCTACAGACACAACACTCCATGACCTGTGCTGCAGAAACAACACCCCATGACCTGTGCTACAGACACAACACCCCATACCCTGTGCTGCACAGACACAACACCCCATGACCTGTGCTGCACAGACACAACACCCCATGACCTGTGCTACAGACACAACACCCCATGACCTGTGCTACAGACACAACACCCCATGACCTGTGCTGCACAGACACAACACCCCATGACCTGTGCTGCACAGACACAACACCCCATGACCTGTGCTGCAGACACAACACCCTATGACCTGTGCTACAGACACAACACTCCATGACCTGTGCTGCAGACACAACACCCCATGACCTGTGCTACAGACACAACACCCCATGACCTGTGCTGCACAGACACAACACCCCATGACCTGTGCTACAGACACAACACTCCATGACCTGTGCTGCAGACACAACACCCCATGACCTGTGCTGCAGACACAACACCCCATGACCTGTGCTGCACAGACACAACACCCCATGACCTGTGCTACAGACACAACACCCCATGACCTGTGCTGCACAGACACAACACCCCATGACCTGTGCTGCACAGACACAACACCCTATGACCTGTGCTGCAGACACAACACCCCATGACCTGTGCTGCACAGACACAACACCCCATGACCTGTGCTGCACAGACACTACACCCCATGACCTGTGCTGCAGACACTACACCCCATGACCTGTGCTGCAGACACAACACCCCATGACCTGTGCTACAGACACAACACCCCATGACCTGTGCTGCAGACACAACACCCTATGACCTGTGTTGCAGACACAACACTCCGTGACCTGTGCTGCAGACACAACACCCTATGACCTGTGCTGCAGACACAACACCTATGACCTGTGTTGCAGACACAACACTCCGTGACCTGTGCTGCAGACACTACACCCCATGACCTGTGCTGCACAGACACTACACCCTATGACCTGTGCTGCAGACACAACACCTATGACCTGTGTTGCAGACACAACACTCCATGACCTGTGCTGCAGACACAACACCCCATGACCTGTGCTGCACAGACACTACACCCTATGACCTGTGCTGCAGACACAACACCCCATGACCTGTGCTGCAGAATCAACACCTACGACCTGTGCTGCACAGACACAACATCCCATGACCTGTGCTGCACAGACACTACACCTATGACCTGTGCTGCACAGACACAACACCTATGACCTGTGCTGCACAGACACAACATCCCATGACCTGTGCTGCACAGACACAACACCCCATGACCTGTGCTACAGACACAACACCCCATGACCTGTGCTACAGACACAACACCCTATGACCTGTGCTGCAGACACAACACCCTATGACCTGTGCTGAAGACACAACACCCTATGACCTGTGCTGAAGACACAACACCCTATGACCTGTGCTGCACAGACACAACACCCCATGACCTGTGCTGCAGACACAACACCCTATGACCTGTGCTGAAGACACAACACCCTATGACCTGTGCTGAAGACACAACACCCTATGACCTGTGCTACAGACACAACACCCCATGACCTGTGCTGCAGACACAATACCCTATGACCTGTGCTGAAGACACAACACCCTATGACCTGTGCTGCACAGACACAACACCCCATGACCTGTGCTACAGACACAACACCCTATGACCTGTGCTGCAGACACAACACCCTATGACCTGTGCTGAAGACACAACACCCTATGACCTGTGCTGAAGACACAACACCCCATGACCTGTGCAGCAGACACAACACCCTATGACCTGTGCTGAAGACACAACACCCCATGACCTGTGCTACAGACACAACACCCTATGACCTGTGCTGCAGACACAACACCCCATGACCTGTGCTACAGACACAACACCCTATGACCTGTGCTGCACAGACACAACACCCCATGACCTGTGCTACAGACACAACACCCTATGACCTGTGCTGCAGACACAACACCCCATGACCTGTGCTGCAGACACTACACCCCATGACCTGTGCTGCACAGACACAACACCCCATGACCTGTGCTGCAGACACAACACCCCATGACCTGTGCTGCAGACACAACACCCCATGACCTGTGCTGCGCAGACACAATACTCCGTGACCTGTGCTGCAGACACAACACCCTATGACCTGTGCTGCACAGACACAACACCCTATGACCTGTGCTGCACAGACACAACACCTATGACCTGTGCTGCACAGACACAACACCCCATGACCTGTGCTGCAGACACTACACCCCATGACCTGTGCTACAGACACAACACCCCATGACCTGTGCTACAGACACAACACCCCATGACCTGTGCTACAGACACAACACCCTATGACCTGTGCTGCAGACACAACACTCCATGACCTGTGCTACAGACACAACACTCCATGACCTGTGCTACAGACACAACACCCTATGACCTGTGCTGCAGACACAACACCCCATGACCTGTGCTGCAGACACAACACCCTATGACCTGTGCTGAAGACACAACACCCTATGACCTGTGCTGCACAGACACAACACCCTATGACCTGTGCTGCACAGACACAACACCTATGACCTGTGCTGCACAGACACAACACCCCATGACCTGTGCTGCACAGACACAACACCCCATGACCTGTGCTGCAGACACTACACCCCATGACCTGTGCTACAGACACAACACCCCATGACCTGTGCTACAGACACAACACCCTATGACCTGTGCTGCAGACACAACACCCCATGACCTGTGCTGCAGACACAACACCCTATGACCTGTGCTGAAGACACAACACCCTATGACCTGTGCTGCACAGACACAACACCCTATGACCTGTGCTGCACAGACACAACACCTATGACCTGTGCTGCACAGACACAACACCCCATGACCTGTGCTGCACAGACACAACACCCCATGACCTGTGCTGCAGACACTACACCCCATGACCTGTGCTACAGACACAACACCCCATGACCTGTGCTACAGACACAACACCCTATGACCTGTGCTGCAGACACAACACTCCATGACCTGGGCTACAGACACAACACTCCATGACCTGTGCTACAGACACAACACCCCATGACCTGTGCTGCACAGACACAACACCCCATGACCTGTGCTGCACAGACACAACACCCTATGACCTGTGCTGCAGACACAACACTCCATGACCTGTGCTACAGACACAACACTCCATGACCTGTGCTACAGACACAACACCCTATGACCTGTGCTGCAGACACAACACCCCATGACCTGTGCTGCAGACACAACACCCTATGACCTGTGCTGAAGACACAACACCCTATGACCTGTGCTGCACAGACACAACACCCTATGACCTGTGCTGCACAGACACAACACCTATGACCTGTGCTGCACAGACACAACACCCCATGACCTGTGCTGCACAGACACAACACCCCATGACCTGTGCTGCAGACACTACACCCCATGACCTGTGCTACAGACACAACACCCCATGACCTGTGCTACAGACACAACACCCTATGACCTGTGCTGCAGACACAACACTCCATGACCTGGGCTACAGACACAACACTCCATGACCTGTGCTACAGACACAACACCCTATGACCTGTGCTGCAGACACAACACCCCATGACCTGTGCTGCAGACACAACACCCTATGACCTGTGCTGCAGACACAACACCTATGACCTGTGCTGCACAGACACAACACCCCATGACCTGTGCTGCAGACACAACACCCCATGACCTGTGCTGCAGACACAACACTCCGTGACCTGTGCAACAGACACAACACCCCATGACCTGTGCTGCAGACACAACACCTATGACCTGTGCTGCAGACACAACACCCCATGACCTGTGCTACAGACACAACACCTATGACCTGTGCTACAGACACAACACCCCATGACCTGTGCTACAGACACAACACCCTATGACCTGTGCTGCAGACACAACACCTACGACCTGTGCTGCGCAGACACAACATCCCATGACCTGTGCTGCAGACACAACACCCTATGACCTGTGCTACAGACACAACACCCCATGACCTGTGCAGCAGACACAACACTCCGTGACCTGTGCTGCAGACACAACACCCCATGACCTGTGCTACAGACACAACACCCTATGACCTGTGATGAAGACACAACACCTACGACCTGTGCTGCGCAGACACAACATCCCATGACCTGTGCTGCAGACACAACACCCTATGACCTGTGCTGCAGACACAACACCCTATGACCTGTGCTGCAGATACAACACCCCATGACCTGTGCTACAGACACAACACCTATGACCTGTGCTACAGACACAACACCCCATGACCTGTGCTGCAGACACAACACCCTATGACCTGTGCTGCAGACACAACACCCTATGACCTGTGCTACACAGACACAACACCCCATGACCTGTGCTACAGACACAACACCTATGACCTGTGCTGCACAGACACAACACCCCATGACCTGTGCTGCAGACACAACACCCCATGACCTGTGCTGCACAGACACAACACCCTATGACCTGTGCTGCAGACACAACACCTATGACCTGTGCTACAGACACAACACCCCATGACCTGTGCTGCACAGACACAACACCCCATGACCTGTGCTGCACAGACACAACACCCCATGACCTGTGCTACAGACACAACACCCCATGACCTGTGCTACAGACACAACACCCCATGACCTGTGCTGCACAGACACAACACCCCATGACCTGTGCTGCACAGACACAACACCCCATGACCTGTGCTGCACAGACACAACACCCCATGACCTGTGCTGCAGACACAACACCCTATGACCTGTGCTACAGACACAACACTCCATGACCTGTGCTGCAGACACAACACCCCATGACCTGTGCTGCAGACACAACACCCTATGACCTGTGTTGCAGACACAACACTCCGTGACCTGTGCTGCAGACACAACACCCTATGACCTGTGCTGCAGACACAACACCTATGACCTGTGTTGCAGACACAACACTCCGTGACCTGTGCTGCAGACACTACACCCCATGACCTGTGCTGCACAGACACTACACCCTATGACCTGTGCTGCAGACACAACACCTATGACCTGTGTTGCAGACACAACACTCCATGACCTGTGCTGCAGACACAACACCCCATGACCTGTGCTGCACAGACACTACACCCTATGACCTGTGCTGCAGACACAACACCCCATGACCTGTGCTGCAGACTCAACACCTACGACCTGTGCTGCACAGACACAACATCCCATGACCTGTGCTGCACAGACACTACACCTATGACCTGTGCTGCACAGACACAACACCTATGACCTGTGCTGCACAGACACAACATCCCATGACCTGTGCTGCACAGACACAACACCCCATGACCTGTGCTACAGACACAACACCCCATGACCTGTGCTACAGACACAACACCCTATGACCTGTGCTGCAGACACAACACCCTATGACCTGTGCTGAAGACACAACACCCTATGACCTGTGCTGAAGACACAACACCCTATGACCTGTGCTGCACAGACACAACACCCCATGACCTGTGCTGCAGACACAACACCCTATGACCTGTGCTGAAGACACAACACCCTATGACCTGTGCTGAAGACACAACACCCTATGACCTGTGCTACAGACACAACACCCCATGACCTGTGCTGCAGACACAATACCCTATGACCTGTGCTGAAGACACAACACCCTATGACCTGTGCTGCACAGACACAACACCCCATGACCTGTGCTACAGACACAACACCCTATGACCTGTGCTGCAGACACAACACCCTATGACCTGTGCTGAAGACACAACACCCTATGACCTGTGCTGAAGACACAACACCCCATGACCTGTGCAGCAGACACAACACCCTATGACCTGTGCTGAAGACACAACACCCCATGACCTGTGCTACAGACACAACACCCTATGACCTGTGCTGCAGACACAACACCCCATGACCTGTGCTACAGACACAACACCCTATGACCTGTGCTGCACAGACACAACACCCCATGACCTGTGCTACAGACACAACACCCTATGACCTGTGCTGCAGACACAACACCCCATGACCTGTGCTGCAGACACTACACCCCATGACCTGTGCTGCACAGACACAACACCCCATGACCTGTGCTGCAGACACAACACCCCATGACCTGTGCTGCAGACACAACACCCCATGACCTGTGCTGCGCAGACACAATACTCCGTGACCTGTGCTGCAGACACAACACCCTATGACCTGTGCTGCACAGACACAACACCCTATGACCTGTGCTGCACAGACACAACACCTATGACCTGTGCTGCACAGACACAACACCCCATGACCTGTGCTGCAGACACTACACCCCATGACCTGTGCTACAGACACAACACCCCATGACCTGTGCTACAGACACAACACCCCATGACCTGTGCTACAGACACAACACCCTATGACCTGTGCTGCAGACACAACACTCCATGACCTGTGCTACAGACACAACACTCCATGACCTGTGCTACAGACACAACACCCTATGACCTGTGCTGCAGACACAACACCCCATGACCTGTGCTGCAGACACAACACCCTATGACCTGTGCTGAAGACACAACACCCTATGACCTGTGCTGCACAGACACAACACCCTATGACCTGTGCTGCACAGACACAACACCTATGACCTGTGCTGCACAGACACAACACCCCATGACCTGTGCTGCACAGACACAACACCCCATGACCTGTGCTGCAGACACTACACCCCATGACCTGTGCTACAGACACAACACCCCATGACCTGTGCTACAGACACAACACCCTATGACCTGTGCTGCAGACACAACACTCCATGACCTGGGCTACAGACACAACACTCCATGACCTGTGCTACAGACACAACACCCTATGACCTGTGCTGCAGACACAACACCCCATGACCTGTGCTGCAGACACAACACCCTATGACCTGTGCTGAAGACACAACACCCTATGACCTGTGCTGAAGACACAACACCCTATGACCTGTGCTGCACAGACACAACACCCCATGACCTGTGCTGCACAGACACAACACCCCATGACCTGTGCTGCACAGACACAACACCCCATGACCTGTGCTGCAGACACAACACCTATGACCTGTGCTGCAGACACAACACTCCATGACCTGTTCTGCAGACACAACACCTATGACCTGTGCTGCAGACACAACACCCCATGACCTGTGCTGCAGACACAACACCTATGACCTGTGCTGCACAGACACAACACCCCATGACCTGTGCTGCAGACACAACACCCCATGACCTGTGCTGCAGACACAACACTCCGTGACCTGTGCAACAGACACAACACCCCATGACCTGTGCTGCAGACACAACACCTATGACCTGTGCTGCAGACACAACACCCCATGACCTGTGCTACAGACACAACACCTATGACCTGTGCTACAGACACAACACCCCATGACCTGTGCTACAGACACAACACCCTATGACCTGTGCTGCAGACACAACACCTACGACCTGTGCTGCGCAGACACAACATCCCATGACCTGTGCTGCAGACACAACACCCTATGACCTGTGCTACAGACACAACACCCCATGACCTGTGCAGCAGACACAACACCCCATGACCTGTGCTGCACAGACACAACACCCTATGACCTGTGCTGCAGACACAACACCTATGACCTGTGCTACAGACACAACACCCCATGACCTGTGCTGCAGACACAACACCCCATGACCTGTGCTGCAGACACAACACTCCATGACCTGTGCTACAGACACAACACCCCATGACCTGTGCTACAGACACAACACCCTATGACCTGTGCTGCAGACACAACACCTACGACCTGTGCTGCGCAGACACAACATCCCATGACCTGTGCTGCAGACACAACACCCTATGACCTGTGCTGCAGACACAACACCCTATGACCTGTGCTGCAGACACAACATCCCATGACCTGTGCTGCACAGACACAACACCCCATGACCTGTGCTACAGACACAACACCCCATGACCTGTGCTGCACAGACACAACACTCCATGACCTGTGCTGCAGACACAACACCCCATGACCTGTGCTGCAGACACAACACCCCATGACCTGTGCTACAGACACAACACCCCATGACCTGTGCTGCAGACACAACACCCCATGACCTGTGCTGCAGACACTACACCCTATGACCTGTGCTGCAGACACTACACCCCATGACCTGTGCTGCAGACACAACACCTACGACCTGTGCTGCACAGACACAACACCCCATGACCTGTGCTGCAGACACAACACCCCATGACCTGTGCTGCAGACACAACACCCTATGACCTGTGCTGCAGACACAACACCCCATGACCTGTGCTGCACAGACACAACACCCCATGACCTGTGTTGCAGACACAACACCCCATGACCTGTGCTGAAGACACAACACCCCATGACCTGTGCTGTACAGACACAACACCCCATGACCTGTGCTGCACAGACACAACACCCCATTACCTGTGCTGTAGACACAACACCCTATGACCTGTGCTGCTGACACTACACCCCATGACCTGTGCTGCAGACACTACACCCCTTGACCTGTGCTGCACAGACACTACACCCCATGACCTGTGCTGCAGACACAACACCCCATGACCTGTGCTGCACAGAAACAACACCCTATGACTTGTACTGTAGAGTATATAGCTAGATGCAATTCCTTCTCTTCAGCAATGTTCTTCTCCTTCGTTTCAGCACCCCTCACAGTATCAAGCCTTGCTTGGAGTTACAATCCATGCCACACTGTGAAAGATTGACTCTCCAAATCTCAGGATACTCTGTGATAAGAAGGAACAAGCCACTGACATGCACTGACATGAACAAGTCTGTAAGGCTGGTGATAGAAACGAGGTCAAAGGCACAAACCATAAGATTCCATGTATGTAACACTGTGACCAACTATAGGGCTAGAAAGCAGATTGTGGCATCTATGGGATGAGAGTGGAAGGTGGGGCTGGACTATAGGGAACCTGGAAGGGTTGGGGAGCAACTACTGTGGGCGACATGACTATGGAGGTACATGCATTCTTCCTACAAGCACTTGCAGCCCCGTCCCCAGCTCTCCTGGGTGGCAAGGTCCATGTTGAACACTAACACTGACAATATAAGGACTTCAAAGGACACACTGCTGAACACCTACTATGTGTTGAGTGCAGCCCAGGCGGTTTTTTTTTGTTGTTGTTTGTTTTTTTTTTTTTTTTTTACTTTTTTTTTTTTTTTTTTTTTCGAGGTAGGGTCTCACTCTGGTCCAGGCTGACCTGGAATTCACTATGTAGTCTCAGGGTGGCCTTGAATTCATGGTTATCCTCCTACTTCTGCCTCCCAAGTGCTGGGACTAAAGGCGTGTGCAACCACACCCGGCTTGTAAGCATTTTGCACCCTGCAGCAGAGCTCCTCGCAGACATCCAGCAGGGTGAGGAAGCACTAGAAGTCTCCCTTAGTCACTGAGGAAGCCAGGGCTCGGATGGAGGTGCCAGCCTTTCCAGGAGACGGGCTTCCTCAGCTAGCACTCTGCCCAGCTTCTAGCATGGTGCCTGCCACATGGGTTCTTGTTGGATCCAGGAATTTTGAATTCAAAAAGGGGCAGGGAGATCTTGTGTCAGAACAGAGACCTGAATTAGGAGGCAGCTTTGACTCAATGTAAAGGCGCTCCTAATGGCCGAGTTGTCCTAAAATGCTATGAGCGGCTATGCATGAGGGCAGTTAGTCAAGCACACCCTGAGTACGTCAAGATCTCTCCATCAACAGTCAGCTGAATCCTGGCTTCTCCCCTCACCCCAGTCCCCATGAGAGCACTGTACTCCGGAACGCAGGATGAGCTGACAAATGTGGGCCCCATCCTCCCTTCTTCCCACTATGGTCTGGGGACCTTGCTTGGTTTGTGGAACAGCCTGGGCCTTGAGCTTGTGGACTGTGGCTCTGTGAGGACTGCAAAGGAAGATCTGGCTATAGCACCTATTATCTATTTATCTTTCTCTCCTCCGTTCCTTCCCTCCGTCTTTCTTTCCTCCCTTCCTTCCTTTCTTTCTGTGTATGCTGTATGATATATGTATGTATGATGTATGAATATACGTATGCATGTAGGATGCATGTATCCATGGTGTGTGATGTGTGTATGATGTATGTATGTGTGTATCTATCATCAATTCCTACACCTGAACTTTTTTTTTTTTTTGCTTTTGACCCCACTAAGTTCCCTTTGTCAGAGGAGCTCCAACTGGTCTGTACTCCTGGAACTGGTAGGAATGGCACTGGTGGCTGCCACCTCTGGTCGCTGCTACTGCCAGGCCTCTTGCCTGGTGTTTCCTCAGGAAAAGGGGCTAATGTTCTCCACAGGCTCACATGTCTTAACACCCGGTGCCCAGCTGGTGGCACTGTTTTAGGAAGTGGGAGACATAAGGGCAACAGTGGTGGTTGTAGTCCCCTGTTTCCTGCCCCAATCTCATTCTGCTTCCTGACCTGGTGAGGTGTCTCAGCCATGTGCTTCTGCCTCCATGAAGTGGGCATGCTTTTCCCACCACGGCAGCTGAAACTGTGAGTCAGAATGAATCCTTCCTCTCTGAAGCTGCTTCTTGTCAGGGATTTGGTCCCAGTGATGAGAAAAGCAAGTAATACAATTATGGAAGCTGCCTAGTCAGGCAGATCCCAAGCCTGGCCAGGAGAAGCACAACCAGCGGCATGGGGAGAAGTGTTCGGATTTAAAGCCCCTGCCTGTAGGAGTGCCCCAGGAAGCCTCTGGGCAACCCCTCAGTTCCCAGCGCGCCCGCACGTCCTGCAGCAGGGCAGCCCGGCATGTCCACCACTCTGCAGGGTGTTTCTGCTGTCCTGGAGCAATGTGCCTGTCACTAGCAGGCCCTTCAGCAGAGGCTGCCTGCTGTGGCTGTTTCTAAAATTCATTTCAAGCCACATTTTGGCCCCAAGCCCTGAAGCCTCTTTTCAGGATGAGAGCATAGAGCCTCCCAATTTCATTTCACTTTCCCCCTGCTTGTTGAGAGAACAATCACCCAAGATAAAAATATCATCCCCAGGCAAAAGAATTTAATTCAAACATTCCGAAGAACAGATTCAACAACTTTTTTCTTACAAACAAAACAACAACAACAAACACAGCTGCATTATTTGTGGTCTACAGTTACGGAAAGAAGGAGCAAGTTGATAGAAGCAGGGAGTGTACACAGAGGAGAGAACTTCCACCAACTGAGAGGCTTTGCCGTGAGCTTCACCCCAGTGACTGCGCCCAGCAGCGCTGCTAGGAGACCAGTCCACGCTGTAGGTGACAGGGAGGCCGGGGCGGGCGATTAGCGCTGCGTCTGAGGCTGCAGTTGTGTTTACATGCAAGCAGCCCTCCACAGGACCCGTGCTCTCACCCAGAACGCTACACTTGGTAAGTGCATGTTGCTACTGTCTGAACAAGCAAGGAAGTTAACTTGGGGTGCATGAAACACAAGCAGATATCTGACCAGCCTCTTTCCTCTCCTTTTGTGTCTTCTTTTCTTGGGGTAGGGGTGTGTGCTGGGGATTGAATCGAGGATCCTTTGCACATGTCCTACCGGGAAGCTGCACCCCAGGCCCTTCCTTTTATATTAAACCCCAGGAACACATACTTGGGTCTGTAATAATCCCCAGCGCCCAAAATGGCCTCGCCAGCAAGTGGAGCATCATAGCCTGTTCACTTTCACGTATCCACTGTCCTCATAAGGCACAAACCCCCACTAAACACTGGACACTAGAACTCAGGCTTTCAGGGGGACCTGTGTTCTCCACGGAATCTTCTCCTAACCCATCCTCCGTATCATTATTTTAAATGTTAATTGATTCTCCTCTCAATTCCTCCCCCATACTTTTAGCACAACTGTGATAGTTTATGACTTTGTTTTCCAATTTATAAAATAACTAGCGTGCCATATATGACCTTTTGAGATTTTCCTTTTCACTTATATTTATAACTTTACAGCAAGGGTTTAGAATTTTGAATCCAGCTATGGCCATCTAGAGCAGAAAGGAGGTACAGGGGGGAGAGACACACCTCACGGGCCGTACAAGGCTGCAGTCACCATTCACGTGGGTTCCAGCCTTCCCGACAGCATACGCACGGCACCCGCAGGCACATCCAGCTCTGACATTGGCTTCTAAAGCTGGAGCTGGTAGGATGAAGAACCAAACAGTACCGCCGCCACTGTGCCATTGGAGAAGCAATTCTTGTAAAAATTAACAATTGCTGGGCTGGAGAGACTGCTCGGAGGTTAAAGCCTGACAGCTTAGGCTCGATTCCCCAGTACCCACCTAAAGCCAAATGCACAGTGTGACTCAAGCAACTGGAATTTGTTTTCAGTTCAAGATGCCCGGCACCCATTCTTCCTCCCTGTCTCCTTCTCCGTTCTTGTGATAGTTTGAATACGTGTCCCCTATAGACTAAGGTGCTTTATTAAGCTTGTAACTTGGGTCTCCAGCCGTCCAGCTAGAGGAGGTGTCACTGGGGGAAGATCCTGGGGTCCAGCCCAAAAGTGTGTTTGGGACAGATCTGAATTGTGACCCAAAGGTCTGCAGAGAGGTGTGAGCTCTGGGGGTCCTTCTCGCTGCTTTTGTTTCCTGCTGGCTGTTTGCTTGCTTCTTCCACTGTTGTTGGAATAACCCTTTTCTTTCCATAAACACTGTCTAGGTGCGTATTCATCCCAGCATCATGAAACTGACTTCAACAATTCTCTATTATTCTCTCTATGTCCTATTTCATCATCACAGCATCTTGTTCTTGAAATATTTTATTTACTTTTCTATTTATTTAAGAGAGAGAGAGAGAGAGAGAGAGAGAGAGAGAGAGAGAGGATAGCCACTCTAGCCACTGCAAACGAACTCCACACACAGGTACCACCTTATGCATCTGGCTTTATGTGGGTACTGGGGAATCGAACCTGGGTTCTTTGACTTTGTAGGCAAGTGCCTTAACTGTTAAGCATCTCTAGGTTCCCTCTGCATTTTTTTTTTAGGCAGAGTTTCATTATTGAGCCCAGGATGGCCTCAAATTCAAGATCCTCCTACCCTAGCCTCCCACTTAATGGGATTATAAATGGATACCACTGTGTCCCATATTCTTTTACATTCATTCTCAAAAGTTATCGAGGACTCCAGAAAGCTTGTGTCATCGCTGTTTCCTGTTTTACCACACTCTGCAGCAGGAACACGGCTAGACAGTCTCATTTCCTCTGACCACCTGCCTTCCCCAGTGAACAGAGCTGACTCTACACCTACCACAGCCCGCAGGAATGGAGACGGTTTGGCTGAATGACGTAGCCCTGCTTTACTACAAGACTCCAGCGGACCACTCCTCTTTTCTGAATCTGCTCCTTCATCATTAGAATGGAGATAACTTATCTTGGACTATGTTAAAGAATATGTTTAGAAAAATCAGTGCCATTATTCGTGAAAACTTTTATAGTCATTTTTATAACATTGTTACGTGTGTTAACTATCAGTGGTTTTATTATTATGCTTAAATGAATCAATAAAATGTCACAGTTGTATTTTTTCAGACGGTCAGTATCAGATATAGACACAAGCTTTCTGGAGTCCTTGATAACTTTTGAGAATGCACAAGAATGTGGAGCACAGTGGCGTCTACTTATAATCCCACTATGTGGGAGGCTGGGTGGGAGGACCTTCAATTTGAGGACAGCCTGGGCTCGATAATGAGACTCTGTCTAAGAAAATGAGTGCAAGGAGAACCTAGAGATCTATTTGCTTGAGAAGCAAAACCCACTGCCTAGCAGCTCGTTGGTACTTGATCAACATCACTGGACTGTACACTGCAGACAGTGTCTTTGACACTTTTCTCAAGCCTTTCTCTTTTGAAGCATCTCCAGTTAACATCTGGAAAATCTACTTCTTTGTTCTCCTCCCTTGTGGACATCAAGCTTTAAGAATGGCTCACACGCTGGGCGTGGTGGCGGATGCCTTTAATCCCAGCACTCGGGAGGCAGAGGTAGGAGGATTGCCATGAATTCGAGGCCAGCCTGAGACTACATAGTGAATTCCATTCCAGGTCAGCCTGGGCTGGAGGGAGACCCTACCTCAGAAAACAAAAAAGAAAGAAAGAAAGAAAGAAAAAAGAAAAGAATGGCTCATAAGTGGTAGAGACATGCTAGTGAGTTGAGGGGCCAAGGGCATGGAGCATTGGCCCCAGGTCAAGGGCACTTTCCTCAGGGTCGCCGTATGTGCTGGTAGCTTCCTCTTCCTCCTAAGCCCATATCAAGAAAGCTTTAAAGCCACGATTAAGAGCACCTAATGTAACTGCATTAACTTTAGTTACTGGTATTGCAGTAATTTTCTTACTTTGAGCATTAGGAATGTAGGGTAATACAGCAGCAGTACATGCTAAACCAAAGCGTAACTAATATTTAAGCATTCCTTAATAGGTATAGTGTGCCAAGTTTTAAAAGTGACTAGAGCTCCTCAATGGAAGACAGCAGATATTGTGGTTGTGGCCATTTCTGTGGTATTACAAGGAAGCCACATTTGGAATCCATGTCGTGTAAAAGCAAACACACTGTACCTTACAAGATTATCTGTGAATGGACTGTAATATCAAAAATCAACTACAAGCTTTCAGGTGCGCTGAATGGAGCTGCAGAACCTGAGCTTGGAAGTAGCCCGTC
The DNA here is from genome assembly GCA_036346955.1 of Dipus sagitta. Classification (NCBI taxonomy): domain Eukaryota; kingdom Metazoa; phylum Chordata; class Mammalia; order Rodentia; family Dipodidae; genus Dipus; species Dipus sagitta. The sequence goes on from CM070786.1 coordinate 65,956,248, forward strand.
TCGAGGCCTGGGCGCTCTCTGCTACTAAGACAGCATGGCGGCGGCAGCTCCCAGCTGGCCACGCGCCCGACGTCTGCTTCATTCCGTGTAAAGCTTGTCATCGTGCTGATGTCCGAGAAAATGTCTGCACATGCCTAACAAGTGGACACTGACACTTGTCAGCCTCTGTGTCCCAAACCCCAGGTTAGCATCTAGATGCCTTTTTTGGCACAAGTGGCCTTTGTCTGCAGACAAGCCTGGCCGAATCAGCAGGGAAATGGGTGAGATAGGAGCTGATCTCAGACCTGGAGAGAGCCACCTTGGTTCAGAGGAACCAAAACTTCTGAATTAACAGGAGGGTTCTAGATATGATTTCCCTGTTTTTACAGTACTTTACCCTGAAGTTAATAAATCAGAATTTAATGTCAGTTTTTATTTCAGCTCCAAAACAGAGAGGCCCAGCCTTGGGTGAGAGTCCTACATCCTGACTAGCTACTTGTCAGTCCATGAACTTGGGGAAAAAACAACCTCGTATTTTCTGGCTTACTTAGGTAAACAAGGCCTTGTTTTTTTTTTTTTTTTTTAATGCATTCTGCACTGTCCCCCTTGAATCTAATTTTGTAAATGTCTCTGTGCATGTTGGTATCCAGCCCCCATCACCTGGACTGCTGCTCACAGGGGGGCAGCTGGACTCTAGGAGGCCACTGAACGAGTTCTCAGCACAGTGGGGTGATATCTCAGGAGATCTTAAGAGGAGTGGCACAGGATGGCGTTCCTGACACTCAGTTACCAATATGCACTTGGGCCATGTGCCAGGCTGGGCAGTTGGTGAGTGCTGAGGTATATATATAAGACAGATCTGTTGCGTGGTGTCAGAAAGTTCACAGTCTGAATGTATGGAGAAAATTATCAAATTAGCACAAAAAAGAATGTCCCCTTAATTACTGAGACCTTACAATACTTGCAATTTGACAACTGACATGGTCATCTCGGGAGGCACCTGAGGAGCCTGATGAGGAAGTCCAGCTCCTGGATGAATATGGGTCTAGGCAAAGCCTCTGGATGGATGCCAAGCAACTGACCCCCATTGCTGATCTCTGGACTCCACAGACACGCGTGTGCATGTACACCCATAAAGACCCACATACACACATGCCACACACATGTACAAGTGTTGAAAATGTGGAGAAATGTGAACTTCCTGCACTCTAGTGGTTATGAACAGTGGTACTTTGAGATATAAAATAGAGGATTATATGGTGACCCAGGAATTCAGACCCTATGTACATATTGAAGAGAACTGAAACAAATGTATACAGAAAACTTATAAATGCTCACAGCAGCAGTATTCATAATAGCTGAAATGTAGATACAACCCCAATGTACATTAAATAACTGATCAATTAGAGGTGAGAAATCCATACACTAAAACATCCAGCCATAGAAAGAATGACGCATTGACACAAGCTTACATGTTATATGATTCTCACATGGAAATTATCCAGAACAGGCAAACCTGGAGAAACACAAACAGCGGGTATGTGGGGAGGAGGGACTGAGTGAAGAGGAGATGGGGTGATCACTGATAAAGGCCCCTATGTTTTCTGAGTGGGCGATGCAACTGTTACCACCACATTAGGAGCCACTGTAAAAAACAAAAAGTGGTACAGAGGAAGTGGGCAAGGCTACAGGTGGAACTCCACAGAACATGTGGTTGTGAAGGTTGTTTACACATGTAGGCTCTATCGTCCACCCTCTGGGTGGAATCCCTGCTCTGATCGAGACTAGCTGTGTGACCTTGGACAAAACTGACCAGTTTTCTCAGCTTCCTCAACATAATACGGGAAATGCACAGGCTTCTGTGGAAGCGCTGAGGCGGCGTGTGGCACATGTGAGGGTGGTGCCCAGCAAACATGCCAGGCCCGGTCTGCATTCCTCACGTGGCTCTTGCAGGACCCACCGCCCCAGCACCTCCTCAAACACCACATCCACCGAGGCTCACACAGGCTCCCGGCGTTCTCACGCTGGATCTGCCCTTTGACTTTTATCGTGCTCCTGACCGAGACATTATCTTCAAAGGCTTCTGTAATGTGTGACTTAACGAGCCAGTTTTCTTTTGGGCTTTTGGTTAAACATAGATATTCAGGAGGTACAGTGAGAGATAGGAAACCCATGGTAGTCGCATGAATCCACAAAGCACCCAAGGGCCTTGCTACCTACCCAAAGGCTACTCATGAGGGGAATGGCAAACACTGCTAACACTGACAAGCTAGACTGGCCTTTTTAGTACGGCTGCCTGCCTTGCTCCTCACTGTAACCAACAGTGGCCCTGTCAGTTAGCAAAGACTTTGGCTTCTCAGTAACAAAGGTTCCCACAAACCTGATAGGTGAAACTATGGTAAATATCTTATGGAGGACATTCTAAAAGCACAGTCTAGATACAGCACACACACATACTTTATGTGTTCACATATGCTCAAAACAGAACTGTACTATTTTCTCCCATTCAAGTTCTCTCTCCGAAATAGATTCTTGGATAAATTAACTTTGTTGTGTTGCATGTATAACTGCACGAGGCAATCAGCCGAGGTGAGATCTAGGCATCTGGACTAAATTTCGTGGCTCTGGAAAGCACAGCCAAGCTAGGTGGTAACAGGTTCTTGTGCTTCTCCCTCTGGGAATGCCACTCAGTTAGACAAGGCCCCACCAAACACCTAGGCTGAGTTCATCCTGGAGCCGTGGGGTCCACCCACCCGCAGTGGCCTGTGGAGACACACAGAACATCCTGTGGCCTGGGGTACAGTCCTTGTTTAGCATTTGCAAGGCCCTTAGCAAATGAACCAAGCACAAGGGTCTCTGGGAAAGCCTTCCGAGGCAGCACTACTCACTGATGAAAACGCTGCGTTACATGATGCCCCAGGGACAACCAGACCTGGGGAGGCAGCCGGTAATCCTGATCTTCAGTGCCCGTGTGCACCGGATACGTTACTAGGAGAGATTGTCATTTACAGTGGAAATAAGGGTGAGGCTAATTAATCTATTTTTCCAAGTGTTAATATCTTCAGAGACCCATTCTCTTTGTAAGTGACACAAGCACATCCTACTAAAGAATGGAGCAAAAAAACTTCATTTTACTGCTACGAAGTCTATAACATACATATTTTTATCACTGGCCAAAGTGAATTGTGTCCTTCCAATTCATTCGCATGTTTCCTTGGCTCTCTCTGGCTTGGTAACTGAACTGCACTCAGATATGACATTGATGCCAGTGTGTGATGTATCCACAGGTATCCTGCAATAGGGTTTGACATCATGTTTAGCATAAGCATTGTGACCAAGGCTATAGCCACTAAAGGCTTGTTGCAGCACCAAGTCAGGGCGCAGGAGACCTGTTGTCACCTGGCCTTTCCTGTAATTTCCAAGTGGCAGCTGCAGGTGCTGTGGTACATGCTTTGGGTGCCCCATGTTGGCCCAGGGGAAGGTCTGGGTCCAGGTCCAGGTCAGGAGGGCACACTGTATAGCCACAGGATAGTGTGGTCACTGGCAGACTCTGCTGGACAGCCTTCAGGGCTGCGCTCTCCCCAGCTAGTCACGTGCTCAGCGCTACAAAGAAAGGAGGCGAGGACTCAGCCTGGGGGCAGAGAGCTGGGGAGTGGCGGTGCTACCAGGGAGAGACTGTGGCCCTTATGGGCACATAGGATTTTGTGTGAATCTTCACTCTGCTATTTTCTGGCTGAACAAGTAAAGTAGTGAACTCCCCTTCTTGAGCCCTAATGGGCTCATGGATGACACTGCCCATAGCTCAGAGCTAACAAGATAGAAAGTCAACAGCAGAGGCAACAGAACTTACAACAAGTAGGGCAGTCATGGAGGCCAGTGCCAGGCACCCAGCACCCAGCCTCTCCCTCAGGAGCCTGGGCAGCCAGGACGGCCCTCAGACACTGATTGTTGATCTCAAGGTCAACTTTAAAGCATTGGCCAGCTTGATTTGCTTCTGTAACTGAATAGCTCTTTTGATCTAACTTGATTTTATTAGCAGACCTCTACAGAGTTACTAACCTCACCTGTTGATATCAGGAAGGCTGGCCTTGACAGCAACACACTGTGACAGTGAGGAGGGAAGAAGGAGGGACAGAGATGGCTCCTTCAACCACACACTGCGTCAGTGAAGAGGAAGAAGGAGGGACAGAGATGGCTCCTTCAACTCTGCTAGACACTGTGTCTTGTTGATATTTAAAGCACCTGGTGAGTAAGATTTCTTGAGCAATTAGTACCTTTGGTTTAAATATGCTATTTAATTCTAAATTTATATAATCACTCTTACATCATATGCTCCTACCATCATTTCCCTCCTTCCTGCCCCCTTTCCACTGAGGGCCCTCTTCAGTGGAATTGCTGGTATTCATCATGGGGTTGTGGGTTTTGAGTTGTTAGAGCAGCAGTCAGTCACTGGGGTGGGGGCCAATGCCTCTGGCTATTCCCTCCCACCCTGTGGCTCTTACAATCTTTCTGCCTCCTCTTCCAAAAAATTCCCTGAGCCTTGGTGGGTGTGTTTTAAGTATGGTAGTCATATTCATTTTTTTTTTTTTTCCCGAGGTAGGTTCTCACTCTAGCCCAGGCTGGCCTGGAATTCACTATGTAGTCTCAGGGTGGCCTCGAACTCTCAGCAATCCTCCTACCTTGGTGTCCCGAGTACTGGCATTAAAGGCTGTGCCCCTGCGTCCAGCCTGGTGGTCATTTTCTTAACCCCACTTGCACTGTTCTGTCAAGCATCCCCGTGAGCCTGGGGTGTTTCTCTCACCTAGCAAACCACGCACCATTTTCCTAGAACCCGTACTCTATGAAAATTGTATTCGTTCTTCTCTAACGTCCTTTTTCAGTTCTGGAATCCCAGCCAGCACACCTATAAGACAATCAGGCATGTGCTCAATATTTCCAAGCAAAAAATAAAAAAATAAAAAAATCTTGGAACCTTATACCAAAGCAAACTTTTCCAGTGTGAGTTCCCAGACACTGAATCAGAAATACGGCAGAGGAAATTGTCTTTACACAGCTTGCCACACACACAGGCTCCCCCACTCACTAGACGGCCCTGTAGTGAGCCACACAGAGACACTAGGATGCCTCAAAGCCAGTCAGTACCACCACTCTGTCCTCCTTCCCCCAGCTGTGGGGACAGTTGCCACAGGGGCCGCTGCCAATGACACGTGCTTCTGCTCTCGGGGACCTGCCTGTGGCCCCTTGATCTTACACGAGAGCCTCCTCTCAGCGTCTCTGGTTTCACTCCATCGTCTGTTCTATGCCACACCTCCCACTTCTCACAGCTTCCCACCCAGCCACCCACAGGAAAAGGTCACTTAGGGCAATGAAAATGTTCCTCCTCACAGAGGACCCCCACTTAACCCAGCAGCCAGAAGTAACTACAAGACTGTTGATTTTTGATATGGAGTTTCTTATTTAAGACTTGCTGTCTTCACAGCTGGTGAGGAAAGAGTCTAGTATGGCAGGTGAGTGTAAGCACCTGGTTTTAATTACTGATTTGCTAATCTTTGAAAGGAAGTGTATGGGGGTGGGGATAAGACTGACGAGTGTCCAGAGCTTAGCTCCCACAGGAACTCTGCTGAACGAAATGGCATACTCCAGTGACTGGCCCCCTTACCTCATTCCCTGCAGGGTAACTGCTGGGGTCACAGCTGTGGAGTCCCTCCCTCAGGAGACCACAGGACAAGCAGAAGCTCATCAACCACTGAGCACTACTGAGAAGTGACCAGAGCTGGGGCATGTCAGGCCCTCTGATCTCACACGTGACACAGAGGAATTGGGCCAGAAACAAAAATCAACCAAGGCAACTGCAGACTGAGGCTCTAACCACAAGGAAAGCCTGCACCCTAGTCAAGTCCAAAGGATGGACATTCCTGACCAAATGCAGCTATTCCGTGTAACAGAGGCTTACTGCCTCTAGGACAACGTGCAAAGTCAGCTGGCTGTTTGAGCACTGCACCCCACACACAAGTGCTTGCTACTGTGCAAACACACCCTGCACTCCAGGTCTGCAGGCTTTCATCCTGCCCAAAACATTCTGCCCACCTGGGAACTCTTGCCCCTAACGAGGCTCCTGAAGGCCCTGAACATTCCTGAGGTGATAAGGAAGTGGCACCAGCACCGCCTTCCCGCTGCAGAGTCTCACAGTCACGCCCTCACCGGCCAACCGGCCTCCCACTTTGGAACGTGACGTGCCGGGCAGGGGCTGAGTTTCAGTTGTCTCTAGGACCCAAGCCTAACAGGGACATAGTATGGGCTCTCTGGTCTGGGTGTGCACTGGGGCCTAACACAAGGCAGGAAAGGATGTGAGCCGCTCTAAGTCAGAGCAGGCGGCAGATGCTCGCTTACGTGCCCTTCCCTTCCATGGGAAGCAGGAGGTGTTAATCATGGGCCACTAACAGTGACACGTGACTCTGGATGACGTGTCCTGAGGCCTGCATTTCAGCCTTGGACTTCCCTCTGAGTGTACTTGATGACTAAGGATTTACAATCTGAAGGCCTGGGCTATACGGAATCACTGCTTCTAATCCTCCTGAACTTACCTCTGCCTCCTCCCGGGTCTCGAGGTCTCAGTGGTGAGATCTGACCTGGCATTGGGGTTTTCTGATGCTTAACAGCTTACTGGAGGCCCTGATACCACTTCATCATCACATGACGACTCTGCTTTTCGAATCTATGTAACACAGAAACGACGGCTGTTCCCGGCCGGTAATGAGAAGCCGCTTTCCTGACTGGCACTTGCATCTCCAGCATGACGCGGCAGACCATGCTGCGAACCGTGGGCCCGATCCACGGGAACCTGCATGGACACATTTGTTTCTTTCAGCAAACATGGCAACAAGGTGATGAGATCCAGCAGGCCCCTAATGAAAGCAAGTGAGGAGAGGACACAGAAAGGAAAAGGGACGAGCACCAGCAAGCCCGCACTTACAGGTCCGCTGACTGGGCCTCCGCAAAGCACAAACAAGGCATTTTGGTTCATCAAGGCATGCTGGAGGAAGCTGAGTTGTATCTGCTGGGTCCCCATTACGGCCTTGCCCACTGTGCTGGGAAACCACAGGAGCTTCGTAAATGGATGGAAGGACTGCGACTTTAATAGTGCCTCCAAGTCTAACGAGTCCTGGCAAACCTGCAGGCTGGGGATGCAGTCATGGCATTGCTGAGTGCACACCTCCGCTGCAGACAAGGCGGGTGCCAGACGCCAGAACATGGCCTACGGGTGAAGATGTAGCCCAGTGGAAGAGTGCTTGCCTAGCATGCACGATGCCCTGAGCTCAATCCCTAGTACTGCTAAATACATGAAGAAATAATTTTTTTTAAGTGGCCTTTGATTAGCCACTGGTTTGTTCTGGTTCATAGCAGAAGTCAAGCTAAATGTCGTATTCCTTGCTGGAGCCCAAGCCTGCCCAGCCTCAGGCTGAAGCGAAGCTCTTGGGTCATCAAAGGACTCCGGGCAGGGTTCATAGAATGAGCTGCCCAGCCACGGCCAGAGGCCGGCACCTCTGACGCGGGATAGGAGGGGTCCTGAAGAAGCAGGGACAGCACTGCTTCGACTTAATGGCAGAACTGCTGAGCACTGGCCAATGACATGAGGTGCTTATGATCAGCAAGATGCAGCCTGGCCTCAGAGAGCTGCCATCTCGGGCACAGACCCGGTGTCCCTGTGAACACAGAAGACCAAGAACACTGTCATTGAAGAGCAGAGCAAACAAAGCTGCGGTCCTGAGGGGAGCAGGCACAGACGCCTGGGAAATCAAGCCTGCCTTACTGCCTTTGGCAGTGGCACCTGAGATGGGCAAGAGATCAAAATCAAGTGACAGGGAGATGAGTGTGAGCTAAGGCCTGGGGTACATGGCGGTGTGTGCGACGTGGGTCAAGCAGAGACTGGGTTGTAGGAAAATAGGAGGAAAACACTTTGAGAATGTGATGGATCAACAGGGTCATGGGGATTAGACCAAGCCATCTAGGAGCCACTGGGTGTTTTTGCAAGAGGCTCTACGTCTATCCTCGAGCAAGATTAGTTGAGCAGCCATTTGCAGGATGAATGAGAGGAGACAGGCTGGAGAATAAGCTGGCAGCTGAGGAAGGGGCAGCTCACACAGGCAGTAATAGGAACTTGCCCTGGCCTGGCCATCCTGGCAGAGGAAGAAAGGTGGTCAAAGTGACTGGGCAGCATGAGGGGCAGTGGAAAAGAAATGCTGAGGTCCCGTGTCCAGGTTAGAGATGGCAAGCGCCCCATGGAAGCTGGCATGAGGGGGGTGGTGATTCTCCTGTTTCAGCCTCCTGAGGGCCAGGATCATAGGCATGCCCCATAATAGGGTACCTCAATTTTAAAAGGAGGAAAACGTCTTCTATGTTGATCACTTGCCAGCCCAAGCTAAGTGAGTTCAGAACTTCTGTGGCAAGGCCAAGGATGCTTGACCAATGGAAGGGTGTGGCTTTGCTGCCCTGCGTAGGTCCCCAAGGTCCTCATGTTTCCATCGCTTCAGTCTAGGTTAGGGATAGCTCTTGGACCCACTGTCACAGGGTTATTCAGAGGGTTCCAGGAGGCAGCAGGCATATAGTTCAGAGAAGGTATGTGGCATGGGCTGACTTTTAGCTTCTCTTGTTAAACACTCCAGTTGGACTGTGACCAGCAATCGCCGTCATAGGGCCATGGGACGTGTTTGGTGCTTGATTGGATAGTGGCGGCACGGGACAGGAAGATGAGTCACAGTGGGATTCCTCAGTGGAAACTACACAGGCAGAAGTTAGCCCACCCGAAGGAAAGGGGCCTGCACCTGGCTCAGGAGGCAACTCTGACCTTCAATGCATGCTCACCTCCTCTCAAATGAACAAAGGGAATGAAAGAAAGAGGAGAGTCTCCAAGATGCGGTGAGCAGCAGTCGGTTGGTTGGTTTACAGTGTGGTTGTCTCCTTGTCTTATTAAGTGAGTCCTTGAACTCACGGAGGGGCTATGAGTATGGTCACTGTTCCAAGGAAGCATTACCTTGTCCCTCATCTTTCATACTCCTGGAGTGACTAGAATGCCTCTTCCTGAAGTGGTGTGACAAGTCAGGAAGCCCGGTGCCTTGTGGGGTGGGTGGGGTGGCATGGGAAGATAGACTGAGAGGCAAGCGTATGAGGACATTTTCCATGGGACAGAAATGTCAGATCTTGTCTGGGATGGTGATTAACTAAGTATACACAATGGTTGTAATGCACAGAGCTGAGCAAGTAAGATTGTGGCATTTTATAGGATATAAGTTGTGTTTCAATAAAAATTTTAAAAAGTAAAATAAATCCATATAAGTACCCTTTCTTTTCATAGCCATGAACCCAGATACAGAAGAAAGTGTGGCTGACCCTCTGTGGGAACTTGTCAGTGTGGAGCTTGGTGTTTGGGTTCAGCCTCTCTTCTGAGGGGTGCCTTCCTTCTAGCCACAGAATGAGGTTGTCCACAACGGTCTCGTGTACTCCACTGAATGAGGTCGTCCACAACAGTCTCGTGTACCCCACGGAATGAGGTTGTCCACAACGGTCTCGTGTCGTCCACAACGGTCTTGTGTACTCCATGGAATGAGGTCATCCACAATGGTCTCATGTACTCCACGGAATGAGGTTGCCCATAATGGTCTCGTGTACTCCATGGAATGAGGTCGTCCACAACGGTCTCGTGTACTCCACGGAATGAGGTCGTCCACAATGGTCTTGTGTACTCCACGGAATGAGGTCGTCCACAACGGTCTCGTGTACTCCACGGAATGAGGTCGTCCACAACGGTCTCGTGTACTCCACGGAATGAGGTTGTCCACAACGGTCTCGTGTACTCCACGGAATGAGGTCGTCCACAATGGTCTCGTGTACTCCATGGAATGAGGCTGTCCATAATGGTCTCATGTACTCCATGGAATGAGGTCATCCACAGCGGTCTCATGTACTCCATACTCCATGGAATGAGGTCGTCCACAACGGTCTCGTGTACTCCACGGAATGAGGTTGTCCACAATGGTCTCGTGTACTCCACGGAATGAGGTCGTCCACAACAGTCTCGTGTACCCCACGGAATGAGGTTGTCCACAACGGTCCGTGCACCCCACAGAATGAGGTTGTCCACAATGGTCTCGTGTACTCCACGGAATGAGGTTGTCCACAATGGTCTCATGTACTCCACAGAATGAGGTTGTCCACAATAGTCTTGTGTACTCCTCCCAATCTATAGCTTGCCGGGGAATAGCTATAGCTTTAATGATGGAGGTCATTTAATAGTTGGTTTGGGGGATGAATAAAAAGGAAGTTACTGAGTATCTTGCCAGAGGTACTAGGCAGGAGAAGAGGTATGCTCAGTAGCTTTGGCAGAAGGCAAAGTGGCCTGTCTGTTAATACGACAGATCATGACTGCTCTGTATACATTCCATATCATGCAGCCTCTGCTGTTCCTCAGCAGAGGAATTTTGCCAATAGCTCACTCTGGTTTTTTCTCCCCTCTGAGCATAATGTTAAATCGAAACATATGGATTTCCTAATATTTTACTATTTTGGAAGTTTCAAAATGGCAATTTCATATTTTGTGCTAAAGTTATTATTTATGATTTGTGTTGTCATACTGTAATGGGCAAATTTCTGCAACTATGAGGACATTGCCACACTTTGTTCATTTCTCTAACATTAACGATAGTATTTGTCACTTTCATACCAAGAGCACTATTATTTTAATTTGTTCTAGAAAGTACAGAGCTTACTGTCAACAATCTGAGTTATAACACAGATAGCACATGGGTGTGTACACAAGCATTCTACATACACTGACTCAGTCACTCTTCCCAGCAACTCTAAGTTCTATCATCAGTTGATAAAACTTAACATAATTCCCTAATAGACAATCGCCAGTGGTGAGAGTGGAATGGATCCCCAGTTCAAGAAAGTTCCAGATGTTTCTTGTCATCACACTTCCTATCCGTACTTCTCTTTTTCTGCTGATCTTGAAAACGCTTGCAGATTTGTACCTGAGTCATGTGAGAAGCCTGCTACTATGCTCTCTGGGTTCCAGAGCCAGGATTTGCATATTGTTGTCACTTTTTGAACTTTAATGAACTCTGATGCAATCACTGATGAAGACACAAATTTAGCATGTATGAATATCCAAATGAAGCGAGACAAAATGCATTTTGCATAGAATTCCCCCTTTGCGTTAAATGACAGTGGGACAGTAACCAGGACAGTCCTTGCAGCAGATGTGCAATGCTTCAGCCCCAGTCAATCTATGGGCTGGGTGTTAGAGAAATCCTAAACCCCACAGTGACAATATCAGACGTGGCCTTTGGGAGGTGATCAGGACATGGGGCAGAGCCTTCACGAACAAGACAGAATCTCAGGAAGACCCCTTGTCTTTCAGTCATATTAACACACAGCAAAAAGACAGCCCTCTCTGAGCCAGGACGCAGGCCTTCATCCAAAAGCAAGTCCACCTGCACTTTGACTTTGGGCTTCTCAGAATCCAGACCGGTGAGAAACAGATGTTCATCAATGAAATCAATCTGGTCAGTGTGAGCATGTCACTCCAGGGCCACTGCCTGCAGGAAGGACAGCGTCCCACGTTGTGACGGGAGGCCACACCGAAGGGTGTGGTGGAGGAAAGGCTCTCTAGGGAATGAAGAACCTGGTCTGGTCCAGGCAGATCAGGAGGCATGCCGGGGGTGGGGGGGGATCCTGAGAGGACAGCCTGTGCCTGTGGGGCGTCTGCTGGGGTGGCAGCATCTGTGGGAGTCCTCTGAGAGGGTGAACAGGACACCACTGGCCAAAGCTCCTACAGCCTCAGTGACTGCACCTTGAGCTCAGCTCGGCATAGATTCAAGGTTCTCAGGCTTGGTGGAGACCCATTATGCACAGGTGGGAAGGTGGAAGCTTTCCTGAAGTTCTGGAATGGTGTGTGGTATATGAAGTGAATAATGGGGAGGAGTAGGAAGCAGACGGAATTCAACTTTGACAAGCAGAGAAGGGTCACATCATCATACCCAGAGTTGGGACATAAAATATTTGCCAGCTATACGCTGGCAAACTAGGAATACAATGGGGTATGTGTACACATTGCAGTGGATCTCACAGTTCCCACTTCCTCCAAAATTATGAAACTGCCAACCAACCCACTAGCCAACTCTCCAGAAAACCCCAGACCTTACTTTTCAAAACAATGTACCGGATCCTAAATGGAAGGGCAGGGACCGTGCAGTCCCTCGTTGACAGTAAGTGTGCAGTGACAAGGTGTGAACTGGAACTGGGGACGTTGACTCTAGTGACACTAATGGCACTGGAGCCACTGCTCATCCCCAGGGGCTGCCAGAGGCTTGTCATTCTTTGGGCCCATAACATGTAATCCACTGGACCCTATGATGTGTCAGTTTTGGCAGTATCTCAACCTTATATTGTTGTTTTGAGGTTCTCATTCTAGCCCATGATCACTTGGAACTCATTTTGTAGCCAGCTTCCCAGGTGGTGCGACTACAGGTGTGAGAGGGCTGTTTCCACCTGAAGTCGTGCCTGTGGAAAGGAAGCTCAGGAGCACCGACAAGCCGGTTCTCTAAGACCAAGCAAGGCTGTGTGGGAGTTCTGCCCAGCCTCTCCGATTTGCAGGTCCATCCTCACTGTCCAGGGTCAAAGCCCAGCCTCTCCTATCTCAGCCTCAAAGCTCAACTGTCCACGGAGCATGGCAGAGCGTGGAAGGGAGAGAAGCCCAAAGCAAACATCACGAATCCTAACGAGGAAGCCTGAGTAAAGAGTGCCCTCAGACATGCTCCATACACCTGCCTGACATCACTTTTCAGGAGACAAGACTGAACTGTCTGTGCATGCAGGTGTGCGTTTTGCTCGTGTGGCTGTGCACGTAGAGGTCAGCAGACAGCTTCCGGCGTCAGTGCTCGCCTTCGGTCTCTCTGGAGCCAGAGTCTCTGTTGTTGTTTACTAGGCAAGCTGGGCCACTGACTGGCCCGTGCGTCTCTGAGACCCTCCTGCCTCTGCATCTTCTCTTGCTGTAGGCACACTGGAATTACAGGCGCCTACCACAGCACCCGGGTTTGTGGGCTCTGGCTCTGAACTCAGGTACTCACGTTTGTACAGCAAGTGTTTTGTCCACTTGAGCCATCTCCTCAGTCTCCCAGACTCAACATTTTTAAGCAAAAATGCTTCAGACATGGCTCAGGGACATTCTTGGTTTTTTTTTTGTTGTTGTTGTTGTTTTTTGTTTTTTCAAGATAAGGTCTCACTCTAGCCCAGGCTGGCCTGGAATTCACTATGTAGTCTCAGGGTGGCCTCAAACTCACGGTGATCCTCCTACCTCTGCCTCCCAAGTGCTGGCATTAAAGGCGTGCACTACCACACCCAGCTTCAGGAACATCCTGACTAGAGTCCAGATGGATCTATGCCTTCTAAAACTTTATTATAATTACTAACGTATTATTCCACTAAATAAGTTAATCATCTTTCCACCAAATTCTAGAAGCAATGACAATTATAGCCCATTAGAAAATGATTTCAGTTACTTAACACACACACACACACACACACACACACACACACACACACATAATGTCGCTATAGGAAGATAAACAATAAAAGTAGCAACAGGAATGAGGTTGGAGCTCAGTGGTGGAGTGCTTGTCCAATGTGCATAAGAACCTTGTTTCAATCCCCAGCACCAGACAGAAAAAGAGGAACAAGGAGTGAAGAGTGTTCTATAATCCCATTAACAAAAGCATGATGCCATATTTATTCTCTACTTACTGTCATTAACAAAGGCACACCACCAGTTAGGGCACACCCCTCACAGTTCCAATCAGCTAGGGCCAATCAAAGCAGGCGTGGCTGCCTGTCATCACGGCCCCTCTCCAAGGACTTGTTCTAACATTAAAGAATATGTCGCCAGAAGTCTGGCTGAGGACATATTTTGCTAGCAGAATACTCTGAAATATTTCACCCTCTGGTATTCCAGTTAAAAAGTATGCAACAATTGTTAACAGGAGTAAAATTGCTTAAGTTTTTACTTTGTTTTTGTTTATGTGCTCACCCTTAATGAAACATTTAGAATGATATACAGAGCTGGCCTTCAAAGTCCTGGATTTTGGATACCTTGACAAGTGATGTCAAGAACAATACAATAAAACAAAAGCCAGAGCAAGGCTAGACTAGGTTACAAAACAGCCAGTATACATGTGAAAACAGCATCAAAGCATTTATGTGCAGACTGCTATACTTGGTGCTGACAAGTCATCCATCTATTTTTCACCTACAGTATTACTCCCAAGGCCTATTTTAATATTTACTGCATTAATAAAAATGAACAATGAAGAGAACTATAAGTCAACTACAGGCCAGGAGTGACCCATTAAGGGACAATATAACAAGTCTGAATTTCCGTTGGTCTTTTTATTTACTTACATGGTCTCAGGGTTGACAAAGCTAACCGCTCTGTTTCTCCTTTATTCCACTTTTTTTTTTCCCCTTTATTCCACTTTAATGACTGTTAAACTCATCTGTGTTGGCCTTTCAGGAAAGGCACTGGAGACAGGAAAAACAAAAGGGCTGCTGGCTCAGAAACTGAGGGTCCTTGACATGACACTTGTGATGTGTTGTCCAGTTTCTTTTGTTTTACTGGAGTCCTTGATTCTGTGCCTATCCAAAGCTGTGTGCCTTGAGTGTCTATGTTCCCAGGAAGAGCCTTACCTAGAGATGCGATGCAGCCTCGCATTCATATTCACGGTGCAGGCCTCCCCTGGTGACACATGGCCCACACCTCCAGGCTGTGCAGAGGCAATGCAGTGGCTGCCTCCAGGGACAGATAACAATTTGGCTCAGGCTCACGCCACTAATACCAGCTTTCACCCTGTTCCACCAATAGCCTTTGCAGAGAGGTGTGCACAGGGGGCTCTAACTCTCCACGGGCTGCCAGGGCAGAGCCAGGGTAATCCTGAAATGTTAGTGGACGCTGTCTCTCAGGGCTGGAGCAGCCACAAGTGCACACAAGCTGGCAGGCCATTTTTCTCCCTCAGCTTACCAAATCCCGTGGAGCTTTTGGAGCTCTTTGTAGTAAGCACTTCACACCTCGACTTTTATTTAACGTTCACACGGAAGAGTGACTGCACTTGCTGCGCTCATAAAAACCTTTTGGAATTCTAACAGCATGCATGAATGGAAACACAAAGGAAAGCATTCATTCTGAGGTCATCTGGGAAAGAAAAAATTACCCTCATGAGCTAGGGTCCAGGACAACAGGTGCTGTGGTAACAAGAGGGGCTCCCCACCAGAAAGATGGGGCTCTACCTGTGGAACCTCATTCTAGTAGAAAAGGTTTGAAAGATGTCAAGGACCATTACGTAGGTCCTCAAATCTGAATGTCTCTCAAATATGGGTCACTAACCACAAGTTCAGTTGACACAGTGAGAGTAATTAAATGAAAATGGCCACTGCTATTGATATGTATACATACATAGATACATCCACACACCCTTTATCTACCCTATCATCCATCTATCTACATCTATCTTTGCAGGGCCTTGCATGTGCTAGGCAAGGGCTCTACTACTGAGCTACAGCCCTCCTACCATGTTTTTAACGCGTGTACATGTGCAGGCATGCAGACATCAAGCCAACCTCAGATTTCTCAGGAATGCTGTCTACCTTGTCTGAAACAGAACCCCTTGCTGCTCTGCAGATCACCAAGCTGGCGATTCTGGCTGCTCCGTGGGTGCCAAAAGGGTCCCCCTGTCTGTGCCTTCCCAGTGCCAGGATCACAGGCAAGCACCGCCGCAGCAGGCATTGTTATATATGGCTCCGACTCAGAACCTGGGTTTTCATGATTGCAAGGTAAGCAAGCACTTCATTGACTGAGCTATCTCCTCAGCCCCACTTCCATATTTTTAATGTCCAATAATAAATGAGGTAAACAAGAAACTACAGTCATATCATGATTATCCAGAGGCTATTATCTGGAGGAACTGAGACTTAACTTTATTTATCTGGAAGATACTAAATGTACACTTCAGTGAGTGAGTGTGTTTGTATCTCTGTGGTTTATACTCGTGGCATCTTAAAATCATGATCTAGACACGGTTGTCCTAGGCCTCCTGCAGTCATGAGAAGCAGCACAGTGACGGGAGGGCTCGGGCTCACTGGCAGTGTGTGTTCCATGTGCAAAAGACCCGGGTTTGATCTCCAGCATCTTAAGAAAGAACAGAGGCATGTCCAGTGTCTGCAGACTTCTGATAAGAAGCCAAGATGTTGCCTTTAAAAAGCACAGTGTTCTGTGGACCAGAGGTCTGTTGGCACAAAGGGAAGATGGCCCTGGGCATAATAAGGGTGCCCGTGAGTGACACTCGAGTTCCTGATCAGCAATGGTCCTCAGCAGCGACTCTCCACAGAGTTACCTGGGAGTTTTAAGAAATCTTGTAAGGTCCCACTCCAGACCTGAGTACTGGGTATTTGCAATTTTTTTACACCTCTTCTGAAAATTCAAAGTGCTGAAAAATATTTTCATTGAGAATTTTCCACATGAATCCTGTAATTTGTCCTGACTCTTTCCCCTTACCTGCTTTGGTCGTCCTCCTCTCACCCCACTCTCCCGAACCCCTTCCTCTTTCCAGCAAAGACCCTCTTCTATCTTGATGTCTTGTTTTGTTTTTGCCTTCCTCCCTCATCCATGCTGGATGTTGATGGGACCAATATTATCAAGTCTTGTGGAGGTGGCAACAGTTGACAACTGTCATGAGGTTATGAATGTGATGGTTCCTTCATGTCTAGAGCACAGTGTCCTCTTTCTCATCCTCTCTTCTACGATGTCCCCTGAGCCTTGGAAGTGTGCTAGACAGAGATGTCTCATTTAGTGTTAGGCATTGAATGGCCACTTATTTTCAGCCTTTTGATGAGTTTTGAGTCTCTCAAGTATCCATTACCTTCTGCAAAAAGAAGCTTTTGTATCCAATGGTGAGAGCAGCCCTCATTTATAGGCATAAACATAATATAAATGTGGGGGTAAAATTTGATGAGCACATCACATATATTTAGTCAAGCAGCAGTAGCAATTTCCCCCTGGGGTCTATGACCTTCTCAGCCATAGGCTTTTGCCTAGGTTTTCAGTACCAGGCATGGATTCCCCTGTGGAGTGGGTCTCAGATCCGATCCAAACTTGAGAACTAGAGTTCTGGATACATGCTTTTCAAACTCTAAGGCACACAGACCTCTGATGGATGTTGTTAAGGTGAAGACTAAGATGCAGGTTGGGGTGAGCCCTGACAGGCTGCATTTAAACACAACCCCTGTTGATGCCAAGGCTGCTGGTTCATGCACTGGTTTGAGTAACAACACAAGGGACAATAGAAGTCCTTCAAAATTTTCTGCATGAGGAAGTGAAGTAACCAAAACATCCCTTAGTATGAGGAGACTTAGGGGGAGGGATGAGGTGTGAGCCCAATAAGGAATCTAGTGAGAAAGGCGGGGCTCTGGTGGCCTGAATGGATCCGGGAGGGAAGCCGGTGAGAAGTAACCCTGCCAGTCAACCCCACCGGGGGCTGCTGCTGTGGAGTGGGAGGGTCACATGGCCCCATATTGCTGAAGTCTGCTCTACCATGTGTTTCCCCAGCAAGCTCCTTGCACGTCACTGCCCATCTCCTTGCAGGCACATGGGGTTGCCTGGGAGCCACCTCTGCACTTGGGAGGGCTCCTGCCTGCCTCTCATCTGGAGAGCTGCCTTCCCTGTGTTGAGGGCGAACCAGGGGTAGTGGAGGACCTAGAGCCTAGGGCCCGGCTGTGTGTGTGATGGTACTAAGGTGCCCCAACCACAGGGGCCACAGAAAGAGATGCAGTTATTGGGTTTGGTTTAAGTCAGAGGGATTTCTACATTGTTTGTCACTGCAATTAAGTCTGGCCCATCCTGACTGAATGGTACTCAAGTGGTTCCACGCAGGGCTGACTGATTCCAGGAACCTGATACGTGTGACCTGTAGCTCCTAGCGCCTGATTCTCACTTATACAGGGGGGCTGCTTGAAGGTCCTGACCCCAGTGACTGCCCAGACCCAGCACAGCCTCTCCTCCTGGAAACCTTGGCTGAAAGGTTTCCTAAGCTCTTGGAGCTATCTGTCTGGGTGTTGCCATCTCTTCCTCTGCCTTTGTGTCTGTGACAACTGTTCCATGACTCCTGGGCTTTGCTTCTGCCCTGCACTTCACAGATTCCTTCTTCTAGTCACAGTTCTAACTAAGGAGCATGACATGAATCTGTTAGGAGGATTTGAAGAATATCAGATGATATTTTTCATAAGAAAACAACTATTGCTTTTAAGTTGAAAATGTAGCTTGATCTTCTCATCAGACCTCTCACTTCACACGAAGCTAAAGCAGTTCAGAAGGCACTAATGTTACTCAGCTCAACCTCACCCTGAAGTGAGGGATCTGAAGTCTGAAAATAAATGTAAACCAGGCTCTGTATGAGCAGAGCACCAAAATACTGTCCTGCAACCACTTCAAAGGTAGGGCTTCAGTTCTAATTTTCTCTCATTACTTGTCTTTGTTGAAAGCCATACCTACTTCTCCATGAGCAACAAGCACTTTTGCATCATACAGTGTCAGAAGTGGAAAGAGCATCACATCAAATATTTAATGTTTTAAAACTGAATTAACAAACAATCAAAGTTATCATTGGTAAAATGGAGTCAGAAGCCTTTTCATCTCTAAACTTCAATGCAAGCACTTGTTTAGGATCTCTCTTAGCAGGGTTGTGACTTTGAGGACTTTCCAAAACTAGCTTGACTCCTCTCAGACTCTCTTACACCTGCCAATTCTCCATCTTTTCTTTACCTCTCACAGAACTTAAACAATTTCAACATTCATTCCAATTAAATCACTATCAACAGACACCAATTTTTATTTCATTTTGCTTAGACAAAACTTTTCAACTACTAACTGTGTCTACAGTTGCTGCTCATCACACAAAAAGAACCCACGTGAGTTTATTGGTATTTCACAAATCTTGATAATGAATATGTCACATTGGTAAAAAGAAATGTAGAATTAACATC
Organism: Dipus sagitta; assembly: GCA_036346955.1. Classification (NCBI taxonomy): domain Eukaryota; kingdom Metazoa; phylum Chordata; class Mammalia; order Rodentia; family Dipodidae; genus Dipus; species Dipus sagitta. The sequence continues at coordinate 65,975,307 of CM070786.1, forward strand.
TATAGAACTGGACAAGATCTCCGAAAGTATCCCTCCAAAAATCTCCCCTTTTTGTATTTGTACTAAGCTGAAAAAGTCAACTAACCAGAGGGACTCACTTTGGAGATAGTCTAGTTGGTTTTGCCATATATATATGTATATATATATATATATATATATATATATATATATATATAATAATTCACTGTTGTCTTTACTCCATTATCAAAGGGTTCTGTCTGTTGGCACAGCACAATTCATTTATACAGGGTGCTTCCTGAATAAAGGGCCTTGATAAATTAGGGTTCATAATGGATTTGTAAAACTACTGCTTTCTTATAAAATATAAAATTGTATTTAGCTCTCATTTGCCCAGATAACTATTAACAATTTCCTTTGTATCTTTTAAAGAAACTTTTTATGTACAAAATGATTATGTTCTTACAAACACAAAATGTGTTAGTAGTCTACTGAATGCTGTTTAGTCATATTCTATCAATATATCTGTGTCTTTATTCTTGGTGTATAAAACACCTCATAATGACTGCTATTTAATTCATCCTCCATTGAACTGAATACTGTCTTGTATTATACACATCACTATAATGAGTATATTGGCACACACATCTTTGAATGCCTGTATTAAGATATTTCTGGGAAGCCAGTGTTGTGGTATACTTGTAATTCTAGCACTCAGGAGCTGAGACAGGCAAGATGGTGAATTCAAGGCCAGCATGTGAGACACAGTGAGAGTCTGCTTTCAAACCCCCAACAAAAAAAAATCACAGATAAGTTCTATGTCAGAGTATGAATATTTTTAATTTATTTATATATAAGAAATATACATTACATTGCCAAATTTATTTAGATAGGGAATTAATTTATTTGTAAATTATATATCAGGCAATATAATTATGTTAGGGAATATATATGTATGCATATATGGGTGTGTGCATATAACACTGCCAAACATTTAAGCCTTTGCCAAGCCAACAGCTGATTATTTCTCTGCATTCAATCATGACCCTTCCCTACGCTCATGATGGAGCGCTCAACATTTCATACTTACTAAGAGTTACGAGAATGCAATTAGCATTTTGCCAGGGCCTGGTAATTCCCTCTCCCCACTGTTTCTTGCACATCCTTGATCTAATTGTTCAGTACGTTTGGTTGAGCCTTACACTTTTATGTGGATAAATTCATCAGTTTTTCTCTATAGCTTCTGGGTTTCTTTTCAGGTTTATTAGTCCAAGGAGAGCAGAACTGCTTCTAATTTAATCTGTATAAGCAGCTGAGATGGCTGGAGAGGCTGGCTGTATTACGAACACATGGGGTGACCTGCTACAAGCTACTCATTCTTCCCAGAACTTTAATTATCTCATCTGTAAAACTATGAGAGTAAAAGCTCCCTTAAAGGATTACCACCACGAAGACCAAATCAAACAATGTTGGCATGACTCAGAACACAGCCCAAAGGGAGCACACCCGGATAGGAGACTTGCATCTCTGAGATTCTACACGTGTCCTTAAGCTGTCTTTGGTGGCCACACTGAGGAGGTAGAGGCAGGAAGACTAGAAGTTCAAAGTCATCTTCAACTACCTAGCAAGATCTAGGCTTACCTGGCTACATGAGTCCCTGTCTAAAGAATCAATCAATCAAACAAACAAACAAAATGCATAATAGCACCAGCTTCAGCAAGGAGGGATAGACAGGTAGTGAATGTGGGGTTCTCTCTGGAGATGACATGAGAATGATGTCACCCAGCCACGATCCAGTGCTGCTGACGCTTATGCTGAGCAGCTCCTGGAGAACCAGTCATTGTTACTGCAGGTCTCCAGGCCCCCAGAGACCTGAGATGTTCTGCTAATTTAGGGATTGAGCTCAGCGATGCCAGGGAAGGCCACATGGGCACAGGGCTTTTAGCTAGGTCTAGTGTCTTTAACTTCTTTTTTAATTTTAATTTTTATTTATTTATTTGAAAGTGACAGACAGAGAAAGAGGCAAATAGAGAGAGAGAGAGAGAGAGAGAGAGAATGGGCACGCCAGGGCCTCCAGCCACTACAAAGAACTCCAGACACGTGTGCCCCCTTGTGCATCTGGCTAACATGGGTCCTGGGGAATCGAGCCTCGAACCGGGGTCCTTAGGCTTCACAGGCAAGCACTTAACTGCTAAGCAATCTCTCCAGCCCTGTCTTTAACTTTTGTGAGACTGAAAAGAAGAAATTGTTTAAGACCAAAAATTGGAATTGAAACAAGATACAATGCCAGCTGTTCTGAAGGTTGCAGCCACAGAATCACAAGTCTAAGGCAAGCCTAGATAAGTTATTGAGACCCTTGAACAGTTAGTCTTGAACAATTCATTTCAGTCTCACAAAAGTAAAAAATAGGCTGGAAACATAGCTATTTAATTTCAACTTTTTTAAAAAATTTATTTATTTGAGAATGACAGAGAGAAAGCGGCAGATAGAGAGAGAGAGAGAGAATGGGCGCGCCAGGGCCTCCAGCCACTGCAAACGAACTCCAGATGCGTGCGCCCCCTTGTGCATCTGGCTAACGTGGGTCCTGGGGAGTCAAGCCTTGAACTGGGGTCCTTAGGCTTCACAGGCAAGCGCTTAACCACTAAGCCATCTCTCCAGCCCATAATCTCAACATTTTTTTTATCATGGCTAATTAACTCAAAAATATGAAAGATAGCTAAGTGGTGGCACACCTCTGTAATCCCTTCATATAAGGGGCAGATCACGAGTTCCCAGCCAGCTGGTCTACATAGTGAGACCTTGTCCAATACCTTCTTTTATCAACCAAGTGCAGAATCAAAGCTTACACAATTTTTGTAAGAAGGAACCTGCTGTCCCAGTAACTTTTAACCATTGTCACATCCTTATTTGCAGGTGAAAAGCCATCCTAGATCTAAAGTGTCACCATGCAACTGAGTAGAGAGCACCAGTCATTTTTTGGGTTAAATTTCAATTTTTAAGTAGTACTATATTTTAGTAACTTAATACCTGTGTCTATGGCACAGGTTCTACTGGAGACCTGAGCCCCTGGAAGGATAGTTGCAGGCTTAGGCCCTGTTTCCCAGGCACCTGAGCGGGAGTTTGTGATTCTGATGTGCCTGAGCGGGAGCCACACCCTGTCTACCTCCTTTAGAAAACTCCACTTGAAATGCATGGTAGACTCCTTCTAGAATATGGTGTCCACAATATCTCCCCCACCACACCATCCTCTCTTTGAGAAGTGCAGGTCACAGTCCAGAAACTGGTTTATGACTGTTCCTACTAAGAGGGCAGCAGATGTGCTGCTATGTGCCTGTGACCCTCTGATAAACACAGGCAACTGCCCTCCACTTCCCGTCATCCAGCGTATAAAGGCAACCTGAGGTCAGTGCGGTGAGGAACTCAGGCCACCTAGAGGAGAGGCATGGTCAAACCCCAGGAGCCCCAGTAAATGCTGCATCTACTGCTGGGCACGTGGCTGACGTTGATCAGCGCAGCCCAGCCATCAACTCCGAGTCTCCAAGTCTTCAAGTCTCCCCAGACAAGGCCCCACATCACAGAGCACAGCCAAGGACTCATGAGTAGATTAGCACTCAGCATCTCAAAGCTCCATCGTGGTCTGCTACACAGCACAGATAACTGGGTTCTCACAGCAGGCTTACCAGAGCACAGCTACCTGGGAACAGGTGAGGACAAACGATCGCTCAAGGTACTCCAAGACTGGCCACCTGCCCATTAATGCCCTGCTCAACACCACTTTACAGGAAGTGGGTTTCACTCTCCTTCCCTCCATAAAAGCTACGTGGTGGATTCGCCATAAACCATCAGGCCATGGCAGGATCAGTGGTAGGAGGGCAGGTCTGAAGAAAGCTTTCCCAGGAGAAAGGAAAAGGAGACCATCTTGAAGAGGCTCATCAGACACCACATTTTTGTCTTTGTAGGTTCCAGCTAATGTTTCAAAGCCATCTCCGTGGCTGTTTAAGTGTAAAGTCATCTTTACAGAGACTGTTCAAAATCAATGTCAGACTGGGTTTGCTATGCATAAAAGTAAACTAGGGGGATATGATTGAGATTGCAGTTGTGAAGGGGAAAGTGGGGGGGGGAATTATCATGGTTTATTGTCTATAATTATGGAAGCTGGCAACAATTTTAAAAAAGAATAAGGTAAGCTAGTGTCTGTTTCAACTGATATTTATATCAGGGTACATTGTGTATGTGCATGGAGATTGTCAATAAAAACAGAAAAAAACTAAACTAATGGGATGTTACTATATCAAAGTGCTATGGTAATAACTTATTGTTCATGTTTATTTAGCAAAACAGATGAAATACAAGTTCTCTGATACAAGGCCTATTACAAAACACCAGGACACAGAAGATGAAATCTACATTGGTTAATTTGAATCTACAAGCATCCACAATTTTGATGTCGGAAACAAAAAAAAAGAAAGAAAGAAAGAAAGAAAGAAAGAAAAATATGTGAGGAGGGGAAAATAATTAGCCAGAGGACTAACTCATTGGGCTTGGGGAGGTTGGCAGCAATCTGGTGGCCTGGTGACTGTGACAATCTGCAAATGTCAAGACCAACAGGCAAAGCATCTGTCATACCCCCATGCTCACACAATGTAAGTTCAATAATCAGTGTAGCATAGTACAAAAACATACCAGACTATGACAGACTTTTGATGTATTGTAAAAGTAACTTACCATTCCTTTGCTAACGTGGGCTAAGAATGAACACATTATGATTTCTAATGATCAAACAGGGCATTGTTCAGGCCCATCAGCATCTACCTACAGACTGTACTTGAAAGGTGTCAAGAATCTTATATGAAGGCCAAGTTTGACTTCCCAGTGCCCAGTCCATGTGTGGTGTGGAACAAATACTTCACGAATATTTTTTGAGGCCCAGGAAGCATGCGTAGCTTGAGAAAGGGGATGCCCGGGGCTCCTTACTGCCTCCAAAGCAGAGGCTGAGGCCAGTTTTGCGCAGCCAACGAGGCCACGAAAGCCCAGCCTTGCTGCCATCAGCGAAGCGGAACCCGCTTCACTCCTGCAGACATCAGCTGAGCAGCCGCCTGGCAGCGCGCAGGGCACACGGGGAAACGGGGGCACAGTGTCCTCAGGTGTGCCTCTGGCACTGCAAGCCGTTCTCACCATGCCACCACGTGGTCCTGAGGACGGTGTGGGACATGAAAGGACCCGAGAGGATGTCTCAACACCTGATTTCCGCCTGGCGGCACTATGTTGGGAGGCTGCAGAACCTTTTGGACATGAGGGACATAGGGCTGGGGCTAGCGGGTCACATCCTCCCCCCAGCCGCAGCAGACCCTGCCAACTTCAGGGTCTGAGATGTGACCAGGCTGCCTCACACTCTCACTTCCACTCCACTACTGTCATGAAACCGTGAATTAAGACGAATCCTTCCTCCTCTAGGTTGCTCTCATTAGGTACTTTGTTACCGTGATAAGAAAAGTCACATGCTGGGTTGTAGGGATGGCTTAGTGGTTAAGGCATTTGCCTGCAAAGCCAAAGGACTTGGGTTCGATTTCCTAGGACCCACGTCAGCCAGATGCACAAGGTGGCGCATGCATCTGGAGTTTGTTTGCAGTGGCTGAAGGCCCTAGTAGGCCCATTCTCTCTCTCTTTCTCTCTCTCTGTCTTTCTCTCTCTCAAATAAATAAATGATAAAATACTTTTGAAAAAGGAAAAGTCATATGCTGCCTTTTGAAACTATAGCCTCAATTTTTCTTGTTAAGGTAAGGAGGGACGTCTTACAGTAAAATAGAGGGCAATTCTGTTAGGCAAGTAGACTTGAATAGGAAGAAACTCAATATGGTTTCTTTCCCAGTGTGTATGTGAAGGCCAGAGGACAGTCTCAGATATTGCTGAATGTTGTCCATCTCTTATTGAGGAAGAGTCTCTCCATGGCCTGGAGCTTGCCAATTAGGGTAGGCTGGCAGGCCAGCAAGCCCCGGGAATCCTCCTGTCTCCACCTCCCTAACCAATAGTATTATTTTTGTGTGCCACCATGCCTGGCATTTTTAATTTTATTATTATTTATTTATTTGAGAGGGACAGACAGAGAGAAAGAGGCAGATAGAGAGAGAGAATGGGCATGCCAGGGCCTTCAGCCACTGCAGATGAACTCCAAATGCATATGTCCCCTTGTGCATCTGGCTAACATGGGTCCTGGGGGAACCAGGGTCATCAGGCTTCACAGGAAAGCACTTAACCACTAAGCCATCTCTGCAGCCTGCCTGGCACTTTTATGAGTACTGGGGGTCAAGCTCAGGTCCTCATGCTTACAAGGCAAGCCCCCTAATATGATCTTCTTCCAGAAAGTCTTTGAGACTGATGTCAGCTCTGGTTGGGGCAAGGCCTGAGAAAGACAGTTCAAGAGAAGGCATTGCTACCCTCCTGCCCTGCCCCCTGCCTTGGCTCCCATAGCAGAAACCTATGGTAGAATCTGAAAGGCTGTTGGGAGCCCAAAGTTTCCCTGGCTTGTCTTACTCTGCCTCAGAGTGCCAGATTATCAGAAGTGCCATTTGTTACCTCACAGTCACACAAGGTTAGTCACCTCTGGAGAAAGCTGGAGCAGCATCTGGAGGGTGTCACAGAGATGCCACCTGCCCTGCTCAGTCAGTGGCTCTACGTCAGGCTGTACTGGAGGGCTGAACAGGCAGTCAGCCACCAGATGTCTAAGAGCAAACATGTCCCGTAGTTCAGCGTGGGGAAGAGAGGGGCTCAGGAGATCAATGAGGGCCTCCTCGCTTTACCGGGCTCGCCAAGGATGTTCAAAGATCCTCCCTGTCATGGCATTCATACACCCCTGGCTGGTTGTCCTCAAACCTCGGGCCCCCTGCCCTGTGGCTCCCTTGTGGGCTGGCCATGCAGCGCCTCCCACGGGTAGGCTCAGAGCTTTCATGAGCACCTCCCCGTGTGGTGCCCTTGGCAACCTGCTACTCCTCTGGAGCCTGCAGCAATCCCAGTGCTGAGGTCAGGGGTTCTGAGCTTCGTCCACATCGAGAAGAGAAAGTATAAGAAAAACTGTTCTATGGCTCCACCCATTTTCTCATATTTTACATTAGCAAAAAGTTCTAGCTTAACTTTTTTTTAAGTTTCTATGGAAAAAGATATCCATGTTTCTTTTTTAAATATTTAATTGATTTGTTTATTTGAGAGAGAGAGAAACAAAGAAGTAGATAGAGAATGGGTGCACTAGGGCCTCCAGCCACTGCAAATGAACTCCAGACACATGCACTACCTTGTGCATCTGGCTTACACGGGCCTGGGGAATTGAACCTGGGTCCTTAGGCTTCACAGGCAGGTGTCTAAACTGCTAAGCCATCTCTCCAGCCTGACATACATGTTTCTTAACTAGCTAGTGAACTGACCATTTGATTGACTTCAAAAGTATGGGGTATACATGATAAAAATGCAATATATATGTATGTGTGTGTGTTTAAAAGATTAAGTTAAAAATAATATAAAAAATAAGTACAGTGTTCTGGGAGCCAGACTTGTCTTTAAAGTCCCCGCACAGGGAACAGAACTGGGTTCCAGTTAGCAAGGGAAACAACTGATGAGGCTCACACTGGCTCCTGCCCCACCCTCCATCCGAGGCTGCTCCTGTTAGCCATTACCTCATCCCAGTGCACTGAGAGTGAAAACGCTGCATATATCTGGGTGCTGTGGGGAGTATCATTTAGTAGAACCCAAATCGATCTGACCAGGGCCACATATGAATGCACATGATCTGTCACTAGCAGTCCAAGTGACTCTATCACATTGGCTTATGAGAGCAAATTTCTGGTTGTTGCCAGAAAGCTCTAAATCACTTTGCGAATTATTTATGAAAGAATTGTTTCAACTTCTGATGAGCCACCAGCCCCGGGAAATGGCCCCTGAAGGGAGGAGGGAGGAGTAGGCGGGAGCAAGGCTGGGAGGAGGCCTGTCAGATTTGTCTGCTTTCTCTGCGCTCCTCAGAAGACAGCAGCAGTTTGGGAGCAGGAAGAAGGGATTCAGGGGTCCTGGGCTCCCCAGGCTGCTCTGTGAAAGGCTTCGTACGCTCCTACAGAGGACTGCAGTTTCCTTGCTTTCCTCTGGCCACATTGGCCTAGAATTCTTGATGCACCCAAGAGGCTGGTCTTGAACTCTTTAATCCTCCTGCCTCTACCTCTCAAGTGCTAAGACAGAGGCATATACCACCATACCAGCCTTTCCTTTTTAAAGTAACTTTTTGTCTTATAAACAAATGTCATATTCGTTGAAAATAACCCAGGAAACATGGGGCAGTTTGCAAAGAGAATAACCTCCTGCAGGTCGGCGAGCCAGGGCTCTCCCCAGGGGCAGCGCGCACCTGCCCCTCAGACTCCTTCGTGGCCACTTCACCAGTGTGACCACATGAGGACAAAATGTGTGCTTTTCTCTGCAGTTAAACAGAAGTTACATTGGGATCCTTTCACTGAACGTTTGTGGCTGTTTGTTAAAAAATGTTTTGAATACCAGCACACTCATTCATTGTTTAGACGAATAAACCAATAAACCTGTCTCTCAACAGGTAGTATTCAGCTTATATTACTCTAAAAGCAACAATGCAGGAGTCTTTAAACCTTTCTCAGAAAACCCCTTCCAGCAGGTTTTCCAAAGAACAATGACTGAATGGGGGGAATGAGCACAGCCAGGCTGATCCAGAGCACCAGAACATGCCAGAATGCACTCCTAAAGATTTACAGGCAACCCAGCTGCCTGCGACAGCAACTATGTCCCTACTTCCTCACCGGAAGTAGAGCTTATTGTTTTTATATTTTTAATTATGGATGAAAAATAGAATCATTATTTTAAATTGCATTTCTCTGATCATTAGTGAGACTGAACTTTTAAATTTTGTTTTCTGGTATAAATTTAGATAAACTGTTTGCTGAAGTGTACTTTATTGCTTGTTTTTCCTATTAGAGTGAGGGATTCTCTCATTGATTATTTGAGATACTGCAACATTACTTTGTAGAAGAAAAAAAAAAACAAAGTATATCACACACACACACACAAATACAAAAAAAGAGAGAAGAAAATAAATTGTGGAAAGAGGATTAGAGAAAATACTATGGAAAGTGAAGCGTAAGTTCGGTTGGGTGGTGAAAGTATGGGCACCTGGTGAATATTCCAGAAGCATGATAAAAGATAACCGGCCATAAATGAAAGGTAGAGCATCGTCCACATAAGCTCCACATGGCGATGATGTAGGACACATGGACAGTGACCATGTGGGAGACAGAGGGAGGACCTCTTTCCTTTGTCCATTTTCAGGAGTCCTCATTCAAACCTTTCACTGCATCTAGCTCTCTCTGCAGTAAGTTATCCCTATAGACCAGGATGGCAGGTGATGCCTGGACAAGCTAGTGTCCACACACATCCCACAACTCCTTCACCATGGATGACAGTCTTATTTCCCTGGTGTGCAGTCACACTCTGCGTTGGGAAACAACTTTCCACACATTTATACAACATGCCAGAATGCACAGTACCCTGGGCGGCCGCTGTTTCTATGCACTCACCAGGCCCTCAGCATCAGAGCTATGCCAGGGAGCTGAAATCAGACTTCCTGCATGGGGCAGGAAGGAAACGCTGCTATGAACATACACCCGCTGTAGTTGTTTCTCTGTTAGGTTGGAGGCTGAACTCGGTGGTGGAGAACTGCTTTGCAGCTTGGGAAAACGCTCCAGCCACTTCTTTACTAGGGGAAGGAGGCTCTGGAGATGTGGGCAGCTGAAACAGAAGCTCAGCTGAGCTCCCTAACTGAGCAAAGGTACCTCTGCAGGGGCTGTGGTGGAGGAAGTGGAATGGTGGGGATCTCTTGATGCCAAAGAGACAGGATTTGGGGAGACCAGGCAGGGACAACGGAAACCTGGAATAGAAGAACCTGCTCTCAGAGAGGCTGTGCTCCAGTGCTGCCCGAGCTACAGGGACAAGATGGCCAGTGACAGTCTCAATGGTGACAAATCACGGATAGGTTGTCACAGCTGCTGCACAGAAATTCAACTGTCAACAGACTCTCCATCATCTCCAATCTTTTGAAAGCCACTGCCTGGTTAGGGAGCCCTAGAGGAAGAGAGGGGATCAAGTGATCCCCGCTGTGAAGTCAACTTTGAGGCAGGGAGGGTTGCCACATAGGGAGGGGCAATGCCCAGAGAGCTGGGAGGCAGGGGACAAACAGCCTGTGGCCACCTGTGGAAATACTCACTGCGCATGTCTGTACAGGGCTGACTCTCTGGATCTGGATTTTACGTGAGATGGTGAGAGGAGGCTGTTGACGGGAGGGGACGTTGCAGACATGGGACGGCTGACATTTCAGCTGCCCAGATCTGCCCTGTGAGGACTCGGTTCCATGTCTGGAGGGACGTGGTCCCCAAGGGAGAGAGGGCATCAGCCCTAAGAGCATAGCCTAGAAGACTCTCTGTCACCTCTGTTCCCTGGGCTTCAACAGACGGTCAGTGGCAGTCAGTGTGTCACCTCTCCACTAGCAAGAAACTGTGAGGTATTTCCTCAGGAAAAACATCCTTCGGCAGGATGCTCCCAGAGCTTAGCTTACTGTTCCGACCACAGATCAATGTTTCAGGCATGCCCTTCTGACCCAAGGGAGCCACTTCTGAGGGGAGAAAGGCTGTAGCCTCATCCACTGGGTTACCAGCCAGACAGTGGGCACGACCTCCAGGAAGTGCAGAGTGGACTGCTCCTTCCAATAATCCACAGCACTTCCACAGAAGACCTTGGGAAGTTCACAGAGCTCATTTCAAAACTTTTGAGAGCAAGAAAATGAACTATTTACCACGTTTTCTTTGTAACTCACAGACTTTAAGAACACATAGCAGAGTTGTCCGTCCCAGCTTACACACTCCTCAGTAGAGCTGTCCCTCCAGTTTACACACTCCTCAGTAGAGCTGTCCATCCCAGCTTACATACTCCTCAGTAGAGCTGTCCCTCCCAGCTTACACACTCCTCAGCAGAGCTGTCCCTGCTAGCTTACACACTCCTCAGTAGAGCGGTCCCTCCCAGCTTACACACTCCTCAGTAGAGCGGTCCATCCAGCTTACACACTCCTCAGCAGAGCTGTCCCTCCAGCTTACACACTCCTCAGTAGAGCTGTCCCTCCCAGCTTACACACTCTTCAGTAGAGCTGTCCCTCCCAGCTTACACACTCCTCAGTAGAGTGGTCCTTCCAGCTTACACACTCCTCAGTAGAGCTGTCCCTCCCAGCTTACACACTCCTCAGTAGAGCTGTCCCTCCCAGCTTACACACTCCTCAGTAGAGCTGTCCCTGCTAGCTTACACACTCCTCAGTAGAGCTGTCCCTGCTAGCTTACACACTCCTCAGTAGAGCTGTCCCTGCTAGCTTACACACTCCTCAGTAGAGCTGTCCCTGCTAGCTTACACACTCCTCAGTAGAGCTGTCCCTCCCAGCTTACACACTCCTCAGTAGAGCTGTCCCTCCCAGCTTACACACTCCTCAGTAGAGCTGTCCCTGCTAGCTTACACACTCCTCAGTAGAGCTGTCCCTCCCGCTTACACACTCCTCAGTAGAGCTGTCCCTCCCAGCTTGCACACTCCTCAGTAGAGCTGTCCCTGCTAGCTTACACACTCCTCAGTAGAGCTGTCCATCCCAGCTTACACACTCCTCAGTAGAGCTGTCCCTCCCAGCTTACACACTCCTCAGTAGAGCTGTCCCTCCAGCTTACACACTCCTCAGTAGAGCTGTCCCTCCAGCTTACACACTCCTCAGTAGAGCTGTCCCTGCTAGCTTACACACTCCTCAGTAGAGTGGTCCCTTCCAGCGATTACACACTCCTCAGTAGAGCTGTCCCTCTCAGCTTACACACTCCTCAGTAGAGCTGTCCCCTCCCAGCTTACACACTCCTCAGTAGAGCTGTCCCTGCTAGCTTACACACTCCTCAGTAGAGCTGTCCCTCCCAGCTTACACACTCCTCAGTAGAGCTGTCCCTGCTAGCTTACACACTCCTCAGTAGAGCTGTCCCTGCAAGCTTACACACTCCTCAGTAGAGCTGTCCCTGCTAGCTTACACACTCCTCAGTAGAGCTGTCCCTGCTAGCTTACACACTCCTCAGTAGAGCTGTCCCTGCTAGCTTACACACTCCTCAGTAGAGCTGTCCCTCCCAGCTTACACACTCCTCAGCAGAGCTGTCCTTCCAGCTTACACACTCCTCAGTAGAGCTGTCCCTCCCAGCTTACACACTCCCCAGTAGAGCTGTCCCTGCTAGCTTACACACTCCTCAGTAGAGCGGTCCCTCCCGCTTACACACTCCTCAGTAGAGCTGTCCCTCCAGCTTACACACTCCTCAGTAGAGCGGTCCCTCCCGCTTACACACTCCTCAGTAGAGCTGTCCATCCCAGCTTACATACTCCTCAATAGAGCTGTCCCTCCCAGCTTACACACTCCTCAGCAGAGCTGTCCTTCCAGCTTACACACTCCTCAGTAGAGCTGTCCCTCCCAGCTTACACACTCCTCAGTAGAGCTGTCCCTGCTAGCTTACACACTCCTCAGTAGAGCTGTCCCTCCCAGCTTACACACTCCTCAGTAGAGTGGTCCTTCCAGCTTACACACTCCTCAGTAGAGCTGTCCCTCTCAGCTTACACACTCCTCAGTAGAGCCGTCCCTCCCAGCTTACACACTCCTCAGTAGAGCTGTCCCTGCTAGCTTACACACTCCTCAGTAGAGCTGTCCCTCCCAGCTTACACACTCCTCAGTAGAGCTGTCCCTGCTAGCTTACACACTCCTCAGTAGAGCTGTCCCTGCTAGCTTACACACTCCTCAGTAGAGCTGTCCCTGCTAGCTTACACACTCCTCAGTAGAGCTGTCCCTGCTAGCTTACACACTCCTCAGTAGAGCTGTCCCTCCCAGCTTACACACTGCTCAGTAGAGCTGTCCCTCCCAGCTTACACACTCCTCAGTAGAGCTGTCCCTGCTAGCTTACACACTCCTCAGTAGAGCGGTCCCTGCTAGCTTACACACTCCTCAGTAGAGCTGTCCCTGCTAGCTTACATACTCTCAGTGAGTTGTTCTCTCCTAGTTTACACACTACTCAGTACGTGGTTCCTGTGTCCTTTCTAAAGGATGCAGAAAATGAGAGTTCACAAGACAGAACAACAGTGCCCATGTAGCCCTTGAGTCCCAGAACATGGCTAACTGTGAAATAAGGTGACTGTTTCCTGGTTATTATTAATTTAGGAACTATAGGGGCAGGAGTGCAGCAAGGATCACAACAGTGATATGAACCTGGTGTCTTGGAGAGACGCCAAGGCACGTAGCATTGATTCTTGCAGGCAAGGAGTCTTAGAGGCTGGGAGAGCCGTCTTCCCTAGACACTGGGCTCAGATTTCCCATCTCCCTCCTCTCTTCTCAAGGTGACCTTTAAGAGCTGATGGAATTGTTTTCTTTTAAAAGAAGCTGGGCATGGTGGCATATGTATTGTACTCAGGAAGATGAGGCACAAGGACTTCCATGAGTTTGAGACTAGCCTGGGTTACAAGGTGAGTTCTAGGCCAGCTTGGCCTACAGTATGATATGCAATCCTGTCTCAAAAAAAAAAAAAACCCAAAACCAAAAAAACACCCCAATAAATAGATGAATGAATAACAACAAAAGTACCTTCTTTGGCACCTTTTTAGCTTCTTTTGGTTTTTCTTTGCTGGAAAGAGATTTCTGTGCAGTCAGACCTCCAGAAGGTAGGGTAGGGCATAAGACGGGTAAGTGAAAGGGATGTGAGAGATTCCAAACAAGTGTATACTCTGGATATTGGCTTCTTTTTTTAAAAAAAAAAATTACTTATTTATTTGAGGGGGGGAGAGGGACAGAAATATGGGTATGCTAGGGCCTTATTCCAGTGTAAAGGAACTCCAGATGAATTGGCTGCTTTGTGTATCTGGCTTTATGTGGGTTCTGGGGAACCGAACCCAAGCTTTGCAAGCAAGAACTTTTAATCACTGTGCTATTTTTCCAGCCCCTGGATGTTGGCTTTCTTGCAAAAAAAGAATTTGAGAAACTGTTCCCAAACTTTCCCTCAAATCATCTAATGGTCAGCTTCCTCTTGCAATCTCTCATCCCCCCACCCTGCGGGTTCTAGGCCCATCCCCAATGCTTGCTCTCTTCTCCATGACTTTTCTCTCGGTTTTGTTTTCGTGTTTCTTACATGTGACTGTTTCTTGCAATGCTGTGTCGCTTTGAATCTGTACGCTGTGGCCCCTGGTCTAAGCAGCAACCACTACAGATATCCCCCCCCCCATTTGCAGTGAGCCTCCTTTATGCCAGAAAGAAGACGGAATTCCTCCTCTCATCACGTGGAGGAAGAGTAACTAATTTCAAGTAGCTGCAAGGCAAAGCACGAAGGGTAAGCAGTGTACACCCTACGTCACACACACAGACCTACAGAGAAATAGCTTGGCTGCCCTAAGTTGAGGCCTCTTCTCTGTTCCTACTTGCTGAGGGCAGGTAGTTTCCTTCAGCAGGTTTGCAATCCACTGTCTGACCAGAGATCCACGCAACACCTGTAGGACTTGCTCGCACACAGGTGACTGCACTACACTAAGGCTCAGTAGTTAGAAAGTATTTGGAACACAGGACCTAAACTGCTGCATTGTCAGAAGGCCGGATGGTGGCTCACAGCCACTATCGCACAGCTACTGTGGCATGTGGGGCCGAGCAGAGGCAGGGCGGTGTGCCTGGCAGAAGACAAAGGCAGGAAGAAAAACTACTTCTTTAGGATGAAGAGAGCTGGACACAAACTAAGCACCTTGCAGGGTTCCCTGGGTTTGGCCTTTTCTGAGACAGTTGTGACCGAGAGCACATACTGCATGACCAATACAGAGACACACAGCTTCATAAAGCATCTGCTCTGATTCACAAACTTAGATAAAGTTAATCACCTTTCGTTATATACAAATGAGTCACCCTCTGCTCATTTAAAATTTAGAATATTTAAAATGTTTTAAATGAAAAAAGATACCGTTTTGTGAAATCATCCCAGAACACTTTTAGATGTGTATGTGATCACTTTAACAAGCCCCTGAGTTTGGCTGTTTCTGGAAAGCCCATCCTCTGTCTTTCTCCAGCGACTTTCCTTTGAACTCGCTTGGGTCTGTGGACAAGGTTGCAGGTTGCAGCTGACTTCACACTCCCAGGGTTAGTGAGGAAATCCTACTCTTGCCATAGGCTGGGGCCAAAATTTAAGGTGTCTTGCAAGAGTTTCTCTTATTAATCTAGGACAAAAGTGCAGACCTATTAAGTTGAGAGTAGTAATAGACAACTGAAGAAAATGAAACTTTCACATTTGGAAATACGACTCCATATAGAATTTTTAAATTGCTTTGAGATTCTGCCATGTAAAACCCTATTTGCAATCATTTGATATATTATCACAAGGCAAGTGGCATACACCACCTTAATGTGACATTGTAAATGTCCCTATGGTTAGTTCTGCTCTCTGCACTAGTCTTACGAGAGTATTACTGAGAATTACAGCAGATCCCGACCAGGACGGCGCAGGCATGTGCAAAGAAGTACACTGTTATTGTCATTACTCAGACATGGAGGATTACATGTATGTGAATTTCTGTATATGCATCCAATTTAATATACACAGTGCACCTAGTAAATACAAAATGCAATTGACGACTAGGGCCTAAGTTTAAAACATAGGAGAGAAAAGAAAGAACTGAAATTTAAAAAATCATTGTTGGGCTGGAGAGATGGCTTAGTGGTTAAGGTGTTTGCCTACAAAGCCAATGGACTCAGGTTTGATTCCCCAGGATCCATGTAAGCCAGATGCCCAAGGGGGCGCATGCATCTGGAGTTTGCAGTGGCTGGAGGCCCCGAAGCACCCATTCTCTCTCTCTCTCTCCCTCCCTCCCTCTCTCTCATAAATGAATAGAAACTAATGAGGTCAGCGCCGGGCTCCTGTACGAAAGCTTCCTGAACGCTTACGGGGCTGCGTGGAATTATGCCTGTCACCAGCCTGAGTCGGGCTGCGTTGACTGCAACCAAATACAAAACTTAATAGCAGTTGTCTTCATTTGATTTATATTTCAAGCGCCTCCTTCATTCAATAAAAAAGTGCAATTTCCCTTAGGTGGGAGAAATAGGATTCTCACGGGAGCTTCGAGGCAGCATGTGCCACAGTTACGACCGGGATGTTGTACAGTCTGTGGGAAGGGGGTCAGAAAGCACTGGCTGTGGTGTGAGAAAAATGAAATGGAACACCTCCTACTGGCTACGGTAACCAAAGGAAACGAATGAAAGAACAGTTTTTGTAGGTTACTTAGGAACTAGTCCAGGGTCATTTTGTTTTTCTCTGAATTTTCTTACTGGGCTTCAATGAAGACGAAATTTCCCAGGCACTTACGCTGAACTTCTCTTGATGTTTCCTCCTAAGTTTCTCTTAAAATGCATTCTGAGAGCCTGATCATAATCTAGAACATACCATGTAACTGCTGTGTGATGTTCTTTCTACACTTCTTCCGAATGATGTTAGGGTAGCAGGATTCTTTTTAACATGTTTCAGGACTAAACAGTTGCTGTGTACAACACTACTCACCACCAGAACACAAGCATACAGGTATGAAGAGTTTTCACACTGTAATGGTTCTGGTTGGCTATCACTGAAAAGGGTTAGATCAGCCCTGTCTCCTAAACCTGTGTCATTATTCCTCTCAGATCTTATTTTACACAGTCACCTAGACTGGGGAGACATGACCATCAAGGCCTGTGCCTTCTGTCCATCCATCTGTGGTCTGTCTGTCTATCCATCTGCCTGCCTAAATTAATTGTCCATCTCATCTCACTTTACCTGGCTAACCTGAGTAGGATGTATTTTCTATTGACCCAACAGGTGAATACATGCAAGTTTATCAAGTATATTCTTCAAGGCTGGAGAGATGGCTTAGCAGTTAAAGCACATGCCTGTGAAGCCTAAGGACCCAGGTTCAATTCCCCGGCCCCCATGTAAAGCCAGATGTACAAGGTGGTGCATACGTGTGGAGTTTGTTTGCAGTAGCTGGAGACCCGGCATGAATATTCTTTCTCTCTTTCAAATAAATAAAAAAATGAATGAATAAATAAAATCTTTATAAAAATAAATATGTACATATATTCTTCAGCAAATGTTTACTGGTCACTTATGCTGTGGTGACATTTTTTTTTTTTTTTGGGCAATTTCTTTTCCTCCTATAATTTAGGCTGTGAAACTTTTTTTCCTGTGCTGGTGACTGAACTGGACACAGAACCTTATGCACACTAGGCAAGCACTTAACCTGGCCCCAGAAAGAGGGGCCCTGGCCCAGCTCTGCTGCCACCACAGCCTCACTTTGGCACTACTTCCCTTACCCAGCGGTGCTGGTCTCAAGCCTGCATTTGCATAACAGAAGAAAGTAGACCAGGCAATTTCTTAAAAAAAAAAAAAAAAAAAAAAAAAAAAAAAAAAAAAAAAACCTTCTCAGTACAAAATGCCACAGTTCCAAATATGGAAGTGTTTTGTAGTGTCGGAGACTGGTAAAAATAGTTCTTGCAGAAGAACTAAACAATGTCCCATGTGGGCTACAGGCACTCCTGTGTGAGAAGACGTACTCGCCCACACTCACCCCATAAGAACAGGGCTGGCAAAAGGAAAGAAGGTGCTCACAGAACTCTGAAGAAACAGTGGGGTGGCCATAAACATTCTGTAAACATAAAGGCAACTCTAAGTCCCTACCCTTCCTTCTCTATACTTGCTGGGGAACAGGGATTCCCAGCCTTGAGACTAATACTCCAGCAAGGCCATGACCTCCGCAGGGTCCAGCTATCACTGTCCTTTCCAGTTAGCCCTCAGAACTCACACCTGGTCAGCAGGACTTTCTCTTAATCGTCCTCCACGTACATCCTTGACCTGCATGAGAAGTACAGGACACGAAGAGAAGTTGGCCACTGGCTGTTCCGGGTGCAGGTTCAGAGGCAGAGAGCCAACAGTACAAGAGCTCTCTGACTGGCGATGCCTGTGTTCCTATTTCTTGTTTGTTTCTTTTTCCTTTTAGATAAGAATGCATTGACTGAAAATAGCCATTTTTAAAATGACAAAAGAAAAAAAAAGAGGCCATATTTTCAGGGCCATTGTCTTTAAAAGCAACATTTGAATGCAATATAGATATTAATCTTTGGCAGAATCACTAAACTTGGATCTCATTTCAACACTTTGGTCAGTATTTTGTTGGGCTGGAAAACTGCCCAGTAATTCATAGAGATGACTTAAAGTTAAAAAAGTAATATAATTAAGGAAGGCTAGGATCCTCCTATCCAGAGATAAACATAGTTGACCTCTTGCTTATAACCTTCTAGTTTCCTGGGACGATATGTAAGTCATA
The DNA here is from genome assembly GCA_036346955.1 of Dipus sagitta. NCBI lineage: Eukaryota > Metazoa > Chordata > Mammalia > Rodentia > Dipodidae > Dipus > Dipus sagitta. The sequence continues at coordinate 65,993,685 of CM070786.1, forward strand.
TATATTATCTTTCCATAGTTAAATTCATCCCATAATCCAGACATACCCAAGTGTTCAAAAACCCAGGGAGATCATCGTGTTGCCACAGCATGTAACCATGGAAGTGTCTGTGCACTCAGTCACCTGTGGGGAGCTCGGCCCTGTGCTGCTGTAGTCTGAGTTTCTCGTCAACGGACATCATCGGCACACAGCGAGGCCGCTTCGTGCCTTGTCCTCACGTCGCTTCTGTGTGCCTCTCCCTTCCACGGAGCTGGCACAGGTTCACTGAGCATGGGCTTAGCTGAATGCTGCGCACGTGCTGGACAGTTCGCCATTCCCTGCAGCCCTCAGCGCACTTAGACAAAGCAAGCCACTGTGACGGGACCCTTGCTCGCACAGCTCACCGCTTGCTTCCCCAGACCCTCCTACCGGGTGGACAGGCCGAAACTTGTTGGCTTGTTATAGAGGGAGGTGAAAGAATGATCGGACTGAGACCTGGTGATGACGGAAGCCGGGAGTGAGGGCTGTGGGCGGCACCATCTCACTGCTGGTCCACAATCACAGGGGCTCCCCAGACACCACCAGGATGCGCATGCTCCCAGCAAGACCAGGAGTGCCTTCAGTGCGCCAGGGGCAGAACCGTTTGACACATGCGTGGTTGTAACCACTGTGGGGCGGATGGTGCCTCTTTAGTGGGCTCCTCTGGGTCTGTGCACTCATCTGCTTCCTTCATGGAGAGTGCTCTCTGGGGCACCAGGAAGATGTACAGATGTGGAGCACAGGGTGGACTCACTTGACACTGAGCTGCAGACGCAGATGGGGTGAATGTCCTTCAAAGTGGCAGGCTCTGTAGGTCTTTGGCTATGTTAATAATTCACAACTTCCCCTGATAAATGGCGAGGAAGCCTGTGTCACCGTGGGCGCTGCCAGAAGAGCACATTAATTGTAGTGGTCCATCTCATCCCATTGCTATCATTATGCAAAGCTATTTTTCTTCAAAGGCAAAATACGGTGTCTCCAGATTCCAAGATAAGAACTGAGAGCAAGCATGGCTTCCACACGAATCACTGTGGCCTCACTGTGACAGGGCTAGTTGTAGCCTGGCCCTGGATCTCATGGAGCAGTGACTCAGCTGCACCCAGCCTTGGATGCTGGTGGGGAGGGGGTAGGACAAACAGAAGAGGGGCACAGGAATGCCTATCTTCCCAAATACTTATGGCTTTGAAGCCAGTTACCTGTTCCTGAAATGACATAGGCCATTCCATTTAGTTTTCATATCGGTCCCTGACTATTAAAGACACAAACCATTTCTATCCTCAAATTTGAGCATAATGGAAAAGAGCTTTCAGAAGAGCCTGCGCCAAAAGGAAGCCATTGTGGTTTACAGCCTGAAAGTTCCACTGTCAGGAGCTTGCTGGCTTGGGAATGAATGGCCAGGATGTGCCCAGAGGCTATGTGGCAGGGCAGTTCTTAATAGGGTCTGTGGCTCTGCAATTTGGGTTTGGGGAAGGGAAATGTTGGATCTGCTGTGCCCCCCCCCCCGAGATCAATGTTGCATTCTTTCTCCAGTCTTCCCACTGAGGAGACCTAAAATGCTGCTCTAAACAGTGTCCACTCAGTGGGACATCTTTGAAAGGGTCCATCCATGCCAACACGTTCTATCACATTTGTTCTAGAGCAAATAGTCCTACCACATTGAAAGGAAGGGATTGTGACGGGAGGGAACCGACTGTCTGCTCAGGCTGTGTCCATGTCACCATGACCTTGCAATACTGGTTCCTTCAGTGACTTCAGGACGTTTACTGCACAGGGCTGAGCAGAGCTGCACACCAAAGCCGAGATTCCCTCATGCTGCACCACATCATGCCAACACCTCAGTGGCTCATTAGTTCACTTTCAGAAGCGCATGCGTCCATCTGAGGACAGGAAGGACGGAGACGGAGTGGGAGTAACTCCTGCGTCATGTTCTGCAGCTCAGCCCAGGAGCCTCATTTTTCTTTTTGAGGAACTCATGGGCGCTGAAACTTCCTCCTGCTCAGCTGTTGGCCAGCAACAGGCCCTAAATTAGTTAAATTTAACTATAATAAACATACTGCAAATGAATTATATTTAACTCTAGCCGCCACCTCAGGGTGTGTCTTGTGATGGAATAATTTTAGCTTATGCTACCCTGAGTCCCCTAACTAAGGCAGAGAGTAATTACCTCAGGATTTACCATAATGAGATCACTGACACTCATTTATTATAGTGTGGGAACACTCCAGTCTTTTATGTAGTCAGGCGTAGACTGCGTACTTCTGAATATATAGTCTTGGGTGGGCATAATCAGGACACGGAAAATAAAAATGTTCCATGTACCTGTGAGTTCAGTCCAACCAATTCATTTCAGTCCTGAGAGCTACTAAGAATTAGAGAGAGGCCTAGCTGAGCCTTACCCATGAACAGAACAGGGTCTGCTCAGGAAGAAGGCAGGATAAATCCAATGACGCACCTTTGGAGAATAAGCCAAACAGAAACACAGAATGTGTTTATGAAGAACAAAAGAGCCAGGCGTGGTGGTGCACGCCTTTAATCCCAGCCCTTTGGAGGCAGGGCAGAGGTAGGAGGATCACCACAAGCTTAAGGCCACCCTGAGACTACATAGTGAATTCCAGGTCAGCCTGAGATAGAGTGAGACCCTACCTTGAAAAACCAAAAAAAAAAAAAGAAGAAGAAGAAGAAGAAGAAGAAGAAGAGGAGGAGGAGGAGGAGGAGGAGGAGGAGGAGGAGGAGGAGAAGGAGGAGGAGGAGGAGGAAGAGGAGGAGAGTATCCAGGCATCAGCGCCGTGTGCTGAGAACTCTCAGTGGCATTTGGCCAGAGGGACATTTTCTGCTCCTGAAAGTGCCCATGAGTAACAGTGACTTGTCAAAAAGGCATTGCACATAAAATATTATGATTTTCTATATTTCATTTATTTTGAATAGTATTCCCATTAAAATTCTCATTTGGCCAGTTATCTCTTACATATTTATGTGAATCACATGTGGGCAACCTACTATCAGTGTAAAGACTACTAAGACAAGGTCTCTGCTCTCTGGAAGCTCACGTTAGGAGATATAGTGCTGTGAATGAGTGTTTGCTCGGAGTATGGTATCAGTTTTTTTTTTTTTTTTTTTTTAAATTTTGAAGCAAGCCCAACAGACTGGCTATGGTGGTTTGATTCAGGTGCCCTCCATAAACTTTGGTGTTCTGAATGCTGGGTTCCCGGCTGATGGAGATTTGGGAATTAACAGCTCCTGGAGGCAGTGTATTGTTGGGGGCAGGCTTATGGGTGTTACACCCAGTGTCCCCTTGCCAGTGTTTGGCACACACTCCTGTTCCTATTGTCCACCTGATGTTGGCCAGGGGTAATGTCCACCCTCTGCTCATGCCATCTTTTCCCTACCATCATGGAGCTTCTTCTCAAGTATGCAAGTCAAAATAAATCCCTTTTTTCCCCAAATCTGCTCTTGGTCAGGCGATTTCTGCCAGCAATGTGAACCTGACTGCAACATTGGCCTTTTTTTTTTTTTAATGCAAGACAGTGAGGGTGAGAGTGAGAGAGACAGAGACAGAGACAGAGACAGAATTGGCACACCAGGGCCTCCAGCCACCATAATCGAACTCTAGGTACATGTGCCACCTTGTGTGTATGTGTGACCTTGCACACTTGTGTCACCTTGTATGTCTGGCTTACGTGGGATCTGAAGAGTTGAGCATGAGTCCTTAGGCTTCATAGGTAAGTGCCTTAGCCACTAAGTCATCTCTCCAGCCCTGATATTAGTTTTAACTAGTGAGGTATGCAGCCTGCTGCACATATATTAATTGGGTGGGACTGATTTATGTTGAGTGGGAAAGTCCAACCAGCACATGACCAATGATCAGACTGTGTATGGCCAGCACTCTGTATACGAGCGAGTGCATTCAGGGCACAAGCACCTGTGTTTGGGTGCACGCTACCATGAACATGCTGCTTTTACTTGCTATGTGGGTGTTCATGTCTTGTCTCATTCTACAAAGAACAATTCAGAGTGTCTTTCACAAGAAAATGTACCATAAAATATTTAATATGAATGAAGACTGAAGAAGGGTATCATTACAGTTGTCTGAAGCAGACTCACTTCCATCCACCCCTCCCTCACCTCTTTCAACGGTGAGCATGTAAGGAGCTAAAGATGGGGCTAGAAGGGATGTGGGGGCAACAAAGACTCCTTTTACCCTTCACCAGCAGGGAGCTCTGGCCCTGTACTGGTGTGCTGGGAGGATGCGGTCATGTCCGTGGGCCACACTACTTCACTCTTTTGTGAGATGCTGGGGTGGCTGGGAAGGCAGGATTTGAGCACTCTGTGGTAACTAGAATACAGTGTTAGCAGCCTTGGAGTCCACAGTATGTGAGTGTCAGGATTAGCACTGCTGATCAGGCAGGGGCCATGCACATGGCAGCTCTGCAGGCCAACACAGAGGCTCAGAGTGGCGCCTCTTCCCAGCTAAAGGGGCAGTGAGAACTCCAATTCGCAAAACGTTCAAATTTACCTGAATGTTGAGGAAAGCTATTTCTCTTCACACTGGACTAGTTTTTTTTTAAATAATTTTATTTATTTGCAAGGACAGAGAAGAGAGGCAAGAATGGATGGAGAGACAGAGAAAGGGAATGAGAGAACAAATGTGTGTACAGGGCCTTTTGCAGCTGCAAATGAACTCCAGACACATGCAGCCCTTTGTGCATCTGTCTTTATGTGAGTCTAGGGAATCAAACCTGGGCAGCAAACTTTGTAAGCAAGCGCTTTTACCCACTAAGCCATCTACCCAGCCCCAGAGTGGACTATTCATACATTTCTCACAAAAGGTTTTCATGGACAGAGCTATCATGGACTCGATCCTCAGCAATCTTCCATCTAGTGGCCATTTCTTACAGTCTGTTGATGGAAGCCACGGCTGTCAGTGAAGGCCAGGGTAGCATAGCGGCACAGTGTTAATCAATGTTTCCTAACTAGCAGCCTGCTTTCTGGTGAGGGAGTTGACTCATGTTTGTACATTGTGCAGTGTACAGGAGAGAAGGTGTCTTATTAGAATATAACCAACTTGAAAACTTCATGCAGTAAGATTCTCACTATTATTGAATGTCCCCACACAGAGCAGCAGGAAATGTGTTGCCTGAAGGAAGTCATGGAAAACACCTGAAAAGTCATCTACTTAGTTAACAAATTTAAGGAATCCCTTTTCCTCTGCTGTCTTTGGCTATCTGAAGTGACAAGTGGGCCAGCCTCTCCCATGTCACATGTCCATCTGAACAACCCAAGAGTTGTGCTGGGTGTCCCCAGTCTTCCTCAAGGGTAGTGAGCTGAAACAGTATCTTTTACATTCCATCCAACAGTACAGCAGTGAAAATATATTAAATATTTGCTTATGTGGCTACTTATAAAATGCATGCAAAACAGAAAACAAACCTCACATGATGAGGGCAAGCCACCATCATTTAGAAGTAAAACCCAATAGAAGAGACACTACAAAACCCCACAATATCCCTTGGGGGGAAGCAAATTTACACACCTCTCATCTGTTGTTTTGAGCTGCTATTTATTGTCGGAGTGCACAGACTTCTGAAGGAGCGAGGCAGAGGCACGGTGAGAAGTGCGCTGATGCCGGGCATTAAAGGATCGTGGGTAGGAGACAATCACATGGGAGATTGTGGCAGAGATCCACAGCTCCAGAAACCCACACACCACAGACATATTCCACATCAACACTAGAACGTGTTTCTCATGCTCCACGAGTCAGTCACCAGCAGCCAAAATATTTTCAGAGGAAATAGCATCTGTCTTTCCCAACCCAGTACAGTTAAGGTACAGTTCTTCACTTTACACACTGCCAAAAACAAATGCTAACTAAATGTGGCTGGTTCCTTTACCTTACTGGGGTCTGTCCTCTCCTGCAGAATGGAAGATTTATTTTTTATTCTTTTAAAAATGACTTTGGCAGGGCATGGTGGTGCATGTCTATAATCCCAGCACTCAGGAGGCAGAGGCAGGAGGACTGCTATGAGTTTGAGGCCAGCCTGGGACTACAGAGCGAGTTCCAGGTCAGCCTGGGATAGAGACCCTGCCTGGAAAAAGAAATTGTTCGGGTGCGTGTGTGCAGAAGTGTGTCACATGCAGAGCCCGAGGACCATGTTGGCTGTCCTCCTTTTGCTCATCTGTATTTTCTTGAGAGTTTGTCACTCAACCTGGAGCTGCTGTTTCTTGTCAGTGAGCTTCAGGGATTTTGCCAGTCTCTGCCCCACACACGACTGAAAGGCTGCAAAAGCTTTCATGACTATATGTGTGTGACCATGCCCAACTTTTTATGTGGGTGCTGGAGAATGGAACTAGGGTGGTCTCAGATCCTCATGCTTCTACGGAAAGCACTCCTACCCACGGAACCATCTTCTCAGCCTCCTAGAATGGAAGACTTAAGGTTGTTCTAAGGTCTCATCTTGTTCCGATACTCTGTTATTCTATAGTTGTGGCTGATGGCTCTATAAATGGTTGGTATCTGACAGTCCTTTATATGTCAAATCATAGTTCTTTTTCATTCCTAAGTTTTATTTTGTTGGATTTGATCTTAATAGAATTCTGATTATTTTGTCTGTCTTTGTATTCCCACTGTCTAGCATTGCACATGCCTCATACGTAACAATTCACGTCCCAAGTCATTACTAGTTGCTCTGGGTCCTTGCAGCTAGCAAGTGCTCCAGAAGCCGTACGGGAGAGGACTCGATGCCGTGCTCACGCAGTCAGGCTGACTGCTTTCCTGATGTGAACTCATGAGGCATTTGGATGGTAATTCAGTGCATCGGGACCTGCGGAGTCCCCAGCAGTGCTCACGGCGCAGTTCTATGCCTTGTTCTGTCTGCACAGCATAGCAAGCAAACAGAAAACAGCCACCTTTAAATAAGGAGAAAGTACTCAAGGCTGAGGGAGTCTCTAGATTCTTCTTTGTGCAACCCACCACCCCTCATCCAGGACACAGTACAGGGGAGGACCCCTGGTTTTCAGGGTTAGCTGCATGCAACTAAACAAGCATAGCCTTTTTGAGCACAGCACCCTAGATCTTCTGTGGCCAAGGCCCTCTTTTCCTCCTTCCAGACCTTTCCATGGGACACGATGCCTCACTGGGGTTTCTTCAATGCCAAGGCTACTATCAATTTCGCCCAAACTACTCGTCTTTTCTAGCCACACCCCAGCCCAGCCTTCCAGGGAGCATGGTGCTCTCACCTGCTGGCTGGTGATAGGCTTTTCATCTACGTATCTGGTTTCTGCCTGGTCATTTTGTGAAAAACAGTTCAAAGGTGATACTGTGAGACTAACCCTCAAAGGGAATACTTGAAGAAAAAAACGCAATTCCCAGACTCTTTGCAGTGAATGAGGAACGCATTTCAGCTTCTGGGGTTACAGGAAACTGTCCATCGTGTCTTCTCCGGGTCACTAGCACGGCTGCTCCCACAGCGGACTCTGGCTTGGAGGAGGGTGGCGCAGCAGCACTGCACAGCTGGCTGCATCCTTAGGAGGAAGCGCTCATCCGCACAGACCCTCACGTCCGGTTCTCTTCCCTGGCCCTTCGGGGGGATGAGGGCACTGGACCTTAGTCTAAGGAAGCCTGCTTTGTTGACCCGGCCAGCATCCCCACAGCTGTGCCCATGGGCTCAAGCACCTGGGCGGGCTGATGGCCTTGAAGCCCCAGGAATGGCCTAGGAAGCCACAGTCTGTGGCCGACCCTGGTATTCCCCTCCCTTCACCTCCCCAGCGCCTTGTGCCAGCTGAGGTTCCAGATGCGCAGCTGATGAGATCGCCAACAGAAGCCATCAGCAACATCCTGGACAGCTTGAGGACTGGGGCCCAGCGTCAGGACAGCTCTGGTGTGGCCACCTGCTTTGGGGATGCACATGGCATCACAGCTCCCTGCGTCCTCACAGATGACCTTTTCTGAAGCTGCACTTGGTTCTAGTTCTGGCCCTGCGGCCACCAGCAGACTCCCCTTTCATCAGGAACCGTCCTGAACACACAGCTCCGTGAAGCATGGTGCACATGGAATGGTCCCAGTCCTTGTCCGTGTGCCCTGAGTAACTGCTGGTGGACCATGGGGACCACCAGGAGCATAGCTGCGTGTCCTCCAGGCATGTCTCAAGTACCCACTGTACTAGGAAGCTTTTGTGTTGGTGCCAAGGGGCAGGGGTGAGTAAGGGAAGGACCCCAACCTCAGAATCTCACATTCTATTAAGAAGTGAAGGGAGGGAGGGAGGGAGGGAGGAAAAGAGGGATGGAGGGAAGAAGGGAAGAAGGGAAGGAAGAGAGATTTAGAAACAAACACCATCCACTTATTCAAGAGACTCACAGTCCTGGATCCCAGGCGGCTGTGTGCTGCTGACAGACAAATGGAATGGGGGCTGCTGGTGCAAGAACAGGGGAGTGTGCAAACCGCCCAGGCCTGGGAGTTGCTTGGCTCCTGCCCTGACCTGAGTTCGGCACTTGCTGCCTGGAGGACATTTTCTCAGTGGGACACAGAGGAGGGTCCCCTGATTCTTAAGTCACTCAGATGATCTTTGACTTCTGACCCTTTTCATGGCCACGCACGGGGGAGCTCCTATGTTCAGTGTAGAATTAGCATAGAGATGAAACCATTTCAGGGAAGTTAGAATAAATTGACACAGGAGATATTTTTTCCATCTCTAAAATGAAAAAGTTTTCCTTTTTCTTTAAACCCCAAAGCTGCCACTTAATTTGTGTTCAGATGAGGCTTCCGCAGCAACACGGCCAACAGAGAAGCTGTGCTGAGGGCAGAGGAGGAGGCTGAGGGGAGGAGACGGAGGGCGGCCGGGGGGGTTCAAGAGGATGGGGTGGGGCAGATAATGAGGGCTGGGCAGGTGCTGAGGAGGACTGAAAAGGCAAGAGGGAAACTGTAGAAGGCTAAAGGGGTCTGAGGAGGATGAGTGGGCAGGATAAGGATAGCTGAGGCGAGCTGAGGGAAGGGCTAGGGAGTGCTCACAGGAGCTTCCAGGGCCTTCCAGGCTAGAAGGATAGGGAATCTAAGGGGAGGCTGAAAAGGACTGAGGAGAGCTGAGGAAGTTGTGGAGGTGCTGAAGGTAGTGAGGACTGGAGGGGTCAGGAAGATGAGGGGCTTGGGAGGACAGAGGGTCTAGGAGGAGAAGGGGTTTAGGAATATTGCAGTTACTGACTGTTGACAGGGTCACCTGCTGTAGGGACAGGGAAATGTCCTCTGACATGCACATTCCCAGGCCCTGTACTTCAGCGAACACACGGGCACGTCTAGGCACAGCACCAGCAGCAGGAGCCCTTCCTGGAGGTTCCTCTGGTCCAGCTCAGCTCCACGTCCCGGGCTCTGCTCACACCACTTCAAAGACACCATCATTGCCAGGATTCCTCCTCGTCCTTCTTGTCAATGGAGCAAGACTCTTCGCGGCTCGGCTGGGAGGGATGACAACTCCACCTGGGCACCCGCGCCCACTCTGTCCTTTTAAAGGGTTTTCACAGCTCTCCTCACCTTTTCTTAGTGCAGTCGCTCTGGCTCGGGGAGAACTGTTCCCTGAAACTAGACCCCTCAGAGAGCTGGCTGCAGTGGCCTGAAGACAGGCCTGGCCATGGCCAACGTTAGGGATGACCAATTAACCAGCACAGAGAGGCTTTAAATGACGCCGGATCCTCACAGCAAATAATTCCATCCAAACAGACCAGAGGGAGAAGTAACTAATGTCCTTTCCTCTTTTTTCTCTCTCTTCTTTCTTTCTTTTACTTAGTTTAAGCATCTGATTTCACTGTTAAATGGTTTAAAATAGTAAGGCAAATGTGATTTTATCTGTACCAAGCTGGCTGAAGACACTCCCTCCTTCAAAGGGCCAGAGTGCCCAGGAAGAGTCTCGTTGGTAACGCAGAGGAACAGAGGCTGGTTGTTTGGTCGTTGCACACAAGGCAGATATTGTAGACATCCACACACTTATAACTTATTATTGTGGGCCCAGTGGAAAGAATTAGAATTAGTAGCTAGGTATGCACTAGAAGGGGATTGTGGGGCTCTGGCCTCTGCCCCTCTCTGTTCCCCATGAGGTCGGCAACTTCCTTGACCATGCGCTCCTGCCACGACGCGCCACCTCACCACCGGCTGAACAGCAACGCAGCCAAGTGACCACGTGACGCCTCGAGAACCACGCGCCAAGCTAAGTCTTTCTACTGATGATTGCGCGATCTCTGGTGTTTTGTTACAGTGACAAAGCTGCCACACCCCTTACTTCCAACACTGGCAGGGCATTCTTGATGCTCTGCTATGGTGAACGGACCTCGTCTTCCCTGGGAGATTCAGCGTGGTCTGCCCTAACCACCTCCTCTTCAGCCTCATCCCCACACTCACTCCCCGTCCTCAGGTACCCTGGCCTTCTTTCTGGACTTCTGATGAATCGCTTCTTCTTGCAGACAACTGTATCCAGGCTGCTTTTCAGCTGACTGCTCTTTTCTTCCCCACCTCACACTCAACCCTAACTCTACAGCTCCTTCTCTCAAAGCACCATGGTGACACTTTTCTCAGTTGTCACTCCATGTTTGTGTTGATTTGGACCTCATCTGTGTGTTTTCTGTTCTATCTGCAGTGCCTGGCACCCGCAGACACTCAGCTGAGTGAACAGAAGAGCTAGGGAATGAGGGGAGCACCCGGGCTGGGGAACTGCACTCTCCATCCTCCTTGAGGCAGAAAGCCTCATCCTCCAGCAGGCTGATTTGAGAAGTGGCTTAGTCAAGACTCAGACTTCGGGAGGACAGAGGAGCGCAGCCCAGCAGGACCTCCTACCTCTGTAAAAGACAAATGGCCCTGGGAAAGGGGATTGGAAACAACTTCTAACCCAGAAGGCATCCCCTGCAGACACCAGTAGGGTCTGGCAGAAAGGAAACTGTCTTCCCTGTGCCATGCTGACACCACAACACCGTCAACTCTTCTGTCTTACTGTGTGCCTGCCTCCTTCCACTGGACTACAATCTACTGGAAACAAGGACACAGCACTGAAGTGACTCGGACACAGCACAGCTCAGGCATTTGTAAGGGTTTCTGATGAATGACTCACAGTCAGAACCATAACTGAATGGATAAGAGACAACAAAACCCAAAGTGATTCATTCACAGCGGTGTGGATGGTCCTGTGAAGTGGCATCTACCACACCTCTATGCCACCCTCCACTCCAGGGTCACTTCACAGAGGTGTGGATGGTCCAGTGAAGTGTCATCTACCACACCTCTATGCCACCCTCCACTCCAGGGTCACTTCACAGCAGTGTGGACGGTCCTGAGAAGCAGGACACAAATCGCTGGACACTGAATGACAACTCCATAATTATCTGCTCACCTGACTGCCATTTACCAAAGTGAGTTCTTCACAGGACCTGAAGGGCCTTTTCATTTGTCTTTAGGCATAGAATATGTGAGTTCTCTTCTTTATGCCTTATGAGCAAACAAAGCTCAGCTCCAGCCTTGACATGAAACAGCTGGGTTAGTCTTGGCTAGAACAGCCTTTTGTCTCTTTGCACTTAAAATGAGACACGAGGCCCAGGATAACTTCCAAGGTTTTTCTCTCGGCTCTAATACCTGTTGACTCCATAATTAGTCATGTACACAAACAGAAAAGCTAGGGACAGGCCTGTGCACCAATCACAACAGACTGCTTGTGACTCTAAGAAACCTTCTTTAGTATCAATCACTTCAGGCGTGGCTAGTAAGGATCTGATATGGGCACTATGCACCGAAATCTCCCAGTATATTACAAAGTGCTCCAGGGAACAATCATTAAACACAGGAGTGAACGAACCTCAGTAACCTGGCAGTACAGACAGTAATTCAAGTAAGATGTAACCAAAGAGCAGAGCTAGATATGAGTATATATCAAATGCTTTTACTATCAGAGCCTACAGAAAAAAATGATTAAACAATTCGAAATGAATTTAAAATTATGTAATAACTTGGTTTTAACTTTGGGGAAAAATGCTTAACTTCTCTTAAAATGTGTCCTTGAAAATTTCTATGACAGAAATTGAGTCATAAATTTTGATAACAACCTTCCTCATTATGGAAATATTCAACTCTTCAGGGGAACACTTTTGGCAGTGTCCCTCTAGTTCACAGCACGTGAAGAGCACCGCGGCTGGGGCGAGGTTGGCTGTGCACTTCCCCAAGAAGCGAGGACGCAGCCACAGCCAGGGGATGAGTATGCTGGAGCGACGCCAGCGCACGCTCACGACTGTTCCAGATCCCAGAAGGACGAACTGGAACGGCACAATGGCTACCACGTTTGGGTGTGGCGTCATTCTCTGCCACACAGTAACAATATTGATGTCACAACCAGCAGCATGTGACAGGCCACTCCTCATGCCAGGCACTGCTTTGTGCCCTGGGATCTCTTACATACTCTTCTCAACAACTGTGAGGGAGGCATCGTTTCAGCATGCCCCATCTTCAGAGGACGAACCAAAGCTTTGCCATGTCTGTAGCACCACAGTAGCCAAGTGGTAGGAGCAAGACTCGAGCCCAGGCAGTCCACTCAGGCCTGGACGCTCAGCCACGACTCATCACTTTTTGTTCACAAACTACTCACCAGAGCATAAACTGGACTCAAGACTAAGAGTGTCACAAGGAAACCTGATCTTTGAAAATGATTTGTCCCCCTTTTCAGTCCTCTCTGCTTCTCAGAACCTTCAATCCGGGCTTTGTGTGTCTGAGCAGTGTGAACCCCAGCAGAACACGGAGAAGCCTCAGCCCTGGAGTCAGTGGCTCACTTAGCGAGGCCTGCAGGACCAGCTGCCGTCACCACCTCCCCTCAGGCTAACGATGAAGATTTCTGAGACCAAGATTACGTGCACCTCAGTGACCTCGGGACAGAATAGCAAATATTTAAATGCTTTCCCACGCCAGTCTCCTAGGCCATTTCCCATTCTAAGCCCTAACTGGACAATGTGATAAGGACAGTGGAGTGGACTTCCGGGAAGCCTTCCTTCCTGCCGTAAGCCATCCTCAGTTTCTACCTGTCTCCGTGGATTTAGGCTCCTTGTCCCTCACTGAGCTAAAGGCTTTCTTCTAAAAGCCAAAAGATAGGGCTTCTACGCTGTGAGGTCTCAAAATATAAGGAAATACTTCCTTAAGAGAACACAGGTTCATTAAGGTCTGAAGCCCTGCCAGAAATTAAAAGCATTTTAAAACCAATTTTTCAAAATATAAACATTTGATGTTAACACACACGCATATATATATGACTGGGTTTACTAATTAATAGGCTTTCCATGTCTTTGAAGAAGAGATAAAAATAAAATGGCATATTGCCTTGAACAAGTGGCATATGGCTGCTTTATAAATATGCACACTTTGTCTCTCTTTCTCCTAACAACATAAAGCCCAAGCTGCATGTCACGGGACTGGCCCCTGGCTCTGGTTTGGGGTGGCAGCTGGACACCCTCAGAATCTTGGTGCCATCTTTTCCTTAAAGCCTGTCTGGGAGCTCACCCAGCATCACCTATCATGACCACATCATCATACCTACTGACCCTGGCCGTCACCATAGAGGCGCCACTGACCACACTGGCAACACTGTGAAACTGCACTGGATCTGCCTCAGCCACATGCCCGGCAGCCGTGGCTGCCAGTGAGCACTCACGACGCCCTGTAACCAGACCTCCCTGCTTCTCAGCCCTTCAGCAGCTAAGGCTAGAGGCGCTAGCAGTTCCGACAGATAAGTTGTCAGTCAGCCCAGCCAATTCCTGGCTGGAATTCCTGCATGGGATGTGTCCCTCCTTGGAAATGGAGGAAGGAGAAGCAGTAACATTTATTGAGTGCCCAGGAAAATAAAACAAATACAATTTTATGAGTACTACAATGCACGTATTCCTTTGTAAAATTTTATTTATCAATGTTATATTTGCACATATTTGAAGGATCAAATAATTCTAAGAACGTGTCCTGACAGACAGGAACCAGGATTTCCATCCCTTCTCTTGTCAATCAGCTCCCCAGAGGCAATTTGTTTTCAGCCCTTCAAGTTGATTCATCTAATAGATATCTTAATATAACATTTTTAATTTTAGGCATTACAACCATGTTTTACTTAACAATGGGGTACACTCTGAGGACTGAATCATTGGGTGATTTTGTTATATGAACAATTTATACAAACTATGATGCCTATGACATCGTTAGGTGACATCAATTTATAATCCACTAACTTCTAAACAGATTGTCATAGATTGAAATGGTATGTTTCCTGACTCTAGATATCGTGTGCAGCTTCTCCATTCTACAAGAAAAGGGCTTGGTCTCTCACACCTCACTCGCCACCTCTTACCATCTATCCCATGCCTGGCATGCTGGACTCGGCCAGATTGCCACTTCTACACTTTCAGTTCAGACTGCGGGTCTCAGAAGACGAGGAATACTTTCCCTTCCCTGTACAACCTTGTACTTGCCCTGCCTTTAGACTATGTAACTCTCTGGGTTGCTTCTGTAATAGCCTCTTGGAGACGACTGAGGTCCATGCTTGTATTCAACCTGCCATCTGCAATCAGAAGTCTCTTCTCTTAGTTCTCTCAGGTAAGGAAACTAGGGATACAAAGAGAGTGCAGGTAATTTGCTAGAGCTCATCAATCTGCTAAGAAGCTCAGTCCTCTCCACAAAAGCCACACCGCCTCTCTATGGAAGGCACTAGACCTGCAAGTCATGGAGATGTCTCCTTGACTTCCACTGAGGTCCTGCCCATTCTGCACCTGCCCCAAGTGCTCTAGGATTGAGCTTGAAAGGGCTCCTACCGGGGAGCGAATGGGTCCAACAGTGGTCCCTTTCCTGGATGCTATGCTACTTGCTTTTCTTGTCTGAGTGATCAAAGTACTTGTGGGACATCTAAAAAGCCTCTTCTCAGACCAAGTCTGGGGTCTTCTGACAAAAAAGTCAATGGAAGGGACACTTTCAGGCCTCACTCACCGACAGCCATTGCTGTCACCTCTCAAGCAACCCAGGCCAACTTTCTGTGCGTGCCCCTCACAACTGACCTGCCCCATAGACTAGCTTACCAAATGACAACACAGGCTCCAGAGCCACTGGGGCTGGGGTCCAACTCCCAGCTTTGTCACCCACAGCTGTATAGACTTTGAGCAAGTTACTTAGTTCTCTCAGCCTTGGCTTTCTCGTCTCTACAGTGACAACAGCAATGGTGTCCACTTTATGTGTTGCCATCTGTCTGGCATATGTTACGCATGAGGTCTGGGCTGGTCCAGGCAAGGCACAGCAGAGGGACCACAGCCCCAGGAGCTGCGGAGCACACATAGCTCCAGGCCCTGCATGCGAGCCTCTGGGGTCCCAGAAGCGGCCTCAAGCCTTCACAGGTTGCTCCACCACTCAACTTCCAAACAATGCATCCTGGTGGCGGTGACAGAAACTTCAGTTATGTAAAAGTTTAAAAGAGTGAAATGATGCAAGCTACTTTCAGGATACCGGAGATAAACGATCTATTTATATTTTTATGGTGAAGACATAAATAGAAAAAAAAACACAGCACCCAAAGAAATGTTCCTTAAAATATGTGTTCAGCATGGGTGAGAGGTACACACAGAACAAACAGATGCCAGGCCAGATACCTTTTCACATCAGCCGCAACTCTGCAAGATGCGTTAATTCAAGGAGATTTACCAAACGTCAATATAATTACAAAAAAAAAAAAAAAAAAGAGCTGCCTGACAAACTGGGACATGGGGTGCTTCAGTGTTTTTTAAGTCATTATGTAAGAAGTCTGCTGGAACAGAGTAACGCTGAGTTCCTAAATCCCAGCCCTGACTACTGACCCAGAGACAATGTAAATAAACAGGACAATGTTTTATACACAGCACTTATCCATTCAGCAACTGCTTGCTAATGGCTTACTGGCTGCTAGGCATCACTGATCTGGGATACACCAGGAGCAGGAGAGAATTTTTGTCTTCACAAAGTGTGCTTGGTAATGAAGAGATGGAGATGAGAAACACTCAGATGTAAGGTTTTCAGACAACAAAGAAACATTTAAGAAAAGCGAAGCAGGGCACATAAAGGATTACCTGTAATCTCAACACTTGGGAGGCTGAGGCAGGAAGATCAAGAGTTCCTGGCCAGTCTGGGGTATACCTCGACTTTGTGTGAGCAGTCTGGGGTACATGACTCGACTTTGTGTGAGCAGACTGGGGTACACGGCTCGACCTTGTGTGAGCAGTCTGGGGTACACAGCTTGACCTTGTGTGAGCAGTCTGGGGTACACGGCTCAACTTTGTGTGAGCAGTCTGGGGTACACGACTTGACTTTGTGTGAGCAGTCTGGGGTACACGGCTCAACGTTGTGTGAGCAGACTGGGGTACACGGCTCGACCTTGTGTGAGCAGTCTGGGGTACACGGCTCAACGTTGTGTGAGCAGACTGGGGTACACGGCTCGACCTTGTGTGAGCAGTCTGGGGTACACGGCTCAACGTTGTGTGAGCAGACTGGGGTACACGGCTCGACCTTGTGTGAGCAGTCTGGGGTACACGGCTCAACGTTGTGAGCAGTCTGGGGTACACGGCTCAACGTTGTGTGAGCAGTCTGGGGTACACGACTCGACTTTGTGTGAGCAGACTGGGGTACACGGCTTGACCTTGTGTGAGCAGTCTGGGGTACACGGCTCAACGTTGTATGAGCAGTCTGGGGTACACGGCTTGACTTTGTGTGAACAGACTGGGGTACACGGCTCGACCTTGTGTGAAAGAGCATGAGGAAGAAAGAAGACCAGAACACGTGGAAGAGGAGAAGTGAAAAGGGAGGAAACAAAGCGCCAGACAGAGGCGGCAGGGTTCTGGTGCTCACGTGACAGGAAGCCCAGAGAGGCCCTCACTGAGACCCCCTGGGTCAGTCTCACTGCTTAGAACCGAAGAAGGTGGTGACTCTCCACAGCAAAGGAATGCCAGCAGCAGGGCATCTCCCCTGACCAACGCCAGCAGCAGGGCATCTCCCCTGACCAACGCCAGCAGCAGGGCATCTCCCCTGACCAACGCCAGCAGCAGGGCATCTCCCCTGACCAACGCCAGCAGCAGGGCATCTCCCCTGACCAACGCCAGCAGCAGGGCATCTCCCCTGACCAATGCCAGCAGTAGGGAGCATCTGTTAAGTGACTTGTTCAAGGTCTCACAGGTGGTGAGTGGCAGAGCCCCTGTAGCCTGGGTCTGAAGCAGTCTTGTTGCTTGGACTCTGGAGGCAGCACTGGACATGACCATGGGAGTGAGGATGTCATTAAAACATCACAACTAAGGACACTGTGGTCCCAAGCAAATGTTACCTTTTTCACCCTGTCTCTCTGTCCTGAGTTCTGGCTCCTTATTTTCCTGGAAAGCTCACCATCCTCTCCATCAGTTAAACCCTGAGGCCCTGAGTAGGGTGGTCTTGGCCTTGCCCTTGCCCAACAACTCTGCTCAGCTGCAAACAAGATGCTGTAAAAACACCTCGTTCTTTGGAGGGAGTGTGAGACAACCAGTTGCCACGTGGTACCAAAAATGGCAGAGCTGAGAAAGCTCTGAAGTCATCGTTTGTTAATCTAGCAGCCTCAGAAACACAAGAGGCCCACACAATTAATGTTATCATTTCTGTGCCGATTGTGTGAAGGACCAGGTCAATTGTGTGCAGCTGAGTGTGCCAGACAGCACGTCTGTCAAGACAAAGGTAGGATACTCAGGCAGACCCCTTCTATAATCCAGCAGCCTCCACACACACTAGCTTACATTTTTATTTTTAAGTTTGTTTTTAAATCTATTTTATTTACTTGAGACAGAGAGAAGGAGAGAATGGGTGTGCCAGGACTTTCAGTTGCTGCAAATGAACTCCAGATGCATGTACCACCTTGTGCATCTGGCCTAAGTGGGTCCTCGGGAATCAAACCTGGGTCCTTTCCTTTGCAGGCCTTACCCACCAAGCAATCCCTCCAGCCCTCCTAGCTTCCTTTTTACTGCAGTTCACACACAGCAAGGACATTCAGAGGAAGAGAAGCAGGAAAAAGGCCACAGGGAATCAGCTTTTCCTCTCACTCCAAAATGAACTTGGAAAACCCAGCCTGAGTGTGGAGACACAGAGGCGCCTGGCTCTTATGTCTGCTCCCTAAGGGTCTGTTAATCTCTTTATACTCTCTTCCAAGGTAATATTTAAATCAACCACACAGCTCAATTTACTTTGCTGTGACTCTAATTGAATAAATCTAAAGTAACAACAAGATGTACCAGCCCAGAGCCTTGCCAGAACCCCCCTTGGGCACTTGGATCACACTCTGGAGACTTTAATTCTGCCAGTGTGCAGGTAAATGTACTTCATCCGACCCCTAACTTTGTCTCAGAGGCACAGTGACTGTCATGTGTTGTTTTAGAGAGAGTACCTATTTAGTGACGAGTGGAAGCTTCCCAGGGTACGGACTGAAGGGTCCTGGGAGGGAGGAGCACGCTGTGAAGATGTTCCGCAAGGAGCACGTCAGGTGCTGGGCATTGTAGGCCAGGATCTAGCTCTGTTCAGGGAGTCCTCGGTGAGTATGCAGCCACCCCAGCTTGCAAACAAACATCTCTGAGTAGGACCCCTCTAGAAACCTACCAATCATTCCAGCGTTTCCCAGTCCTCTTACAGGGATCAGGAAAAAAACGACAGGGAGGAGGGATGAAGGCGAGAAGACTGGAAGCTGCCAGGGCTGCTAATGTGGAAAAGAAGGATGGGGCCGGGAGCCTCCTCTGGCAGGCAGGCCCTCAAGACAACCACGTGCTTACAGGTGCTGAGGAAGTCCTTATGGTCACACAGGCAGACCTGTGGTACTCTGTAAGTTGTGGAAAGACAGAGGTTAAAAGGCACCTGTACAAGTGGGCGTGGCCACACATGCCTGTGACCCTTGTTCTGTGGGAGCCGGGCTCATGGGCTCACTGAGGCTTGCAAAAACAGCAGACTCCAGAATAGTGAGACTACATCTCAAGGAAATACACGGACACCCAGTGTTCTCCTGTGGCCTCCACACGCACGCTCACAAGGTGCCTCATCTGATATACACACTCATACACCACCACCCCAACCTCACGCATGCACACACACAAGGCATTTGCACAGGACAGGAACCTTGTACGGAAAGGAAGGAGCATGGCTGCGCGTGGCTGGCCTGTACTCAGTGACAAGAGGAAGGACCCCTCCTTAAGGACGAATGAGGTCAACCACCTCCACGGATGAGCCTCGTGCAGGCGGCTCTCGCAAGGAAACCTGTGTGCGTGTTTATTACCTTTCGTGCGGTGCTCTCAAGAGTTAGGAAGCTTTGTCTCACGCGGGAGCAAGTTCTCCTCTTTCCTCTATAGATGACGAAGTGACCTTTACCACCACAAACCTGCCCCTCATCTCCATCCAAGCTTTTCATCTGCATGGTGTTCCCTGCAAAGGCGATTTCTGATCAATGAGCACTACCGCAGTGCGCTGAGGAGTGATTACCTCACGTGTGTTTCACTCCGAGCTGCGATTAGAAGCAAGATGTGAGATCAGAGGGGCAGAAAGTGAATATAAGAAGGAAAACCCTCCAGCAGGAGCTGAGGCGGGCGGGGTGTGGGATAGTTAGCCTCTTCAAAGACTGGTATTCCTCATTTGCCTGATAAACATTTCCTGACTGTCTTGAGCAGCCGTGGTGGGATCAGCAGCCACATCAGGGTACTTTGCCCTGTGTGTCTTTCTTACTGTCCAATGATAGGATTGTGGTGGACTTAGAGGATTCTGGTATCCAGGTGCACTTGGGGAAGCTGCAGAAATTGATTCTCCCCGGGGGTTAAAAGTCAGTGTTCAGGCATAGACTGCCTGGCACAGCCCACCAGCCCAAGCCACAGTGAAACCCATGCTTCACTGCTGCCAAAGAAACACCGGGATCCTAAACTTTGACTAATTCTAAAGCAGGGGTTCTGAAGGTGGACCTTGCCGAGAGGTCAGTGAGTACAGAACGGCACTTTCTAGACTCGGTCCCTCCAGAGCGCTGCAAATAACGAACCAGATATCAACTGAACAACAGAGGAAAGCTGGTTGGTCTATAACAGAAAGGGGCTTTTCTCAGCACTCAGTTTCCCAGAGGGCATTTATGCAAATGACCCAGGGGACGGAACCATCTCCCCCCACTTACACAAGCACATCTACTTCTCATTTATTTATTTGAGAGAGAGAGAAAGAAAGAGGCAGATACAGAAAGAGAAGATGGGCGCTGCCAGGGCCTAAAGCCACTGCAAACAAACTCCAGATGCATGCACCCCTTTGTGCATCTGACTTACATGGGTCCTGGGGAATTGAACCATGGTCCTTAGGCTTCACAGGCAAATGCCTTAACCGCTAAGCCATTTTCCCAGCCCCTACTTCTTATTCCTAAAAGTCCCCTGGGTTTTCTGAATTGTCTGAAAGGATTTGCAAAGGAATTCTCTAAGTGTAGAGTGTAAACATTTTAATAGTCTACATGCAAATTTAGAATCTTCACTGAGCCAGGCTTAGGGGTACATATCTGTAACCCCAGCACTCACTGGCTGAAGCAAGAGACTCTCAGGGACAGGACCTCGAGGCATCTCCATGATGCCTCTGCTGGACTCCAGGAGTGAGGGATGGGGAAGGAACTTGCTTCAAAAGTCAGGGATCAAGGCAGGACAAGGCCCCGCTATCCCAAGGAAGGCACAGGAGCCGCACTTGAACATCCGTCTCTGCTTCCCTCTGGCCCTCTGCTTGTCCCCTTCTCTACACACAGTCCTCCTTTCCTAGCTGCATCACAACACACGGAAGATGCGGAGAGTGCCTCTGACAAAAGAAAGGTGGCATACCTGGCACTCTCAATCATTAAATCCTCTTTTAGAGCCTAGGATCTTGGTCCACTTAGCTGACACTCAGTGTAGAGAATGCCCCAAGGCACACATTTTCTTCCAGTGCCACAGCTCTGGGCTGGGAGGGAGGAGAAGTTCCGTGACAGCAAAAAGCACAGAGCTGAGTAAGCTCCTCAGATGATGGTCACCACACAGCCAGGCCTCAGGCCAACCTCAGGCATCGAGAGCCAAGCTAGCTCAATATCACTAACATGCGGAGTCACTTCTGCCCAGAGATTTCTGCTTCAGTCTAACCATTTTTTTACTGGAGAGAGAGTGATCCCCGCCTGTCATCCCAGCACTAGAGGCTGACCCATCATAAGTTCAAGGCTAGCCGGAGCTACCGAGTAAGAACCCATCCCAAATAAGAAAAACAAACACTTTCCATTCTCTTATCTCTTTTTTCAGTATTGTAATTTTATATATGAATTAAAATTTGGAATATTCATGAATTGTTTACAATCAGAAAGGCTGATTACACAAACAGTCATGGTGGTAATTCCTGTCATCCCAGTACTAGGGAGGATGACAAGGGGACGGTCCTGAGTGCATGAGCAGCTTGGACTACATGGTGAAATCCTGTCTCAAAAACCACTAAACCAAACACAAATGGTTCGGAGACTTCTATAAAACCTCAGTACCAACGCGGAAGGGTTCTCTTTACTGTGGTAAACAGGGACGCCACGCTCAGCACCAACGCGGAAGGGTTCTATTTACTGTGGTGAACAGGGACGCCACGCTCAGCATCAACGCGGAAGGGTTCTATTTACTGTGGTGAACAGGGACGCCACGCTCAGTACAACGCGGAAGGGTTCTATTTACTGTGGTAAACAGGGACGCCGCGCTCAGCATCAACGCGGAAGGGTTCTATTTACTGTGGTGAACAGGGACGCCACGCTCAGTACAACGCGGAAGGGTTCTATTTCCTGTGGTAAACAGGGACGCCACGCTCAGTACAACGCGGAAGGGTTCTATTTACTGTGGTGAACAGGGACGCCACGCTCAGTACAACACGGAAGGGTTCTATTTACTGTGGTGAACAGGGACGCCACGCTCAGTACAACGCGGAAGGGTTCTATTTACTGTGGTAAACAGGGACGCCGCGCTCAGCATCAACGCGGAAGGGTTCTATTTACTGTGGTGAACAGGGACACCAAGCTCAGTACAACGCGGAAGGGTTCTATTTACTGTGGTGAACAGGGACGCCACACTCAGTACAACGTGGAAGGGTTCTATTTACTGTGGTGAACAGGGACACCAAGCTCAGTACAACGTGGAAGGCTTCTGTTTACTGTGGTGAACAGGGACGCCACGCTCAGTACAACGCGGAAGGGTTCTATTTACTGTGGTGAACAGGGACGCCACGCTCTGTACCAACGCGGAAGGGTTCTATTTACTGTGGTAAACAGGGACGCCACGCTCAGCACCAACGCGGAAGGGTTCTATTTACTGTGGTGAACAGGGACGCCACGCTCAGTACAACGCGGAAGGGTTCTATTTACTGTGGTGAACAGGGACGCCACGCTCAGTACAATGCGGAAGGGTTCTATTTACTGTGGTGAACAGGGACGCCACACTCAGTACAATGCGGAAGGGTTCTATTTACTGTGGTAAAGAGGGACGCCACGCTCTGTACCAACGTGGAAGGGTTCTATTTACTGTGGTAAACAGGGACGCCACGCTCAGTACAACGCGGAAGGGTTCTATTTACTGTGGTGAACAGGGACGCCACGCTCAGTACAACGCGGAAGGGTTCTATTTACTGTGGTGAACAGGGACGCCACGCTCAGTACAATGTGGAAGGGTTCTATTTACTGAGGTAAACAGGGACGCCACGCTCAGCACCAACGCGGAAGGGTTCTATTTACTGAGGTAAACAGGGACGCCACGCTCAGCACCAACGCGGAAGGGTTCTATTTACTGTGGTAAACAGGGACGCCACGCTCAGTACAATGCGGAAGGGTTCTATTTACTGTGGTGAACAGGGACGCCACGCTCAGCACCAACGTGGAAGGGTTCTATTTACTGTGGTGAACAGGGACGCCACGCTCAGTACAATGTGGAAGGGTTCTATTTACTGAGGTAAACAGGGACGCCACGCTCAGCACCAACGCGGAAGGGTTCTATTTACTGAGGTAAACAGGGACGCCACGCTCAGTACAACGCAGAAGGGTTCTATTTACTGTGGTAAACAGGGACGCCACGCTCAGACACACGCGGAAGGGTTCTATTTACTGGTGGTAAACAGGGACGCCACGCTCAGCACCAATGCGGAAGGGTTCTATTTACTGTGGTAACAGGGACGCCACCTCAGCACAACGCGGAAGGGTTCTATTTACTGTGGTGAACAGGGCGCACGGCTCATACACAACGCGGAAGGGTTTTCTATTTACTGTAGGTGGAACAGGGACGCCGACGCTCAGTACATTGCGGAAGGGTTCTATTTACTGTGGTGAACAGGGACGCCACGCTCAGCACCAACGCGAAGGGGTTCTATTACTGTGGTGAACAGGGACGCCACGCTCAGCACCAACGCGGAAGGGTTCTAGTTACTGTGGTGAACAGGGACGCCAAGCTCAGCTACAACGCGCGAAGGGTTCTATTTACTGTGGTGAACAGGGACGCCACGCTCAGCTACAACGCGGAAGGGGTTCTATTTACTGTGGTGAACAGGGGACGCCACGCTCAGCTACAACGCGGAAGGGTTCTATGTACTGTGGTGAACAGGGACGCCACGCTCAGTACAACGCGAAGGGTTTCTATTTACTGTGGTGAACAGGGACGCCACGCTCAGTACAACGCGGAAGGGTTCTATTTACTGTGGTGAACAGGGACGCCACGCTCAGTACAATGCGGAAGGGTTCTATTTACTGTGGTGAACAGGGACGCCACGCTCAGCATCAACGCGGAAGGGTTCTATTTACTGTGGTGAACAGGGACGCCACGCTCAGCACCAACGCGGAAGGGTTCTATTTACTGTGGTAAACAGGGACGCCACGCTCAGTACAATGCGGGAGGGTTCTATTTACTGTGGTAAACAGGGACGCCACGCTCAGACAACGCGAAGGGTTCTATTTACTGTGGTGAACAGGGACGCCACGCTCAGTACAACGCGGAAGGGTTCTATTTACTGTGGTGAACAGGGACGCCACGCTCAGTACAACGCGGAAGGGTTCTATTTACTGTGGTGAACAGGGACGCCACGCTCAGTACAACGCGGAAGGGTTCTATTTACTGTGGTGAACAGGGACGCCACGCTCAGTACAATGCGGAAGGGTTCTATTTACTGTGGTGAACAGGACGCCACGCTCAGCACCAACGCGGAAGGGTTCTATTTACTGTGGTAAACAGGGACGCAGCGCTCAGAACAACGCGGAAGGGTTCTATTTACTGTGGTAAACAGGGACGCCACGCTCAGTACCAACGCGGAAGGGTTCTATTTACTGTGGTGAACAGGGACGCCACGCTCAGTACAACGCGGAAGGGTTCTATTTACTGTGGTGAACAGGGACGCCACGCTCAGTACAACGCGGAAGGGTTCTATTTACTGTGGTGAACAGGGACGCCACGCTCAGCACAACGCGGAAGGGTTCTATTTACTGTGGTGAACAGGGACGCCACGCTCAGTACAACGCGGAAGGGTTCTATTTACTGTGGTGAACAGGGACGCCACGCTCAGCACCAACGCGGAAGGGTTCTATTTACTGTGGTAAACAGGGACGCCACGCTCAGTACAACGCGGAAGGGTTCTATTTACTGTGGTGAAACAGGGACGCCACGCTCAGTACAACGCGGAAGGGTTCTATTTACTGTGGTAAACAGGGACGCCACGCTCAGTACAACGCGGAAGGGTTCTATTTACTGTGGTGAACAGGGACGCCACGCTCAGTACAACGCGGAAGGGTTCTATTTACTGTGGTGAACAGGGACGCCACGCTCAGTACAACGCGGAAGGGTTCTATTTACTGTGGTGAACAGGGACGCCGCACTCAGTACAACGTGGAAGTGTTCTATTTACTGTGGTAAACAGGGACGCCGCGCTCTGTACCAACGCGGATGGGTTCTATTTACTGTGGTAAACTGGGACGCCACATTCAGTACCAACGACGGAGGGTTCTATTTACTGTGGTAAACAGGGACGCCACATTCAGTACCAACGAGGGAGGGCTCTATTTACTGTGGTAAACAGGGACGCCACGCTCAGTACAATGCAGAAGGGTTCTATTTACTGTGGTAAACAGGGACGCCACGCTCAGCACCAACGCGGAAGGGTTCTATTTACTGTGGTAAACAGGGACGCCACGCTCAGCACCAACGCGGAAGGGTTCTATTTACTGTGGTAAACAGGGACGCCACACTCAGCACCAACGCGGAAGGGTTCTATTTACTGTGGTGAACAGGGACGCCGCGCTCAGCACCAACGCGGAAGGGTTCTATTTACTGTGGTGAACAGGGACGCCGCGCTCAGCACCAACGCGGAAGGGTTCTATTTACTGTGGTAAACAGGGACGCCACGCTCAGCACCAACGCGGAAGGGTTCTATTTACTGTGGTAACAGGGACGCCACAGCTCAGTACAACGCGGAAGGGTTCTATTTACTGTGGTAACAGGGACGCCACGCTCAGTACAACGCGGAAGGGTTCTATTTACTGTGGTAACAGGGACGCCACGCTCAGTACAACGCGGAAAGGGTTCTATTTACTGTGGTGAACAGGGACGCCACGCTCAGCACAACGCGGAAGGGTTCTATTTACTGTGGTAAACAGGGACGCCACGCTCAGCACCAACGCGGAAGGGTTCTATTTACTGTGGTGAACAGGGACGCCACACTCAGTACAACGCGGAAGGGTTCTATTTACTGTGGTGAACAGGGACGCCCACGCTCAGTACCAACGCGGAAGGGTTCTATTTACTGTGGTAAACAGGGACGCCGCGCTCTGTACCAACGCGGAAGGGTTCAATTTACTGTGGTAACAGGGACGCACGCATCAGCTACCAACGCGGAAGGGTTCTATTTACTGTGGTTAACAGGGACGCCACGCTCAGCACCAACGCGGAAGGGTTCTATTTACTGTGAGTGAACAGGGACGCCACGCTCAGTACAACGCGAAGGGTTCTATTTACTGTGGTAAACAGGGACGCCACGCTCAGTACAACGCGGAAGGGTTCTATTTACTGTGGTAAACAGGGACGCCACGCTCAGTACCAACGCGGAAGGGTTCTATTTACTGTGGTGAACAGGGACGCCAACGCTCAGTACAACGCGGAAGGGTTCTATTTACTGTGGTAAACAGGGACGCCACGCTCAGTACCAACGCGGAAGGGTTCTATTTACTGTGGTGAACAGGGACGCCACGCTCAGCACCAACGCGGAAGGGTTCTATTTACTGTGGTGAACATGGGACGCCACGCTCAGTACAAGCGGAAGGTTCTATTTACTGTGGTAAACAGGGACGCCACGCTTCAGTACCAACGAGGAGGGTTCCTATTTACTGTGGAGAACAGGGACCCGCGCGGTTCTATTTACTGTGGTGAACAGGTTCGATGCCACATTCTGTACCAACGCGGAAGGATTCTATTCACTGTGGTAAACAGGGACGCCACATTCAGTACCAACGAGGGAGGGTTCTATTTACTGTGGTAAACAGGGACGCCGCGCTCTGTACCAATGCAGAAGGGTTCTATTTACTGTGGTAAACAGGGATGCCACAGCTCAGCACCAACGCGGAAGGGTTCTATTACTGTGGTGAAACAGGGAAGCCACGCTCAGTACCAACACGGAAGGGCTCTCTTTACTATGGAAAGTGCACAAAAGGTAATAGAACTTCTCCATGTCCGAACAATCATTAAAACAGTATAGGACAGCTGCAGCGTTCTTTTTATCTCTGTGTATATATTTATCTTGTGCATTTAAAAAAGGGGATTAGCCTGTTGTGGTGGCACACACCTTTAATCCCAGCAGAGGTTGCAAAGGTAGGAGGATTGCCATGAATTTTTAGCCACCCTGAGACTACATAGTGAATTCCAGATCAGCCTGGGCTAGCGTGAGACCCTACCTCAGAAAACCAAAAAATAACTAAAATAAAATAAAAGCCAAAGTGATTAGAGAAAGGATATAAAATATGAACCGTGTTTATCTCTGGGTATTGAATTATGGAATAGTTAAGTTATTTGTGAAAGAATTAAGGCATATAAGGAAGGAGGGAAGGAAAGAAGATGAAAGCATCCACTATCAAGAAGATTGGGCCAGGTGTGGTAGCACATGCCTTTCATCCCAGAACTTGTGAGGCAGAGGTATGAGGCTCACCATGAGTTCGAGGCTGCCCTGAGGCTACATAGTGAATTCCAGGTCAGCCTCAGAAAAGCCAAAAAAAGAAGAAGTTTGGAAAAGGAACTACTGAGCAGAATATACAAAGAGCTCTTACAATGCAACAGCAGCATGAAAGACCATTCAAGTCACGCAGAGCATATGAATAACTGTTTCTCCAAAACAGATCCACAAGGGCCCATCCCTTCGCAGGGCTACCACATCCATCCACAAGTATGGAAGGAGGAAGAGGGGAGGAACGAAGGAGGCAGGCAGAGAGACAGGGAGACAGGGTAAGGGAACTCAGGGATAGGAAAGCACTGGGGAGGACTGTCTGGCGGGGGGAGGAAGAGCACTACCAAGAAGAGGGTCAGGGTACAGGGAGGGCAGTGTAGTGATACGTATGTAGAAAGTGCCAGAAATCACATTGTATGCTAGCTAAAATTAATAAGAGCAAAACAATGACAGAAAAGACAAGAAGGAAAGGCGGAGGGAGGAGAAGGGAGGATGCAGACTACTGTAACTCTGGCCTCACTGAAGGATGGACACAGGGTGATTTGTGCCTTTCTAAGTACCACTAATTTACCCAAACTGGCAACAGTGAATTTTATTATCATATGAATTTCACTCTTTTTTATGAATTGTCTTTCTTTTTTAATTTTTTGTTCATTTTGATTTATTTATATGAGAGTGACAGATAGAGAAAGAGGCAGAGAGAGAGAAAGTGCGTGTGCCAGGGCCTCCAGCCACTGCAAATAAACTCCAGATGCATGCGCCAATTTGTGCATCTGGCTAACGTCAGGTGCTGGGGAATTGAGCCTCAAACTGGGGTCACTAGGCTTCACAGACAAGCACTTAACTGCTAGGCCATCTCTCCAGACCAAATTTCACTCATATATAAAAACAACGAATGCCAACATACAAAAGCCAAAAGGCAGGGGCCTCTCTAGTGAAGACACTGAGTGTCAGCAGGGCAGAAGGGGTGTGTAGCATATCCTAGACACGTTCTGAGAGAGGAGTGGTGTGGCTTCCCCGGGGGCTGCTCTGCTGGGATATGATTTCACACTGCACACATGCACGCCATATTTTAACAGAGTTGGAGTTGCTTAACTGAGTTGTGAGTGGCAAGCTGTTTTAAAAACATAATTCAAGGATCCAACTGAGAAGCAAATATAAAGTTCTGACATTCTTAGGGAAGATGTGGGTCAAAGATGCAAACATGTAGGCACGAACAGCAGGAAAGACCTAAGAGCGGGAGCAGTGCAGGACACAGGGTAAGAGCAGGAGCAGTGCAGGACACAGGGTAAGAGAAGGAGCAGTGCAGGACACAGGGTAAGAGCAGGAGCAGTGCAGGACACAGGATAAGAACAGGAGCAGTGCAGGACACAGGATAAGAACAGGAGCAGTGCAGGACACAGGGTAAGAGCAGGAGCAGTGCAGGACAGAGGGTAAGAACAGGGGCAGTGCAGGACACAGGGTAAGAACAGGAGCAGTGCAGGACACAGGGTAAGAGCAGGGGCAGTGCAGGACACAGGGTAAGAGCAGGAGCAGTGCAGGACACAGGGTAAGAGCAGGAGCAGTGCAGGACACAGGATAAGAACAGGAGCAGTGCAGGACACAGGGTAAGAGCAGGAGCAGTGCAGGGCACAGGGTAAGAACAGGGGCAGTGCAGGACACAGAGGGTAAGAGCAGGAGCAGTGCAGGACACAGGGTAAGAGCAGGAGCAGTGCAGGGCACAGGGTAAGAGCAGGAGCAGTGCAGGACACAGAGGGTAAGAGCAGGAGCAGTGCAGGACACAGGGTAAGAGCAGGAGCAGTGCAGGACACAGGATAAGAACAGGAGCAGTGCAGGACACAGGGTAAGAGCAGGAGCAGTGCAGGGCACAGGGTAAGAACAGGAGCAGTGCAGGACACAGAGGGTAAGAACAGGAGCAGTGCAGGACACAGGGTAAGAACAGGAGCAGTGCAGGACACACAGGGTAAGAACAGGAGCAGTGCAGGACACAGGGTAAGAACAGGAGCAGTGCAGGACACAGGGTAAGAGCAGGAGCAGTGCAGGACACAGAGGGTAAGAACAGGAGCAGTGCAGGACACAGGGTAAGAACAGGAGCAGTGCAGGACACAGGGTAAGAGCAGGAGCAGTGCAGGACACAGAGGGTAAGAACAGGAGCAGCGCAGGACACAGGGTAAGAACAGGGGCAGTGCAGGACACAGGGTAAGAGCAGGAGCAGTGCAGGACACAGAGGGTAAGAACAGGAGCAGTGCAGGACACACAGGGTAAGAGCAGGAGCAGTGCAGGACACAGGGTAGGAACAGGGGCAGTGCAGGACACAGGGTAAGAGCAGGAGCAGTGCAGGACACAGGGTAAGAACAGGAGTAGTGCAGGACACAGGGTAAGAGCAGGAGCAGTGCAGGACACAGAGGGTAAGAACAGGGGCAGTGCAGGACACAGAGGGGAAGAGCAGGAGCAGTGCAGGACACAGAGGGGAAGAGCAGGAGCAGTGCAGGACACAGGGTAAGAGCAGGAGCAGTGCTGGACACAGAAGGGAAGAGCAGGAGCAGTGCAGGGCACAGGGTAAGAGCAGGAGCAGTGCAGGACACAGAGGGTAAGAGCAGGAGCAGTGCAGGACACAAGGTAAGAACAGGAGCAGTGCAGGACACAGGGTAAGAGCAGGAGCAGTGCAGGACACAGAGGGTAAGAACAGGAACAGTGCAGGACACAGAGGGTAAGAGCAGGAGCAGTGCAGGACACAGAGGGTAAGAACAGGAGCAGTGCAGGACACAGGGTAAGAGCAGGAGCAGTGCAGGACACAAGGTAAGAACAGGAGCAGTGCAGGACACAGGGTAAGAGCAGGAGCAGTGCAGGACACAGAGGGTAGGAGCAGGAGCAGTGCAGGACACAGGATAAGAGCAGGAGCAGTGCAGGACACAGAGGGTAAGAGCAGGAGCAGTGCAGGACACAGAGGGTAAGAACAGGAGCAGTGCAGGACACAGGGTAAGAGCAGGAGCACTGCAGGACACAGAGGGTAAGAGCAGGAGCAGTGCAGAACAGAGGGTAAGAGCAGGAGCAGTGCAGGACACAGGGTAAGAACAGGAGCAGTGCAGGACACAGGATAAGAACAGGAGCAGTGCAGGACACAGAGGGTAAGAGCAGGAGCAGTGCAGGACACAGGGTAAGAGCAGGAGCAGTGCAGGACACAGGGTAAGAGCAGGAGCAGTGCAGGACACAGGGTAAGAGCAGGAGCAGTGCAGAACAGAGGGTAAGAGCAGGAGCAGTGCAGGACACAGGGTAAGAGCAGGAGCAGTGCAGGACACAGGGTAAGAGCAGGAGCAGTGCAGGACACAGGGTAAGAACAGGAGCAGTGCAGGACACAGGGTAAGAACAGGAGCAGTGCAGGACACAGAGGGTAAGAGCAGGAGCAGTGCAGGACACAGGGTAAGAGCAGGAGCAGTGCAGGACACAGGGTAAGAACAGGAGCATTGCAGGACACAGGGTAAGAACAGGAGCAGTGCAGGACACAGGGTAAGAGCAGGAGCAGTGCAGGACAGACAGGGTAAGAGCAGGAGCAGTGCAGGACACACAGAGTTGTCTTGTCTGCAGGCCCAGAGATGCGGGCAGGAGCTGCTCTTAACATAGTGGAGAAATTAACTGGGCGTGTGGATGATGGACAATCAGTTTCAGTGCGGTGAGTATTTTTATTACATCTGTATCTTAGAATATCATAATGTATATCTTAAATATAACCAATGAAATTTATTTGAAAAGTGTATCATTACCATTGATATCATCCTAATTATACAAATATGCAATTATGTATATGAATGCCTTGTCATTATTTTAATTACATCATGAAGTTGGGAGAAAAAGCCCTTTTTAACCCTTTCTTTTATTGTAGGAAGTATGAAACCTAAGTAATCATTAGAACAGTGAAACTGTGATCACACATTATAAATGCAAGTCCCGTCGCATGTTATGGTTTGATTTTTGATGTCCACTGCATCTGGTCACTAGACTGCAGGACAGGACCCCGGACCTCAAAGATCTCTGGGCCTGTAGCAAGGTCCACGCAGAGGAGAAGCGGAGTGGGCACTGCTTTGGCAGGTCTGGGCTGAAATCTCTGAAGGTGTCTACAATCAGCTCTCCTCTGAAGGTTACAGGGACCTTGAATTTCAGTTCTGTATTAGCAGTTAGAATTTCTCCATCTTCATCTCCTTACACCATACTAAGAATAGCAGCCACTGAGACTAGTGTTCTTGAGAATTTGATCTGTCTAATATTGCCAGGTGAATTCCTGCCTCAGACATGGCATAACATTATTTTTGACTCATATTTAAATAGACTCTCTAAGCAGGAGGAATCCCAAAACCAAGATACTTCATGGACAAGAATTCAGTGATGCGATCTAGGTTAAAATTTCTAAATATAATCACCTCTTCTGCGCTCCCTGCAGTACGGTCCTCCCACTTTCCTTCCCTCAGCTTTCTCTCATCTGGGGAGGCTGCTTTAGGCTTGAGAAAGTGAGGGGTCAGGTCTAATGTCACTCACTCCATGTACTTTGCTATGCACTGCCCTTTGAGGTTTCCCAAGACCAGGAGCCAATGTTCCACCCAGCAGGTGAACAGATTTCCTGGACATATAGAACAGAAGGGAAGTATATACAATTTTAACAAGTTTTTTTCCTCCCATTTTTGAGAAATGCTGATCAAAGTATGGCTCAACTTCCATTGAACTTTTCAAGTCTTCATTTGCATGCTGTCATCAGGACCATGCTAGTGGTGCTGGGGCGTCCTTAGCACACCCAAGCATGTGAGTAATTCTTCCTCAGACGGGCCTGCAGGAGATCTGCCATCCCTCCAGTCTTCACAAGAGCAATGCAAGGATGGAAAATGCACACAAGGGATTACAGCGAGGCGGGACATTCTCACAACTTACTTCACACGAAGAGGCAGGCAGGTCTACTGTCTAGCCAGGACACTCTGCTCCACAAGACACGGACCCTTCTATAGATGCATCACATGAAAGCAAGAGTTCTCTCGTCACTAGCATTTGTAGTGTAGGTGTGCGAATACAGCTGTCAGAGATTTCTATCCCTGGACGGCCTACTGAGGACTTCTCACCATCACAGTCCTGTCCCAGGCCTGTCCTCGACTGCAGGGGACTAAGCTTCCTAGAGATCACCTCCCAACCTCCCCTGTCTTCCTAAGGACGCCTTCCTAAACTCAATCCCTCTCTTCCTCTGCCTTCTCCCCTTCCCTCGCTCGTTCCCCTCTTCCTCTGCCCCTTCCCTTGCTCATTCCCTCTCTTCCTCTGCCCTCTCCCCTTCGCCTCATTCATTCCCTCTCTTCCTCTGCCCTCTCCCTTCCCTCATTCATTCCCTCTCTTCCTCTGCCCTCTCCCCTTCGCTCATTCATTCCTTCTCTTCCGCGGCCTCTCTCCCCTTCCGTCATTCATTCCCTCTCTTCCTCTGTGCCCTCTCCTCTTCCCTCATTCATTCCCTCTCTTCCTCTGCCTTCCTCCCCCTTCCTCATTCACTCCCTCTCTTCTCTGCCCCTCTCCTCTTATCCCTCATTCACTTCCCTTCTCTTCTCTGCCTCTCACCTTCGCTCATTCATTCCCTCTCTTCCTCTGGCCTTCTCTGTCTCCCTTCGCTCATTCATTCCTTCTCTTCTCTCTTCCTCTGCCCTCTCCCATCCCTCATTCACTCCCTCTCTTCCTCTGCCCTCTCCCCTTCCTCATTCATTCCCTCTCTTCCTCTGCCTCTCCCCTTCCCTCCCTCATTCCCTCTCTTCCTCTGCCTTCTCCCCTTCCCTCATTCACTCCCTCTCTTCCTCTGCCCTCTCCCCCTCTCTTCCTCTGCCTTCTCCCCTTCCCTCCCTCTTCCCTCCTTCCTCTCCTTCTCCCTCTTCCCTCCCTTCCTTCCCTCTCTTCTCTGCCTTCTCCCCTTCCTCCCTCTTCCCTCTCTTCCTCTGCCTTCTCCCCTTCCCTCCTCATTCCCTCTCTTCCTCTGCCTTCTCCCCTTCCCTCCCTCATTCCCTCTCTTCCTCTGCCTTCTCCCCTTCCCTCCCTCGTTCCCTCTCTTCCTCTCCTTCTCCCTTCCCTCCCTCATTCCCTCTCTTCCTCTTCCCTCCTCTCCCTCCTTTCCCTCCTCCTCTTCCCCTCTCTTCTCTGCCTTCTCCCCTTCCTCTCATTCCCTCTCTTCCTCTCCTTCCCTTCCCTCCTCTTCCTCTCTTCTCTCCTCTCCCTTCCCTCCTCTTCCTCCCTCTCTTCTTGCCTTCTCCCTTCCTCCCTCGTTCCCTTTCTTCTTCTCCTCCTCCCTTTCCTTTTCCTCTGCTTTCCCCTTCCCCTCCCTTCTGTCCTCCTTTCCCTCCTCCTCTCCCCTCTCTCTTTTCCCTTTTCCCTCCCCTTTCCTCTCTTTCCTTCCCCCTCTCTCTCTTCTCTTTCCTTCCTCTTCCCTCTCTTCTCTCCTTCTCCCCTTCCTCCTCTTCCCTCTCCCTCTCTTTCCCTCCCTCTTCTCCCTCCTCCTCTCCTTCCCCCCCTCTTCCCTCTCTTCCTCTCTTCTCCCCTTCCCTCCTCTTCCCTCCTTCCTCTCCTCTCCCTTCCCCTTCATTCCCTCTTTCCTCTCCCTCTCCCTTCCTCCCTCTTCCTCCTTCCTCTCCTCTCCCTTCCCTCTTTCCCTCTTCCTCTCTCTCTCCCTCCTCCCTTTCCCTCTTCCTTCCTTCCTTCCCTCTCTTCCTCTCTTCCTCTCCTTCCCTCCTCTCATTCCCTCTCTTCCTCTGCCTTCTCCCCTTCCTCTCTTCCTCTCTCTCCCTCTCCTTCTCCCTCTCCCTTCTCCTTCCTTCCCCCCTCTCTCCCTCTCTTCCTCTGCCTTCTCCCTTCCCTCTTCCTTCTTCCTCCTCTCCTTCCTCCCTTCCTCTCCTCTTCCCTCCTCCTATTCCCTCTCTTCTCTGCCTTTCTCCCCTTCTCCTCCTCTTCCCTCTCTTCCTCTGCCTCTCCCCTTCTCCCTCTTTCCCTCTTCCTCTCCCTCTTCCCTTCCCTCCTCTTCCCTCTCTTCCTCTCCTTCTCCCCTTCCCTCCCCTTCCCTCTCTTCCTCTGCCTTCTCCCCTTCCTCCTCTTCCCTCCTTCCTCTGCCCTCTCCCCTTCCCCCTCTTCCTCTTTCCTCTCCTTCTCCCCTTCCCCCTCTTCCTCTCTTCCTCTGCCCTCTCCCCTTCCCTCCCTCATTCCTCTCTTCCTCTGCCTCTCCCCTTCCCTCCTCTTCCCTCTCTTCCTCTGCCTTCTCCCCTTCCCTCCCTCATTCCCTCTCTTCCTCTGCCTCTCCCTTCCTCCTCATTCCCTCTCTTCTCTCCTCTCCCCTTCCCTCCTCATTCCTCTCTTCCTCTGCCTCTCCCCTTCCCTCCTTTTTCCCTCTCTTCCTCTCTCTTCCCCTTCCCCCTCCTCTTCCCTCTCTTCCTCTCCCTTCTCCCTTCCCTTCATCCCTCTCTTCCTCTCCTTCTCCCTTCCCTCCCTCATTCCCTCTCTTCCTCTGCCTTCTCCCTTCCCTCCTCATTCCTCTCTTCCTCTGCCTCTCCCTTCCCTCTCTTCCCTCTCTTCTCTCCTTCCCCCCCTTCCTCTCTCTTCCTCTCTTCCTCTCTTCTCCCTTCCCTCCCTCTTCCTCTCTTCCTCTGCCTCTCCCTTCCTCCCTCGTTCCTTCTCTCTGCTTCTCCCTTCCCTCCTTTCCTCTCTTCCTCTCTCTCCCTTCCCTCCCTCCTTTCCCTCTCTCCTCTGCCTTCTCCCCTTCCCTCCCTCGTTCCCTCTCTTCCTCTGGCCCTCTCCCCTTCCCTCCCTCCGTTCCCTCTCCTCTCCTCTGACCTTCTCCCCTTCCCTCCCTCGTTCCACTCTAGTCCTCTGCCCTCTCCCCTTCCCTCCCTCGTTCCCTCTCTTCCTCTGCCTTCTCCCTCCCTCCCTCGCATTCCCTCTCTTCCTCTGCCTTCTCCCCTTCCCTCCCTCGTTCCCTCTCTTCCTCTGCCCTCTCCCCTTCCTCCCTCCGGTCCCTCTCTTCCTCTGCCTTCTCCCCTTCCCCTCCTCATTCCCTCCTCTTCCTCTGCCTTCTCCCACTTCCCTCCCTCGTTCCCTCTCTATCCTCTGCCTTCTCCCCTTCCCTCCATTCACTCACTCTCTTCCTCTGCCTTCTCCCTTCCCTCCCTCGTTGCCCTCCTCTCCTATGCTCTCCCCTTCCCTCCCTCATTCCCTCTCTCCTTGCCTCTTCCCCTTCCTCCCTCCATTCCTCTCTTCCTCTGCCTTCTCCCCTTCCCACATTCATTCCCTCTCTTCTCTCCTCTCCCTTCCCTCCTCTTCTTCTTCTCTTTTCCTTCCCTCTTCATTCCTCTCTTCCTCGCCTCTCCCTCCTCCTCTTCCCTTCCTCTGCCTTCTCCCTTCCCTCTCATTCCCTCTCTTCCTCTGCCTTCTCCCCTTCCTCCCTCTTCCCTCTCTTCCTCTGCCTTCTCCCTTCCCTCCTCATTCCCTCTCTTCCTCTGCCTCTCCCCTTCCCTCCCTCATTCCCTCTCTTCCTCTGCCTTCTCCCCTTCCCTCCCTCATTCCCTCTCTTCCTCTGCCTCTCCTTCCTCCTCTTCCCTCTTCTCTGCCTCCCCCTCCTCTCTTCCTCTCTTCTCTCTCTCCCTTCCCTCCTCGTTCCCTCTCTTCCTCTGCCTCTCCCCTTCCCTCCCTCATTCCCTCTCTTCCTCTGCCTCTCCCCTTCCCTCCCTCATTCCCTCTCTTCCTCTGCCTCTCCCCTTCCCTCCCTCATTCCCTCTCTTCCTCTGCCTCTCCCCTTTCCTCATCCCTCTCTTCCTCTGCCCTCCCTTCCTCCTTTCCCTCTCTTCCTCTGCCCTCTCCCTTCCCTCCATTTCCCTCTCTTCCTCTGCCTTCTCCCCTTCCCTCCCTCATTCCCTCTCTTCCTCTGCCTTCTCCCCTTCCCTCCCTCATTCCCTCTCTTCCTCTGCCTTCTCCCCTTCCCTCCCTCATTCCCTCTCTTCCTCTGCCTTCTCCCCTTCCCTCCCTCATTCCCTCTCTTCCTCTGCCCTCTCCCCTTCCCTCCCTCGTTCCCTCTCTTCCTCTGCCTTCTCCCCTTCCCTCCCTCATTCCCTCTCTTCCTCTGCCCTCTCCCCTTCCCTCCCTCATTCCCTCTCTTCCTCTGCCTTCTCCCCTTCCCTCCCTCATTCCCTCTCTTCCTCTGCCTTCTCCCCTTCCCTCCCTCGTTCCCTCTCTTCCTCTGCCTCTCCCCTTCCCCCTTCCTCTCTTCCTCTCTCTCCCTTCCCTCCCCTTCGCCCTCTCCCCTTCCCACCTCGTTCCTCTCTTCCTCTGCCTTCCCTTCCTCATTCAGTTCCCTCTCTTCCTCTGCCTCTCCCCTTCACCTCGTTCCCTCTTCCTCTGCCCTTCTCCCCTTCCCTCCCTCATTCCCTCTCTTCCTCTGCCCTCTCCCCTTCCCTCCCTCATTCCCTCTCTTACTCTGCCCTCTCCCCTTCCCTCCTCATTCCCTCTCTTCCCTCTGCCCTCTCCCCCTTCCTCCCTCGTTCCCTCTCTTCCCTCTGCCTTCTCCCCCTTCCCCCCCTCATTCCCTCTCTTCCCTCTGCCCTTTCCCCTTCCCTCCCTATTCTCCATTCCCTCTCTTCCTCTTCCTTCTCCCTCTTCCCTCTCCTCTCATTCATTCCCCTCTCTTCCTCTGCCTCTCCCTTCCCTCATTCATTCCCTCTCTTCCTCTGCCCTCTCCCCTTCCCTCATTCATTCCCTCTCTTCCTCTGCCCTCTCCCCTTCCCTCATTCATTCCCTCTCTTCCTCTGCCCTCTCCCTTCCCTCATTCATTCCCTCTCTTCCTCTGCCCTTCTCCCCTTCCTCCTCATTCCCTCTCTTCCTCTGCCTTCTCCCCTTCCCTCCCTCATTCCCTCTCTTCCTCTGCCTTCTCCCCTTCCCTCCCTCATTCCTTCTCTTCCTGTCTCTCCACTGTAATACTCTTTGGGCTCTTTCCTCATCATCTCTTTTCTGCTTGACCCCACAGGGCCTCTGGGTCCTCTCTAGAGTTGCAACTGCCAAAATACACATTCAAACCCCGCCACTCTCCAGAGCCCTCAGGCCGCATTTGTTGTGCCCCACCTCAAACTCAGCAAGTCTTCATCCCCCACGTCACAGACGCGTCATCCTCATGATGCCTTCCTCCAACATCTTTCCTGTCCGTCTTCTCCTACCCACGGGCCTTGGCCCTGCCTCAGCTCAGACTATCACCGCTCCCTGAGACGACTAAGACATACCTCAGACTGGTGTGGTGACACCTTCCTGTAGTCACATGGTGAGGGTCATCATGAGTTTAAGGACAGCCTGAGCTGCAGTGACTCAAAGTCGGTCTGGCTGTGTTAGAGAGACCCTATCTCTAAAGACAAGCTGAGGAACAGGCCCAGTGGACAGGAGGGAGGGACAGGGCACGTCTGCATTCCATGAAGGCGCTTCTGTACTCCAGACACCGGAAAGGAATCTGCGCGCACAGTGAACAGCTCGGCAGATTCCCTCTGCCGGTGCTTTGTTTATTCTGAGTGAGCCCCAAGCCCAGGTGGCGCCTTGGGAGAAATGGCAGGCTCAGTGGCCTTGGGAGTATGCAAAGCGAGCTGCACAGAGAAAAGGGGGAAAGGGTACAGAGGAAGAAATGGCGTAGACAGATGATAAGGAGAGAGACCCGCACACCTTGACTCTCTTGGAGGCAAGGCCAACCACCTGGCCCAGAGGAAGCCTGGGCCCCGGAGTGACTGGCGGCCTGTCTCCACTGGCGGCTGGTCAGTAGGTTTCTGTTGTGTATCTTTCTAAAGATGCTGATTCACTGCTTTCTCAGACCACTGGCTCTCTGAAGAAAGTACGGCTTAAAAATTTAGTTCCCATTTTTCCTCACTGGCTACATTTGGGTTACAATGCCTCAACTTACTTCCCAGCTGCCAACCTTCCCCTGGCCAACATGGTCTCCACAAGGAAGGCTGGAACCCATTAAACATGGCAGACAGTTGAGTTAGTTAAATGACTTTCCACATTTTCTACCAGTACAGTTAGCATCTTTACAAGGAGAATGAAGTCTTCTGTTGTGTTCTGCACGAGTCCGCTACAGTTCATGTGCTAAAGTGAAACTCCCAAATTTACAGTTGGTGGCATTTGGAGGTGCAGCCTGTGGGAGATAACGTGCAGTGTCACGATGTACTGAGAGGTGGCTGCTAGATGCTGCCACTCTGCCCTTGCATTCTGCAGGTGCTGGACGTCAGAAATAAACCCTTATCCATAGAAATTCACCAGGATTCCATTAGCTCTCCAGCCCCACTGAGCTCCCCACTTCCTTCCCACACTGTCCCACGCTCACTGAGTGCCCAGACCACACCCCTCACTCAGTAAAGAATAAAATTTCTGGAAAGAAGAAGACTTGTTATTAGGAAACAGAAAGATGGTTGAAATTTATTCATTTTAAAATATTTATTAATTTATTTATTAGAAAGAAAGAGGCAGAGAGAGAGACAGAGAGAGAGAGAGAGAGAGAGTAGGTGCACCAGGTCCTCTAGCCACTGCAAACGAACTCAGGAAGTATGCACCACCTCTGGCTTACATGAGTCCTGGGGAATCGAGCCTGGGTCCTTAGGTTTTGCAGGATAACTTTAACTTTTTAACTTTAACTGCTAAGCCATCTCTCCAGCCCTATTTTATGTCTTTATGTCTGTTTTCCTTCACTATAAGTGCATGTGTACAAATATTACATTACTGATTCCAGTCACACCTTCCTGGGACTAACTAGTTTTGTTTACCATGATATTCAAGATGAAAGTGAATAGACTAAACCTACTGACGACAAATATGAACCACTTCATTGATTGTGTCTTTGTTCTAGCATCTCAACCAGGAAGAAAGAATCTACAGCAAAACCATTATTTCCACAAGGGTGTGTGTGTGTGTGTGTGTGTGTGTGTGTGTGTGTGTGTATGGTGCTGGGAATCAAACCCAGGGCCTTATGCATGCTTAGTAAGTAGAGCAAGGGCTCTGTACTGAGGAGCTATGTGCCCAGTCCAAGGCAGACTGTTATCTCACTGATGAACATAAAGGCCAGACCTGTACCTGGACTCGCTGCATGTTATAAATATCTATGTTTTTGTGTTAGACTGTAATTTTATTTATTTCTAATTGCCAAATAATAAAGGTGCACATTTATGGGGCATTGTGTGCTTCTTTCTTTCTTTCTTTCTTTCTTTCTTTCTTTCTTTCTTTCTTTTCTTTCTTTCTTTCTCTCTCTCTCTCTTCCTTTTGTCTTTTTGTTTTGTTTTCTTCGAGGTAGGGTCTCACTCTAGCCCAGGCTGACCTGGAATTCACTATGTAGTCTCAGGGTGGCCTCGAACTCATGGCGATCCTCCTACCTCTGCCTCCCATGTGCTGGGATTAAAGGCGTGCAGCACCACACCCAACCCATGTGCAATTTTAGCCTCTGGCTTTTATAGCAGTCTTGACTAACCAGTCATGACTTGCATTGTTGGGAACTGCAGAGGCAGTGTGCCTAAAAAATCAAAAGATCCACCTGCTTCCTGAACCAAAGCTAGAGTTCTTGATCCCAGAAAAGCAGCTGTGGGCGGAGCTAGCTTTGTCAGCCACAGTGGCCCCTCCCCTCCAGAGTCAGGCCAAACAGCAGAGGAGCAGCACGCTGATGCCTACAAGCTTGCTTGATCCCTGCATCACAATTATGAATAATACCGCACTCCAGCTTTTCAAAGAATTCTTGAAACAAAAATTAATTAGTGCTCTCAGGAACATCTTTCTGGGACTGACTACTTACTTCTTGAGCTACTCATTTTCCCAATTTGGAGTCTTCACAATGTTTACTTCCATATTGTATTACAAATAGTCACTACTGTTGCTACTTTATTTTTCTTTTGTTTTTTTCAAGGTAGGGCCTCTCTCTAGCCCAGGCTGACCTGGAATACACTATCTAGTCTTAGGGTGGCCTTGAACTCAAGGTGATCCTCCTACCTCTGCCTCCTGAGTGCTATTGTCTTCTACTTCTTATCAGACAGTGAGGCCCTTGAAGGCAAGCGCTCATTAACTTAAGAAGTCATTTTGGTCGGGCCTGGTGGTGCACTCCTTTAATCCCAGCATTTGGGAGGCAGAGGCAGGAGGATCAGTGTGAGTTCAAAGCCACACCAAGACAGGTCAGCCTGGGTGAGGGTGAGACCCTACTTCAAAAAACAAACAAACAAAAAAG
Organism: Dipus sagitta; assembly: GCA_036346955.1. Classification (NCBI taxonomy): domain Eukaryota; kingdom Metazoa; phylum Chordata; class Mammalia; order Rodentia; family Dipodidae; genus Dipus; species Dipus sagitta. The sequence continues at coordinate 66,034,124 of CM070786.1, forward strand.
TCATGCTGACGTCTCCTGACCAGAAATGTCAGGGACACAGTGTGTCACCCATGCCAAGTGCTTACACGTGATCACAGTGGAAGAGCGGAGCCGAATATCGCATTTACTTTTCCTCCTTCAGCTGAGGGAAGACAAACTCCTGAACTAAATGCCTCCCGAACCATATCTGATGCCCACCACCACCTCCACCTCAGCCCTATAAGGCACAGTTCTCTGACAGACACTGCCCTTTCAGCTGGCTCCCTGTTCTTGCCCACCTCCATGCCTAGAGGCCACACCTGTATTTGTCTTAAAACGGCTCTGGCCTCCAGTGATGGAGACCCACAGCAAACCAGCTGAGGCAGGAGGGGATCCATCACTGGGACCGGGATCTGAAGATGGACTGGACAAGCTGGCTGTGTCCAGAGCAAGAGGGAACCAGGCTCGGGCTCAGCTGCACTTGCTCTCCACCTCTCAGTGCCTGGTCTCCTGCCCTGGCTGCTCACCTCTCCCCTGTGGCAGACACTGCAGAGACAGCTGCTAGATTCTGTCACCACAAGAGGAGCCCGAGGCTCTTTGGCTTTCCAGCCCAACATTGCAGGAAAGAGGACATTCCTGCCCACTTTGCAAAGTGCCTGCCCTGGACTAATCACCAGGCCAAGGGGCAACAGTGTCACCCTACTGACCCCGAGGTTCCCTGTTAACTCCAGAGAAGGGAGCAGCTGCTTCTGGAAGCGCACAATGACAGTGCACAGCAGAAGACCACGCCTGCTGCTATTCTAAACAATGTGGCAGTCTGGAAACTCCACGTTAAGAGACCCACTGTTCCTCTGCCTTCCCTGCACAAATAAGATTTTCTCATCAGGATTCCTTCTTTCAGAAATTTTTCTTGCTCCTCACCTGCGACAAATACACACACAAACACATTATAATCTGACTTCTTGAATTTCTATCCAACTCTGAGATGTCTCCCCTCCAATCAGCAAAGGTTGCCCAGGTAACCATGAATAATTTTATACTTCCTGGAGTTTTATGATTCTACAAACTTGGAGCTGTATCATGTATTATCATTTTTGAGGGGGAGAGGTGGGCTCAGATCAAACCCAGATCCTAGCACACGCTGAGCATGTATACTACCACTGAGCTCTGAGCTATAGCCTCAGCCCCAAACCAAACCAACCAACCTTGTTTTTTATTTTTTTTTCCTGTTTTTTTTTTTTTTTTTTTTTTTTGAGGTAGGGTCTTGCTCTAGCCCAGTCTTAGAGTGGCCTAGAACTCATGGGCAATCCTCCTACATCTGCCTCCTGAGCGCTAGGATTGGGATTAAAGGCTTGTGCCACCATACCCGGCACTCAACCAACCTTCTTTTTTTTTTTTTTTTTTTTTTTTTTTTTTTTTTTTTTTTTTTTTTTTTGGTTTTTCGAGGTAGGGTCTCACTCTAGCCCAGGCTGACCTGGAATTCACAATGGAGTCTCAGGGTGGCCTCGAACTCACGGCGATCCTCCTACCTCTGCCTCCCTAGTGCTGGGATTAAAGGCGTGCGCCACCACGCCCGGCTTTTCAACCAACCTTCTTAACATCACTTCTTTCTTTCTTTTTTTTTTTTTTTCTCATTCTAGCCCAGGCTGACTTAGAACTCATGGTGATCCTTCTACCTCTGCCCCCCAAGTGCTTGGATTAAGGTGTACACCACCACACCCAGCCTCCCAGTCACTTCTAAGGAACACTACCACTCCGCTCTGCTTCTCCTGGGTCAGGAATCATCAATGGAGAACAGAGAGTCTGATCACCCATCGGTCAATGGTGGCCTATAAAGTTAGGTCATCCACATCCTAAGAAAACATATGCTATTGCTGGAATTTCTCTTTCTCCTTCATTCATCAAAATATGTATTCAATGCTTACTGCATTGTAACTACTAAATACAGTAGAAAACTCAAGACCTAGAATTTGGTGGTGACTCACCATGCAGCGGTGGAAAGACGGATAAGCATATTGTAGTGTGCCAACTGCTATCACCGAGGAATGTGTCAGAATGCCTGTCCCTCAGCACTGCAGGATTTCAAACTTGCATGTCATGTGCACTGCTGGGCAGACGAGCTGCTAGGAGAGACTGCCAGCCTTAGCAAGCACTGGGAGACGCCCTGCTCCCATCAAGCCCTCATAAAGGCTGAGACCACAGCTGTCATCTCTTACACAAACATTTCACCTTTTAATTTTCACTACTAGCTTCTCTTCTCCTTGTTTTACTATTGCCAGTTTCCTTTAGGAAGGAGTGCAGGTAAAGGAGAAAGCCCTGTCTGTGAAGAACACACTCAGCAGGCCATTGACATGTAACACACGTAATGCTCGATTTGTAACCAGTTGTGACCGCAAAAGTTTACGTCCGCTGATATTGATATATTGATCGGTTCTTTAAATTGTACTCCCATGGAAAATATACTGTCTAAACAGACATTGCATCAGGACTTATGTGAAATTTCCAAGCTTTTATGCCCATGCATTTACTTGGTGAGGAGAAAAACCCAAAGGAAGACTCGAGGAAGGGACTTGGCCAGACCTGTTGGAAGTAGGGGCGCCAAGCCCAGTGGTTCAAGTCCCAGGTGTCAGGCGTTCACTGCTGGTGGGAGGCGCAGCTCTGTGCAAACTTGGACATCACAGGACACCAGAAAGCCTTCAAGGCCTCAGGGTCATGTGCCAGAGCCAAAAGGACTCACTGTCACTGGAAACCCTCTGGGGCATCCAGAAATACTTAGTGGGAATGCTGCAGAAAACTGGGTTCTTGGGAAGTCAGTAGTGACATGCGGGGGATGTCTGAACATGAACGTGGGGTGTGCCCCTGGAACTTACACATGATAATGTTTGGGCACAAATTCATTTCCCATGGGCCTCAGTGGCTCCTAAGAGAAGCAGGGTTCCCTTCATTTGTTGTACGTTGCCCTGAGGTATCCACAGAACATGCTACCTTGGTTTTTCCTCATTCCAAACTGAAGTCCAATCACAACACTTTCCTTGGCTCCAAACAACATGTGAGCAAGCGGACTGTGAGCTGTAGCTGCCTAGGGAGGAAAATGAAGCAAGAAATGCACAGAATCCCCTGGGAAGATACACTGGTCCCCGGACTTCTTACATAACCGCCCCCCCACACACACCTCATTTAGATGCAGCTCCTTCAGGACACGAAGGAGGGGCTGATCAGCAGCCTCTGGTGGCGGACCCCAGCAGTCCTCTGGAGGCCTCCACATTCCTCTGTATGTAACCCTTACCCAGGGACTTCCCTCCTCTAGGGATCAGACTGCTGTCCCCTAAGCCCACTTTCTGTTGCCATAAGAACGCAGACAAAGTGGACCTTGACTGCCAAAGGCACCATCACCTAGTGTCCATGCACATCATCAGTTCAGTCCATGGAACTGACCTCTTGTCCCTGCATGTCCCTGTCCTCCGATACCCTTGATGTACCTTCCTAGCTATAACCTCAACCTCGGCTATGACCAATGTAAGGAAAATAGCCAGCCCACAACATACTTCCCCGTCTGCATCCCCGTGTGAGGGCTTTGGCCTTGTCTGTTGTGAGAGCCTAGCTTATCTGTTGCTCGGGAAAGTATCCGCAAGGCGAGGCCCCAGTTAGCCAGGCCCGTCCGCTACTGCACCTGCATTTTTCAAGTGACTGTAGTAGGTCTCACATATGTATCCCTGAGAATGCTTTATAGATCACACACCACAGCTTTAGAGATTGAACACCAATATCTGTAATTAGGCCAACTGCTTGCTAACTTGTGGCTTGTGGAGGGTCGGCTGTACCTGAATTTACAAATCTTTTGGTTACTTCCCTCCTTATCTCCCTCCTTCTCTTCCTTCTTTTTATGCCTTTTTTGGGAGGGGGCCTTTTGAGGCATGGTCTCACCATAGCACAGGCTGACCTGAAATTCACTCTCTAGCCCAGCCTGGCCTAAAACTCTCAGTGATCAGTGACCCTAGGCAGCTACAGCTCACAGTCCACTTGCTCACATGTTGTTTGGAGCCAAGGAAAGTGTTGTGATTGGACTTCAATTTGGAATGAGGAAAGTCCTAATTCAGCCTCCTGAGTGCTGGGATTCATGGTCTTATGTTTGGCAATGTTTTGGTTTCCAACACAACGTTATTACTATGTGTGAAGACCACGGCACATCCAAGGCTGAGACATCTATGAGACATGACGGACGAGGTCACTGACACAGTGGACAGAAGAAGGGCAGGGGAAGCGAGGGCAACTCCTGCTGTTGGCTCTGGACATCAAATCTCAGTGGCAGTCAGAGAAAATAAGTGGTTTTGTAAGCTGAGGTAACAAATTAAAACCTCCAAACAAGAAGGTGGTTGAAGGGCATTATGATCAAAATACGTTAGAAAAGTGTTAATAAAAAAGTTAAGTCATTCAGCATCTCCCTCATAACTGCATAAGATGATAGGATGGGGAAGACCCCCACCTTTGCCCAGTGACTCTGCAGCCTTTGGTCCCTTTCGGTGTGCACGTTAGCATACTTGCATTGGATGGGCAGTTGTAGGACGGACAGGCAAACATCGAGAAAGGAATGAGCTCCTCTTCTCAGTGACTTTGTCCGGGCCATGGCTCTGCAGGCTTCGAGCCCCAGAGTAGGTCGCATGCAGCTCCAGGCAAGGCAGGAACATAGAAGGAAGGAGAGGAAGGAAGGGGGGGTGCTTGCAACAATCCACTCTGTCTGGAACATGCTCACTCAGTCCAGCAGGGAGTTTCTGTTCAAGAGGACCTTGTCTCTGTGGCCTGCCCTTCGCCAGGCCTGTCCCTGCACAGGCCTCCCTCCCTGCAGGAGGTTTCATCCTGACTGTCACTGCGGGACCATAAGCGAACCAGAATCTCTGGGATCATGTAAATGAGGTGCTAGTGAAACAACGGGGTGTTAGGGCTTCAGGAAAGTCCTTGAACCCCAAACCCTGGGTTCACACTTGTATTTAACCAAAGAATTGGGCAAAACAACCCTGAGGATAATTATTAAATTATTATATTTCTTCAGGGAAGTACAGAACCAAGGGAAGGAAACTAAACATTCCCACGTGACCTGAGAGCCCTCGTGGTGGATCTGGAAAAACTGTAGCAAGGGCAGAAAGGAAAGAACAAGCAGCTCCTGCCGTGTGGCGAGCAGCAGCGCACAGCGCAGGAGGGAGTAGGGGTCGGCGGTTCTCCCCGGGTCTCGGCCCAGCTGGGCCAAGTCACGAATCTCACCAGAACTTTGAGGTTCACGAGTGGTCAGGAAGCCCAGAGAGGTTACCCTCCCCTCACAAATGTATTTATAGCCTTATGGTGGTGGGCCCTACCTTCAGGCTCAGGTGAGCCAGAGAGACAGCTGATTGGTCTGGGCTAGGGTTGTCTGAGGAAGAGGCTAGCTGTGATGCCAAGTTCTCGGGCTGAGCTTGACTGACTACAATGTCAGGATTAGGAAAGGGGACCTCCATCCCAGAAGGGCTCAGGTTGTTTATGGAAAACAGATCTCCTTTAGGCAAGAGATAAGGCATCAGATCATGCTGAGCTCTCTGGCAAGTGCAGATTGCACACATTTCTCCCTTCTCAGGGGCCCCATCACCCTAACTGCCTAACAAAGCTACCTGACTCCCTCTCGCAGGGATGTCAAGTGCAAACAACATTCAAAGAGCTCCCTCGAACAACCAACTAGAGCCAAAGAGGAAAGGGAGGTGAAGGTCTCTGGCTTCTGGCCACGCCCCGCTGTGGGCCGCCGCCTCTGCATTTCCTTGTTACCAGAAAAGAACACTTCTCCTGGGATCAGCCAGAGTGACTGAGGCTGAAGGAAGTCCCATAGACGCCATCTGCAATCCCTGATGTGCTGGGGACCCTGCCGAGCCAGGTGTTCAGGACTAGCTAATTGTGCTTTAATTTGGCTAACACTGGTATAAGGAGGGCTGCGAGCAAAGGTAAGGGATGAGAGATGTGCCATATACGTCTGCTGTAAAAAGATGCCTTGGGAAAAGAGGGAAAAACCAATGTCCAGGCTAAAAACAGTTCCTTAGAATTGCTGTCTGGGCTGTGTGAAGTCTAGTGAGCCCTGTGTCCCTGACACCAGCACCATGGTAAAAATGGAAACGAAAGGGCAAGGACAGGTGAGTTCAAACACGGAGCCTGCTGCCTCTGGCCATCTCCTTGGTACTGCATGCTGTCACTTTCAAGGGGACACAACTTCTGACAAGCTCCCTGCATCTCCCCAGATTTAGCAGTTACTGGATATATTTTTTTAATTACATTTTTTAAAAAAGATTGAAGGCAATTTTTAAGTTCAGATAACTACTCTTATTTGGTTCTGTGAAAAGAAGACCAGGAATGGCTTGCAAAGCAAGAGAGGCCATCCCACCTGCCACTGGACACAGCATTTTCTAGTCCTATGCCCAGGGACAGCCACAATGGCTGCCCAGCTCTGCTGGCCAGCACCAAGGTGACTTTACAAAGCTCTGCGGGCACTGGGAGACTTTACAAAGTGTTGTTTCTGATTAAAAATGTACTCAAGCTGCGGGAAGATCATGCACCATTCCCGATTGGCAGTCTTATTCTAAGTCTTGCTCTGCCTCCCTTCATTACCAGAACTTTCAGTCATGTGTATCTGGCTGCCAAATCCAAGCCTCCCGGCTATACTGAGGTACTTTTTATCTTAAAGAACAAGTCTGACTAAGTGTAGAAGTTACTATTTCTTACAGTAATAGCTAATCATTTTTGAAAGCATTCTGCGAAATCTTCAATGCACACTATGTACAAAGCTTCATTTACAGTCACAGTTTAAGGAAAGTATTGCTTCTAATGAGAAAAGAGGAAACCAAAATTCAGAATCCCAAAATGACACACGAGAGAAGTCAGGACTCAGGCCCCAGCTTCCAAAGAGATGTTCTAGACTCTTTCCACTAAATATTCACCTCTACTCCTTAGGCCACACACCATTTCCAGTCATTTCATTAGAGCTCCTCTAAGAAATAAAGGACTAATTAGCCTTTCACCAACCACTTTGGGTAAGACTCCATCCATAGTTATAAACATTAAGGGGCACTAATGTAACAAAAAACCTTTGACTTGACTGCTTAGAAATAATAAAAGTTAATGTGTCACAGTCCCAGCAAGTCCAAGATCAAGGTGACAGTAGATTCAGTGACTGGCAAGGCTCGCTCTCTGCGTCATAAACCCCTCTTACTCTTCCTCTGAGGTTGGAAGGGACAAGGGACAGTGGGAATGAAGACGCTGTTCTAATACACAGAAGAGATACAGGACAGACAGCTCTCTGGATCAAGCCCATGCAGGAGGAAAGAGCCCTCGTGATGCAGTAACTTCCCTAAGGGTCTCACCTGGTGTGTGTGTGTGTGTGTGTGTGTGTGTGTGTGTGTGTGCTGTGTGCATGTGTACACAAATGTATGGAGACAAGAAGGTGAGGTTAGGTGCCTTCCTTGACTACTCTCCACCTTATTTCTTGAGACAATGCCTCTCACTGAACCCAGAGCTTTTCAATTCAACTGAACTAGCCAGCCAGCAGAAAGAGACACGAGCATGGAGTGGGAGAAGAGGCAACAGGCTGGTCAAGAGAAGGGAGGACAGGGAGAGAGCCCGTAGACCTATGGGGACGTACAATTCTCTCAAAAGGCCTGTCTTAACCCAAGCCCATCACCTTTAATCCCACTTCACCTTACAGTCTGTCTCCTCGATTCATGAGAATTGGTTGGCATCCCCAATGAAGTGTGAGCTTAAGGGACCATGGTCTGCTTCCCTGTGCCTCCCTGGCTTTCTCACGATCCGGGCTGAAGGCCTCAAAGAAAACACTCTCCACACCACCAGTGCTTGAGTGGCGTGAGCTGCAAACCCAGAGATGATCAGTGCATCCTAAGAGGCCAAAGGAACAGGAGGGACATGAGACTACAGCTTGAATTTGCTGTCAGGAGGCAGGCCATGCACAGTGACCCTGGGTCGCCACACCACAGTGCTGTTTGGTTACACTTGACCATGAGGCCCTTCTGCGTGGATGGAGCAGCAGCGAGCCAATGGGAAGAGGCTCTGAACAACCAGCCAGAACAGAACGCCGTTCCCTCCCAGCCCAAGCAGCCACCCTCCTGCAGGGACAGACTTCGTATCTGTAATCAAGACCACACTGCTCCACTTGTCGAACTTTATGAAATTTGGCTCATAGTTAGCAGTTTATGATTCCCTGAAACATCCTCAAATGTTTTATGTTCAAAAAATAATAATACTCAATTTGTTCAACAACTTGTTTATTTCAAGGAGGACCCTTTGCGGCTCCCATGCTAACACGTGGCACGGGCTTTGATGCTAGGCAAAGAAGGGGCCTGAGCACTGCGGGACAAAGTGGCAGCCTGTCACCTGCTGCTTAGAGGAAACAGTCCTGCGGGCACGAGTGGAGGTGTCTAGACACTTGCTGCCACCCAGGCCAGGGAGTCTGGGTGGGGAGTAGGGAGGTCCAGGATGCTCAGGGAAGGATAATCTCTTAGGGGAGGACTGAAGACTCTGGGGGAGGAGTCTTAAAATTATACATTTTTCCTTCTCCTGAATCAGGGGTTCATGAACTATGTAGCCCATAGGCCAAATCCAGCTTCAAGGCCATCCTGAAGACAGCTGGGCCTATTCGTTTGTTCGTTTACACTTTGTCAGTGGTTGTTTTGCAATGGAAGAAGTGGGGTAGACCTGAAAGTTGGGAGGCCCACAAAATAGTAGAAACTGTTAACAATGTCACCTTAACAGAAAAAGTATGCTGACCTCTGTCCTGGATGGGAGTTAGGAATCCCTGTACAGTGAGCCATCACTGCTAATCAGGGTCCCCTTTCCCTCAGGCTCCCCCTCGTGTGGCAGTGGCTACACTGAGTTTCGGACCTCAGTAACCTCTAAGAAGAGCGCTATTTCTCCATCACCCAGAATTCCAGGCCTGAGCTGACACATTGAGGCAGTTTGAGGGTAACAGGGCCACTGAAAGTAAACGTGAGCAATGCCCTTGAGCCTGTGAGGGAAGCCGGTTCCTGCTTACCTCCTTCTCCCCAGTGGAGTCCCCATAGCCTCCGCTCTGTCAGAGGCCAGAAATGCAAGCTGGGACTGCTTTTCCTGATCTGTTTCTTTCTCAGACAAGTGCTCTACCACCAGGCTACAACCTCAGTGCTTTTTCTATTTTTTTTTTTACATTTTGAAGCAGGGTCTCAGTAAGTTGTCCTGACCAGCTATCAACTCACTTTGTAGCACAGACAGACCTTGAATTTGTGATCCTCCTGCCTCAGCCTACAGAGCAGCTGGGATGACAGACTTGTGCCACCGGCTCATCACAGTCCCACGCTCAGCTTCAGGGTCTCTAAGAGGCCTACCTCAAGTCCCCAACTGAAAGCAGCTCTTTAATCACATCTCATGCATTCTCCCTCACTCTACAGCAAGTGTGGATATACGTAGTTATGTGTTTACCATCTGCCCCTCCCACAAGACTGTAAACACCAAGAAGGTACAGCTCAAACTGCTTGGAGCACATTGAAGCTCTCAAACCTAAGGTGGGTCTTATGTAGAAAGTGCTTAATAAATATTCACTAAGATTATCAATTTTCCTCAAAAACTGCTCCTTCCTTGCCTCATTTCTCTGTACCTGGAAAGGGATAAGGTAAAAAACCACTTCCAAAAAAAAAAAAAATAGCAAAAACTATATAATCATGGGCTGGAGAGATGGCTTCCTAGTTAAGGTGCTTGCCTGCAAAGCCAAAGGACCTACGTTTGATTTCCTAGGACCCACTTAAGCCAGACGCACAAGGTGGCTCATGCATCTGGAATTGGTTTGCAGTGGCTGGAGGCCCTGGTGTGCCCACTCTTTCTTTCTCACTCTCACTCTCTGCCTCTTTCTCTCTCAAATAAATAAATAAAAATAAAATACTTTAAAAAACTATACAATCATTACAACTTTCTATTTCATACTCTTCCTTTCCTAAGACAGGAGAGAACAAAGTGCATTTTGGACAGTTTTTCAAAGAGGCCCAGCATGATACTGTTCTCTTAAGCTATCCGTCCACTACAAATTCAGCCCACTGTGTCTTGGGTGCCCTGGGTTACAGCAAAATTTACTGTAAGTCTGCAGAAGCTATGTATCACAGAGATGGGTAAGGATAAAATCAGAAAGCTTTTCACTTACTTTGGATGTTCAAACTTGTCTATAAGATCAACCTTTTCCACCAGGTCTCCTCCGATTGTTCGGACTAAGTCATAGAAGTCGTTCTCTGTGTAATTCGTGGAGGGCAGCCAGAATGAAATGTCATTGAGAACAGCAGGGTACTTGCTAAGAGGCTAACAAAACGAGAGGAGAAAAGATCGATGCACTTGTTAGCTGGACGAGAATACATTTTTCATGGAAGGTTCAGTTGGCTAATTAGGGTATGTTGGTAAAATATTATCTTAGCATTTGAATTTTTAAGAACAAAACAGATTTAAGAGGTAAAAACAATATTCAAAATTAGCAAATTCCACCACGACTGCTACAAATTCTTCTCACATTCATGGATAACATTACCATATATTACATTTATATTATCATTAATGCTCAATATACTATGAAGCCATCTGAATATATCATGTTTCAGTTTCTCCCATTTGAATACTCTAGGAAAAAAGTTCAAATTTAATTAACATGTGATTCATTAACTTTGTGTGATGTTGTCAGGAAGCCATCTTAATAGAGAAATAAGCAAAGGCTTGTCAAAACTGATATTTCAATTAGTAATGTCATTATTTGTTAGTCTTTCTAATTATTAAAATAAAGGATTAGGTTAATAAGTCATCATTTAGGAGGTTATTTTTAAAATTATGACTTAAGGATGCAATAAACACAAATGCAATCATCTCTCCCATTTTATTTCATTTATTCCTTGTTCACAAGCTCAGTAGTTTATCATTATATTAGACAGATACTTACAAAGTAAATTTGTCTTAAAATATTGTACTTGTACACATGCCCACATGTATGTTACACCACAGTTATATATTCTTGTACGGGCACAGACTTTTAGTTTATAAGTATGCCACAACAAGAAATGTTTTAGTCTATAACTGAAATCCTAAGGGAATATCTGCTAAATATAGATATTATTGGCTTATGCCAAATCTGATCATTACTATAAGCCCTTTGTGGAATCACTGATTTAAAAAAGTATAGCATGGCCTGGAGAGATGGCTTAGCAGTTAAGCGCTTGCCTGTGAAGCCTAAGGACCCTGGTTCAAGGCTCAATTCCCCAGGACCCACGTAAGCCAGATGCACAAGGTGGTACATATGTCTGGAGTTCATTGGCAGTGGCTGAAGGCCCTGGAGCACCCATTCTCTCTCTCTCTCTCTCTCTCTCTCTCTCTCTCTCTCTCTCTCTCTCTGTCTCTCTTTGTCTGTCTGTTGCTCTCAAATAAATAAAAGTAAGCAAAAAAATTAAAAAAAAGAAAAAGAAAAGGTATAGCATTTGTAAATGGCAAAATCTCTGAAGAACTAGATTCATACATAAATGATTTTTGAACATGAGATGTCAATAAAGTCAAATAATGAGTTTAGAACATACATTTCAAACAAGTGTGGCAAAGCTACCACGTAGGAGCTCTTCATAATATACCCATGCTTCTGAATGCCAGGATGCTGGCATCACAGTCCACAGGTTAATGAAAGCAGGAGACAGTCAGTGGCTATATGTGATGCTTTCCCTTCTTATCGTAACCCTTTGTCCTCTAAGAAACATTGGAGTTTTGGGAGATTAGTAAGAGACTAAGATTTCCAAGGATTAAACTCCCCTTCAGTGGATCCAAGAGGAGGTAACGCACTCTCAGAGCTTTGACGGAAGAAATGTGAGAAGGTGCCCAAGAGAGATTCTGTGTCAGTAGTCTGCAGAAGACACAGAAAGTAAGAATATATACACACACACAGGAGTATTCCTATTTGCATGTGTGTGGATGCAAATACATATATGTTGATATACACGTGGAGTCCACAGGTTGCGTGTCTTCCTTGATTAGTCTCCACGTTGTTTACTGAGGCAGGGTCTCTCATTTGAACCCAGGGTCACTGACTTGATGGGTGGAGCCAGCTTTCCCTGGGGACCCTGACTCCACCTCCCCAGCGCTGGGGTTCCTTTAGCTGATGCTGAGGATCTGAACTCTGGTCCTCAGACTGGCATGACAAGTACTTTTTCCAATGAGACATCTCTCCAGCTCCTTCCTTCCCCAAGATATTTTTAAAAGTATAGATTATAATAAACACAATATAAAAAGCCGTAGACTTGCTGGCATGGTGGCACACACCTTTAGTTGTAGCAGTCAGGAGGCCAAGTAGGAGGATCACTGTAAGTTCAAGGCCACCCTGAGACCCTACCTTGAACAACCAAAACAAACAAAGAAACAAACAAACAAACAACAACAACAAAAAAGCCATATACTTTAAAAGAAAACCCCACACAACCTATTGCATTACAGTCTACTTGAAGCTAATGCATGTATTAAGTCTGCAGTAGTAGCTTAACTAATGGAAACATTCAGGTTATTGTACTGACTGGTAGGTATCAGGCATAGGAAACTTACTAGGGTCCTGGTTTTCAAATTAGATGACAACATTTGCAGAAATGTTGGATTGTAAGTACTTAATTGCTGGTGGGTATTGAGGGTGCGGCTCAGTGGTAGAATGTTTGCCTAGCAGGCATGAGACCTTGGGCGTGACTGGATACCAAAAGCTGAGAGCTTCTGATGTGTCTAAAGCTCTCCACATTATGAATCGTAACAATATAAATGAAAACTGGGATTAAATGAATAATTTCCACTCAAAAATAGAAAACTCACACAAATGACTAGGTACCAAATGGAAATATTTTTCAAATTTCCTTACAACAGAACAGTTAGACTGATAGTTTACAGTATAACTTCAGGTGGTTAAGGTGAAAGAAGTCCTCTCTGTATAAAAGTCTCAAGAAGTGGAAAAGGATCGGAACTCAACTAAGTTTATGAGACTTGAAGACAAAAATAGACAAGCACAGTAAAATTTCCAAAATAACCTTCGATCACTTTTACGTTACAACCTGTTGGAAAAATCCTAAAGTAACTTTAGCAAACACAACATACTTTTATTTTTATTTATTTGAGAGAGACAGAGTCAAAGAGAGAGAGAAGAGAGAGATAACAGGCGCAGCAGGGCCTCCAGCCACTGCAAACGAACTCTAGACGCATGTGCCACCTTGTGCATCTTTCTTACATGGGTCCTGGGGAATTGAACCTGGGTGCTTTGGCTTTGTAGGTAAGTGCCTTACCCATAAGCAACCTCTCCACCCCGAATACACAATATAAAAGCACATTAACATTTTACAAAATGGCCAGGAAAGGGTTAATCCAGAATTAAAGAAGTGCTTTACACCTACAAATAATTAAATGTGTAATTAAAACCCAAGATTACTTCATCGAGAGGAGGTACTTGATAAGTATGTCATTTTTTCATCACAAAGAAAAACAGATTTAGAGATGTAGAAACAGGAGGAAACTAGGTAATTTTGAAACTTAAAGCACACATAAGACTTAACACAAATTTTCAGAGCATTCCAATTCAAGTCAAAAGAAAGAACAAGATACCTAACAGCACCACTGTTATCACACAGGAGATCTAACCAAGCCACCGAAGAATTCAAAGCTATCAACTAAGTGGCTGAAATATAAGAACAAAACTTTGTGGCCTGAAATTGAATTTTTCAAAAATGACTTAGACAAACACACCCTAGTCACATTCTTTCTTCCTCCCCACTCACTGCCTTGTGGCTCCTTCCAGAGGTCTTGAAACAAGATCCTTGTTGTATTAGATGGGCTTAATCCTAGAGACCTATAAGCTTTTAAAAGTTTATCCATTGCTGGGCGTGGTGGTGCACGCCTTTAATCCCAGCACTCTGGAGGCAGAGATAGGAGGATCGCCATGAGTTTGAGACCACCCTGAGACTGCACAGTGAATTCCAGGTTAGCCTGAGCTAGAGTGAGACCCTACCTCAAAAAAAACAAACAAACAAAAAAAGTTTATCCATTAGTACACTTCTTATCTATGCCAACTATTGGCACCCAGAACTGAGAGCTCAGTCCTGGTCTCCTGACAGTACTTAGTGCCTCTTTGGGGTTCATGTCCTGTTCTGTCCTCTAAGACAGCATGCCTTGCCCATCTATGCAGACCAGCACCCTCTGATTAATGCCTGTGGATCCAGGTAAACCCGCCATGCTGTGAAGCGCATGTTCATACTTCCCCACTTTCCTCCACACCTTTTGGATTCTAGAAGTACTAACTCACAGGTTTCCAACAGAATAATCCCCAGATTACCTGGGTTGCATGACCTTAATTTTTAAAGATACTGCTATTTCTCCCTTCTCCTTTCTTTAAAAGAGTAAAACGTCTTCAAAACTGGCCCCACGCCCATTTACTCCTCATCTTGTCTGGTTTCTTCTCTTTAAAAGGCTAACTTGTCCCTTCGGTCCTGGCACCCAGTCCCTAGCCTTGCAAGTGGAAACACTGAGTTTTGAAGTACTAGAGGTCAGCTATTAAACAGGAGAGAGAAGACGCAGGACAGTTTTGTTTCATTCCAATTAACTTTTTATTTCTGATAGGCTCTCATATAAAACCCACAACAGCTCTGGGCACGAGAGTCATCTGCCGCAGGCTCTCCAGTTTCTGAGCCCAGGAGTGCACCACCGCCAGGACCAGCTTGAGTTCTGCAATTTATTGTTTTCTTGTTCCACTGATTCTTTCTTCCTTTTGAAGCTCAATGATGCAAAAGGTTAACTCAAGTGTGTAGATGTTTTCATGCATTAAATCGGTGTTTCCATCTAAACATTTCTTTAGATATACAGTATTCCACTGTAAAGGGTGAAATGTTTGTATTTTGACTCTCTTTTAATATTTTTATTTATTTATTTGAGTGAAAGGCAGAGAGAGTGAGAGACAGAATAAGTGCACCAGGGCCTCCTGCCATTGCAAATGAACTCCAGATGCATTATCCCCTTTGTGCATCTGCCTTCAGGTGGGTGCTGGGGAACTGAACCTGGGCCATCAGGCTTTGCATGCAAGAGCCTTTAACTGATAAGCCATCTCTCCAGCCTATTCTGTTTGTATTTCTATCACAATTTGAACTTTATCTAACAGTGAATGTTTTAGTTTTCAAATATATGTTTTCTTTTCTAAATTTGAGAGAGACAGAGAGAGAATGGGTGCACCAGGGCCTTCAGCTTCTGCAAACAAATTCCAGATGTGTGCACCCCCTTGTGCATGTGCAACATTGCACACTTGCATCACTGTGTATCTGGCTTACATGGGACCTGGTGATTCGAACATGAGTTCTTAGGCTTCACAGGCAAGCACCCTAACCACTAAGCAATCTCTCCAGCCCCAAGTATATATATTTTTAAACACTTTTTTCCCCCTCTGCTGGAAACTGAACCCAGGGCTTACACATGCTAGGCATACATGTTATCATGGGATCACCCTCATCTCTACCAATACCTGTTTACTGCTAATTTCACACTTTGTTGCACTGACCCGGGAAAAGAATACAGCAGTTATTCCTGGCTGTGTGGGACCCTGCTCTGTAACACAGGATTCGGTTAGTTCTGCAAATGTGCTCAGCAGGCTCAGAGAAGTGGACCTGCTTGGTTTGGGCATAGAGCTCTACACACACACACACACACACACCCTCACCCTGCTTCATGACACTGTTCGAATCTTCTGTGCCCTATTCATGTTTAGCTGCTTGATCTTCCTGACCTACAGTTTCCAGTAAAAGATAACACAGCTCACACGATTGCTACCTTCTCAACCTCTCCCAGTAATTCCCAGTTTTGCTTCATCGATTTTGAAACTGGTATTGATAAGTATATAATAACATATCTTTCTGTGAATTTTACCTTTAAAGTCTATTCATGCACTTCTCTTCTCTTTTATGGACTTTTGCCTAAAGTAACATCTTACACTGCCTTTCATTTCAGCTAGTGCTTGCTTGGCAAATAACTTCTGCCTTTTAATCTCTTTGGGAAAAGTTTTTTGCAGTGTTGGGGATCAAAGCCAGGGCTTTGCACATGCTAGGCAAGTGTTTACAGAGTTGTATCCACAGCCCAATTATTCTTATTATTTCTACGTGTATATGATGTGTGTGTCGGCACATGAGTGCAGGTCAGAGTGCAGCTTGAGATGTCAGTCTTTGCTGCGCATCTTGTTCGCAGCAGGCTCCCTTGCTGTTTCCTGCTGTGTTCACCAGGCTAACAGATAAGTAAGCTTAAAGGCAATTCTCCTGCCTCCGCCTCCCTCTTCACCACAGGCACATGGACTACAGACATTCTTGCTATGGCAAGTGGCTTCACATGGGTCCGACCTCAGGTGCTCATGCCTGCAAAGGGTGATTGACCTCTTCAGCCTTCAATTATTCTTTAAAAGTATCCTGCTTAAATTTAAGATCCAATTTGTTTATAGTGTTTATTGCATTTCATAATGTAACAAATGAAGAAATGCTACATTTGTTTAACACATGTGTAGTGTGTGTGTGTGTGTGCACGTGTGCACACGTGGGCTAGGTGGTGCTGGGGCTCTAACTCAGGGACTTGTACACGACTCAGCACACACTGATCTACACTACTACCACAGTCCCTTTGTCACGCTTAAAAGACATCTCCTTATCTTAAGAAAAAAAATAAACATTGTGAAGACTCCAAATTGGGAAAATGAGTAGCTCAAGAAGTAAGTAGTTAGTCCCAGAAAGATGTTCCTGAGAGCACTAATTAATTTTTGTTTCAAGAATTCTTTGAAAAGCTGGAGTGCGGTATTATTCATAATTGTGATGCAGGGATCAAGCAAGCTTGTAGGCATCAGCGAGCTGCTCCTCTGCTGTTTGGCCTGACGCTGGAGGGGAGGGGCCACTGTGGCTGACAACGCTAGCTCCGCCCACAGCTGCTTTTCTGGGACTGCCTCTGCAGTTCCCAACAATGCAAGTCATGACTGGTTAGTCAAGACTGCTATAAAAGCCAGAGGCTAAAATTGCACATGAGTCGGGCGTGGTGGCGCATGCCTTTAATCCCAGCACTTGGGAGGCAGAGGTAAGAGGATCGCCATGAGTTCAAGGCCACCCTGAGACTACATAGTGAGTTCTAGGTCAGCCTGAGTTAGAGTGAAACACTACCTTGAAAAAAACAAAACAAAAAGACGAAAGAAAGAGAGAGAGGGGGGGGAAGAAGAAGAAGAAGAAGAAGAAGAAGAAGAAGAAGAAGAAGAAGAAGAAGAAGAAGAAGAAGAAGAAGAAGGAGAAGAAGAAGAAGAAGAAAGGAAGGAAGGAAGGAAGGAAGGAAGGAAGGAAAGAAGGAAAAAAGGAAGAAAGGAAGGAAAGAAAGAAGGAAGAAAGAAGCACACAATGCCCCATAAATGTGCACCCTTATTATTTGGCAATTAGAAATAAATAAAATTACAGTCTAACACAAAAACACAGATATTTATAACATGCAGCAAGTCCAGGTACGGGTCTGGCGTTTATGTTCATCAGTGAGATAACAGTCTGCCTTGGACTGGGCACATAGCTCACTCAGTACAGAGCCCTTGCTCTACTTACTAAGCATGCATAAGGCCCTGGGTTTGATTCCCAGCACCACACACACACACACACACACCCTTGTGGAAATAATGGTTTTGCTGTAGATTCTTTCTTCCTGCTTCAGATGCTAGAACAAAGACAAGATCAATGAAGTGGTTCATATTTGTCGTCAGTAGGTTAAGTCTATTCACTTTCATCTTGAATATCATGGTAAGCAAACTAGTTAGTCCCAGGAAGGTGTGACTGGAATCAGTGACGTAATATTTGTAACATGTACTCATAGTGAAGGAAAACAGACATAAAGACATAAAATAGGGCTGGAGAGATGGCTTAGCAGTTAAAGTTAAAAAGTTAAAGTTATCCTGCAAAACCTAACGACCCAGGTTCGATTTCCCAGGACCCACGTAAGCCAGATGTACAAGGTGGTGCATACTTCTGGAGTTCGTTTGCAGTGGCTAGAGGACCTGATGTACCTATTCTCTCTCTTTCTCTAATAAATAGATAAATATTTTAAAAATAAACAAGACATTATATATATATAGATATATATAAACAGAAAGATGGTACATGTATATGTATATATATTTCTACCATCTTTCTGCTTCCTAATAACAAGGCTATTTCTTTCCAGAAAATTTATCCTTTACTATTTTCTATTGGCTTGATCAATTTAAAACATTCTAATCTTCTTCCCTATTTAGTATAAGAAGCTGTAATGGTATTTCCATCAAGACAAATTGATATAAAAGCATGAAGTTAGTCTGTAATTCAATTCATTTCCTGAAGAAAACAAGAAATGTCCATTTCCTTTAATAGCCCCTTTCCAACTCTATCTTCTTTGTTATGGTTATCTAGAGTTTTAGCTTTCCAAAAAGCACACACAAAACCTTTTACATACATCATCAGTTAATTGTAACTATTGCATTCTATCTCCTTGTTTTTATATTTATTTATTTATTTATTTGGTTTTTTGAGGTAGGATCTCACTCTAGTTCAGGCTTACCTAGAATTAACTATGTAGTCTCAGGGTGGCCTTGAACTCACAGTGATCCTCCTACCTCTGCCTCACGTGCGCTGGGATTAAAGGTGTGCGCCACCACGCCTAGGCAATTTATTTATTTTTTGAGGATGGGTCTTGTTCTAGCCCAGGCTGACCTGGAATTCAGTCTGTAGTATCAGGCTGTCTTCAAGCTCATAGTAATCCTCCTACCTATGTCCCTTGAGTGCTGGAATTTAAGGTGTATGCCATTACACTCAGTTTGTTTATATATTTTTAGGACAGTGTTGTGTAGCCCAGGTCGGCCTCAGACTTCCTGTGTAGGGCAGGACGTCCTTGAACTCCTGATCCTCTCATTTATATATTTTTAGGACAGTCTCATGTAGCCCAGGTCAGCCTTAGACTTCCTGTGTAGGGCAGGATGTCCTTGAACTCCCGATCCTCTCGTTTATGTATTTTTAGGATAGTCTCATGTAGCCCAGGTCGGCCTCAGACTTCCTGTGTAGGGCAGGACGTCCTTGAACTCCCGATCCTCTTGCTTTCATCTCCCAATGTGGGGTTGCAGGCAAGTGCACTATGCTTGTCTTTACCTCTCTGTTTACAGACGTTTCTTATGGAACTTCCTGACAACTGTGACAGTTTATAGAGCACACAGCCATGCCAGGAAAGACACAGTGGTTCCTGAGATGGAAAGGCATGTTTTCCCACATCAGAAAGTTAAAGACCATGTGTTCCTAAAGAACAAATGTTGGCAGTTTGGTTAAACTCTTTCAGGGTCGAAGAGGTGGCTCAGTGGATAAAGTGCTCGCTGCTCAAGCCTGAGTGCCCGAATCCAATCCCAGACAACATCAGTCAGAAGCCTTGGTGGGCGTCTCCGATGCACGATGGGGATGTGGAGACACAGGAGTCTCCCAGGCGGCTCGTGGCGAGTGCTGCCCAGAAGAGCAGCGAGAATCAGGGACGGAAACGCTGCCTGAAACGAGGTGGAAGGACAAGGACTGACCCAAAAGTGGTCCTCTTTCCTCCACATGCACACTGTGGCATGCGCACACCCCACCCCCCACATAAACATGCATATGCCGTGCACACACACAGACTTGAAAGAAACCGGTTCAATGCACAATACCCTTCCTCGTGTCGGTCGGCCTTCCGTTGCTTTGACAATGCATTCTGAAGGGCCTGGTGCGCGCCGGCTCCTGGTTTCAGTTTCCTTCGAGGGCTGCTTGGCCTGAGGCACAGCTGCTGCATTTGACAGTGGCAGGAAGTTGCCCACGCAGGGCAGGACAGCCAGGAAACAAGGGGAGGCGCAGGAGGGGCGAGGGTTCTAATGTCCATCAGTGGCCTAACTTCCACTAGGCCTCACCCAGCCTAACCACAGGCTGGGGGCCTCGCCTGTAGCTTGTGGACCTTTGGGGGACCTCACACGCGCTCTTCCCTGTGCTCTCCTGGATGGGCGTGCTCTAATCGTGCCAGTCACAGCCTGTGGGAGGCACACTCCAGCACTGCTCTCTGTCCAAGGCCCTGTACTTATAATTTGGCACGGAATCGTGGGTTGTGGGTGTTTGACCCCAGCACTTTGGAAGCACTTTCCTGGTACCTATTAGTAACCACATCAAGTGTGCCGTCAGTCAGCGCCGAATCTTCCCAGGCGACGTCTCTTCTTCCCTGTGGCTCGGAAAGCTGCGTCGTTCTCCTTAGGCTCTGCGGTTTGGCTCTGATGAGGCGGGGCGTGCGTTTATCTTTATTTATTCCTCTCAGTATGCGGAGTGTGCTTTCAACCATAGGGCTCAGGTCGGGTTCTAAGTCTGAAAAATTCTAGACACTACTTCTCTGCCATCCTTTCGTCCTTCTCTGGAACAGTAACAATGCATGCAGTGGAGCTTCTGAATCTGGCTTCCATTTCTGTTAAGTGACCTATTTCAGGTCTTTATTTCTGTCTGTGCCTGCTGCATTCTGGGTGAATTCTTCAGTAATAACTTCTTACCTAACAACTCTCCCTTTGGCAGAGACTTAACTCAGCTGTTTTATTTTAACGAATCTATTATTTATTTGTGAAATTCCAATTATTTTCTTCCTACAACTATTTATATTTCATTTCTCTTGATTTTTGCCCCTAATCTACAATTTCCTACTGGTTAACCTGTTTTACCATTGTTATTGCCCCACTGATCACTTTGAAAATTATGAGGCATTTGTGGTAAATATTGCTTTTGATTTGACTTCAATCTCCAGGGCATTTTGATCCTGACTGGCGATGTGGACGTCTGCCATGCTAACAGGCTCTTCGTGTGTGGTGTGGGAGCTGTGTGCAGGCTCTGCCTGTGCAGGAGAAAGACAATGCTCCCTCTCTTCCTTGCCTGGCGTTCTCATGGCTCCACCCCCTGAACCCCACACACGTGGCGGTGCAGTGCTCTTCAGTGCCCCTGCCCAACAGTCACTGCTGACGAAGTGAGGCTGGCTCACCTCCTCTCTGCCAGGGCAGCCCAGTGAATCTCTGCCTAGCTGCTCCAGGAGTCACAGCAGGCAGTGACTCTGGCTCAGGGGTCCTGGCCTCACCACGCCCAGCTTTCAGGCAGGGTATAGACACAGGTACAGCACACCACTTGGGCCTCTTTCAGTCCAAAAGCTCCAACAGGGTTAAGCCATCTCCCCTCCTGTTACAGTCCTGGGGCCACAGTGTTTTCAGGAAGATGACCTGCCTGTGCTTGGGGTTGTCTCCTACCCACAGCAATATGTGCTTTTTTATGGCAAAAGAGGATTATGACTTTTCATTTTCTCTCTGTATGTTTTCATTTATCTTTCCTGTGTTTGGAACAGGCAAATTATATCCACCAAAGCAACATCAACATGAGTTCCTTTCTTCACACAATGGCTCTCTACTTTGCCAGTGAGCAGGGCACATATCTCTGAAAATATGCTGAAACTCAAGTCCTTGTCCCAGAAAAGCATAGGTTTTCACAAATACAGACTCTTACATAGCATTTCTAAAATTCACAATCCCAGAAGACATGTCATGTCATCAACTTGGAATGATGACCAAGTCTTCTATGTGTGACCCTCGAAATGAGGCAGGCAGCTTAAAGGCAGATGGTAGAGATGGCTACACTAAGGGAGTTAATACCAAACTCACACTTGGCTAGCAAGTTATATCTGCATGCATGTGTGCATCTATGTACACTGCCAGGAATAAACTGTATGATGATAAAACTATACATTGAAGTCATCATGATTTGTCTTGTGGTAGCTATCTGCAAGGTAGTTACGTTCATTTTGATTTACAGTCTTTACTTCATGGGCTGAATTAGAAACCCCTTCTTGAACTTGGACAACTCTGAAGGCCACATAGTTTCAGACTCGCCTGCAGATACCTCGGCCTCTGCTTGCCCCAGGCTCTTTCCACTGCACAGCCCTGCTGCCCTGCCTTCCCTTCAGGTGCAGAGGCTGGACAATGAGCTCCCAGCATGCTCATCTCCATCTCAGGGTCCAGCTTCCTAGGGAAGCTAACCTTTTTCTGGAGACATCACCAAATGGCACCTATATGCTGAAAAAAAGAATTGGGTGTGCCCAGGGGATGGTAAACCTCAAGGATTATACATGAGAGCAAGGGAGGCCCAGACTAGAGGTGCCCCAATGGCTTCAACAGTGTCCTGGTGAACGACCCTCTTCAGATCTTCAGGGGACACAGGGAGGGTCTGTAACGCAGCTCATTTGCGTCTTGACAGGATGCCTGTGATTCTCTTGAGTCCACACTCCTATGAGGAGCTGCTGGAAGGCCACCACCTCCCCAGGTTCCATGGGAGGTTGGGAGGCAGATTTTCATCATCTCCTGGGTTCTAGAGAGGTATGAAGCTTGCCACCTCACCTCCCTCGGATTTGAGCCACAGAACGTAAGCCCTCTTCAGCAACAGGGTATGTCCCAATTTGGTTTACAATCACATGCTCTGTTGCAGGCTAAATTGTGTGGTTCCCTCCACTACAAATATACTGGAGTCCTGTCCATTAACACTTCAAAACATGACCTTATTTAAAGAGAGGGTTTTATAGAGGCAATCAAGCTGTAATGAAGTCACTGGGGTCCTCACTCAACATGACCGGTGTCCTTATACGAAGAGGAACTTTAGTACTCAGGGAGATCACCACGGGAAGGCGAAGACCGAGAATGGAGTGAGGAGTCTACATGCACAGCAATACCACAGGGGCCAGTGAGCCGCCAGCAGGTAGAGCGAGGTGTGACACAGACCCTCAGAAGTTAGAACCCAGCGGCTACAGATCTAGCCTCCAGAAGTGCGGCCCTGTATTTCAGATGCTTAGGTAGCCCTGCTTGTGGTGCTGGCTATGGTGAGCCCCGCCCCCTACGCCTTGCTTTTGTCCCAGTGTGGTCCCTGTGCGATGAGCGGCACCTGTGGATTCTCTTCCTTCTGGGTCTGTGTAAGTCATATGCCGACTACAGCTGCAGGTGGCTCTCTGTGACTTACTTGCCCGGACTGCCTGTTGTGCTCGGGCTTGTCATCTAACAGAGACTGACTTGCTTCAGTTTCTTTATCTATGAAAGGCAGACAGCACCTACTTCAGCCATTCATGGTGCAGGTGACAGGAAGTGACACGCAAAGACACACAAAGTAGGCTTTTGTCCGAAACATTCATCTGGAAGGTCCCATGAACACACAAGTGTAAAAGCTGTCCATGATCCCTATGAAGCTTACGACTGTCAAAGGGACTGGGAAGAAAGCTCTGCAAGGTGGAATCCTGCTTAACAACACCCTTCCGCTCCATCAGGCTCAGGTTCCCGGCTTACCTGCCCCATACCCAAAACACAAAAGTTTACGGGACCTTCAGAGGTTAAAAACGTCCTCAAAGTTTTCTTCATTTTATTCCATAATAAAATAAAAATTCTCCAGGTTCCATGAATATGTCAGTCTCAAGGAGTATCACCTTACAAGGTAAGCCAGTCAAACAGGTCAGCACAGATGTCGTAACTTTATTCCAGTGATGTGTGTGCACGCGTGTGTGTGTGCATGTGTGGTGCATGCCTGAGTATTTTCTGAAGCAGCACCTCACGCATGTGCAGAGGACAGAGGAGAACAACCGATGTCTACCTCCGTCACTCACTGGCCTGTTTTTCCTTGAGACAGAGTCTCAGTAATTACTGACTGTGGAGTGTATTAGTTACTTCTTGTTACTAGGAAGAAACAACCTAGCAGAAACAGCTTAAGAAAGGAAAGGGCATAGTTTTCATTTCCGTGCCAGGCTACATCCCTCACGGCAGGGAGAGCACCGGGCGGGAGATGGTCACATTCGGTCCACAGTGAGGAGGCAGAGTGCAATGAATGCTGGTACTCGGCCAGCTCGCTCTTTCTCTTTTTCTGAGGTAGGGTCTCACTCTGGCCCAGGCTGGCCTGGAATTCACTATATAGTCTCAGGGTGGCCTTGAAATCATGGTGATCCTCCTACCTCTGCCTCTCAAAGCTGGGATTAAAGGCATTTGCCATGATGTCCAGCTCTGCTCTCTCTTCTTCATACAGTCCAGCCCACCCACAGTTAAGGTTCATCTTCCACTTCAATGAACCAAACCACAGGCATGCCCAGAGGCTAACCTAGTCTCAGTAATGCCTCACAGGTGATTCTAGGGCCTGTCACCTTGACAACCCATATGACCCACCATAGGGAACTTGGTGTTTGTCCTGCGCCACAGATGCTATGGTCTCCGCTTCCAACATGACTGGGATTACAGATGAACATGGCTACACCAGCTGTTTATGTGGGCACTGGGGGAATTGAACTCAGGTGTCTCAGGCCCCTTCAGGCCTTCATGTTTATGCAGAAAATCCACTTAACTGCTGAGCCATCTTTCCATCTCATGTCTGCCTTTTAAAAATCATTTCTTATTTTTTTATTTTTGTTTGTTTACTTGTTTATTTATTTATTTGAGAGCGACAGAGAGAATGAGGCAGAAAGAGAGAGAAAGAGAGTGAGAGAGAGAATGGGTGAGCCAGAGCTTCCAGCCTCTGTAAACGAACTCCAGATGCGTGTACCCCCTTGTGCATCTGGCTAACGTGGGTCCTGGGGAATTGAGCCTCGAACCGGAGTCCTTAGGCTTCACAGGCAAGCGCTTAACCGCTAAGACATCTCTCCAGCCCCATTTCTTATTTTTTTGAGATAGTTTCTCTCACTAGTCTGGAGATCACCAAATAGGCAGGGCAGGGAGCCACAGGGAACCCCAGGCTCCACCTCTCCCATGATGACTAGACTAGCTGAACCGTGAGCTACAGGAAACCCCAGTCTCCAACTGTCCAGTGGTGACTAGACTAGCTGAACCGTGAGCTACAGGAAACCCCAGTCTCCAACTGTCCAGTGATGAGTAGACTAGCTGGACAGTGAGCCACAGGGAACCCTGGTCTCCACCTCTCCAGTGATGACTAGACTAGCTAGACCGTGAGCTACAGGAAACCCCAGTCTCCAACTGTCCAGTGATGAGTAGACTAGATGGATAATGAGCCACAGGGAACGCTGGTCTCCACCTCTCCCATGATGACTAGACTAGCTAGACCGTGAGCTACAGGGAAACCCATTTCCACCTCTCCAATGGTGGCCCTTCTCAGCATGCCCCCACACACCGGCCTCATGTATGTGGATTCTGGAGATCTCGCTCTCATGTTTGCAGGGAACCACTTTTTGGACTAAGCCACTTCCATATATATATGGTCTCATGTATCCCAGGCTGGCCTCCAACTCACTATGTAGTTGAGGATGATCTTCAGCTTCTGACCCTACTGTACCCACCTCCCAAATGCTACAATTAGGAGTATGCACCACACACCTGATTCATGGGATGCTAGGCTGTTTGCTAGGCAAACACTCTACCAAATGAGCTACATCCCCAGACCCTCTTTCTGTTTTGCTTAAGTTACAAAGCACTGTGCTCTGACAGGGGTCTTGAAAGCTTACACAGGGCCCTGTAGACTCACAGAGGCTATGGGCCATGTACTGTAATGCTCAGACTGCTTCACTGACAGAATTTGACAAAGTTCACATGCAGTATTTTCATTTTTCAAATGCATTGTGGTCTAGGATTTGGTCTAAATAAAAGCCTTCTAGAATGTTAAAGTAAATGTGATAGGACTCAGAAAGATTTGAAACTATTTTTGTCCTTAGAGGGCTCATTAGAGAGTTAGGCACCATGATATAAACACTTTAACAGTTAATTGAACACAAAATGGTGTTCACACTATGCCATTATGGAAGTACTTTGTTTTCTGAGAGTCTTCAAAAAAAAAAAAAAAAAAAACCTGAAATTCTTTCCAAGTTAAGAACCAATATAGGAAACACAGATGAAAGTTGGAAAGAATATTTAGACCCTGGTCAGTCTCATATAGTTTTTTTGGTGAAGAAACAGAACAAAAGTTACCTGGGGACCAGAGAAGTGGGTCAGTGGTCAAAAGCTCTTACTTGCAAAGCCTGCCAGCACAGGTTCAATTCCCCAGCCACTAACTTAAACCAGACGCACCAAGTGGCATTTTGTCTGCAGTTTGTTTGCTAGGCTGCCCAAATTCATTCTCTCTCTCTCTCTCTCTCTCCTCCTCTCTCTTATTTTCATGCCACATACATGCAAAAATAAATAGGTAAAAAATATTCTTAAAGTTATGTGAGCAGGACTGTGTCAACCTCTGATCAATACAGTATGCACCTGGCACTCAGTGAAACTAAGTAAGATTAAAAATCAAAATATTGGAACAAAGTAAGAAAATCAGTAAAAACCAAGGCAAGATGGAGTCCTAGGTTAAAAAAAAAAATCTTGTACTCATAATAAACCAAACCTGCCAGCCAAATTTAATAAGCAATTTTTTATTACCAAATGAACAGATGGAATTAAAGTAAGGGCTATCAGACATTTGAATGTAAAACCAAATAATTGATAGTGCATGCTACTTTTGTAGGTAAAAGTGATTTTTAAGTTAATTTAAGTAAGAACACAATCACATGGCCTGCAAGCAGACTGGAGGGTTTCTACATCAAGATAATTAGCCTGAGAGGTAAATGAATCATTTGAAAAGGAAATGCCATGGAAGGCACCACAGGGATAAATGTTGGAGTTGGTCTTATTTACATAATTGTTAATTAGGCTGAATAGATGGCTGCTGCAAACAGAAGAAGCAACGGAGCCATTTCCTGCAGACCTCCTGGGCTGGGTGCTTATGTGCCCACCAAACTTGTAGGTTAAAATCTAACCTGTATGATCATCATATCACCAAGATGATGACCCTGATGAAGACATGAGGGAAGAGTCCTCAGAAATGAGTGTGAGGTCTTATGAGATGGGAAAGGGAAGGGAAGGGAAGGGAAGGGAAGGGAAGGGAAGGGAAGGGAAGGGAAGGGAAGGGAAGGGAAGGGAAGGGAAGGGAAGGGAAGGGAAGGGAAGGGAAGGGAAGGGAAGGGAAGGGAGGAGAAGGGAGGAGAGGGAAGGGGAAGGGAGGGACAGGGACAGGAGAGACAGGGACAGGAGAGACAGGGACAGGAGAGACAGGGGAACTTGCACACGTATGCTCATGGCTTGTTCTCCAGCTCCCACTCTCACCCCCACCCCATCCTGCCACCATGTAAGGATCCAGCAAGAAAGCAGCTGCCATCTGCAGACCAGGAGGAGGGCCTTCAAGCCCTCGCCATGCTGGCACCTGAACTATACTTGGAGAACCATGACAGATAAGTGTTTGTTGTTGAGGCCACACAGGCCCTGGTATTTTTATTGATTTATTTTATAGTACCCTGAACGGAAACAGTCCTCAGTATAAAGAAAGCCTTTTGATATTGACTCTACCACTTACTGGCTGTTTGACCTTGGGCAGATCGGGAAGGTCTCTGCACGTGAGCCTTATGAGACACGCAGAGGGAATCGCGGGGCTGTCTCCCCGGGCTGGGCTGTGCAGAGGAGATGGTGTGCATCAACTGCCTTCCGGCCCGGCACAGCGCCCCAGGGATGGGGAAATCGTGACTATAGTCACAGTATAAATCAAGGGGGAAGTTGGCCAAGGTTAAAAACTGACTAAAAGTCACCTTAACATTTCAGAACTCTGGAGAACTTGTTGAGAAAACAGCCTATTTAACTGCTCTGCAAAGGAATTCCAGTGCCCACACCCAAAAGCAAGCACCAGAACTTAGCCTAAGGAAAAGAAAACCAGACACTGACTAATGGTGACTGACTACAGCACACTAAACTGCATACAGAGGACGGCAATCTGTGATCTTGTCTGAGGAGCACTGAGGACGAGAAGGGAGGGGCTGCGGGATATCTCAGCTGGTGAACTGCCTGCTTTGCAATCACCGGAGCTCCATCCCAGATTGGCAAGGACTGTAATCCTAGTGCGGAGAAGGCAGAGACAGGCCAGGCCCCTGGGGCTCACTGGCCAGTCACTCCAGTCCCAGTCGGCTGTGTGAGTTCTGGGCTAGTGACGGAGCCTGTCTGAAGAGAGGTGGATGGCACCTGAGAAACAACACTGAAAGAGCCCATGTGCCAGAGCAAAGGACAGCCTGATGAATGCTGAGGGCCAAAGGTGTGCATGCCCCAGGCAGGGGCCAACTAGGCCACCCGTGTAAGCGTGGCCCAAAGTCTCTGTCTGCTTCCCAGGGACAACTACCTTTCCCAAGCAAAGTCACAGTCACTCAGATCACAAGACATGGGGGCTTACTCCATAGGCTTTGGCGATCTGACAGTCAACAGCCAAATCTGACAGTGAGAGGAAGAGGGCCTGTTTGTGCCAAAGCTGGCAGCCCTCCATGCCCAGGCTTCTATCTACAAAGGTAATGCTGCCCGCCTCACATACTGCTGCCCAATGAAACTGCTCCAGAGTGACGCGAAGGACACCCTGAGAAACCTGAGCCACTGTCAGAAAGCACTGGGCTTAATCAAATGAGGCAGGGGAGGCCTGATCAAGATTACAGGGGGAATGGCAAGGGGGCTGGAAAGATGGCTCAGTGGTTAAGGCATTTGTCTGCAAAGTCAAAGGACCCACGTAAGCCGGATGCACCGAGTGGCACATGCATCTGGAGTTCATTTACACTGGCTGGAGCCCTGGAACACCCATCCCCCCCCCGCCACTTCTTTCTCTCAAATAAATAAATAAATAACATATATTTTTTAAAACAAAGATTACAGGGGCTTGTCCTTCCTAAACTTTAAATTGAAAAGGCCAAGTGTGAACCAAAACTTGGATTCCCCTGGTTACCCGAGGCCATTCTGCCTCTCAAGAGGCCAGAAGAGACCCGGGGCAGGGGCATCTGGTGAACACGTGGGGGCCTGACTTCCAGAGCACGGTTCTCCCTTCCACTTGAATCACACTCCTGCCTCCCTAATCACCCTAAGCTTCTTGCCAGCCAAGAATTATAACTATTTGGAGGTAGAAAAGAGCTTTTCTAGAGTTCCAGCAAATTAACCCTCAGCATTATCAGAGCCTCCCAGCAAGAGCTCATCAACCAAGAAGCGATGTTCCAAGCCCGATAATGAACCTCCCTCTCACAGAATGAGTAACAATACTTCTGCACACGGCGTCGGCCATGACGCCACATCTTCCACCTTCTTTCTCACATGCTGGTTACCCATAGGATGGAAAGGCTTTCCAACTCCCGCCTCCCATCTGCACGACACAGCAAGGCAGATGGTGCCATCCAGATTCTGCGGATGGGGAAAGGGAAGTGCGGAAGCCACTGCGGGCGAGGACGCCGGGCAGAGTGAGGAGTGGAGGATTCAAGCACCGCATGTGACTCCCGTCTCCATGCATCCCTAAGGAGCAGCACACCCAGAGTGCCCCCTGGCTCCCAAAGTCTTCCCCACATGTACCAAACCCATGAAGGGTGTGACAGTTCTGTCTCTCAGAGCCCTGCATACCTCTGGATGCAGTGAACTCCTGTATCCAATTATTAGAAGATGAGATGCATAAATTTACAGATACTCTCCTGTGGGGGTGGAGAATGCTGTGCCCAGAGGCCAGAGATTGTTACAAAAAATTTCAGTGTCAGGGACGGGATACCTAATGGAGTTGTTGGTGAGGGAGGCCTCTGATGGCCCCAAAACATTATAGGGTACTGCCCAGGTTCTTGGTTGCCCACCAGAACGAGATGATAAGACCCTATTGCTGAAGACTCCACATGCTTCCGGCTGCAGGTCACTGAGAAATCAAGCTGGAGCTGAGCTGGAAGCCTCCTTCTTGTTGACTAGCTACCAGGATGCTGGCAAGAACTTGCAGCCTAAGGGGGAGAAAAGTCATCAACGGTCTTAACCTGCACTAGGCCCTGCAAGCTTCACAGCTGGCCAGCCAGGCCAACTGTACCAACTATGTGATGGTGGCATCTCTGTGATGGGGAAGCCCACTGCTCTCCTACTGGCCTTGAGGCCTGCTCGGCAGGAGGGAATGCATGCCTGGAAAGAAGAAAGGATTCCGTACAGGGAAAAGGGGAGAGTGGTGGGAGGGAACTGTGATCATGGTATATTGTTTAATGTATGGAAGTTGTCAATCAAAAGCTTTAAAAAAAAAAAACATGTGGATGCTCCTCTACGTCCTTGAGATACATCCTGAGAAGCCCACTACACGCTGAAGGCAGCCAAAGTGGAAAGAACCTCCAACGCCCGCAAGCTACTGAGCATCCAGGCTGGGCAGCAGTCTCGCTGTGAGGCAGGCTCCCTCCACAGGAGGGCCGGCCCTACACTGCTGGCTGGGGAGAAAGACAGAAGCTTGAATCAAAGCATGGGTTCTACTGAATGCTATCATCTTCACCTCGCTGTAAAGTCAAGTAACTACTGGCTGAACTCTTGTGAACCATCATTGTTGCTACCTGTACTAGACACCTTCATAAATTAGAAAACATTCTATGACAGAAGGTGTGGTAATTGTCCCTGTTTTTACTTTGTAAGCTTTTAAAAAATTTAAAAGACTAACAACATAGTACCAGTTAACATTACTGCCTATATCATGCCAAGCAAAGTCTCCTTATTTCACTTCAAATAAAGCCTCTGAGGAGGTCACTTAGTGTCACCACCTGCTGGTGTTTGTGAACTTGGGCGGTTCTTTAGTCACTCAGTCGCTTATCTGTCCTTTGAGTCCCTCAGAAGGGCTGCCACGAGGATGAAAGGCCAAAGTCTGTATAAGCCACATGGTAAAGACACGTGTTTACTGTTTAACTTCTTACCCACCAGTGGCCTAAACATAACTGAGTTTGGGTCCAGCTGCTTCTGCATGCTCAGAAGTTTGACATTTATCATTTTGGCCCAAAACCTGTGAAGACCATGACAACTATGTATCTTTTATCCTATTCCATCCACAGGAACCATAACTCATTGGAATTTTAAGTATGAAAAGTGACCAGCACATGATGGCAATGACCATGTCTGTGGAGCTGAATCAGAAAGTCTGTGGTCATCTTTCAGGGTCCTGGTTTCACCAGTCCTAATGTGGCTGTGGTACTGGGAAACCAGCTCTGGGACAGGGAAAGCAGGACACAGAACACGACAGATGCTGACAGCAGAGACAACCTCCTGGAAAGAGCAAGTGAGAGAGGAGCCGCACACATTTCCCCTTAGGTCTATACGTCAGAGATGAAGGGATTAGGACAGAACAACTTGGAAATGCCTTTAGACTGTTCTGGAAAGCTCAAGGGTGAGACCCCAAGCTGGTGAGGAGGAAGAAGAGAAAGTGTGAGGCTCAGTGCAGCTCCTGGCTGAAGGCCTGGGGTTGCTCTCAGGACAGCGAAGCCAGTCAGCCGTGGTCCAGGTGCTGACAGCCCTCCACCCAGCTCCAAGGCTGCCGTGCCATGCTGTGCTGTGCTGTGCTGTGTGACACTCTGCAAACTCCATTTCTACTTTGCCAAGGGTTCCATCAGGCTCTGACAATGGGGCTGCAGGCTAGAGGTGACAGAGGGACCTGCTCCTCCCTGCTGGCTACTAGCCCTTGTCAGGATCCCCACAGTAAGCCGGCCTCACCTGAGCTCGGACCCTCCTCTGAGCTCACAGGCGCCTCAGCCCTGAGGGAACCCTCGTCCATGCTGCTGAGGTACTCTGATGACTCTTTCCTACTGCCCTCGGGCCTGGAGGGAGCTACCTTCTGCATCTGCTCTTCAGCTCCCTGCTAGCTCGGGGCTGGCACTACAGCCGGAGAACGCTGAGCATCCTGAGCTCGTTCTACGCGGCCCAGCAGTGGCTTGGGAAACCTAGCAGAAACTGAACAAGGCGGAAGCAAGCACCTTGCTATAGGCCATTTCCCAGCGACCTCCTCATGCGACCTCTGAGGAGGCAAAATGGTCTGCAATGTCTCCCGTGACTACCCTCATCTGGCAGGGAGCCTGCAGACAGTCTTTGTTCCTATGGAACCCGAACCTGCCAAGGCAGACAGGACACCATTTATTGGCAGAGATTTCCAAAGCTCTGAATTTGTTTATTTTTGTTTTTCTCTTGATCGATTTTCCCTCTTTCTTGGGAGAGAAGGGAGATGTTGAGGAGGGTGGGAAGGTGTTCTTACTTTCTCGTTCCCGAATCAGGAAGACGCCTGTGCGGAGGGCAGAGGATGCGGGTCCTGCACAGAGCGCCTCGGGGGTGACAAATGACACGACAGTGAGCTGGAGAGCCTTGCTAAGTGGACAAACTTGTCATTCTCTCAGCTGTCGGCCCGCCTCACTTGTTCCCTGTGCTGCTAACGAAGCAGAACCATGTCAGGGCTCGGGCGGCTCTGCTCGTAACCCTTTCCTGGCATGTGACGAAGAGGAAGTAGAAAGCTATGCCGGAGGAGGGCTGAAGAGAAACTGCTGTGGGTAAAGGAGCCGAGCTACACGGGCCTGGGCAGGGCAAAGGCCTTCCTCGGAGTTCCCTGACTGCTTCCGGAGGCCCGCGTACCTGCCACGAGCTCCTTTCTGGGCTTCCTCCACGTGGAGACTGGCAGTGACTGGCTGGGGGCGCTGACTGTTGTATGTGGCACTTCCTTGCTAAGAGACCGGAAGAAAGACACAGGTAGGATACACCAGCACCAGAGACACTCTGCTCTGTCTCCACACTCTCAGCGGCTCCGGAAAGTGGCTGAGCAGGTACAGAGGTGCTCACCTGCAACCCCAGGTACGGAGGTGCCCACCTGCAACCCCAGGTACGGAGGTGCCCACCTGCAACCCCAGGTACGGAGGTGCCCACCTGCAGCCCCAGGTACGGAGGTGCCCACCTGCAGCCCCAGGTACGGAGGTGCCACCTGCAACCCCAGGTACGGAGGTGCCCACCTGCAGCCCCAGGTACGGAGGTGCCCACCTGCAGCCCCAGGTACGGAGGTGCCCACCTGCAGCCCCAGGTACGGAGGTGCCCACCTGCAGCCCCAGGTACGGAGGTGCCCACCTGCAAGCCCCAGGTACGGAGGTGCCCACCTGCAGCCCCCAGGTACGGAGGTGCCCACCTGCAGCCCCAGGTACGGAGGTGCCCACCTGCAGCCCCAGGTACGGAGGTGCCCACCTGCAGCCCCAGGTACGGAGGTGCCCACCTGCAGCCCCAGGTACGGAGGTGCTCACCTGCAGCCCCAGGTACGGAGGTGCTCACCTGCAACCCCAGTGACAGAGGCTGAGGTAGGAGGGCCTCAAGTTGGAGGCCAGCTTGGGCAATAGCTGAAAAAAACGTGACAGGCATGTACCATCACGCCCTCAATGGATTTAAAATATTACAAATGACAGAAGACACTGGACCTCTTAAAGATCTGAACCCGTCAAAACACCCTGTTCTAGAAGGCTTGAGCAGGGATATGGAAACACAAATGTGAACAAGACGTACAGTCTCTAAACACTTTGACATGATCAGTTCGCCTTAGCCTTTATTTCCATTTTTTCAATGAATATTTTTTGAACATTATGTGCAAAGAAATGTAAAAGGCACACAAGAAGCACTAAAATTAGTAAAATAATTCTTTTTACATGAAATGTACACATTGCTGGGGAGCTAAATTAATTCAAATATTTAATTTGCATGCCAGTTAAATGAATTTCAGGAACAAAGTACAAACGAATTCAGGGACCAAGCAGCTGTGTGCTGGTGAGGACAGGGCTATGTGAGTGAACACTGAGTGCTGGCCTGAGTGAGACAGAAGAGGGGCCTCGCTGTGGGAAACCATGGACCCAACAAAGATAGTTTATCAGCAAAACCAAGAGCTAGCAAACACATGGGCTCCTTCAAGTTCCACAGGCTGTGGTATAGATGAACCGTGCTGAGTTCACAGAACTGGATAGGCATAGACAAGGCCAGCTTCGCCTATCCCTAGGAGCTGGGTAAGAGACTACTTGGTGAGAGCCACAGTCCCATCTTGTGTTTCTGAGGTCTTCAGACTAGTGAACACAACTTGGAGATTTGAGTTCTTGTCATTTTCACTTAGTCCCCCTCTCCCCACCCTCCTGCTCCTCTGTGACCTTGAGTCTCCTAGTGAGACTGCTGGATGCTCACATTTCACATAGGTACAGTCAGCCTTGTCTCGGTGCAGCATGCTCTTCCACTAATTACAGGAAAGTAACCCAAAATTTTACCAAGAAAGTGTGGGGTGTTATTACCTACAAATCAGCATCCTTCTCAGAGCTCCCTCCTCCCACCCTGATCTCAGCCGACCGAGGCCTGCCTGGGTTATGGAGGTCTGCTGCCACCTTTCTACTGGATCTCGATGACTCGTTAGTACTTTCTCATGGTTAATCCAACTCCCCAAAACTCATACTCTTGGTAGAATTACAAGGCAATGAGTTAGCTGCTAAGAAATCTAAAATATAGTAGAATTTCAAATTCAGTCAGAGATAGGTCCTAGAAATGCTCATAACATACAGCATGATGAGCCATGTGTAAAAGAAAAGCCAAATCTTTCTTTTTCTTTTCCCTCCTCAAAAAAAGTCAAAATGGTCAGGTATGATGGTGCACACCTTTAATCCCAGCACTTGGGAAGCAGAGGTCGGAGGGTCACAGTGAGTTTGAAGCTACCCTGAGACTACACAGTGAATTCCAGGTCATCCTGGGCTAGAGCGAGACTCTACCTCGAAAAACAAAAACAAAAACAAAAACAAAGGAGGCAAAATGCTGACTCATGCCTGCATAGTTTACAAAGCTATAGCTACTGACTATACACTGCCTAATGGGGGAGAACTATACACGTGGGGGCCAGCATGAGGCACATCTGGACAGTGTATCAGTCCCATCTGCTACCAGCGGGTTATACACTGGAACACTTCTCATAGTGGTGGGAAGTGGGAATGAGCTGAGCGAACACTCATCTCTTCCCCAACCACAGACAGATCTCTGTGCTGGCCTCGCAAACCTGGAACTTAAGCTGGGGCTGTCTGTGTCCCAGCCCCTCGTCAACTGATCTGCATCTCAAGGGGGAGCGCCTGGCATCTTCTCAAAGATACTTGGGAACCCCTCATGCTTTGGAAACCACAGCTCAAGGTGGAGGCAGGGTGCTCATCTCACTGTGGAAGAGGCTACCGGCAGCACACAGGACTCTTCACCGAGCACACTCGCCGCACTGAGAGCCAGGGCGCAAGCACAGTCACCTTGAAATGGGCTATTCAGCACTGACGACTGTGCCCTTACAGTGTGCCAGCCACTCCCTGACTGTGCCCCTTACAGTGTGCCAGCCACTCCCTGACTGTGCCCTACAGTGTGCCAGCCACTCCCTGACTGTGCCCCTACAGTGTGTCAGCCACTCCCTGACTGTGCCCCCTACAGTGTGCCAGCCACTCCCTGACTGTGCCCCTACAGTGTGCCAGCCACTCCCTGACTGTGCCCCTACAGTGTGCCAGCCACTCCCTGACTGTGCCCTTACAGTGTGCCAGCCACTCCCTGACTGTGCCCTTACAGTGTGCCAGCCACTCCCTGACTGTGCCCCTACAGTGTGTCAGCCACTCCCTGACTGTGCCCCTACAGTGTGCCAGCCACTCCCTGACTGTGCCCTTACAGTGTGCCAGCCACTCCTGACTGCCCTACAGTGTGCCAGCCACTCCTGACTGTGCCCCCTACAGTGTGCCAGCCACTCCCTGACTGTGCCCCCACAGTGTGCCAGCCACTCCCTGACTGTGCCCTACAGTGTGCCAGCCACTGCCTGACTGTGCCCCCACAGTGTGCCAGCCACTCCCTGACTGTGCCCCCACAGTGTGCCAGCCACTCCCTGACTGTGCCCCCACAGTGTGCCAGCCACTCCCTGACTGTGCCCCCACAGTGTGCCAGCCACTCCCTGACTGTGCCCCTACAGTGTGCCAGCCACTCCCTGACTGTGCCCCTACAGTGTGCCAGCCACTCCCTGACTGTGCCCTTACAGTGTGCCAGCCACTCCCTGACTGTGCCCTTACAGTGTGTCAGCCACTCCCTGACTGTGCCCCTACAGTGTGTCAGCCACTCCCTGACTGTGCCCCTACAGTGTGTCAGCCACTCCCTGACTGTGCCCCTACAGTGTGCCAGCCACTCCCTGACTGTGCCCCTACAGTATGTCAGCCACTCCCTGACTGTGCCCTTACAGTGTGTCAGCCACTCCCTGACTGTGCCCTTACAGTGTGTCAGCCACTCCCTGACTGTGCCCCTACAGTGTGCCAGCCACTCCCTGACTGTGCCCCTACAGTGTGCCAGCCACTCCCTGACTTGCCTTTATAATGTGCCAGCCACTCTCTGACTGCACTGTTACAATGTGCCAGCCACTACTGACTGTGCCTTTAGAATGTGCAGGACTCGGCCAAGGAACACACACACACACACACACACACAGTCTTCAAACATAACATGAGAAGATATGCACCATGAGCTCCGCAGTTTCCAGAAGAGAACCTATATTGGGAGGAGCAGCTGTTAGGGCAGGGCTAGGACGTGAACCCAGTTTGCTTGGCATCAAAGTCTGCACTTCCAATCATTAGTTTTTACCAACTCATATCTACAAAATATTCAATTTTTCAAATGTGTTCTGCATTTACACACAGAAAACTATGTAATACATATTTATCCATAAAATAGAGAAAAATAAAAATTGATTTTATTTGCCAAAAGGATATATCTTCATCATCTATTTTCAGAAAACACGTTCCTGATTATGTGTGCTCAACATAAGCAAGCAGGCATGAAACAGGATTTCCGTGGCATTCCCAGACACAGCATGTCCCCACACCTTCCCCAACACTGTCACCGTCACTGCGGGGTGGTTGCCGCCCAGCACCTCTGCAGAGGTGACTGCAGTCGGCCTACACATTGAGCAGGCTCTGAAAACACAGCACTGCCAAGTGCAGCTGCAGGGGCTTTGCCATTTCCAAAATTAAATATGATTTCTCCATTGTCAATAGACCACCGTCAAAGACACACTGGCTTTCTGAGCTCAGTACTCTGCAAAGCATCACTGGGCTTGGCCACATGAATAGGAACCCACAATTAATGAGAACTAGATTGACAGGCGCTACTTTCTTGCTTTGGGTCAAACTATCCCAGTGCTATCCACAAAGCCCCACGCCCACCCTTCCTCACAGATGCTGACACAGGGGCAGGGAGGCTCAGGAATTTGTGGGGCTACAGTCAAGCAGCACAGAACTGAGGTGGGCACTGGGTCACTGAGCTCGTCAGTTCGTCCCTCTCCTCCCCACATACGGGGTTCCACACCTGCAGTGGGGGGCCAGGTCCCTAAGTGCCTTCACAAGTTGAGAGACTGTGAGCCAAAAATGCATTGAGGACTGGAGAAATGGTTCAGTGGTTAACAGTGCTTGCTTACAAAGCCTAAAGGCCTGGGCTCGATTCCCCAGTGTCTACATAAAGCCAGATGCACAAAGTAGCACATGTGTCTGGAGTTCATCTGCAGTGGCACTAGGCCATGGCACACCCATTCTCTTACTCTCTACTTACAAATAGAGAAAAACAAACAAAGCACTGAATACACTCAAGTTATAACACAGCCTTTAGAAGAACCTACAGAACTCCGTAGTTTGCCTCTCCTGCCTCCTGCGCACAGTACTTACAGAAGCCCACGGTAGAGCAGACCTGAGTTCATGACAAAGTGAGGATGTCGCCCAGGACACACGGTGCGGCTGTGGAGACGTGGCGGGGCACCACCTATGAAGGGTGCTGGCAGTGCAGTCTGGTGTGGAGGGTGACCTGTTTACCCTCATGACCGTGTGACTGACTAGGAGCTGTGGCTCCTCCTGCTGCCAGCACAGCCAGGAGCTCTGACTGTATACCGCCAGCCTGGGAAGAGATCCAAGTTAAAACTCAGGGGTGGGGTGTAGCTCAGTGGTAGAGCACTTGCCTAGCAAGTGTCAGGCCCCAAGTTCCAGCCTTAGCAACAGGGTATGGGGAAGAAGTACACCACCCCCACACACACACTTCACAAGTGTAGTTTCTGTTTAGTTTTGATTTTGAGGCAAGGCCTTGTTATGTTGCCCATGCTGGGCTCAAACTGGCAACCCTTGGGCCTCCACGTGCCAAGGCTGTGATCACAGGCACAAGCCACCACAGCACACCCAGCGGGGTTTCTACAAGTGTGTCCTTTTACCCGCCATCACCAGTCCAGCACACGACAGGGTGGCGAGGACTGACGCTCTGGGAGTCCATGGGGACACGGGAAAGGCTTAGCTGAGCTCTCCAAAGATGCTATGAAGAAAGAGTCTAGCTGATGGAGCGCTAATTCTGAAGGGCAGATCCCTGTGCCCACGGTGTGAATAGACAGGTACAGAAAGAAAGGCAGTCATGCCCTTAGGACACAGACAGACCTCAACTGGAAACCAAACTTGGTGACCTCTGAGGGCCCTCAAGGTCACTCAAGGATTACAGCATTAGGCAGGTGGATGCCACAAGGAATCACACAGTC
Organism: Dipus sagitta; assembly: GCA_036346955.1. Lineage (NCBI taxonomy): Eukaryota > Metazoa > Chordata > Mammalia > Rodentia > Dipodidae > Dipus > Dipus sagitta. The sequence goes on from CM070786.1 coordinate 66,072,499, forward strand.
TGCTGCCTTCTGACCAACAAATAAATGTTGATTACTGAGCAAGGGGTGCTCCGAGGAACGACCCCGTGATGAGGGACGATCCAGTGGACAGAACCAGCCAAACCCATGCACTTAAGAGGGAGATTAGGCTTCCTTTTGTCTGAGCAGGGCGAAGGCAAACGGGCAGCCACGATCCCACCGTCAGGACACTAAACCAAGGACTGTGTTGCTTGGTGTTTCAATGACTGAGAATCACAGACTGATGTTCCCTGCATTTCTAACTTACCTGCGACAATTAGATAATTGGGCAGCACTGGACTTGGACTTTGGTGTGGTCACTGTAGTGGCTGCATTTAAAGGAGGCTGTAGTGCCCCATGGTCCTTCACTCTCCTGAGTCCCTTTGCCCTCACACTGACTGAGCCCCTTAAATTCTTGATATCCCTGCCTGCCCCCCACACGGCAGAGATCAAGAAGTGAGGCTGCTCTGGGGAAGACGCAGGGCGTGCTTCACAGCTGGAGGAAACCTCGTCCTAAAGAAGCTTGGATGCCATCTTCACTGGACAACAAGCTGCCATGACCACTACTGGACTCTGCGCTTCCCGCCTGACTTTCCATCCACCAAAATCAGTTCCAGGTCTCTAAACATGTTATCTCTTAATTTACATACAATATATATCAATTTAACAAGAGGCATTAAATACAGTCATCATCCATTTGACAACTCTCTGAGAATTTAAGTATCAATCTCTCCTTTATACAGACACGGAGACTGTTGACACTTAAAAAGTAAGTAATTAGGCCAGTGTCACATGATGGTGATTTGGACAGAACCAGCCCATCTCCAGAGCTCATGAATTTGAGACAAGCTGGGATATTGAGCCAAAAGTATGTTACAAGACGTTTCCTTTTAAGTGTGTTTCCGCAGTCCTGGAGGGCCAGGAAGTGGAAGTTCGGGTTCCATATAGGAAGGCTTCTCTAGCAGGCTCTGTGGCTCCCAAGGCAGAGTGCCGTGCTCCAGCTTTAATCACAGCGGCTTCTGCACAGACTATGTTGTGGTGGAAGGGATGGGTCTTGAAGCAGGAACCATAAAAAACAAAAGTTGAACAATGCAGATTTGCTTTAAAAAATCAATTTCTGTGAACCTTGTATTTTGGAAACATTTCATTTATAGAAATAAGTTAGCTTATGATCCTACCTTTTCCTCACTAACTTAAAGTATCCTTGATTAAAATTAATTTGCATTATGATGTCATTAAGATGAAATGATACTAATTATAGCTGTAACACTTTTATAATAGCAAGAAGATAAATCATAGTCTCAGCACGTGGTATTCTGAGCTGTTTGACATATTCCTCAGTACAATCTCTACGCGCTGGGAATCATCATAGCACATTCCACAGGTGAAGGAAGTTAGGTGCACAAAGAGTAAATGAATGGACAGACATTAAGGAGATACTAAGGGACTGTACCACGGCCCTCTCCACTGATGTATGACCCGAGGTACTGCCAAAGGTTAATGAGGAAGTTAAAATTGAGAATGTTAATATCAAAGTACTTTTTTCCTATTTATTAATCATTTGAATATTATTCATGTGGGAACTTATATAGCTACTAATCAGCTATGTATTTAGAGTAATCACATAACTCAGTCATGGTGGTTTTCAGATACATTCAAACAAGGCTTCTGGACCGTGTGGTTTAGTTACTAGGATCTGAACACACCAAGAAGCCAGTTCGAAGTAGCAACAGTCTTTAAGACAGAGACGTTATTGGGGAACACTGAAACAAGAACTAATGCCAGTCCTTCCCAAGCCCCTCCAAACTACCCAGAGGACAGAGGGCTTCCAAGCTCATCTTCAAGGCCAGCACCACCCTCCAAACCAAAAGCAGTTCAGGACACAGCAGCAAAGGGACATCACAGAACGGTAAGTGTGATGAGCATGCACGCAGGAATTCCAGCAAATCCAGCTCTGCAGTGTAAGGTTCAGGAGTGACCAAGGTCCCAGAAACCACTCTGAGGCAAAGATGGAAGCTTTTATTCAGGAAAAGCACGAGCTGCCAGGACTGACTCTCAAGAGCAGAGCACAGCCAACTTGAAGTTCCAGATAGTGTGCTTCCTAGAGCTCTTCAGTGGGGGTAAGTTGAGGAAGGGAAAAGAACTCCTTTGTTCTTTACATGAGCCATTTCACATAGCCAGGGTGTGAGGCCAGAACAGTGACCTTACAAGATAAGGGGGCAGAAACTCATGACCTGGTGTGTGTGGGGGGGGGGAGCATTGTCAGGCAAGGAAGGGATAGTGGCTGGGCGGTTTCTTGAGGAATGTGGAGACCTACTTCCATACGTCTCTGTTGGCACATGGTGACTCCACTGTGGAAGCCTGTCCGACCTAACACCTAACACGCAGCACTGGGAAGACCCCGGGGTGTGTCAGTGGGGCCTTGTCTAGAATACAAAGACATTCAGCATGGGCAAATCAAAGTTTAGTGCAGTACAGTTAAGAGAAAGAAGGATAATGATCACATGTTTCCCAAAATGCAAAATATTGTGTGGCAGAATTTTTTAAGTATGGAATACTACTAATTAGGTGGAGATGGCAACAGAGCAGATAAAAATATGGACTTAAAGTTTATCTCATGTTTGGCAAGTATATGCAAAATAAGAAAATCATCCAAATAGCCTTTTAACATAAAGCTTCCTGAGCTTTCTTTTTTTTAAAAAAGATAATGTTTTAGTGCATGTGTGGGCACACATGTGTGCACATGCACATGGAGGTAAGAGGATAACCTTGGGTATTTTCCTCAGAGCCCAGGCACCTTTTTAGGGACAGAGTCTGTCACTGGCATAAAACTTGCCAACTAAGCTAGAATGCCTTCCAGTGATCCCTAGAGATCCCCCATCTCCATCTCTGGGGTTATATGAATGCCTTCCAGTGATCCCTAGAGATCCCCCGTCTCCACCTCTGGGGTTATATGAATGCCTTCCAGTGATCCCTAGAGATTCCCCGTCTCCACCTCTGGGGTTATATGAATGCCTTCCAGTGATCCCTAGAGATGCCCTGTCTCCATCTCTGGGATTATATGAATGCCTTCCAGTGATCCCGAGAGATCCCCCATCTCCATCTCTGGGATTATATGAATGCCTTCCAGTGATCCCTAGAGATCCCCCATCTCCATCTCTGGGATTATATGAATGCCTTCCAGTGATCCCTAGAGATCCCCCATCTCCATCTCTGGGATTATATGAATGGCTTCCAGTGATCCCTAGAGATCCCCCGTCTCCATCTCTGGGATTATATGAATGCCTTCCTGTGATCCCGAGAGATTCCCCCATCTCCATCTCTGGGATTATATGAATGCCTTCTAGTGATCCCTAGAGATACCCCATCTCAATCTCTGGGATTATATGAATGCCTTCCAGTGATCCCTAGAGATCCCCCATCTCCATCTCTGGGATTATATGAATGCCTTCCTGTGATCCCAAGATTTCCCCTGTCTCCATCTCTGGGATTATATGCACATGCCACCAATACCTGGTTTCTTATATGAGTTCGGGGGATCAAACTCAGGCTCATTCTTACAAGGCAAGCACTTGGCCAACCGAGCTATCTCCCTAGCCCCTCAGTTTCCCTTTGGGTCTGTTTTGGGAAACAGAGTGGAAAAAAAATTATTTCCTTCCTTTTATTTTTGGCCTAAGTGAGTGTGTGTGTGTGTGTGTGTGTGGTGGATGCTCCCTTGCCCCAGAGGACTAGTTACAGACAGACATGGCCATGCCCAGTGAGTGCTGGAAAACTGAACCTGGGCCTTTGTGCTTGGGCAGCAAGCACTCTTTCCTCAATTGGGGATTGATATCCAAAATACATTAGGAACTCACTCACTATTTAAAAAAAAAAAAAAGCCAAAATAATTCAACTTAAAAACTGAGCAGGCATGAAGAGATGGCTCGGTGGTGAAAGTGCTTGTCTACAATGACTAACGACCCAAGTTTGATTCCCCAGTACCCATGTAAAGCCAGATGCGCAAAGTGATGCATGCAACTAGAGTCCATTTGCAGTGGCTGGAGGCCCTGGTGCACCCATTCTCTCTCTCTCTCTTTTATCTCTTTCTGCTTGCAAATAAATAAATAAAATTAAAAAACTGAACCAACAACTCAAAGAAACACTTTTCCAGAGAGAGACAGTCTGGCCAGCAGGATAGAAAAGGTGCTGAACACTAACGACGGGAGAGAGGCATCCCCTCGTACCAGAGGCTTCTGTCGAAAAGAAAGGAGATAGTGTGGCTACCTCTGTTGCTAGGATGTGGACAAAAAAGAAACCCCATTTCCTGTAGGTGGGAGTATAAGTTGGTACAGCCATCATGAAATACAGAATAGTGGGTCTTCAAAAATTAACTGATCCAGCTACACCACTCTGAGTATACATCCACATTAGGAGACAGAAGAGATAACACTCACACCATCACGGTTATTACAGCATTACCCACAAGCCAAGGCACACGCACGGTGTCAGAGCCACCAGTGGACGAGCACATAGGAAAAGGCAGCGCAGGGAGAGGGAGAAGGCAAGAGTGAAGTCAGCCACAGTGGAAGAAATCCTGTTGTGATTCATACTAATGAAATGGGAGGATATTATACTAAGTGAAATAAGTCCGAGCCAGATACTCTGCAAGATGTCACTCAGGTGGAATCTGGAAACCACTGAACTCAGCAGCAGAAAGAACAAAGGTGTTTGCCAGGGCATGAGTGGCAGGAAGGAGAAATGAAAGAGATATTAGCCAGAGGGTGCAAACTTTCATTTAACAGATGAATAAGTTTTGGTAATCTAATGGACAGATGCTAACTGTAGTTAACAATACTGCCTTGCTTATTAGAAATGCAATTTTAAAAAATGAGCAAATTTTAAGTGCCCTCCCCAGTTACATACACACACACACACACACACACACATACACACACACACACACCCACACACACACACGGTACTCTGAGGTGGTAGATGTGATCATTTGATTGTGTAACCATTACACAACCCAGACCTATATCAGATCGGCACAGTCTATACTCTGAACGCATCCTCTTCTATTTCAATCAAATATTTCTAAATAAAACTGAAAATAATATGATGCAGAGGTATGGAAGGTTTTTAATACAGAGAAGAGTAAATATTTACCTCAGACAATTCTGCTTTCTTTTAATATACAGTCTTTCCTGAAGATTTCTAGTATGAGGTTTCGATATGACAAAGAACATAGGAAGGATATTACAGTAATGCAAATAAAGCATTTTTCTTCCCTGGGCTGCTCCTGTCATATCCTAATTGTTATTCTTATCAGAGCAGGAGCTGAGAATCAGGATTTTATTAAGCCCATCACCATCTCCCGCTCAACACAACACCGTGGCTTCTAGTTAGGTACAGCGCATAGAGCGTCCCCAGCTGCTCGGCATGTCCAGACGCATCAAGGAATATTTGTTCTCACAGATTATGTCAAAGACCTCTTCATTAATGCTGCGGGAGGGAACATGCACATATGTGGAAGGGAAACCAAACCCAGTGTGCTGATAAAACAGCCATCAAAGGAATAGGAATATGCCAGTGACACACCCTGATACGGCCTTTGTCAAAGAATGCACACAGGAGCACACAAGGGAGGGACAGAAGAATGGAGAGAGGCCTTGGTTTTTTAAAAGGCCTTTAAAACTACTTTAAAATACATGAAATTCCTACGTAATGAGCAGTTGAACAAACGGATGGCTGAGGCATATGGAGAAGCCAAGTGCAGAGGTCTGTGTGTTTCAGTGTGGAGGAGTGGGAGATGATGACGCTGCAGAAGTGATCCAGTTCCCTCAAGGAGTCTGGAGAATCTTGATGCATCTCCATGCAGTTTCCATAAATGAGTTTATGAAAGCAAAAGAAAAGGGAATTCTGATCAGGGAGTGACATCACAGCCAAGGGGAGGGGTCCTCTGCACTCTTAACTCTCACCTGCTCAGGAGGGGCTTGGCCTGCAGTGCCTTCATGTGCTTGCTCAAGACTTGTGTGCATGCTCATGTATGCACACTTGCACGCATGCATACAGAAATACAGATGGCACCTGAAAAACTCCCTCATTTGCCTTTTATTTCCACAGGGAATTGGAGGAAAAATCCATTAGCCCAAAGGTTGCAGCCATCATTTCCTCAGGAATATGGACAAGAAAGAATACAGGTTCCCTGGGTGGACCAGGTACGTCTCTGAGCGAGGACGAGGCTGCAGAGAGTATGATCAATGCCACACCCAGAGTAGAAAGCAGACTGCCTGCTTGATCCCTGGCTGCACTGCATGCCATCAGCTGTGTGTCAATGGGCCTGCCACATAAGCCTTCTGGGTCTCAGTTTCCTCCTCTGTAAAATGGAAGTAATAATAGTTCAGTATCTAGGCAACAGGCTTTTTACATAATGTGCTTGGAAAAGGGCCAAGAAGCAAGATATAAAGATCTATTAAACAGAGTTAGTACTCTATTTGTAAATATAGGGACAAGATAGTTTCTGTTACTAAACCGTTTATTAATAATTTAAACAGCACCCATGTATCTCTGGAAGATTTTAAGATGCCATATAAATGAAATTAACTGGAAATAGAGTTATCTTTATTTGCTTTATAAACAGGGAAACTGAGACACCAAGAGGGCAAACTTAAACATGCAAGTCTCTTCCCCAGGTCCTGAAAAATACTGCATCTGACTGTGCCCCACAGTAGGTGCTCAATAAACACCAGCGGACCAAGGTCTACCTATGAATGAGACTGAGACAGAAAGGCTCTTGATTCTAACTTCATTCATGTTACAGATGACAAGGAAGAACAAGGATATGTCTATACACTGAGCCACTCTGTGTCCACAGTTACTTGTTAAGCTGGGGAGTACTCAACCATTGGTAGAGCAGCTGTACAGTGGGGGAAGTGTCCAGAGCTCAGGACAAACACTAGGACCCACCCACACCTTCCTGCACCTGGCTGCCAGCTGCCTATGCCAGCTGCCCACAGCCTGGGGCCATGTGGGACCATGTTCAGCCTCACACTGCGGTTTTTCCAAAGGCTAGGCACATGGTCAACTTTTTTACTTTTCATTGTTATTTTTGAGTGAGAGAGAGAGAGAGAGAGAGAGAGAGAGAATGGGTACACCAGGGCTTTAAGTCACTGTGAACGAACTCCAGATGCGTGCACCCCCTTAGGGCACATGTGTGACACTGCACACTTGTGACACTCCATCTGGCTACTGGGGACCTGGAGATTTGAACATGGGTTCTTAGGTTTTGCTAGCAAGCTCCTTAACTGCTAAGCCATCTCTAGCATGACAATTTTGTTGTTAACAAAAGGTAATGAAGAATATACTTAAAGGCTTTCTGAAGTCCACTTTCTGTCCACCACAGCCTACTCTCATTTCTCCATGTGTGTGCGCTCTAGTTTTCATTTTGAACTTCCGCCCTGTTCCTAGTCAAAAGTCAAAAACATTCTAAACAACAACCTCAATGCACCAACTTCCTCTCCCCAGCTGCAGACGGCACTCTCTGGAGCACATCCGTCCTCAGTGCCGGGCTCTCTCTCACAACTCTCAGCACAGCCGTCCTCAGTGCTGGGCTCTCTCTCACAGGCTCTCATCACAGCCGGGCTCTCTCTCACAGACTCTCATCACAGCTGTCCTCAGTGCCGGGCTCTCTCTCACAGACTCTCAGCACAACCGCCCTCAGTGCCGGGCTCTCTCTCACAACTCTCAGCACAGCCGTCCTCAGTGCCGGGCTCTCTCTCACAGACTCTCATCACAGCCGTCTCAGTGCCGGGCTCTCTCTCACAGGCTCTCATCACAGCCGTTCCTCAGTGCCGGGCTCTCTCTCACAGACTCTCAGCACAGCAGTCCTCAGTTGCTGGGCTCTCTCTCACAGACTCTCACACAGCCGTCCTCAGTGCCGGGGCTCTCTCTCACAGGCTCTCACACAGCCGTCCTCAGTGCCGGGCTCTCTCTCACAGGACTCTCAGCACAGCCGTCCTCAGTGCCGGGCTCTCTCTCACAGGCTCTCAGCACAGCCGTCCTCAGTGCTGGGCTCTCTCTCACAGGACTCTCACACAGCCGACCTCAGTGCGGGCTCTCTCTCACAGGCTCTCAGCACAGCCGTCCTCTGTGCCTGGGCTCTCTCTCACAGACTCTCATCACAGCCGTCCTCAGTGCCGGGCTCTCTCTCACAGGCTCTCAGCACAGCCGTCCTCAGTGCCGGGCTCTCTCTCACAGACTCTCATCACAGCCGTCCTCAGTGCCGGGCTCTCTCTCACAGGCTCTCATCACAGCCGTTCTCAGTGCCGGGCTCTCTCTCACAGCTCTCAGCACAGCCGTCCTCAGTGCCGGGCTCTCTCTCACAGACTCTCATCACAGCCGTCCTCAGTGCCGGGCTCTCTCTCACAGGCTCTCACACAGCCGTCCTCAGTGCCGGGCTCTCTCTCACAGACTCTCACACAGCCGTTCTCAGTGCCGGGCTCTTTCACAACTCTCAGCACAGCCGTCCTCAGTGCCGGGCTCTCTCTCACAGACTCTCAGCACATCCGTCCTCAGTGCCGGGCTCTCTCTCACAGACTCTCATCACAGCCGACCTCAGTGCCGGGCTCTCTCTCACAACTCTCAGCACAGCCGTCCTCAGTGCCGGGCTCTCTCTCACAGACTCTCACACAGCCGCCCTCAGTGCCGGGCTCTCTCTCACAGACTCTCCACAGGCCGTCCTCAGTGCCGGGCTCTCTCTCACAGACTCTCACACAGCCGCCCTCAGTGCGGGCTCTCTCTCACAGGCTCTCATCACAGCCGTCTCAGTGCCGGCTCTCTCTCACAGCTCACAGCCTCAGGCCGGGCTCTTCTCTCACAGCTCTCACACAGCCGGTCTCAGTGCCGGGCTCTCTCTCACAGGCTCTCTCACAGCCGTCCTCAGTGCCGGGCTCTCTCTCACAGAACTCTCGACACAGCCGTCCTCAGTGCCGGCTCTCTCTCACAGGCTCTCAGCACAGCCGTCCTCAGTGCCGGGCCTCTCTCTCACAGACTCTCAGCACAGCCGTCCTCAGTGCCGGGCTCTCTCTCACAGGCTCTCATCACAGCCGTCCTCAGTGCCGGGCTCTCTCTCACAGACTCTCTCACAGCCGTCCTCAGTGCCGGGGCTCTCACAGCTCTCACACAGGTCCTGAGTGCGGCTCTCTCTCACAGACTCTCATCACAGCCGTCCTCAGTGCCGGGCTCTCTCTCACAGGCTCTCATCACAGCCGTCCTCAGTGCCTGGCTCTCTCTCACAAGGCTCTCATCACAGCCGATCCTCAGTGCCGGGCTCTCTCTCACAGGCTCTCATCACAGCCGTCTCAGTGCCGGGCTCTCTCTCACAGACTCTCATCACAGCCGTCCTCAGTGCCGGGCCTCTCTCTCACAGACTCTCATCACAGCCGTTCTCAGTGCCGGGCTCTCTCTCACAGGCTCTCACACAGCCGTCCTCAGTGCCGGGCTCTCTCTCACAGACTCTCACTACAGCCGTCCTCAGTGCCGGGCTCTCTCTCACAGGCTCTCATCACAGCCGTCCTCAGTGCCGGGCTCTCTCTCACAGACTCTCACACAGCCGTCCTCAGTGCCGGGCTCTCTCTCAACAGGCTCTCAGCACATCCGTCCTCAGTGCCGGGCTCTCTCTCACAGACTCTCACACAGCCGTCCTCAGTGCCGGGCTCTCTCTCACAGGCTCTCAGCACAGCCGTCCTCAGTGCCGGGCTCTCTCTCACAGACTCTCAGCACATCCGTCCTCAGTGCCGGGCTCTCTCTCACAGGACTCTCACACAGCCGTCCTCAGTGCCGGGCTCTCTCTCACAGGCTCTCAGCACAGCCGTCCTCAGTGCCGGGCTCTCTCTCACAGACTCTCATCACAGCCGTCCTCAGTGCCAGGGGCTCTCTCTCACAGGGCTCTCACACAGCCGTCCTCAGTGCCGGCTCTCTCTCACAGCTCTCACACAGCCGTCCTCAGTGCCGGGCTCTCTCTCACAGGCTCTCATCACATCCGTCCTCAGTGCCGGGCTCTCTCTCACAGGACTCTCATCACAGCCGTCCTCAGTGCCGGGCTCTCTCTCACAGGCTCTCAGCACAGCCGTCCTCAGTGCCGGGCTCTCTCTCACAGCTCTCAGCACAGCCGTCCTCAGTGCCGGGCTCTCTCTCACAGACTCTCACACAGCCGTCCTCAGTGCCGGGCTCTCTCTCACAGGCTCTCAGCACAGCCGTTCTCAGTGCTGGGGTCTCTCTCACAGGCTCTCATCACAGCCGCCTCAGTGCCGGCGCTCTCTTCACAGCTCTCAGCACAGCCGTCTCAGTGCCGGGCTCTCTCTCACAGGCTCTCACACAGCCGTCCTCAGTGCCGGGCCTCTCTCACAGGCCTCTCACACAGCCGTCCTCAGTGCCTGGCTCTCTCTCACAGGCCTCTCATCACAGCCGTCCTCAGTGCCGGGCTCTCTCTCACAGGCTCTCACACAGCCGTCCTCAGTGCCGGCTCTCTCTCACAGGCTCTCAGCACAGCCGTCTCAGTGCCGGGCTCTCTCTCACAGACTCTCACACAGCCGTCCTCAGTGCCGGGCTCTCTCTCACAGGCTCTCATCACAGTCCGTCCTCAGTGCGGGCTCTCTCTCACAGGCTCTCATCACAGCCGTCCTCAGTGCCGGGCTCTCTCTCACAGCTCTCACACAGCCGTCCTCAGTGCCGGGCTCTCTCTCACAGACACTCATCACAGCCGTCCTCAGTGCCGGGCTCTCTCTCACAGGACTCTCAGCACAGCCGTCCTCAGTGCGGGCTCTCTCTCACAGACTCTCACACAGCCGTCCTCAGTGCCGGGCTCTCTCTCACAGACCTCTCACACAGCCGTCTCAGTGCCGGGCTCTCTCTCACAGCTCTCAGCACATCCGTCCTCAGTGCCGGGCTCTCTCTCACAGACTCTCATCACAGCCGTCCTCAGTGCGGGCTCTCTCTCACAGGCTCTCAGCACAGCCGTCCTCAGTGCCGGGCTCTCTCTCACAGACTCTCACACAGCCGTCCTCAGTGCCGGGCTCTCTCTCACAGGCTCTCACACGCCGTCCTCAGTGCCGGGCTCTCTCTCACAGACTCTCAGCACATCCGTCCTCAGTGCCGGGCTCTCTCTCCACAGACTCTCATCACAGCCGACCTCAAGTGCCGGGCTCTCTCTCAAAGGACTTCATCACAGCCTGTCCTCAGTGCCGGGCTCTCTCTCACAGACTCTCATCACAGCCGTCCTCAGTGCCCGGGCTCTCTCTCACAACTCTCACACAGCCGTCCTCAGTGCCGGGCTCTCTCTCACAGACTCTCATCACAGCCGTCCTCAGTGCCGGGCTCTTCTCACAGACTCTCATCACAGCCGTCCTCAGTGCGGGCTCTCTCTCACAGGACCTCACACAGCCGTCCTCAGTGCGGGACCTCTCTCACAGACTCGCAGCACACCTCCAGCCGGGCTCTCTGCTCACAGACTCTCATCACAGCCGTCCGTCAGTGCCGTCTCTCTCTCACAGGCTCTCAGCACAGCCGTCCTCAGTGCCGGGCTCTCTCTCACAGACTCTCACACAGCCGTCCTCAGTGCCGGGCTCTCTCTCACAGACTCTCAGCACAGCCGTCCTCAGTGCCGGGCTCTCTCTCACAGGCTCTCAGCACAGCCGTCCTCAGTGCCGGGCTCTCTCTCACAGGCTCTCAGCACAGCCGTCCTCAGTGCCGGGCTCTCTCTCACAGGCTCTCATCACAGCCGTCCTCAGTGCCGGGCTCTCTCTCACAGGCTCTCATCACAGCCGATCCTCAGTGCCGGGCTCTCTCTCACAGGCTCTCAGCACAGCCGTCCTCAGTGCCGGGCTCTCTCTCACAGACTCTCAGCACAGCCGTCCTCAGTGCGGGCTCTCTCTCACAGGCTCTCACACAGCCTCCTCAGTGCCGGGCTCTCTCTCACAGACTCTCAGCACATCCGTCTCAGTGCCGGGCTCTCTCTCACAGACTCTCAGCACAGCCGTCCTCAGTGCCGGGCTCTCTCTCACAGGCTCTCATCACAGCCGTCCTCAGTGCCGGGCTCTCTCTCACAGGCTCTCAGCACAGCCGTCCTCAGTGCCGGGCTCTCTCTCACAGACTCTCACACAGCCGTCCTCAGTGCCGGGCTCTCTCTCACAGACTCTCACACAGCCGTCCTCAGTGCCGGGCTCTCTCTCACAGACTCTCAGCACAGCCGTCCTCAGTGCCGGGCTCTCTCTCACAGGCTCTCATCACAGCCGTCCTCAGTGCCGGGCTCTCTCTCACAGACTCTCAGCACATCCGTCCTCAGTGCCGGGCTCTCTCTCACAGCTCTCACACAGCGTCCTCAGTGCGGCTCTCTCTCACCGGCTCTCACACAGCCGTCCTCAGTGCCGGGCTCTCTCTCACAGGCTCTCATCACAGCCGTCCTCAGTGCCGGGCTCTCTCTCACAGGCTCTCATCACAGCCGTCCTCAGTGCCGGGCTCTCTCTCACAGACTCTCATCACAGCCGTCCTCAGTGCCGGGCTCTCTCTCACAGACTCTCACACAGCCGTCCTCAGTGCCGGGCTCTCTCTCACAGACTCTCATCACAGCCGTCCTCAGTGCCGGGCTCTCTCTCACAGGCTCTCACAATCCGTCCTCAGTGCCGGGCTCTCTCTCACAGGACTCTCACACAGCCGTCCTCAGTGCCGGGGCTCTCTCTCACAGACTCTCACACAGCCGTCCTCAGTGCCGGGCTCTCTCTCACAGACTCTCAGCACAGCCGTCCTCAGTGCCGGGCTCTCTCTCACAGACTCTCATCACAGCCGTCCTCAGTGCCGGGCTCTCTCTCACAGACTCTCATCACAGCCGTCCTCAGTGCCGGGCTCTCTCTCACAGGCTCTCATCACAGCCGTCCTCAGTGCCGGGCTCTCTCTCACAGACTCTCAGCACATCCGTCCTCAGTGCCGGGCTCTCTCTCACAGGACTCTCAGCACAGCCGTCCTCAGTGCCGGGCTCTCTCTCACAGGCTCTCATCACAGCCGTCCTCAGTGCCGGGCTCTCTCTCACAGGCTCTCATCACAGCCGTCCTCAGTGCCGGGCTCTCTCTCACAGACTCTCACACAGCCGTCCTCAGTGCCGGGCTCTCTCTCACAGACTCTCACACAGCCGTCCTCAGTGCCGGGCTCTCTCTCACAGGCTCTCAGCACAGCCGTCCTCAGTGCCGGGCTCTCTCTCACAGACTCTCACACAGCCGTCCTCAGTGCCGGGCTCTCTCTCACAGACTCTCATCACAGCCGTCCTCAGTGCCGGGCTCTCTCTCACAGACTCTCATCACAGCCGTCCTCAGTGCCGGCTCTCTCTCACAGGCTCTCATCACAGCCGTCCTCAGTGCCGGGCTCTCTCTCACAGCTCTCATCACAGCCGTCCTCAGTGCCGGGCTCTCTCTCACAGGCTCTCAGCACAGCCGTCCTCAGTGCTGGGCTCTCTCTCACAGACTCTCATCACAGCCGTCCTCAGTGCCTGGGCTCTCTCTCACAGGCTCTCAGCACAGCCGTCCTCAGTGCAGGCTCTCTCTCACAGGCTCTCATCACAGCCTGTCCTCAGTGCCGGGCTCTCTCTCACAGACTCTCATACACAGCTGTCCTCAGTGCCGGGCTCTCTCTCACAGGCTCTCATCACAGCCGTCCTCAGTGCCGGGCTCTCTCTCACAGACTCTCAGCACAGCTGTCCTCAGTGCCGGGCTCTCTCTCACAGGCTCTCAGCACAGCCGTCCTCAGTGCCGGGCTCTCTCTCACAGACTCTCACACAGCCGTCCTCAGTGCCGGGCTCTCTCTCACAGGCTCTCAGCACAGCCGTCCTCAGTGCCGGGCTCTCTCTCACAGACTCTCAGCACAGCTGTCCTCAGTGCTGGGCTCTCTCTCACAGGCTCTCAGCACAGCCGTCCTCAGTGCCGGGCTCTCTCTCACAGGCTCTCATCACAGCCGTCCTCAGTGCTGGGCTCTCTCTCACAGGCTCTCACACAGCCGTCCTCAGTGCTGGGCTCTCTCTCACAGACTCTCACACAGCCGTCCTCAGCGCTGGGCTCTGTCTCACAGACTCTCATCACAGCCGTCCTCAGTGCCGGGCTCTTCGCTCACAGGCTCTCATCACAGCCGTCCTCAGTGCCGGGCTCTCGCTCACAGGCTCTCAGCAGCCAGATGGGAGGAGCACATGCTGCAACCTACTTGTAAAATGTTCCTCGCCCTCTGTTGTCCTGCATAGTGTCAAGGCCACAAGTCTTTCACATAGCAACTGGGGCCTTTTTGGCTTTGTATAAAATCTGCCATGCTTACCACAAATTCTAAATTATTGACTTCCTTTTGTGCACTCACAGGGAGAACTTTCCACAACTAACGAATGGGCATCTTTCCTAGTAGTTCTGCTTATCAGTCACACTTAAAAAAAAAAAAAAATGAAGCTGGGCATAGTGGCGCACGTCTTTAATCCCAGCACTCGGGAGGCAGAGGTAGGAGGATTGCTATGAGTTCGAGGCCATCTTGAGACTACATAGTGAATTCCAGGTCAGCCTGAGCTAGAGTGAAATCCTACCTCGAAAAAGAAACAAACAAACAAACAAAATGTAGGCTTTAGCAAGCCATTTTTCCTAATTACACAGATAGATACTTAACTGCCCTGGTGAGTTAGAAGCCAAGATTGTATGTGGAATGGTGAAGGCCACCCGGACTGGGAAGGCCAGGTCTCTCCCTAAGAACAGCATCCCACGTTCATACTAAGGACTCCAGAAGCACAATGATAATTTAAAATATCTTTAAAAGTGCTTAATTATTTGTTTATTTTTATTTGAGAGAAACAGGGAAGGAGGGAGGGAGGGAGGGAGAGAGAGAGAGAGAGAGAGAGAGAGAGAGAGAGAGAGACTATGGGCATGCCTAGGCATCTCAACCACTGCAAAAGAACTTCAGATCAATGTGGCACTTTGTGAATACTGGGAAATTGAACCTGGGCTGTCAGACTTTTCAATAAAGTACTTTAAACTGCCGAGCCATATCCTTAGCCTGATAATTCACATCTTGATGGCACCATACAGTTCTGTCCCTATTCACAAAGTAGTTTCACAGGCAAGGTCACAGTCACTCCTGACACGTAGGCAGGGCAAGTGCCACACCCACTGCATGGAGATACTGTGGTTCTATGACTGCAGAGTCTCATGTGGACAAGGCTGCTACCTATGTGGGCTTCAGCAAGGTGCTGTGATCAGGGCAAGGAGGGGGACTTGGTTTCTGTGTGATTGTCCTGTGGCTGGCTTGGCTACAGTATAGTAAATATAACTTAGAATCCCACTCTCTTCAGAAGAAAGCAGGGACGTCACCACGTAGACAGAACCAGGGTATCTTCAGCTCCCCCCTTCCTACAGGCCCTACGTTCTGGCAAAGAAACTGCTGTAAAATTAGTGGTGGGAAAGTGAGGGCAGCGGGCCAGGACGAGCACCTGAGTGCCAGCAGGAAAGCACATTGGTAAGTAGTTATCTTATTTCCAGTATATCTGAGGGACACGTCTTCCTTGCATCATCAATCAATGAAGAGCGATGTTGCCATGGTGATTACCCATGTGTTTAAAAATAATCAGAGAAGCCATCAGTGACTCAATAGTCACACACTGTCATACACCATCAAGTGACTCAATAGTCACACACTGTCATACACCGTCAGGTGCACCTTCTAAAAGACAAAGGAAATAGTGGCTTATGGGAAAAAAGTGGTCTTTCTGCTAAACCCAGATCTTGTAGGCAAAGTCATTCTTGTGAAGAGCTGTCAAAAAAAAGTGCTTCAGAATTTGGCTTGGTGGTACACACGCCTTTAATCCCAGCACTTAGGTAAAGGAAGATTGTCTTGAGTTTGAGGAAACCCTGAGACTACATAGTGAATTCCAGGTCAGCCTGGGGTAGAGCGAGACCCTACCTTGAACCCCCCTCCAAAATAAAGTGCTTCAATCATCATCTCTTCCCTTAAATTTATACAGTAACTCGGGCAGTAGATTTGATGTGCAAGCCATGAACCTATTCATCTAAGTATGTTCACGGTATTCATTTGATATTCTAACATGGTCATTTGTAGTTATAATATTTAAGATTTACTTAACAATTTCTATCTGTTGGCATTGTGCTAAGGGTTTTATTATATCTGAACTTAGTATTCACAACAATCTTATCCTACAAGTAGTTATTAATATGATTGTACAGGAGAGAAAATAGGCCCAAGAAATCTTTAACAAAGTGAAAGAGTAGAGTTGGGACTTGAGTTCTGGTAGTCTACTTGAGAGTTCATGTCTCACCATCAATTTTGCCATCACTTACTGATTTTTGTATTTCTTTTTTTTGTTTGTTTGTTTGTTTTTTGAGGTAGGGTCTCACTCTGGCCCAGGCTGATCTGGAATTCACTATGTAGTCTCAGGGTGGCCTCAATCTCATAGTGATCCCCCTAGATCTGCCTCCCGATTAAAGGCATTAAAGGTGTGCATGGTTTTTTGATCATACTATGCTTGATGTTAGTGTACCCTACTTTCTGGATCCATGCATATCAGAGCCAAGGCGGTGCTGCTCTCCCATGGACTCAGTGAATAGCTTAAAGGGAAATGTGACTCAACCTTATAGAAACGACTGTGAAAGGGAAACAGAAAACCATCAGCCACCTCCTCAAGGTCAGCAGTCTTCTAGATTGACCACCTTCTCTTGACTCCCCTGGCCTTAGAATCTGTCTTCTAGACAAAGAGTCATACTTCCTCCTATTAAAGAAATTGTACTAAGAAACCAAGCTTTGGGTACCAAAGTGGCCTGCTCTTGTTGTCTCCAGGCCCTCAAAGCCAGCAGAACTGAACTAAGGAGGGATAAGGGCAAAAAAAAAAAACACACACACACACAGAGACACTTAGGTTCTTCTATATAAAAGTAAAAACCAAGAATATTTGCCACACGTGGTAGTACAGGCCCAATAAGGTACTCAAGAAGTTAAGGCAGGACAGGGAGTCCAAGGCCTACTTGAGCTATAGAGCTAGTGAAAAGTCAGCCTGGACAACTTAGAAAGACCTTATCTCAAAAACAAATTTGGAGAGGGGTGTGGGAGACATAACTCAGTGGCAGACGATTTATCTAGTATGCTAAAAACCAGAAGTTCAATCCTTAGCACAGTACACACAAACACACACACACCCTTCTGATTCTAATCTAACAACTAGGGTTTGTTCTTGCCTTTTATAGTTCAATATTTATAATTTCCTTCTCAAATAATAACAAACTCTCCTCCTCAATATACTTGTTCCTTTATTCAAGCTAGAATAAATAAAAGTTAGTTTTAAAACTGCTCACCCATACCATGGTGAAAACAAAAACAAAAAGACCCTTGTTATTACAGCTCAATGTTTTCCTTTGCAATCTTTCATGGTTTTGGGAGGGATATAAATCTTCATATACTGAAAAGCACAGATCACAAGTGCACATCTCCATGGGGTTACTCATGACATTCTCTCAAAACCCAGTCAATCAAGACCTACAGCATTTACAGCAGATCTACAAAATACATTAATGTGTCTAGGATCAGAGTCATGACACAAGGACATAGCAGAAAGCTGAACACAGTGTCAGGATCACATTTGACACTAAATAGATGCTGAATCAATCATTCACTTCAGAAAACAGAAGTTTTATGTGCCTATCAAAAAGTAGGCATATGCCAGGTGTGGTGGTGCATGCCTTTAATCCCAGCACTCGGGAGGCAGAAGTAGGAGGATCACCAAGGGTTTGAGGCCAACCTGAGACTACATAGTTAATTCCAGGTCAACCTGAGCTACAGTAAGACCCTACCTCAAAACACCAAAAAAAAAAAAAAAAAAAAAAAAAAAAAAGGTGGGCATAAGTGCATGTATGTGGAGTTAGTTTATTTGCAGTGGCAGGAGGCTCTAGTGTATTAATATGCTCTCTCTCCCTCTCTCTCACACACACACATGAATAAACTATTAAAAATACTAAAATATCAAGAAAAACAAAAGTAGGCATAGCACACATTCTAACATGGGTGGAATCCCAAGAAGAGAGGCATCAAAGGCGGGCTCTGAGGAAAGAGGGGTATTAGAAGGCTGTAAGGAGGGCTGACAAGCAGTGGTCAAAGTAGGTCAGATTCAGGAATGAGCTTGGCATGATGAGACTCATTGCTTTGTACACTTGACACATGTTAACAGAAGACAGCAGTGGCAAGAGAGAGTGGACAAGAAGGGATATTTATGAACAAACAGCTTGAGTGAAATGTTAAGAAGTCCAAGATCACTCTCTTAGCAACAGTGAACTACTGAGACAGTTAAAACAAGGTAGTAGCCTCAGGATATGGGGGTGGGAGACAGGTAAGTTCTGTAGATTCTTTTTTGTTGTTGTTATTTTTATTTATTTATTTGAGAGCGACAGAGAGAAAGAGGCAGATAGAGAGAGGGAGAGAGAATGGGCGCGCCAGGGCCTCCAGCCACTGCAAATGAACTCCAGACGCGCGCGCCCCCTTGTGCATCTGGCTAACGTGGGTCCTGGGGAGTCGAACCTCAAACCGGGGTCCTTAGGCTTCACAAGCAAGCGCTTAACCGCTAAACCATCTCTCCAGCCCAAGTTCTGTAGATTCTTAATGGGATCAAGCTGATAGGTAGCCGGCCTCTTGGGAGGTCTGTGAAGGCATTTCAAGGAAGGATTAATGGAGGGATGAAGATGTTCTTGAGAGTGGGCAGTCCTTCTGGTGGTGGGCTATAAATAAAGGAGCCCCAGAAAACACAGGCCTCTTGTCTGGGTGCCCTTGCTACTTGCTGGTGAGAGCATCTACCCTATTGCTGTGTCCTTCATGGACTCTGAAACCAGCTTCATCAGTCTTTCAAGGTGGACTGAAGACCAGCAGCCCTCCAGGAATCGCCCGGGGCCTTCAAGACCAGATTGGGACTGCTGAAGCTCCAGCCTCAGGACTGAGCAGCCACCCAGTTCTCCTCCTCTCCAACCTGCAGACAGCCATGTTGACTGCCCGCCGGTATTCTGTAAGCTAATTTACCAAAGCACATCTATAATGCACATTCCCTCTATCAGATCTGTTCCTTAGACAACCTTAACTAATGCAGGGCGGCAGCCAGAAATGGGAAGAACAGACTGAGGGAACAAGTGGTTACTCCGTAGCACCAAGGCAGGTAAGGAGCCCCGTTGGGAGCAGACTTTGGGGTCTTGCTCCCAAAGGCACTGACAGGTAAGACAGAGGATGGGGAGACACCTAGAAAACGTGATCAGAACTGAGGAAGAGGGAAGAGGAGAGGTGCTATAGATTCTTTTTTTTTTTTTTTTTTTTTTTTTGGCTTTTTGAGGTAGGGTTTCATTCTAGCTCAGGCTGACCTGGAATTCACTATGTAGTCTCAGGGTGGCCTCGAACTCACGGCGATCCTCCTACCTCTGCCTCCTGAGTGCTGGGTGTGCGCCACCACGGCTGGCAAGATTCTTGACTGTATTTTTTTAGGTAAAAAATGCCTTTCATCTAGTTATCTATCTACTACCTATTATCTTAATATCTATCTATCTATTTATCTATCTATCTATCTATCTATCTATCTATCTATCTATCATCTATCTATGCTAGGGATTGAGGGAAGGGTCTTGTACATGCAGAATATGTGCCCTAACACTGAACTACATCCCTGACTCTTACTTTGTGTGTGTATGTGTGCGCGGGTGCATGCGTGTGTCCACATGCACACTCCCCATCTGCACTGGTGCCGAGGTCATCGTCATCTTCATCTATCATTCTCCTTTACTTTCTTGAGACAGACTTCGACTTAACTTGGATCTTGTGCTGATTTCTGGTTAGCCTGGCTGACCAGCCCCCCAGTGATCCTGTTTCTCCACTACACCCTGGTGTATTAAGCATGTACGGCCATGCCTGGCTTCTTTAAGTGGGTGCTAAGGCTGAAACTCGGGTCCTCATATTTGCACAGTAAGCTGTCTTGCCCACTGAGCCATCTCCCCTGTGTCTACTCCTTACTTGATAACGAGGGCATAAACTGCACATATGACTGGGGCACCATGTGATGTTTTCATATGTGTACATTCTGCAATGTTGAAGTTACATTAACAAGGGTAAGAAGCTAAGACTTTCTTTGTACATGATTCAACAGTCTTTTCCATAAAATATCTATTATTATAGAGCAGCTAAGAAAGCATCTACACCATTCTGAAATGAAGGTACAATACTCCTAGGTCACAAAGGAGGTGTGAATTGAGTGGGACCAAAATGAGGCTGACATGCGCTTGCCTGCATGCAGGCCCACCCTGCAGTTTACACAAGTCTCTACATTCTCTTCCAATTACAAGCAAACTAATTAGTCAATAAATAATGTTTGAAGCTTTCCCTCATTTGTTTAGCGCCCAAGTTCAATTTACATACTAATGGTTACATATTTGCCTTTAATAGATGCACTATGTGAAAACAAATGTAATGAATGAGTATGCATCTGAGTGTAAAGTTACCACGTCTTCATGAAAAATATGAAAGTGGAAGAGCCAGTAAGTATTTTTATTTCTCCATACTAGGAAATAAAGCCGACCCCAGGATGAGGAGATGAAGGAAATGACTTCAGAGTGGCACAGCAATGGAAGTGGTGTAAAGACACAGCAGACGCCAGCCAGTAGAGTGGCTGGCTCATCAGGCTTTGCCCTGCGGCTGGGAGCCAGTGATGCCAACAGAGCTGGGCCCACAGTTCTGGGAGCTGGTGATGCCAACAGAGCTGGGCCCGCAGCGCTGGGAGCTGGTGATGCCCCTGGTGATGCCCGCAGCGCTGGGAGCTGGTGACGCCCGCAGCGCTGGGAGCTGGTGACGCCCGCAGCGCTGGGAGCTGGTGACGCCCGCAGCGCTGGGAGCTGGTGACGCCCGCAGCGCTGGGCCGTGGCGCAGGTGTTGCCCGCTTTCTACCGGCCTGCGAGGATCTTTCTCGCTCCAGTGCTATGATCTGTTGCACAATTAGCTTTTCCCACAATGTGGAGGTTGCACAGCCAGAGGCGCCAGCTTCTGAGGCTGAAATACTCTACTAACAAGAGTATGTTTTCCATTTCTTCTCTTTTCTTTACAAAGGTTAAATGGCACAATATGATTTCTGTGCAGCAGGTGTGGAGCTAACAAGGTGCTAATTAGAAAACTGGGCGAGAAGAAAAACACCCACTTCAGACTAGGAATCTGAGTCAAGGGATGAGGACCACCGAACTACGTTTAGAAGACGCAGGCTTTATAGCAGTACAATGTGAAGATGCAAATACAAGTCCAGGAGTGTGGGCCAGAGAAGGCATTATGGATTTTCACTGCCCCCCACAACCCTCAAACAAGCAGCGGAAGTCCACTGGCAACACCCTTCTCTCTTCTCATTTGCTTACGTTTCCACCAACAGAAACACACCAGGAAGGTCTGCGAATGATGGGAGGTGCAAAGCCTTCACTACAGCACACTGTTCTCCTCTGCTTGCCTTCACTTCTGCTTTGGCCAGGAAGAAACAGCTTTTCTTTAGCATATAGAAACATTTAGAGGAAGCAATCACCAGAAGCTTAGAACTGAAGCTTAGTCTTGACTAGTGCGAGGTTGTCCTTCCATGATGATTAGCTTTTATGGAACTGTCCTTAAGCAAAGTTCAAGGGCCTGGAACATCTTTGGCAAATCCAGCAAGCTGGGCAGGCAGCTAAGCCAAGGGAGACATCTGCTTGTGCAGTCCTCCTCCACCACACCCACCCACTTATGGGGTCCTCATCGCTCTATTTGTCAGCCGTGGCACACTCTCTGCTCTTTCCAGCCATTTCCTGTAGCCAATCATGTTAGTGCCTTATTGCCAACAATCTCCCCTTGGTCTGAGATCATACCCCAAACAAGATCTGCTGGACAACTACCTTCCCTTGGTCATGAGGTCATATGCCAGGAAGGATCTGCTCACTACCTCCCGTGATCATGAGATCATACCCCAGATAGGATCTGCTCAACAACTACCTCCCCCTGGTCATGCTGTCACACCTCAGACCAGATCTATCCAAAGCCACCTCCAAAACTACCTCCTCTTGGTCATGAAACACACATCCCAGACTGGATCTGCCTGGGGCCACCCCCAAAAGAGTTCAGCTCTGAAGCTCCCCATAAGAAATGCCCTGTTCCAACTTCTCATTTCTTCCTGGGCCTGAGCTGTCCATTGGTCTCTGTGTCATCTGCAGCCACATGATCAGTAATTACTCCAGTTCTTATAGTCATTAAGTGTTTGGATGTTCGTAGACATATTCTGAAATGATGTTAAATTGCTAAGGCTTATAATGTATTTAAAATAAGTTATTTCTAGACTTTTGGCTTTATGCTTATTCATGATTACTACAACAATAGACATGTTTTTACAACAGTTTAATCCCATTATCCCTTTCTTGCCTAACAATGCCCCAGGCCTAGGTTTTCCTGCCTGTTTACCTTGTGGTCACTGTTTTGGTGTCACACCCTGGCTATCTTAGATCTCCCCTAAAGAAACCTTTTTTTTTTTTTTTTTTTAACTTTTCTCTTCCTCACCTTCCCCCCACCAAAGAAGGCTAGGAAGTGCACTATCTGGAATCTCAGGTTGGCTGTGCTCTGCGTTAGTCAGTCCTGGCAGCTCAAGTCTCCTCACCCCACCACCCCCCGCCCCGCCCCCAATACAAGCTTCCATCTTTGCCTCAGAGTGCTCTGTGTGGTCTCGGTCATTCCTGAACCTTACAGTTTTAAGGTTGATTTCTAAATGTTTATAACAATAAAATGCAGAAAGGGACCATCAAGATTACAATTATAAAGTGTGTTTCAGTTAAGATAAAATGGGTTAACATAAAAAGTTGTTTCTCTGAACTTCTCTCACCTTAATTGTTTATCTAATTCAAAAGTCTCTATAATAAGTTGGTAAATTTATTTATATCGCCATGCCTTATCATTGAGATGGAAATCGGGGTAAGAATATTTAAAAGTACTGTAATACAGTCCTACACTGAAATAGACTTTTATATTAGTAATGTTCCATACTACATAGTCTGTAGTTTTTACTGTTTTTACTATAGTGTTTGTACTATTTCAAGGCCATAGTTTGTATGACAGCTTCTGACCTATACTGAAAATCATCTTGTGTTTCTTCTTATCTCCATAACATAGACATCTCTCTGCTAATTTGTGTTTTAAAACTTGCCTATTTCATATTCAAGGATTTTTGTTACTAGGCCAGGATTTTGAGCTCTGAAATTTTAAAAACTGAGTCCTTAACAAAATCAAGATATTTTATCTAGCCTTGTTTAAGCTTAATCTTAAGTGTGACATAAGTCAAAAGTACAAGATTGATGTAAATGACCTTCTGGGCCATTACAGTTCTACCAATTCACCTCAGAGGGTCCTGTAGCAGACTAACTCCACATACCTGGGCCACTTTTGATTGTTCTCCAAGCCTGAAAGTCAGCAAGAGTGCAGAGCCCTCTCTCAATTGTTTTCTTGTCCTCCCACTTCAGCTTGAAACAGTAAGATCTGAACCCACTGCCCATCTCCCAAAAGAACTGGGGGTCTCTCTCCACTGACATTACACTTGGAGGTCATTAAAATATCGACCCAATTTCCTTTGTCCCTGGTAACATTAAAAGGAAAAAAGCTACTGCCTTCTTACCAGAGGTCTGATCCTGAATAGGATATAGAATATATAATGTATGCTAATAAATTAACAGGGTTGTAAAAAGGTTGTTTAATCTCTGATTAAGATAACTGTTATGTCAAAAAACCAAAAGAAAAAAAAAGATAACTGTTATGTCCATATGCTGAGCTTATATGTTTTCCATCTGATAGACTTTATTTTGTTGCATAAAATACCTGCTTACAACAATAGGTTTCTTAAGTGTTCTACTCTTATGTTTTCCCATTAGGTAAAACTTTTATTTGTTTGCTATAAACTTATTCTAATACAAAAAAACCTGGGCCTAATTACATAAGATTTCATTGTGCTTGTAAAGTTAATCAAACTTTAAACTTTTTCAGCCTAACATAGTTTCATTAGTTCTCCTAACTCTAAGACTTGTTGATCTCTCTGGACCAAGTAAGTAAAAACTATAAGCCTTCTACACTAAGGTCTTACAAAAAAAATCTTTAAACCTGATAACTAAACTTCAAAATTAGTTTCTTAATCTCTATCATGTTCCAATTTAAAATTATTTAAGATATTTCAACTATTGCTTCAATACTAGTCTCTTATACTTCTTACCTTACTTAAACCAAATCTTTATAATTTAAAAAATTCCAATGAACTCCCTATCAAAGTTAACAATTCCTTCTTCCTTACTGACCACCAATGTTATTATTTTTGAACCTTAGATATATTTGTGTCACCTGTAAATGACATGTTATATACAAAAAAATCCATATAGATATATCTTGACCAGATGATAATGGCTAACAGATTGAATATGATCTAGGAGTTTTTTTCCTAATCGCTCCAATAAGCATCACTCTCCTGAAGGGCTGCCACCTTGCCTACTCATAAGAGTAATGTGGGACAACTGCCAGCTATTGGGTCAGGACAAAAAAAATAGAGTCACAGCAGGAGGGCGACAGAGACATACGGAAGTGGGTCATCCACATTCCTCAAGGAACCACCCAGCCACTATCCCTTCCTTGCTTAACAAGGCCCCAGGTCTAGGTTTCATGCCCCCTTATCTCTCAGGTCACCTGATCACTGTTCTGGTCTCTCACCTTGGCTATTTCCCTTCCTTACCTTCCCCCAACTGAAGAGCTCTATATAGCCCACTGTCTATAATCCCAAGTCGACTGCTCCACTCTTGATAGTCAGTCCTGGTAGCTTGTGTTTTTCCCAAATAAAAGCTTCCATCTTTGCCTCAGAATGGTCCGCGGTCTTGGTCACTCCTGAACCTTACACCAGCCATGTACACATGGTGCAAAATGAAGTTCGGCAAATGGGGAAACAAAAGCTGAGGCTCCCGGAAGCCAAACCTTGTGACTAGAAAGAACTTCAACAGTGGTGTGCAGCAACTGTGGAGAAATAAGTGACACCAGTCCAGAGCCAGTAATATTTTTGGGCTATACTAGCCTTTTTAATGACCAATAATATTATTTTTCTGTATATGATCTGAGATCTCTCTGTGACCAACAAAGATATCTGTTGCTATAAGTTAAAAAAAAAACAAACAACTCAAAGCGGGTGGGGGAGATGGCTTAGCAGCTAAGGCACTTGCCTGCAAAGCCTAAGGACCTGGGTTCAAGTTCCCAGGACCCATGTAAGCCAGATGCACAGGTGGCACATGCATCTGGAATTCGTTTGTAGTAGCAGGAGGCCCTGGCGTGCCCATTCTCTCTTTCTCCCTAGTAAATAAATAAGTAAACAATTTGTTAAAAATCTCACAGCTCTACTCCCTTCAAGTTAAACCTATCCTGTTCCCAACATGCAATTTATTCCCCTATATGACTGGGTCCTCCACACCCACAGTTTAGCTTCCTCTTTGCCTCTAGCCCAGCAGATTCAGTGATTCCTTGATAACTGTTCTGTACTGATAGGCTCCTCCGTAGCCTCCTGTGTTCCAGATGTGGATTTCTGTATCCTGACAAGTCACAGGGCCTAAAGCTCTCCCAACATAGCTCTATCTCAGTGGGCCATTGTGTCTTGAGGCTTCTTGATAGCCCCTTCCCCTGTTTAAAGAACCACTTGAAGTCCCCCTCCCAAACTGGGAGGGGAGATTAAAACTGAGGATTTAGTCCTTTTCTGTATGCCACACCCAACAAGTTACATGCTTCATCCTAACTGACTCCTACTTACATTTTCACCTTGTCCTTTAAATTTTTACAGAAATGTCTCTTAAAGCATCTTAATGTTGTCACCTGACCCACAGCTAAATAAAAACAGTACTGCTCCTTCAGTTTCAGACACAAAATTCATCGGGACTTCTCCTCTCAGCAATAAGTAGTAAAATCATGAAAATTTGTCTTCCCTACTCATCTCCTATAAAAGAGTCTGGAATGAAGGAGTTACTTAGCATGTGGGAAATTCAACATACTACTACTGGCAAGGAAGTCTGTCTGGAAACTATCCCCTGCTACTTTGGCAGCAGCAGCCTTTGCACTTGCTAATGCTTCTCCCATCTCCCTCTAAGACTAAGTGTCCCTCTAAGACTAAGACTTTCCTCCAATAAAATTGAATTCCTCTGTCATACATATTCCTACTGATGTCTTTCTTTTTCTAACAACTAGGATGTGTCTAATATAGAAATGTGAACCTCAGATGGGATGCCTTATTAATTTATCTTTCAGAAGAAATGCAGTCAGGCTTTAATCCCCAAATTTGCCCTTGTTGGCATTTTCCACTCTCCCTCATAGCACCCCCATAGGCTTTGAACTGAACCACAGAACGGCTTTCCTCTCCTGTTATTGCTGCCCCCCCCCCCCAGCTCTGAGCAGAGTTCCCAGGAAGCCTGACTACTTCATGGCAGTGTTCACACGTGCCACTGCCCTCCACCCCCACGAGCCATCTTGACCAGGGCGCTCCACTATGTACACCCAGAGTGGAGCAGAGCCTGACACAGGAGCAGATGCTCAGAAATGTTTTCAGTGCGATAATTGATCGTGTGCTTGTGTTTGAGATGAAACTGTTAGGACAGGACAAAATGGAGTCACAGAGGACAGCAGGAGGGTGACAGAGAAGTGAGTCATCCACATTCCTCAAGAAATTGCCCAGCCATTATCCCTTCCCTGCCTAACAAGTTTCCAAGTCTAGATATGCAGCCCCCTATCTCTCACAGGGTCACTTCTGGTCTCACCCTATGGCTAACGTAAAGATCAGAGAGTTACTGCCCCAACAAAGAAATTCCTTCCCTTCCTCTCCTTCCCCCAACTGAAGAGCCTATAAAGCCCACTATCTGTAACCCCAAGCTGACTGCTCTGCTCTTGAGAGTCAGTCCTGGCAGATTGTGTTTTTCCCCTGAATAAAAACTTCCATCTTTGCCTCAGAGTGGTCTCAGTGGTCGTGGTCACTCCTGACCCTTACAAAAACCTATCCGATTTCACATGCATCAGCAATGGCCTCAACAGACAGTAGAGAAAAAAAAGTCCCTTTGTGGGTTCCAAGTAGCTTGGACTTCCCTGCTGGGCTGACAGCCTAACTTGAATCAGAGCCACATATTAAAACAGTGAAAGACACAGAGTGGGAGCAAATGTCACTTAGACAAAGACAGTGAGAGACAGACAGAAAGATAGAAGGACAGACTGAGGCATAGAAGCAGGGAGGGAAGCTGGCATTCTGCACTGTCAGCCTGTCATTATCCCCAGGAAAGGGATGCTTCAGTGCCACCATCCTCACAGTCACCAGGACAGGCTGACGGCAGGCAGCGGCCCAGGGCCACACATGAGCCTCCTTCCCACACCTGCAGAGGGGCAGCAAGGGCAGAAAGGCAACAGTGGGGTCCTGCTCTTGAGGCTTATTGTGAGTAGTAGTTCTAGGGGAAGTGAGTTTAAGAGCTAAAGATTTGATCCACCTTTCCTGATGTCATATGACCATCTCCTCTTGGCTCTTCATGATCTTAAACCCAAAATTTGTTCTGAAGTGTTTCCACCATCTCACATGTCTTTTCCAGAAAGATAAGGGCTCCAAAATAGTCATGCAAGAAGGAAGAAAAATGCATGCCTGAATTAGCAATGAAATTCAAGGTGGGCAGTAAAGAGACAAAGAAATACCACTCATTCTCACAGTAACATAAACATATGCACGGTTATAATTCTACATCCTCCCCCAACCATGCAAAAGCAGAAACCTTTACATATAAGAGGAGGCGTGATTGCACAAGGTACACTCAACGAAGAGCTAAGCATCTAAGAAGTAAGGAGAGAAAGGATAAAAATGGACCTCAGAAACCACATACAAGGCTGGGCAGATGGCTAAATGGATAAAGCACTTGCTGAGCAAGCCAGAGCCCCTGAGGTCAGATCCCCACGTGGCACCCAAAGAGGGACTGCTGTAGTGGTGTCCAATCTCAGCGTGCCTAGGGCAACAAGGGCGGTACACACAGGGGCATCTCCTGGAGCTTGCTAGCCTGATGTCCCCTGGTAAACAAGGAGAGATGCTGACTCAAAATAAGGTAGAGGGTAAGGACAGATACTGGAGGCTGTCTTCTGATGGCCACACATGTACTCATATTCACACAGGAGCACATGCATGCACATACACACACACACACACACACACACACACACACAAAAGGGCCACAGCTTGAACAAGATGTTATTTGGGAACTTATTAGAATAGATTCTTTCAAATAAAACTCACTTGCAAACAGTAACAATTACCTTGTGGCCAGTGATGGTTACATCTGTACAAAGGTTTCTGAACAATGATGCCATCTGTATTGTCAGTGATTTGTTTTTGGCAATACAATAGCAAAATTCGCAAATGATTTCCTTAGCAGATATGTAAAAACAACATAAACAAACAGTTCAATAGAAAGTTGGGCAAAGGACTTGAACAGACATTTCTCTAAAGAAATACAAATGGCTAACAAGGACATGAAAAGATGTTCAGTATCACTAATCAACAAAGAAATGCAAATCAAAATCACAGTGAGATAGCAATTCACACACACCAACATGACTGCTATCAAGAAAGAAGGGGACAGGAGGAAGGGAGTATAGGGGAACAGAGGGGAGGAAAGGGATGAGAAGGGGAGGAGAGAGGTCCCATAAACATGCACATTTGTAAGTCAATAAATAAAAAGTAGTTAAATATCTACATTTACAGCAGCGTTATTCCTAATAATAACAAATCAATAAACAAAGTGTGGTATATGTAGTGGATTATTATTTCCTTCTATAAAATGAGAGAAACCTTGACACATGCTATAACATGAATGAATCGAGAATGTTACATAAAGTGAAACAAGCCAGTCACAAAAAGTCAAATACTATATGATTTCATTTCTATGAGGTAACTGAAGGAGACACATGCATAAAGTCAGACTGTAGAATGGGTGGGAAAGTAGAGATGAGAAATAATTATATGATAGACACAAAGGCTCAATCTCACGAGACAGAGTTTGGAGATGGCTGGTGGCTGGTGATTTTGCAATAATGTAACTGCTTAATTCCAATGAACTACACATTTAAAAAGTGGTTAAGTGCTAAATTCTGTATTACTTATAATCACTAAAATTAACACATATATGCAATCAAGGACGTTATTTATCAATTTGACATGCAAGGCTGTTTTTGCTATTTAGGAGAAGAGCAGAATCACCAACGGTTTGTAAACCTGGGTGTGTACATACATAAGAACGGGCTGTGCCGACTGGATGGCAAGGAAAGGAATGGCTGACTAAGCAAACAGACCCCATAACTTAGTTCCTGATGCATAAGAATTCAGCCCAAAGCCTTAACACTGTGGAAATTTAATCTTCATGACGCTGCTGTGAATTAATGCTCTAAATCATCTCCTCTTTATAGGAAGTTGTGTGTCTGGGGAAAATGAAATTCTCAATGCTGTTGGTGAGGTAGTGAGCCAAACCCATTCACTGGGTGACTACTCAATGACGAGGCAGGCACCCTAGTGTTAGTAAAGGTCTAGATCTAAAAAGGAGCACATGAAGGGAAGGACAGGCCATACATAGCTGAGAGGCAAGACACATGGCATGAGAGTTCAGGGGCAAAAATGGTGGTGGGGGGGGACACATGTGCTGTGTTCAAATCATCTCAAACTAGATCTTGGAAAATAGAAATACTGTCATATGAAAAATGCATAAAATGAAAATCAACAACCACCATATGAACCAATCCCAGGAAGGAAACTACAGACAACAATGCGAAGAAGCAGAAAGAAGAATAATGGACAAAACAATGGAGAAGTCCTACTTAAGAACTAAAGACTTGCCTAGCGTAATTCCCCATACCAGAGCACTCTACAGATATTAGGCGGCATAAAGATAAATCCACATCCAGATGCATCACATTCAAACTGGTGAACATGACATGCAAAGATAAAGTCCTAAGTGTGAAATAAGAAAAAAGTATTATCAACAAAGAAGCAGTTTGAGATGAGACTTTGCCAGAGAAAGGGCCTAAAGGCCTATCTTCCCAGGGCTGAAGAACTACCCTGCGGAATTTCATACCCTGCTACGTGAGCGTCTGAAAAGGGCAACAGGACTGGTGGTAGGGCTCCAAGGTGGAGTGTGTGCTTAGCATGGAAACGATGCTAGCTAGCTTCAGTCTGTAGCCAGGAAGAAAAGAAGGAGGATAAATGAAACAAATCTAAGAGAAGGATTGGAATGTAAAAATGATTTGAGTAAGTTTGCTTGGTATTAGCTACTTAAAAACATTTAAAAATATCAGAATAATAAAATAACATATAAACAACTTTATGGAAATACACTTGAAATTTTAGATGAAATGTACACATTCTAAGAAAATACAATTTAATCCAACTACACAAAATAAAACTTAAAATTTGAATAATATAAAAAGTAACAAATTTAATTTGTAATTCCCATAGAGAAAACAAGAGCCCCAGATGATTTCAATAGTAAATATGATCAAACTTACAAAGTGGCACATTAATCTTCAAAAAGACTTCTGATGACTACAGAAGGGAAATGCTCTTAAACTAGTTTCATGAGAAGAGCAGAATCCTAATGCCATGACCTGAGAGGCACATGATGGAAAGTTATCAAGGACTTATAAATTCTAAACAGATACTAGCAAACCAAATTCACAACATAAGAAAATAATATAACTACAGTATATATATTTCAAGAATATATAATTCTTTTAATATTTTAAAAATAATCACTAAATATAGCTACATTAACAGAATAAAGTAAAAAAAATCTCTTAAGAATACCTCAAAATATATGAAAAGGTTTAATAAATTTAATATCCACTAATAATAAAAATTCTTAGCAAGCTAGAAATAGAAGGAAACATTCTTAATTTAATAAAATGCTTTACAAAAAACTTACAGAGCCCACTTTAAATAAATACACATTTCAAAACTTTCAATATCAGACATATAATTAGGTTTTAATTTTACATTACCATAGTTCATTTAGTTCAATCTCCTCAATTCAATTTACTCCAATAAGAATCAAAGCATCATTCATGGTAAAATGAGTTTTTCAAAGGCAGTAAGCTAACAAATTCCCTTTTGCATTTAGATCCACAAGCCCCCTGGAATTCAGTTTTGAATAATGAGGAATACAGGGTCAAGTCTCATTTTCACCATGCAGACACCCAATTATCCCTACTCTGTTTACAGGAGACTTTCTCCTGCCTCGGCTGGGCAGGCGGTGCTGTGAGGAGCAGCTGACACAGGCAGGGGTGGTGCGGGCTGCTCACAGTGCTCCAGGGCCCGCATCACCTCCCTAGTCTCTCAAGTCTAACAGATGGTTATTTGGCCACTATTGGCTGTCTGCATCTCCATGTAAATTTTCATATTTGCTTATCAACCCCCCCACACAAAACACCCTCTCTGGAATTCTTATTTGAAACTACATTTTGCCATATGATTAAAATTTTGAAGCAATTCAACAAATTGATTTTAGACATTACAAATGCAATAACCAGAATGGCAAACATTGAGTTGAAGTGAGGGGTGATTTCGGGGGGAGGAGAGCAGGAAACAAACTTTCATCTGAGACTCAAAAGGCGTTTCAACTGCATTGTAATGGTTTTCCACGTCAAAAGATCTATGGCCCAAATTCAAAGGATTTAATGGCAGTAGACAGTAGGGTGGCAGCTTACAGGCCTACACTGTTAGCAAATCAAATCCAGAAACACTTGCTCAGGATATCTCATCATTTTAAAAAGGAATAAGGAGAAATATAAAATTGCTTTTCATAGTAGTTGGCCTGGAGTTCAGCCTATGCTAAGTGGACCCTGACCAGGTCACACGCACCTCTGTGCTCAGTCTGTAAGTGAAGCAGCCCTGACGGCTCAAAGGGAGGCCATGGAGACAATGACTTCATCCTTCACACTGAAGGAAGACATGATTCATTACTTAAGAAAAATAATTAAGCTACCTAATTATAAATTACTGCTTTCCTTAACTAACTATATTCTTCGTTTTCAAGGCCACCTAGAAAATGCCAACATAATTGTGTGTAATCCAAAAGCCTATGCCACAATGTCATTACAAAGTAATTTCATTTCTTTGCCTCAACACAGACATCTTGTAAGCCCCACCATCGCCAATGGACCCAAATGCTGTGGCCTTCTCTGAGTCCAGGAGCTGGTATAGCTCTAAATTGAGGCTTTGGACAGAAGGTAAAGTCAAGGCACACGGACGTTCTCTCTCCTCTGAGCAGCCACTCTTAGGGACCGAAGTCACTTTGATTTTACTTGGTCCATGCTCATTAATAAGAACGTTGGACTTTTCCACTGGAATTGACTGATCAACATTTGTTAGTTCTTTCATTACTTTGAGGACTCATGACATTCCTTGGCTGAGTGACCTTGGAGCAAACGTGTCAGCCCTCTTTCCTGTGGGCCAACATAGTTAATTTCCCTGTGGGCCAACATAGTTAATTTCACTAAAGGCTCCATCACGACCCTGATTCCCAACCTTAGTTTACACACACAAAGGTTCCACGGCCACATATAGTTCATGCATTTCATCCAGTTATTCTATGAACGTAGGCACAGCCAGTTCTAGACAAACGAGACCTTTTCTGTTTGACTAGTGGTCAGAGAATTAAACTGAAGGGAGATTTCTAGCACCAGCCAAAGATCTTAGTTGGGAATTATTTTTCCAGAGGTCCCTATTATTCTAACTCATAAATGGCAATCTATTAAAACAGGGTTCAGCAAAAAGCCCCATCTTTGTGGAGGGGCCTGACTAAACACGCGTGGCGTTTTGCGTTGGGTGACACCGCAGCAGCCACAGGCTTGCAGAATGAGCTCAGTGTACCTGTCAGGAACAGGCTGCCTCCCAGACCACACCAGCTGCCTGGAAGGCAAGATGTGAGGAAAATTGGCTGAGGACCTCTGGAAAACTTCCTCACACTTACAAATGATATAAGAATGCTTACTTCCTGCCTCTGGATCTTGGTCCACGAGGCAATTCCTGGTGCTCCTGCCACCATCTCTCAGTCTTGAGAAGACGCGCGTGCGCAAAGGCTACTAATTTCATGGTCACTGCTCTATACAATTCTGGAACACTGCTTCCCCTCTCCATACCCAGGAGGAAACCCTGACCTGCCCATCACCACTCAACGACGTGTTCTTTACGTCTATGCCAGTTCCTCCCTACTCTGATGATGCTTCTAAAATGCCTCAGGAGCCATCAGTGGCTGGTATCTACTTTGGATGACTCTGTATCCTTCTTATTCCATTGAGAAATCAACACTTCTGCTAGCTGGACAGATGAGTCCTAAAGCATATTGTCAATTGTTGTTATAGATGTTGGCAAAATTTAAGGTTTATCATGATATCTATCCAGCAAGAAGTTTTTGTTCATTCAGTTCAAAGCCAAGAAAACATAACTAATTATACCACACATGCGCTGTATAAATGTCACAAAGCACTCATCATTGTCATCTACCCTACAAGAAAGACGATATTCAGGGTGTGCGTGTGTGTTTGTGTGTGTTAAAGTACCTTAATAAACAAGAAAAAAATTGTGATTTCATCCCTTACATACATAATTACACAAGCCTATAATCCTAAAAATTGGCGAGTGGAGGCAAAAGGAGGTCAGCTTGTACTCCTAGAAGCTATCTCAAAAGGCACCACAACAGTAGAAGGGGGCATTTTTCTTAATCTATATAACATAACAAGATCTGCTAATTTTCACAAAGTTAAGAAGCAGTCAAAATCCACAGGCCTGGGGCTGGAGAGATGGATTAGTAGTTAAGACACTTTTCACCAAAGCCAAACGATCCAGGTTGGATTCCCCAGTACCCATATAAAGCCAGATGCACAAGGTGGTACATTGTCTGGAGTTTGTTTGCAATGCCTAGAGTCCCTTGTGCACCCATTCCAGCTTTCTCTTTCTGCCTCTTTCTTTCTTTCTCTCTCTCTCTTAAATAAATAAATAAATAAAATTAAGTAGTTAAAAAAAATCCACAGGCCTGTAATGCCAGTGTTCAATACATAAATGGAGCTTCAACCCACAGGACACAGAAAGACTACGGGCCAATGATACTATGCAGTGTTACAAGATTCAGGTTGTAGAATACCAGTTTTGGCAAAACAAGCCAGAAAAAGCAGCTAGGGGCCGGAAGGAATAATCACTGGACTCAGGATGTGGTTCTCAGTACGGTCTGTCCCATTGTGGTAGGGAAACCAGCAAAGGCACTAAGGATGCTGGTGAAGATCAAGAGAAACAGTGACAGACAGGCTCTGTTGTAAATGCTCTCCCTGAGCGTGCTCCAAAGATTCTGAACAGAAACGTACTGCTTTCTAACCCTGGCATGTCTCCTCATTAGTCAGTTGATAATGCCTAATACACAAGTCTGCGTCTTTCTGTGCCCCTTTCCATTAGTTTGCTCTGGAATGAGCATCTCTTTTTCAGAAAAAAATTATATTCAAATTTTATATGGTGGGTACAATACACCTGGAAGCAGTTAAAGGAAAGTCTGAGATCCATTAACACCCTTGCAAGACATGGAAGCTCATGGGAGTCGCACAGCTGGATGTACATGGGAACAGGATGAGGGCTAAAATCCTGAAATAAGTCTCTATCAGAAACCACTTATGATAATGACCACAAAACCAGATCTAGGAGGGCTTCCAAGACAGGGAGATTAGCAAGTAATCAGCCTGGAGCCCCGAGACAATTCTGGGAGACATGGAAGGATTTAGAGAATTAGCTAGCAAAAAAGGATTAGAGAAAGGAAGAAGAAAAATTTGACCTCTACATCCACTGGTCAGTGTTAGTGAGAGTCTAAAGCTCCACCGCAGCGCCGTATGATTGTTAAGTCTCAATAAAACTGTCTCCTTCTGCACATTAGAAACAACCTGAAGTTGGGAACTACGCATTCCATCTTGCTGACTCCTGCATCGAACAGCACCTTGGTTCAGGCAAGAGTCAAAACTAGCAGCTGTCTGGACCAAGCTACACCAACAGGCCAAGTGTCAGTGAATTCAACGGTTTGCATATAGCACACAAGAAGTGCCAAGCATTACAGTCGATCAATTACAGGTGAGTCACATGATGAGCCGTGAAGGCCCAAAGGCATCACAGCATAAGGGAACAGAGCTAACCCTGCCGCAAGAAGACCCAGCCAGTCCTGACAGCACCCTTTTCTGCTGATGTCTGATGCACTCAGGGCCCAGAACCTCCAACACAGTCACTCCTGGGTGGTGAGATGACTTCAGACATGGCTCAGTTGACACAAAAAATGTTCAGTTGCTATCGTGGAGATGACTAAATGCCAAGTTCTTGGCTCTTTCAACTCCTGGATTCATTATCTCTACTTCAATTTTTTTTTTTCTGATTTAAACAGTAACACCTTCCTTCATTTTAAAAATAAGGCACACGAGAAAGCTCTATGAATTAAGTATGATGTTTATCCATGTGCATTTAAATTGTATGATTTTACTTACACAGTCCCTTCACCTAGAGATACAACAATGGCAGGACACAGGAGGGAATTTTAGGCAGTTCATCAAAACTTTAGAGTATACAAGTATTGCAATCCTTTAAAATTCAGGGCAAGGAAAAAAAAAGCTCAAAGATGAAGAGCAAAAGATGTCAATTATGTAACATTGCGCCTACCTTACAAAGAGAGTGCACCTGATTAGGAGGGCATCTCATTCCTGATTGGCTGAGATGAGGTGGCTGAGGGAGGGTCTCTAACAAGGGAGCCCTCCTGTCCAGCATTGTCACTGGCGTCAGCAAGCCCTCGCGGCACTCAGGCCCTACACGGGAACAGTGGGCAAGAATCTGGATTTGACATGTCCACGGGCGATTTATC
Organism: Dipus sagitta; assembly: GCA_036346955.1. Lineage (NCBI taxonomy): Eukaryota > Metazoa > Chordata > Mammalia > Rodentia > Dipodidae > Dipus > Dipus sagitta. Next base: position 66,108,465 of record CM070786.1, read on the forward strand.
TTGCCTGTCAGGCAGCCTACAACTGAGCTTCACCCCAGGTGGGCTCCGGGCTCCACCCGTACTACGGAAGATTGAACACCGTCGCTTTGTTGGGTTAAATTTTTCTTTCATTCTTGGCTTGTTACTAGTTTGTTTGTGGGTTAACCAGTTTCTATCTTTGAGTGCTTTCACTTTATATTTTATTTTTGTTTGTTTCCCATGTTTTGTGATATCTTTGTTTCCTTTTTGTTTAGCAATCCAGAAGTTTAATTTCTCTTCTCAATTAACAGAAATCACATGATCATCTCAGTAAATGCAGACAAAACATTTGACAAAGTTCAGCATGCCCTCACAATTAAAGTACTAGCAAAACTGGGGACAGAATATACTTGATACTAACAAAAGCTATATGTGACAAACCCAAAGCCAGCTATTGTAATACTAAAGGGAAGGCTGAAGGCATTTTCTTGAAACTCTGCAAGGAGACCACGGTGCTCCCTGTCTCCACTCGGATTCAGGATCCGACCTGAAGTCTCAGCTAGAGCAGTGAGACAAGAGATGCATGAATGGGACAAAATTAGGAAACTATCCTTATTTACAGATGACATGAGTCTATGCTGAAGTCCCTCCAGCCTCTACCATAAATCTCTTGGATTTAATAAACACTTTCAGCAAAGTTGCATGATGCCAATTCAACATCTGAAAACCAGCAGCTTTCGCATATTCCAACAATGAACTTGCTGAGAAATAAATTAGAACTAATATCCCATTCACAACAGTCCCCAAGGAAATAAAGTATCTAGGAATAAATCTCACCAAGGATGTAAAAGATCTGCACAAAGAAAGCTTTAAGGCACTGAAAAAAAGAAGCAAAACAAGATCTCAGATGGTGGAGAGACCTTCCACACTGCTGCACTGGCATAATTAATATTCTGAAAATGGCTATATTAGCAAAAGTAACATATGGATTCAATGTAATGCCAATCAAAATTCCAATGACATTCTTCTCAGAATTAGAGAAAACAATTCAAAAGTTCATATGGAAACATGAAAGAGCAGACACAGCCAAGGCCATCTTAAGCAGAAAGAATAATGCTGCAGGAACCACAGCCCCTGACCTTTAATCATACTATGGGGTACAGTGACGACAACAGACAGCATGGGACTGGCACAAATTACACTATGGGCACAGTGACAATGACAGACAGCATGGAACTTGAAAAAAAAAAAAAAAACAGACTCAGAGGTCAAGGAAATAGAATAGAGGACCCAGAAATAAACTCACACAGCTATGGGCACAAACTTCAACAATATCTCAATCACACTTTCCAAGGCTCAGGGTCCATTGTGGAAGAGATGGCAGAAAGAATGTAAGAGCCAAAGGAAGGGTAGGACTCCTTACAACATGCTCCTCCAGATACAAAATGGCCTGGATATCCATACCCTCACAGTGCCTGACACTACCTACACAAGACCATCATAATAGGATGAAAAGATGATGACATCAAAATAAAAGAGAGACTGATTGAGAGAGGGAGGGGATATGATGGAGAGTAGAGTTTCCAAGGGTAAAGTGGGGGAAGGGATGGAATTTACCCTGGGATATTGTTTATAATTTATGGAAGTTGTCAATAAAAAAGAAAAAAAAAAACATACAATGGAAAAAAAGAAAGCCTACTCAACAGATGGTGCTGGAAAAACTGAATATTCACCTTCAGAAGAATGAATTTAGATCCTCATCTCTCACCCTGCACAAAAATCAATTCAAATGGATCCAAGAGTTTAACTGAAAACCAGATATGCTGAAACTACAAAAGCAAAGCACAGGGAATGCACTTCAAGTTGCAGGCGTAGGCAAGAACTTTCTGAACAGAACTCCAGTAGCATGGAAAAGTGGACCAAGAATCAACCACTAGAAGCACCTGAATTTAAAAGGTTTTGCACAGCAAAAGAAGCCATAAGCAGCCAGGCATGGTGGCACACTCCTTTAATCCCAGCTCTCAGCAGGCAGAGGTAGGCAGATCACCTGGACTACAGAATGAGGAGTGCCAGGCCATCCTGGGCTACAGTGAGACCCTACCTCAAAAAACAAAAAAAAAAAAAAAAAAAAGGAAACATCAGCAGAGTGAATGGAAACCTAAAGAATGGGAGAAAATCTTTGCCAACTACATGTCAGACAGCTGGCTGACATCCTGGATGTATAAACATCCAAAACACAAAACTGCCAATCCCAGGAGCCCATCTCACCCTACTCAAAATGGCCATCCTCAAGCAAACAAGGAACAAAAACTTTGGGTAAGATGTGAAGAAGGGGTTCCTTCTTCACTGATGACAGGCAAGTAAGCTGGTTCAACACCTATTGAAATCAACGTGGAAGTGTCTCAGAAAGCTACAAATCAAACTACCGTATGACGCAGCTGTGCCACTCCTGGGCATGGACCCAAGGGACTCTGTCTTACCAGAGACACTTGCACATCCATGTTCACTGCTACTCTATTCATAATATCTAGGAAATAGAACCAACCTAGATGTCCATCCACAGATGAATGGATAATGAAGATATGCTACATATACACAATGGAATTTTATTCAGCTGTAAAGGAATATGAAATCAGCAAGAAAATGGAAAGGATAATCCTGAAGTGAGCTAATCCATACCCAGGAAGACAATAATTATATGTTCTTTCTCATATTGAGATTTTAACTCTGTGTATTTAAGCAGGGGATGCAAGAGTACACATGGGCCATGAAACCTCAGGAGAGAGCACAAAAGGGGCTGACGAGGTTTGCACAAGGGTGGAGTGGGCAAAAGGACTCTGGTAACATGGAAGCACAGAGAGGAGAGGGCACAGGGCTGGAGTAGAGACGGGAGATAAACAAAAAACATGACTGGAAGAATGTCAAAGTGAAACCCAATTATTTGTATACTAATAGTAGATAGTTTAAATTTAATTTATTTATTTCTGCATATGTGTTGTGCATATGTAGGTGAGCATGCGTGAACGTATGTGTGCATGTGAATATGGGTGGACCAGGATATCTTGCTACTCCAAGTGAATGCCTACCTAGTTTTAAGTGGGTGACTTGGGAACTAAACCTAGGCCAGAGGGCTTTGCAAATAGGCGCCTTTAATGGCAGAACCATCCCCCCAGCCCCTGCTAATATTTTCAATAAAAATATTTTTAAAGAAAATGACTACAGATTTTGGTACCTGTAAATAAGTTAGTGCTTGTAAGAAATACTTAAAAAGGGCTGGAGAGATGGCTTAGCGGTTAAGCACTTGCCTGTGAAGCCTAAGGACCCCGGTTCGAGGCTCGATTCCACAGGACCCACATTAGCCAGATGCAGAAGGGGATGCACGTGTCTGGAGTTCATTTGCAGTGGCTGGAAGCCCTGACGCGCCCATTCTCTCTCTCTCCCTCTCTCTCTCTCTCTCTCTCTCTCTCTCTGCCTGCATCTTTCTCTCTCTGTCGCTCTTAAATAAATAAATATAAACAAAAAAAATTTTTTAAAATGCTTAAAAAGCATGAAAGTGGTTTTGGAATTGGTTAACGGGTGGAGAATTTTAAGCACCATGACATAAAAAGGCTAGTTAAACTTTGGTTCTGAGCCTTCGCCATAAGCCACTAGTTCGTATCATATACTACTGTATGTGAGTATCAGAAAAGGTCAACTTTATTATTATTATCATACAGATGTTTATTTACCGTGACAAAATAGCTACTCATAAAACCCAAAATTGGTTCTCTGCTTAAAGTAATGATGAATCTCTGCTCTGCCTATGATTCCTGAAGAATTATGAACTCCTTGAACATATCTGAACATTTCATAGTAAAATTCAACAGCTTTCAAATAGGTGGTCCTCCCAATTCCTCAGGACCATTTTTACTGTTATTTTCCTAATTCTCTTAAGTGATCCCACCTGAAACTTGACCCTCTGGTTAATGTCGGGCAGGCGGAACTGTCTCAGGAAGCGCTCGTCCTCGCTCCAGAAGAGGCGGATGTCCGGGATGTCGTAGAGGATCATGGCCAGTCTTTCCAAGCCCAGGCCAAAAGCCCAGCCGATTCGATCTTGCGCACCAGCTACAAGGAGGAAACAAAGGAAAACAAGTGTTAGGAAGCAGAAAGCAGACCACGGGACAGTGACGGTGACCGGCTACAGCGCCGGGAATGCTGAAGAGCCGACAGGCAGGCTCCAAGGAGTCTGGCCTTTCCTTCCTCTGCACTTCCCGCACTTCGCCTGGGAGGCCCTGGGGAGCACACCTGTTGGAGCAGTGTCCATTTCTGAGTAAAACTCACGCTCTTTTAAGTTCTGGTTCTGCCTCTGAGTTAGGATTTTTCTATAATATTTCCTGCTCCTACTTAAACATTTAGCCCACTAGGTACAGGTCACTAAAGAGAAAGAAAGACAAGCCGTGTCTCTGTGTGGCTTGCCAGATAGGGACACGTCTTAAGGCACACCACAGTGGATTGCTAACATTCAGAAAGCAGTATAATGTTCTACCGTCAGTGCTCTTAGCCGCCATGACTTTATCTGTCTGTTTTCTCCTTTTGGTTTTTCGAGGTAGGGTCTTGCTCTAGCTCCGGCTGCCCTGGAAGTCACTATGTAGTCTCAGGCTGCCCTTGCAATTGCAGCAATCCTCCTAGCTCTGTCTCCAGAGAGCTGGGATTATAGGTGCATGCCACCACTCCCAGCTTTTGTGACCAGTCTCTCTCTGAGATTTCCCAGTATCACTGTGAATGACTCTAAAGTACTCTTCCTTACATATCCGCAAGGAAGAGGTAAAGATACAGAAAATTCCAGCCCCAGCTTGGAATTATCCCAACTGAAAAACTTCCCAGATGAGGGTCCGGGAATGTGGACAAGAGGCAGAGCACCACCACTGTGTCCTGTCTGGATTTGTGACCACAGATAACAAATGATGACTCTCAAAACTGTTATGTTTACAAATGATGTGTTATCCAACAAGAAATCACCAGAAGTTGACCCCTGCTATGTCATCTTGTTCATACTTTTACTGCAAACATTTCCATCTGGCAATGCTAAAGTTAACTGAGCTTCTGCCACAGGGCATAACTTTCTGGGTATAAGGATGATTGGAATGAAAAAGTAAACTAGGGAAGGTTTTAGATAGGAGAGGTCAGGAGTTACAGCCTTGAAGTAAGATGGGCCCACTATATGACACCGCCTCATCCATGCCAGACTGTCCCTTCACCTCTCCAAGACCAGGCCACACAATGTCATTCGCAACACTGCTCACCCCAGAATAAGCCTAAGACTACATGGCCCAACCCCACTGATAAGAGACAGCAATCGGCCAGGCAATTGGGGTAACAGGACCCCCAAAATAATGGTTTTGTATTCCTTGATTAAATGCAGGAAATGGCACAAAGCTTGCATAAACCTGGAAGTAGCACCCTTCAGGAAGGACCTCTAGATAAAGCCTGCACCCTCCCGAGAGGACAGAGACTCTGGAGCTTACCTAAGACCACCGGCCAGGCTGTCACGTCTGTTCTCTGTCCATAGTAACCTGCAGCCTGATCTTCCTCACGAGGCCACTCCCCATAAAAACTCAGATCTGAGTCTTGAGGTGGGCTTCACGTAAGAGCTCCATCATGCTGCCTTCTCTAATGTTCTAGACTTAAGCCTCCTTCTCTTCGTCCTCCTAGAGCTCTAAACTGTAATGAAATCTTTCTGAACCTTGTCCTGCAGTCCATGGATTTCATTCTTAGAATTCATAGGACAAGGATCCAGAAACACCCCAAATTACTGGCACATTAGTGTACAAAGAACCCAAAATTTCTGCATCACCATCTCTAAACCCTTCCTGGAGAACAAGTTCATCATCCATGTCACTCAAGAAGCTTTGAGGAAAGTTTTAGCCCAAACTGCCTTCCTTTCAGCTGTAGACCTTTCAATTGCACCTCAATTTCTCTTAGAGTCACACTTCATTCCAGTCCTATTGTCATTGCAGGCTTGAGCATCCAGCACCAAGATTCCCGATGCACTACCTCAGAGGACTGTCTTCTAAGCACTTTTTCATGTGAATCATTTTGTCTTACATTTATTTCTCATCCTACAGAGCCTGACGGGGATAGCCCTGCTGGGATTCCTCATGAGACCCTGAGGGATGAATTAAGCCTGCCTCCATCTCTCCTCCCTTAAGCACACTGAACACAGGCATGGCTGAGTCTGGCTCCCATCTGATTTGCAAGCTCCTGGAACACAGCCCAGCTCAATGTCATGTGCATCACTAGTACTATGTCACAGTGGTGAGAAGAATGGTGCTTCCAAAGCACTAGATCCTGGCGTCATTTCCTCAGCACACGCTGACATTCAGGACACTGAGATTGAATGAGGTCTCTGGAGGGAAGAATAAGGGCCAGATTTCTGAAGAAAAATGGCACCATGTTCACAACTTGGGGTGGGGGTGGGCAAATGAGTAGAAAAGCAGAGGAGATAGAAACTAAATTTATTCCTTGCTATATATCCCATGCTAACAGACAGAAATATAGCAAGATACAAGAGGCTTCACAGTAGCGAAACTGGAAGGAATAAACATAATGTGAAAAGTAAATCAAAATAGTATGACATTTATTGGAAGAAATATCAGAAACAATATTTAAAAAAAAATTACGAGGGGGCTGGAGAGATGGCTTAGCGGTTAAGCACTTGCCTGTGAAGCCTAAGGACCCCGGTTCAAGGCTCGATTCCCCAGGACCCACATAAGGTGGCGCATGCATCTGGAGTTCGTCTGCAGTGGCTGGAGACCCTGGCATGCCCATTCTCTCTCTCTCCCCCTCCTTCTCTGTCTGTCACTCTCAAATAAATAAAAACAAATTTAAAAAAGTCAAAAAAATTTAAAAAGGACCCATTAAAAAAATTACGAGGGGTTGGAGAGATAGCTTAGCAGTTGAGGCACTCGCCTGTGAGGCCAGGTCCAATTCCCCAGCACCGACACAAGACAGACGCTGCACATGGTGGCACACAAGTCTGGAATTTGTTTGCAGTGGCTAGAAGTCCTTGTACGCCCATTCTCTCTCTCTCTCTCTCTTTCTCTCTCTCTCTCTCTCCCCCTCCCTGTCCCCCTCAAACAAATAAAGAAAATCTATTTTTAAAAAGTACCAGTTCACAAGGACACAGTGCAAAGCATCGGCAGCACTGACTGTGCCCGTTCGAGAGGAACCGCGGAGCCTCAGCGCACAGCAGGCCTGGAGCCTGACCGCTGCAATTGGGGGTGCATGCAGTTAGTGACTCAGAAATGGGGCCACACGGCTTCCACTGAGATGGCAGTGCAGGCAGTCACAAGAGTGGTGGGGGACCTATGTGGATCAGCTTCTGAATGGGACAGGGAAGGTGGAGACTGAAAGGGGTGGTTGGGCCACTGGGAAAATGTTGATGATTCAATTTTAAGTTCTTGCATTTGAAGGACCATAACAGTTAACTGGTTTTCCATCCAATTGTCACAATGAATGCCTCAACATCAGCTAGTCTAAAAGCAAAGTCATTATTCAGATTGGCTAGTAGTCAACAACCCACCCCGAAGATCAAAATAGTTATCTGCACATATAATTTCTAACTACTTTTCTAAGCAGGCTCACTGGAATGCTACCCAGCTAAAAGGCAGAGATTCTGAGGAAGCCCAGTGACTAAGGTGGGGACTGACAGGACCATGAGGGAAGGAACACTGAGTGATGCGCATGGTCCAAAGGCTTCAGTCCCACCTGGCTGTCAGAGAACCTATTCTGGACACAAGAGACTGGCTCTGCCTGAGTGGTCATGCTAAGGCCATTCTGGCTGGGGTGGGGGGTGAAGCTCCTGCTCCCTCAAGCACATCCAAGCTCAGGGGTTCTATTAGTTCCTGTTCTCATTGCTGGGAACAAATGCCTGACAAGAAGCAACGTAGGAAGGAAGTTTGTTTCCCTTCAAGGGGGCATAGTCCATCGTGCCAGGGAAGGCATGAGCAGCTAGTCACACTGGGCACAGAAAGCAGAGAGCGACAGTGTTGTCACTCACTCACTTTCTCCTTTTTATCCAATTCAGGACCCAAGCCCATGGAGCACACTCAGGTACGGCGGGTCTTCCCCAGCTCTCACCTTCAGCCTCATCTAGAAACTGCCTCACACACCGGCCCACAGATTTGACTCCTATGTGATCCCAGGTCTAATCAAGTTGACTGCGGAGGTCAACCATCACAGAGATGACGCTGCAGCCGGAACAGCGAGCCTCCAGGGTTCAACGCCTCTCCAGTGTCTGCAGTAGTGTCATCATTCTCACAACCCACCGGATCAGAAGGCTGCTTGGGACAGGCGGTCACCTTGGGAAGTTTCAAGGAAGGACATGGTGCCCTTGTGCTGAGCGGTACCGATTTTCAGGTTTAAAACATTTTGTTTGGTCCCATCGAAACTTGCTTCTTCGGAAGCACGCCCAGCAGTGTACCATGAGCTCATACATCATTAAGACAACACCAGGACTCCTATTAAGGTGCCGGTTACTCTGCTACAGTCCTCCATGGGAGGCTTTAGAAACAAACAGATTTCAGATCAAAGAAAATAATTTAAAGATTTGGAAACACAAGAGTCTTCCTTCAGAACAATCACACTGTTATTAAGTTTAAACATGTTATTACACTATTGATCACCATAATTTACTTTCTGCTTTGGTCCCCAGGGATGCATAGAGCTAACCAAGCAAGTCCCCTCTACAATTGCAAAAATGCCCAGTGTGTAATTCTGTGTGACGCCTGCCCTGCCTTAGTCTTCCAATCCTTGTTTCTTCTTTGCCCGGTAAGACAGTTGATCATAACTATGTATTTATTCCCCTGGATGTGCCTGTATAAGGCACTTGGAATTCTTTATGAAGGAAAGTGAGCCATACATAAACAGATACTTAACAGACAGTGTCAGCTAAGGTTGGGATCACCTTCAAGTCTTTGGCACACCTCAGCGGTAATCTGTTAATAGGGGTTCATGGCTGACAAGGTGAAAGGTAACATTTTCCCCTCGTTCTAGAATTAAGCACTCCAGGAAACGAGTCATCGGAGGAACACCTTCAGTTGAAGAGAACACCTGGGATGGAAGCTGCTGGGCGTCCTGCCTCCCACTACAGAAAGTCAGCTTTTCATTGTGGCTGCGGAATATCTTTCTAAGAAAGAAGGGAGGAATGGAAGGTGGGAGAGAACCCAGAGATGGGAGACTTAAAAAAAGGAAAAGAAGGACTGGAAGGATGGCTTAGCCTGTTAAGGTGTTTGCCTGCAAAGCCAAAGGACCCAGGTTCAGTTCCCCAGGACCCACGTTAGCCAGATGCACAAGGGGGCATATGCATCTGGAATTCGTTTGCAGTGGCTGGAGGCCCTGGTGTGCCCATTCTCTCTCTCTCTCTCTCTCTTTCTCTGTCAAATAAATAAATAAATAAAATATTAAAAAGAAGAAGAAGAGGAGGAGGAGATCAGCAACGAAAAGAGGACAAGATGCCTTTGAGGCAGCTGGCCCACCATGCCCTGCCTTGGCAGTTGCAAAGAAAGAAGGTGGGTCAGAGTCAGGAGCCCAGAGGCTCTGCACATAGCCTCTTAGCTGATGCTGCATTCCACCCAGGAATCTTGCAGTCAGGGAACCATCCCAAGGGGACAATGACTGCTGAGTATAGGGCCCAGGGCAGAGAGTGAAGGGCACTGCAAAAAGACCAATGGTGCATGCTACTATCCAGTGAATACCTGTGGAAGGCACTGGGGTGGGGTGAAGATACTGTCCCAAATCTCTATCCACATGAGTCTAGCAGGTCAGGTGCCCAGTCACCAGTCTGAGACAGGGCTGAGACTGGCCAGTGCTGGACGAGCATCTGGGGTGCATGCACAAGCAGCCATGTTCTGGAGCCGCAGCACAGCAGGAGCGGCCTTCAGCTGTGGGTGGCTAGTGACCCGGAGCCCCAGGAAGAAGGGCTCTGGCCAGGACCACTAGGCTTCTGCCAGGAAGTGCCGGAAGGCAAGCGACATAGAGAGAGGAGTTAAATTCTCAGTAGGACCTTGTGTGTAACTGATTACCTCTCAACTCCCAAGAAAACATGGCTTTTCAGAGTAACCCTTTCTGTGGTTCAGTGTGCCTATGCAGGAAGGCAGGTGATGTTCAAATGAAATCAGGTGGGACTACCAGTGCCTATTCCAAGATGGCGCCGCAGTGAGATGGACTCCCCTCTCTTCCAAGAACAGGGAAGGCCGTTTACTCCTCTATCTATGTTTGTGATCAATGACCTGCTTGACCCTTTGGAAAAGAGTCAAGTCCTCATTGAAAGTATAATCTGGGTCCGGAGAGATGGCTTAGCGGTTAAGCGCTTGCCTGTGAAGCCTAAGGACCCGGGTTGGAGGCTCGATTCCCCAAGACCCACGTTAGCCAGATGCACAAGGGGGCGCACGCATCTGGAGTTCGTTTGCAGTGGCTGGAAGCCCTGGCACGCCCATTCGCTCTCTTTCTCTATCTGCCTGTTCTCTCTCTGTCTGTTGCTCTCAAATAAATAAATAAAAATAAAAATTTCAAAGTATAATCTGAACCAGAGTACAAGTAGAAACTCAAACGCATCAACTTTTCAGAGAAGAAACACATTTCACCATTGCTGTGCTTGGAGGCACAGATAGGTAGGTGCAAAGGCTTAGGCTAATCAGCACTAAGGTTTCACTTCCTCCTTCTCAGCCCTCACTGGGCTGACAGATCTCAAAGGACATTCTTGGCTCTTTTACAAAAAAGGAAGGGAAAAGCCAACACTCTGTTTTAGATTTTGTTTGTTTGTTTGTTTTTTGGTTTTGTTTTGGTTTTTCGAGGTAGGGTCTCACTGTGGCCCAGGCTGACCTGGAATTCACTATGTAGTCTCAGGGTGGCCTCAAACTCACAACAATCCTCCTATCTCTGCCTCCCGAGTGCTGGGATTAAAGGCGTGTGCCACCACACCTGGGTTTGTTTTACTTTTTTTAAATATTTTTTTAAGAGCAGAGTATGAGTGCCCTATGGCTTCTTCCCATTGCAAATGAACTCCAGATATATGTGTATGTATATATTGTACATCTGGCTTTACATGGGTACTGAGGAATTGAACCTCAGCCATCAGCCTTTGCAGGCAAGGGCCGTTAACCACTGAGCCATCTCCCCAGCCCAACACTCTGTTTTTTTGTTTCCCCAGAGGGACTCTATAGAAGAAAACTGCAGACCAATATCACTTACAATAGATATATAATCCTCAACAAATTACTAGCAAACCAAATTCAGCAGCATGTTAAAAGGATTAAACACTATGATAAAATGGGATTTATCCCAGCAATGCAAGCAAGAGTAGTTCAAAATATGACACCCAATCAATGTAATGCATCTCATTTATGATAAAGAAAACACACACATGATTATTCAAGTGATATTATAAAAGCTTTGGACAAAATGCAGCACTCATGATAAAACAAAACGTTCAATAAACTAGAAACACAAGGAATTTCGTCACCATGAAGAAGATCACGTGTGAAAACCCATAGCTCGTATCGCACTCCGGGGTGACAGGTGATGTGTGTGAGGAAGGAAGTACCACCGCTCCATTCACACAACACTGAGCTCTCATAAAAAAAAACTCGGCAAGAAAAAGAGATAAAACACATCCAACTGGAAATTAAGAATTAAAACTATCTCTATTGGCAGAGAACATAAACTTCTATGTAATAGTAAAGATAGTAAACAGTTTGGGTAGCTCCTAAAACTCTAACAAATCTATGAAAACACTAAGCTTATAAATTCAGCAAAGCTGCATGCATGACACAAAATTAAGTGCAAAAAATAGTTTATACACCAGCAATAACAATCTTAAAAGTAAATTAAGAAAGCAATTTCACTTATAAAAGCATCAGAAAGAATAAGTACTTAGGAATAAATATAACCAAGGAGACAAAAATTATACATTATAGAATGTTATTAAAGAAATTGAAGACAACACTGACATGGAAAGACATCGTGAATTCATAGATGGAAGATTTAATGTTATAATGACAATGTAATTTCAAAACAATATGCAGACTCAATAGAAGCCCTATCAAAATACCTATGACATTTATTTATTTTCTCCAGAAATGAAAACAAAATATTTATTCTAAAATGTACAGGAATTTCAAGAGATCCTAAATCCAAGATAGCATGAAGCCCAAGTATGGGGGACTCGCGCCTCCCAGTTTCTAAACTGACCTACAAAGCCATAGACAGCAAAACAGACTTATGCAAGCAAAAGGAAAGGCACACTAAAGAGTGGAATAAAACAGTTCTTGCAGCAAGGTCACTTGATACTTGACAAAAGTACTGAGATCTTGACACGGAGAAGGGCAGCCTCTTAACAAATCATGCTAGGGGTGCAGGATATCTACCTTTGAAAGAAAACAGATGGACTTCAACTTTGCTTCTTATACAAAAGTTAATAACGCAAAGTAGACCAAGAACCTGAATTAGGACCTAAAAATATAAAATTCTTAAAAAGAAAACATAAGGAACAATCTTCATAGGACACTAATAGCCAAAGCAACCAGAGGAAAGCAGATGAGTTCCACTCCATCAACATGACATGCTGTTGATATCCAATATCACCATCCAGAGAGAAGAGAGCCCACAGAAGGGGAACACAGGCTTGCTAGCCACATAGCCACTAAAGGTTTGTGGTTCAAACTACACAAGGAATTCCCACAATTCAGTAAAAACCCAACTGAAAAAGGTACAAAGATTTAACATTTTTCCCCCAAATATACAAATGGCGAGCTACATGATAAGTGATGCAACATCATTAATTAGTGATTAGGGAAATGCAAATGAAAACCACAACTAGAAACCACTTCACATATATAACACTAAAGATAATGCACAGTTGTTGCGGCTCATAAAAAAAATTATAGATTTGGGGGCTGGAAAGATGGCTTAGCAGCTAAGGCACTTGCCTGTAAAGCCTAAGGATGCAGATTCAATTCCCTAGAATCCACATAAGCCAGATGCACATGGTGGCACATGCATCTAGAATTCGTTTGCAGTGGCTAGAGACCCAGTTGTGCCCCTTCTCTCTCTCACTCTCAATAAATAAATAAAAATAAAATATATTTTTTAAAAAGTTATAGACTTGGGAGCTGGGCGTGGTGGTGCACGCCTTTAATCCCAGCACTTGGAAGGCAGAGGTAGGTGGATCGCCGTGAGTTCAAAGCCTCCCTGAGACTGCATAGCTAATTCCAGGTCAGCTGTGGGCTAGAGTGAGGCCCTACCTCGAAAAGACCCCCCCCCAAAAAAGTTATAGACTTGGGGCTAGAGATACACCAAGTAGAGGCAGAGTGTTTGCTTAGTATAAGGTCCTGGGTTTGACTCCTCACAGCCAAGACCAGAAGTTAGACATTTGTGATACGACAGTAGTAATTCATTCTCTCTTTTGTTCTCCCACCCTCGCTTCCTTCTCTCCCTCCTACTTTATCTCTCTCTCTCTTTCTCTAGGACCAATGGCACATTGATGTTCATAGTAGCATTATTCACAAGACTCAGATGGTGAAGAAAACTGAAATGTTAGCTACTCGATGAATAAATGAGCAGAATATATTGTTTACATCAGAACTTAATGGTAAAAAGCAGTGAGAGTCTGATACATTACACAGCATGGGTGATCGTAGAGAAGAGTATGCTGCTATGTGAAAGAAGCCAGCACACATGTCTGGTTTCTAGACTAGGCAAACTCATGGGGATAGCAAGTAGCGTAGAAATTCCCAGGAGGGTGAGGACTAATGAGTAAAGTAACACATTAGGGGATGCAGATATTTTGGAAACAATGGTCATAGGTAGACAACATGGAAATATGATTAATGCCACCAAAGTGTACAATAGCAATTGCAAATTTTACCTTATATGACATTTACTACACATGTCATTTTATATTAGTAAGCCATGTATATTTTAATTATAAATTAATTTTATATAATACTTTACCACACAAAAATGTCAGAGTAGCTGAAACTTTGAAAAACGAAAGGTTCAAAAAATTTTTCTGTTGTTCTTCACTTGGGCATGGAAAACAATGCTGCCTTATTTTTCCAGTACCACCCCCATCTCTGAAATCCACTTCTTGGGCAATCTTGTGACCAAGCTTTTGGTCGACCTCAGCTTCCTGGACCACAAGATGTAAGACCAACCACAGAGGGCCTTATGTTCCTCTAGGACTGAGCGCTGGTGTGCAGGTCAGCCTAAGGACTTAACTCAAGCTCTATAAACACTCAATGACATACTAACTTAAGGTGCTTAACTCTAGATCTACAAACACTCAATACTAACATATGAACTTAACTCAGGTTCTATAAACACTCAGTGGTATACTAATTTAAGGGACTTTGGTTCTGTAAACACCAAATGAAATACAAACTTCTATAAAATAACATTAACATTTGATAGCAAAAATAGAGACATCTGCTGACTGCTCTCTCCTGTGGCATCTGGTGCCCTTGGACCTTGAGATACGCAAGTATATGCAAGCTAGGACAATGTCATCTGATGGATAAAAGCTAGCCTCTCCACCAGCACATACGGTAACCCACAATGCTCCTCGCGCCTTCAGAACATGGCACCTTACCAACTGCTCCCATGCCCCCTAGTTCACACTTATCCAGGGCTCTCAACAGTACAATACAGAACAAGTACTCAGCGAACATTTGCAAAGAAACGACAGGATGATGTGAAAGGAAAGGTTTCACAACTTTTCTACTTTTCCTTTTTTTTTAATGATTCACTGCATTACAGAGAAGTTTTCAACTCAGTCAGACTTTTAAAAAATTAATTTATTTATTATTTATTTGTGTGAGAGAGAAGCAGATAGCATGAGAGAGAATGGGCAAGCCAGGGTCCTCCAGCCACTGCAAACGGACTCCACATGCATGTGCCACCTTGTGCATCTGGCTTACAAGGGTACTGGGGAATCAAACCTAGGTCTTTAGCCTTAATTACTGAGCCATCTCTCCAGCCTAGTGACTTTCTTTTATTCTGTATTAGTAATAGATTTTATCTATGATGTTATGAAGTAACATTTTTAACAAGTGATTTGTCCTGTTTTGAACTTTTGGAGGTGGAGGAGCAAGATCTCATGTACTGTTAGACAGGGCTCACTGTGTATAACCTTGAACTTTGATCCTCCTGCCTCCAGCTCCCAAGTAGTAAGCTTATAGGCTTGGACACCATGCTTGGCCAGCAATGGGCTTATTTATTTATTTATTTATTTGTTTGTTTGTTTATTTATTTCTACAGACAAGATATAGCAATGTTGCCTAGGCTGGCCTCAGACCTCTGGCTATAGTGACCCCCAGGCTCCGACTTCTGGGCAGCTGGGACTGCAGGTGAGCACTACTGGGCTTGGCCAAAGTGATCTCAGAGATGCTATTCCCAAGAAGACACCTCAGAAAGGAAAGAAACAAAACACAAAAAGGGAACAAGATAAAAAGTCAGCTTCCTCTTGCTCCCCACACTCCCGGGGCTCTACTCATACTCACACTGGGGGGCTAGCACAGGCGGCATGCTCCCCCCGGGCCGAGACGGCTGAGGATCTTTCCACCGTCTATGTCAATAGTCTTCAATGAGCTTTATTCTCTTCCTAAATGCCTGAGTCGGGTGGATAGCCCTAGATCCTCAACTTCCTCTTCCTTAATTATTTTCTTACAAGGACAGAGGTAAAGTGAAAAGTTTAAGCTACTACTTACTAGAATCAAGGACTGTGTTATTTATTTCCCTTTGTCAGAAGGGGTTAATTTCTAGAAATTCTTCAACAGTTGTGCATTCCCTAGATAACTGCTATGCACTCACTGACACAATCTGCCAATTGCCAGTCATTACCTCATGGATGTCATCCACCCAGAGTATTTCCCCTGCAGTGACGGCTCACATGCTCACAACGACGCGATGGGGAAGGCGGACATGCGTCATGGATTGTTTCATAGCCTCAAATCCACGTACACATCCAGTGGCTGCTTCCCCAGATCTGTGTCGACGCAGCAACTTAGAGGGGCTGTTCAAGGGTTTCCAAACATCAGGAAGTGCCATCCCAGCCATGCACCTTCTCTGGAAGTACTGGCTGGCTTTGCCACATGCCAGGAATGACAGCACAATGGCCTGCACGTCAGAAGTTTTCTCTTCTACCTTGGGTCTGTCTTCTCCAAAAACACCCTCATGTTGGAGTTGAGCATCACCCCCACCCAGAACCCCTGAGTGAGATGTCAGGACTGTGCTGGGCAAAGGTAGTGAGTAAAAGCTCCTGCTTCCCTGGCCTGTGAGTTACAAGGACAATCACAGGAAGAGAAGTTCAGTGTCCTGACACTGCGCAGGCAGAGATAGGCCTCGGAAGGCCAGCACAGCCGCATCAACTCTGGTTTTCCTCCTCCTTCTCCTCAGGATACGGTCCTTCACCCCTACTTTCCAGCTCCCACTCTTAAACTGTTTCCTCAGACACATGCACATGCATTGGATGATGGACTTCCCAAGCTGAGCCTAAAGAGCAATCCACCTGCCTCAAAACTTTCATTTCTCTAACTATACATATTCTTGGCTCCACACACTGCTATCAATAAGTCTTCACACAATTCAGAGGCAGACCTTTCTTTTAAAAGAAGTTTTCCATGGTACGGAGTGGACAGTGGACTAGGTCCTGCTGGCCATGAAAGATACAGCCTGAGCTGCACTGCATTCTCATCGACTCACAGCACAAACACCACACTCGCCCCATGGAAGTCACTTGGTCCCATGCCCTTTCCTGACTGGATTTCTGTGTTAAAGGGTCAACAGCACTTTCTGGAGCACATGCCACTCACCACACATGAAGCAATCACCAGTGGTCATTCCCAGTGAGAGTCTCCAGTGGTCATTCCCAGTGAGAGTCTCCAGAGGACATTTCCAGTGAGAGTCTCCTGTGGTCATTCCCAGAGACAGTCTCCCATGGTCATTCCCAGTGAGATTCTCCTGTGGTCATTCCCACTGAGAATCTTCTGTGGTGATTTCCAATGACAGTCTGCAGTGGACATTCCCAATGAGAGTCTTCCATGGTCATTCCCAGTGAGTCTCCACTGGTCATTCCCAGTGAGAGTCTCCTGTGGTCATTTCCAATGAGAGTCTCCAGTGGATATTCCCAGTGAGAGTCTCCAGCAGACATTTCCAGTGAGAGTCTCCAGAGGACATTCCCAATGAGTCTCTAGTGGACATTCCCAGTGAGAGTCTCCAGTGGTCATTCCCAGAGACGGTCTCCAGTGGTCATTCCCAGTGAGAGTCTCCAGTGGTCATTACCAGAGACAGTCTCCCATGGTCATTCCCAGTGACAGTCTCCAGAGGACATTCCCAGTGAGTCTCCAGTGGTCATTCCCAGTGAGAGTCTCCTGTGGTCATTTCCAATGAGAGTCTCCAGTGGATATTCCCAGTGAGAGTCTCCAGCGGACATTCCCAGTGAGAGTCTCCAGAGGACATTCCCAATGAGTCTCCAGTGGACATTTCCAGTGAGAGTCTCCTGTGGTCATTTCCAATGAGAGTCTCCAGTGGACATTCCCAGAGACGGTCTCCAGTGGACATTCCCAGTGAGAGTCTCCAGTGGTCATTCCCAGAGACAGTCTCCCATAGTCATTCCCAGTGAGTCTCCAGTGGTCATTACCAGAGACAGTCTCCCATGGTCATTCCCAGTGAGAGTCTCCAGTAGTCATTCCCAGTGAGAGTCCAGTGGTCATTCCCAGGGAGAATCCACCTTGCATATATCGCTAGCTTTCCTTTGGGACCTGCATCACAGGAGTCCCCTCCCCCTCTTCTCCGTCAGCTTTTAATCTGGCTGTAGTGGACAGTGTGGGTTGCCATCCCAGCAGCCATCTGTCTCAGTACTGTACCACCCTCAGGGAAGGCATGGTAATGAGACCTACTGGAAACCTGCTGAGGTGCGCAAAGGCTAGAGTCGTCTGAGGTAAAGGACCCTCCTTACCACATCACCCTCTGTCACTGGAGAGCGTGATGAGTAGAAAGCAGCAGCCAGCACTGTCAGGAGGCAACAAGCTGGTGGTGGGAAGCCAGCGTGCTGAGGAGAGGAGAAAGGCGAATGCAGAACCTGGTCCCTCCCAGTGGGCCCAGAAACCTCCACATTACAATCCTCGGTCTTGAAACGGCAATGAGAGTCCATATGACTGGAGCCATTAGCGATGGTTCTTGCTTCTTACTGAAAGCTGCATCAAACATGCTATGCCAAGTAAAATTACAGAAATATAGATACAGAGACAGGGCAGGCCCTGCTGGGGAGAAAGGGCAATTTCAACACGTCAGGGCTGGCCTTCTTGAAGCCTTCCCTCAGGATAGAAAACACCCAGCTCCCCCTCTTATCTAGCTGTCAGGCTGCCTTCCCCTTTCAAGTCCAGCCGTCACTTCACGCGTAAACGGGAGAGGTGCACATGCAGGATCCAGGCCTCGGTGACACCAGACAGGGGGCCAAGGCTGCTACTCCAGTCATGAACACCCAGTCTAGAACAGTGAGAACGGGTCAAGCAGAACTTAGGGTATTTTGAAAACAAATTAAATCAAAGGATACTACAGCTTCACCACCAAGGTAGAGGAAGCCTGAAATACACCTCCCTGCACTGCTGACACAGAGAGAGGTACAGCTTAACTTGGCAACTCACGAGGACAGTCTTGTGATTTCTTCCTGCTGTTTCTTCAGTATGCCCCATGTGGAAGTACCCACGGGAATAATAAAGACGAGAAGTGACTTAGTACTGTCACTGGTGTGAGGAAGGATGAAAACAGCCAGTAACAAGGAACAGGCACGGGTCTCAGTCATGTGCTCCAATGAGGGGCACAAGAAATCAATGGGGTCAACAAATAAGAGACACCAGCTAGAAGTCAAAGCAGAGGAGCCCTAGCGTCCACTGGCGGTCATCCCGCGAAGGGGTGCAGGACAGCAGAGGGTCAGCGCTTCGGTACAGGTTGAGAATGAACTCAAGGGCATTCGGTTTCTCTGACACCTCACGGGGCTCACGTGGAAAAGCCATTCTACTAGAGAACACCACAAGTGTACAATCTATAGAAACGTGAGCAGACTAGACAGACAGACTAAAAACCCTACCCTCAGCCAAAAGAGGGTGGCAGTAGCTACACTGGCTATAACTTCATAGAGTTGCTTATATGTACTGTGGTGATCTGATTGTGAGGTGGCCTCCATGGGCTCGTAGTGGAGCTGCTGGGAGGTGGAGAGGTACTGGAGGCGGATGGCGCGTGGGGAGCCTGAGGTGTGTCAAGGCTATGGAGTGCATTTGCTCCACTTCTTCCTGCTTCCCTGGAGATGCGACCCTGGCTGTCTGTGCCTGCTATGCTTCCCCTGCCAGGATGCAAGTTCCCCTTGGAACTGTGAGCTAACATCAACCCTTTTCCTACATACGCTACTTCGGGTTGGGGGGTTTATCCAGCAACAAGAAGGTAAATGTACAAACATAAATACAGTATGTATGATTTATATTTACTGATAATCATAAATTTATATTCATATATATAAATACTTAAGAATTAAAATTTTTATAACATTTTTAAGTATTCACCACATATTATAGCCATCTGAGGGCAGGTTGCGTACACCCACCATGCCCAAAAGCCTTTGACACTTTTTGTATATTTCCTAAGAACAAAGACACAGATTGCACACTGAAACAATACTCTCACCTAATCTGCAATTCACTTTCCAAATTGTCAAGTATCTCAGTCATGACCTTGAGGCATCTTTTCTTCTCTAGTTCAGGACCCCATTGAGGATCTCAAGGTCTTCTTAAATAGGTGATGGTGAATTTTAATTGACAACCTGATTGGATCTGAAATCACCTGACAGATAAATCCCTGAGCATATCTATGAGGGAGTTTCTAAATTAGGTGACGTGGGACCTGACAGTGGGCAGCCCCTTTCCAGTGAAAGGAGAGAGCAAGCTGAGCATCACCACCCATTGCTCTCTGCTTCTGATCACAGATGAAATGGGACCAGCTCTGTGTCATGCTCCTGCCACCATTCCTTCCCTGCCATGACAGACCGCATCCTCGGGCTGTGAGTCAAGATGAGCCTTCCTTCTGTAAGGAGCCTGCTTTACAGCAATGGGAAGAGAAACTAATCATCACAGATCATGTATGGCCTCTGCTGAGTCAGAACCACTCCTTCACCTTCCGCATCTGACATAGCATTGACATGACATGAGAACTCAGGCCAGTTGTTTTAAAGTCTCAGCTTGAGACTGATGGTTCTTCATGATTGGATTCAGTTTCTGGAACCCAACGAAACTACTACAAAAGTGATATGTATGTCCTTCCCTAGGCATCACAGCCAAGATTCATGATACCTATTAATCAATGTTCAGAGGCCCCCAGGCCATTACCTCTATCATTTATTTTTTACTGTATTAAAAACAAATCACAGGCTGGAACCTGGCTCAGTGGGTAAAGTCCTTGCTGTACAAGCACAAGGAGCTGAGTTCAGGTCTTCAGCACCCTGTAAAAGCCAGGCAGGGGTGTGTGTGCCTGTGAGCCCAGCGCTGGGGAGGCAGAGTCAGGAGAATCCCTGGGGCTGTCTATCTGCCTGGGGAGCTCCAGGTTCAGTGTCTTGAGACCCTGTCTAAAAAATAAGGTGGAAAGCAACTGAGAAAGACATGTGACATCAGCCTCCAACCTCTACATTGCTGCATGCATATGCGTGCGCTCACACACACATATACACACACAATTTCAAACACACACATGAAAAATAGCACCCCTAAACAGTGTGGCTTGAAGCAACTGTTCACTTAGCTCAAAACTGTTTGGCACTTGATTCTCTCCAGTTCTTAGTTGGGTTCACTTCTGCACATATGCCCAGCTGGACTGACATGGCTGGTGTTGGCTGCCTGTTGCTGGGGTGCCAGGGTCCTTACACATCACCTTACACATCAGGTCTGTGTGGACTCATATACATAAAGGTTGCACAGTTCCAGTTGCTGCAAGAGGGGAGGTCTCGGTATGGAAAGACTGGCATGTGTCTGTTTGCTGATTGACCAAAGCAAATCATAGAGCCAAGTCAAATATAAGAGATGGAGGAAGACTGTCAACACCATTATTAACAAGTCTGTGGGAAGATGAGCTACTATAATATCTTGCCATGTACAGTATCATTTATTCTAATATCTGTTAATCTCTTCAGCAGCTATTTATTATGACGCATTTTTGTATAAAACAATGTGGTAGATACTTCCTGATTGATGATGTCAAATAAAGGACAAACAATATAGCAATTACCTGCTTCCTGTGAGTCAGAAAACAGGAGTCATTAATTCTCACATCAGCTATATTAGGTCACTATTATTAGCTCCATTTTACAAATGAGAAGACCAAAGTTTAGACAGTTAAATTTGCCCAAGATGACACAAGTAGCCGGGCGTGGTGGCACACGCCTTTAATCCCAGCACTCGGGAGGCAGAGGTAGGAGGATCGCCGTGAGTTCGAGGCCACCCTGAGACTCCATAGTGAATTCCAGGTCAGCCTGGGCTAGAGTGAGACCCTACCTCGAAAAACCAAAAAAAAAAAAAAAAAAAAAGATGACACAAGTATCTAGAAGCCTTCTGGCTGAAACCAGTAGAAAATCCCACTGAAATTGGCATAAGTCACAGACAGCTGATGTCCACAGTGAGGATTTGGAGGTGGGCATTTCAAGAAATCCTGAGCACAAATTATCAGGACAGACTGACTCTAGGAGACATGCCTGGGACAGCAGGGTCAATACTGTCCTTGTGACACAAGGCCATAGCCCTTTACTGTGCCAAGTCCACTGACCCTGAGGATCAACTCCCACCTGAAAGTCACCTGGTTCAACCCTTTGCTGACCAACAAAAGTAAAGCCTGCCGGGCATGGTGGCACACGCCTTTAATCCCAGCACTTGGGAGGCAGAGGTAGGGGGATCCCATGAGTTCGAGGCCACCCTGAGACTACATAGAGAATTCCAGGTCAGCCTGAGCTAAAGTGAGACCCTACCTCGAAAAACCAAAAAAAAAAAAAAAAAAAAAAGTAAAGCCTATAAGCTGCCAAGTGAAAACCACAGTGGCTGATATAGGTGAATAACATATCTACTACCTTGAAATGGACACATAATATACATATACGGTATGAGGGAGATAACAAGAAGAACGTCTTATTCCTTTCTGAAAGGGAAACTGGTTAATGTCCCTTTTACACAGTTTAACCCATCGCTAAAATGCCTGGCATGTAAAGCAGATCTCTCTCTCTCTCTCTCTCTCTCCCTCTTCTCTCTCTCTCTCTCACACACACACACACACACACTCATGGAAAGGCAGACACACTTGTCTCGCTCTTTGGTACGCAAGCTGGCATAATAGCTGCTACCACCACTGCAATGGAAAAACTGCTTTCCAAAATAAAAGTTAATACTGTTCTCTTCCTGGTCACAGTGTTATAATTTTTTTAGCCATGAAAGGAACTTAATTTAGAGTAAGTAATGCCACTGCCACTTAAATACATGAATGATAAAAGGAACGTCAGCCGTTCTAATTCTATAATTCCCAAGTAATGACAATTAACGAAACCCTCTTGACTAGTGGGAGTTGCTTTAAGCAGTAGATAAAGGAGTCACTGAGTCTTGTAGGATTTATTCTCACAACCAAATTGCATCTCTCTTCATCATTATCCAAAAGATAATTAAAAGATGGCATTTAAAAATAAACCTTAAAAAAAAATCAAACTGATTCCCACTCCCAGTGGAAAAGTGAGTGAAAACCAGAGCTTGCCTTCCCCTTGGGTGCCGAGACTGACCCCAGAGGGAGCTAGCTCACTGCCATCCTGGTCTCCATCCAGTGCCACAGCCGTACCTGGGGCAGTGGTCTCACTTGTCAGTATGGGAAATGCTGGACAGCGTCATCACTGACTATTCTGGACAGACACTAACTGTGTTGTTTCACAGCTAAGGAAATTGTCCTAAACCTTTCCAAAACGAAAACAAATCAATACATAGGATCTTGTAAAGACTTCCATTTTCTCCCTGGGTTTGCTCCAGCATTCTAAAATTTATGTACCTGTGGTCCCTTCTTGTCAGGCCATCTGCTTCTGCAACTATCTGCACCAAAGGAAAAGGCACCGTCTCCATCTCATGTTAGCCTAGGCACACAACTGAGTAGCCACGGAGTTGTCAATGTTGAAATTTCCCAGCAAAAGCTAACCAGCTTGGAACTATCTAATCCACACAACCTATATATAACCTATACAGCTGGGCACTATTTAATCCATGCCATTATCTAATCCACATAACCTATACATAATCTATACATCTTGGAACTATATAATCCACATAAACTATATATAATCTACACAGCTTGGCACTATCTACTCCACACAACCTCACATCCCCCTGATTTTCCTTTTGCTCATCAACTTTCTGTAGCAGAGGGTGTGCTACCAGAGGGCGTGTCCCAGATGAAGCCCAGGTAATCAAGGGATGATTGACAGGAAGATGACACATGTCCACCTGGAACCCTCCAGGGCCTGAGCTACCACTCAGTTGTGTGCAAGTATTTACAAGGAACCTGAGAATACACAGATCCATCCCAAAAGCATTGTGAAGGGGCATTTCCTGTTCACTCTCATGAAACATTAGGACAACCAAGAATTTACCAGGAATTTGACCATAACATTAATAAGTAAAAATGATATTTAAAATATACTAAATGAACTTTCTTCTATCAACATTTTGTATCGATCCACCTTGATTTATTTTTTCTCCTTAAGATTTGGTATAAAAATGAGATAAAGTCATAAAACCCCAAGGATTAAGAGGTCAAAGCAAGTTCCAGATATCCTGCAACAAGTGAATGATCAGAACAACTAATACAGATGAGGCAATTAGAAAGGGGACCAGGAAAGGGGAAAGAGTATGTAGTGGTTTGAATGAAATGTCCCCAGAGGTTCATGTGTTTTGAATACTTGGGCCCAGCTGGTGGCAATTTGGGAAGGTTGAGGGACATTTGGGAGATGGAGCCTTGCTGGAGGAGGTGTGTTGTTGGGGATGGGCATTGGGGTTACATAGCCCAGCTCCAAGCCCAGTACTTAGACCACTCCCACCCAGATAATGTGACAAGATGCGATGCCCAGCAGGCTTCTTTCTTTCTGGCATGCTCTGCCCACCATGATGAAACTTCTCCTGCAAACTGCAAGTCTTTCCATAAGCTATTCCTATTCTGGTGTTCTGTCCTAGCAACAAGAAAGCAGCTGCAGCAGAGAGTGTTGTGGGATGAGGCGACAGAATACATGGGGCATGAGAATGAAAAGGAGTCTATGAGAGGACGAACGACAGAAGAAGCAGGGCAGGGGATGGGAAGAATGAGAGAGCAGCACCAAAAACAAATTATTTGAGAATGCCATAATGAACCTTAATATTTTACAAGTTACTTTAGATTCATTTTTTAAGAAGAAATTCAAAAAAGAGTAAGCAGGTTAAAAACACTGACTCTGGAGCCAGACTGAGCCTGGAATCACCACTTATGAGCTGATAATCTTGTCAGGTTATTGAATCTCTGACTCAAGTTCTTCATTTGCAAAGTGAGGGTCTTTAGTAAGTCATAAGGCAATGGGCTCAGGACAGGGCCTGGAACAAAAGAAGGACAGGATAAGGTGCTGACAATTATCATTTAACAGTTCTGGGTAGCTGGAGGCAGATCAAGTAGTGATGACTATGGACACAGCAACTCATATTCACCTCAAATGATTCTGGGATTCTCTGTAGCTCCTTCTGCCCATATGACAAGGGCCCCTAACTACCAGCTGACTGTGAGCTCAGTGCCCTCCCACTGCCTCTCTCGTGCCTACTGCATCCTCTTCTGGGCTCCTGGTCTCACATGGGAATCTATGCTTATGATGTATTGTGGGATGCTCACCAGAAACCCCCTCTCTATAAACACGGCTGTGGTTTCAAGGAAACGCATATGAAAAGAGTTATATGGAGCATATTCTAGTATCGGTAGCGGTCCAATAGGCTGACAAACAGAGATGCTGAGGTCATTAGCTAATTTCCCATCAGTGCAACAAAATACCTGAGATAATTTACAACATTAAGGGTTATATTAGCTCACACCTTTAGAGATTTAAGTCTATGACCAAATGGCCCTGTTGCTTTGAGCCTGTGGTGTGGTAACACATCACAATGGGAGTATGGAAGTATGTTACTGCTGTCCCATGCCCAAGACACAAAAGGTCAGGAATAATAGGTGGGCGTCTCACAGTCTCCCTCGGGAGCATGTCCACAATGCCTTAAGGACCACCTACATCACCCCATGTCTTAAAGCTTTACCACCTCCAACAGTAGGTCATAGGTTAGAAGTTAAACTCAAGAACATACCATGAAACCGTGGGACAGGTTTGCTTGTTAGCCACCTCCACACTGTGTATGTAACAACTGAAACCTCAGTGTCCTTTAAGAAAGATCTTGGGCTGGAGAGGTGGCTTATCAGTTAAGATCTTGCCTACAGCCGGGCGTGGTGGCGCACGCCTTTAATCCCAGCACTCGGGAGGCAGAGGTAGGAGGATCGCTGTGAGTTCAAGGCCACCCTGAAACTCCATAGTGAATTCCAGGTCAGCCTGAGCCAGAGTGAGATCCTACCTCGAAAAACCAAAAAAAAAAAAAAAAAAAAAAATCTTGCCTACAAAGTCTAACAAACTAGGTTTGTTTCCCCAGTACCCATGTGAAGTCAGATGCACAAAGTGACACATTCAGCTGGAGTTCATTTGCAATGGCTAGAGGCCCTGGCATGCTCTCTCTCTCTGCTCTGTCTCTCTCTGCATGTAAATAAATAATAAATAAATAGGATCTCTTTGCAGGGTCATCAGATCACTGCCTTCCTCACCCTTCTCGGGAGGATACTAAGCAGCTACCTTACAAGGAAGTGGTGGTAGAAGTGGAAGGAGATTCGGGGAGTTATCTAGAGAATTTGATAATTTTCTCTGTATTTGGGGGCCCAGAGAGAATATCTCAGCCACAGGTTAAAAAAAAAAACTCGAAAAGCCAACAATGCAATAATAATTTAAAAAAAAGGGGGGGGGGGCATCAGAGTAGCTAGAAAAAAGGTTCCATACAGGACAAAATAGGTTCTTGCTGTAGCTTGATGGGCACCAAATAAATGGAAAGCAGGTTTCCATGAGAGCTTAACCTCCTTTCCCTGGCCCTCATCTCAACGGCCTAACTCCATTCTCTCTTGAACCCTGTTTCCCTCTTCTCCATACCTGGTCTGACCTCATCAAACAGATAAAACATGAAATCTTTAAACATTTTACCCCTGGTCCACATTAGGGTAGCACAAGTTAACCTGAGTAGACATGATGGGGAAGGAAAATGAAACAGAACATTATGAGTTCAATGGATTTAACTTCTCTGTTGTTATTCATTTTTTCCAATGCTATATCTTGTCAAAAATTCATCCATTTAGTGAAGAAAATAACTCACTCTTCCCAAACAAGTCCAATATATTTTTTAGCATGGGTATGGAATATAAGAGGCAAACAGATGGAGGGGGGACTCAAAAGGACATTGGAACAGAGCTGGATAAAAATAAGATATCAGTTGGCAAAGCCAAAAACATACTTCCGCCAGTCTGAGAACATGAAACTTCTATAACAAAAAGTGTTAATCAGGCAGACCAAATTGGTAGAATTTAAGCTGTGGAACGATGTTGTCAATTGTTCCTTTTGTCAACAAACTTTATTACATCACAGCAACACGTGCAAGAACAACATGCCAGCAACACGCTTCATTCGCCTTGCTGGACATCAAGGAAGCATCTCGTAGCTGCTCTTGCAGACACAACTGAGCCCACATGACCAAAGCCCTGCTATTGGTATCTGAGCACACAAAACACAAGGCACTTTCAAGTCTGGCCACTGGAGACCCTCCAGTTCTCTCTTCCCATGCAGCACAGACCTGGGGGGGGGGGGGGTCACATGTTCCACATGTAATGGCTGTCAATGGAGAGCTTCACAATGGTTTCTCCCTGGTAAAGAAATAAATATTTAATGGATGACAACACTTAGATTCAAGGAGGTTATCTATTAGTGCAGCAATGGCCCAGCTGTCAGCTGTCACAGGCAGTAGAGGAATCTGGAGCTGCCAAGCTGTATGACCCCTAAACAGCACCAAATTCCTAATGTTAATGCTAGTCTCTGCTTTACTAATAATTTTGGTAACTCAACATAAACCTTGCACTTAGGCTCTGGAGGATGAGACTTATAAAGACTTAACCACTTATAAAGAGTTGTACAAAGACGGCATTCCTAAACTGTTAAGGCTCAATAAGAAAGCACTTAGCTAAATTTTAAGAATAGAAATCCCTTTATGTCTAAGAAACAGGCAGCTCAGGAAGGCTATGTAGTCATGCATTTTAGAAATCTATATGATGAAGACTGACAACTGCCTAGCCTTGTTTGCATTTGAATTTTAGCTAGCTCTCTGCCTACATAGAACCCCCAAATCATGGTAAAAATACCCGAAAACTGTTCTCCAGGTTTTATAATTTTTTTTAATTTTTTTAAATTTTTTTTGTTTATTTTTATTTATTTATTTGAAAGTGACAGAGAAAGAGGCAGACAGACAGAGAGAGAGAGAGAGAGAATGGATGCACCAGGGCCTCCAGCCACTGTAAACGAACTCCAGACACATGTGTCCCCTTGTGCATCTGGCTAACGTGGGTCCTGGGGAATTGAGCCTCGAACCAGGGTCCTTAGGCTTCACAGGCAAGCGCTTAACCGCTAAGCCATCTCTCCAGCCCAGGTTTTATAATTTTTTGATCAGGCAGTGGCTATGGGTTTCAGGGAGAAAATCAAGGGGACTCTGGTATTCTTTCACCCTACAGCAACTCAGTGTGCTCTGCTACCAGGAACACTGTGGGAGGTTCAAGGGTACTTTGGGGAATCCAGAGGCCTCCCCATTCATAAGGAGTAGTGGGCTCACCCCACCTTCTGTTTTTGTTTTGATAAGTGTGGTACTTTGAATGGATATCCCCCAATAGATTCAGAAGTTTATTAAAGCTTTAGATCTCCAGCCTCCAGGCTGGAGGAGGTGTCACTGTGGCCACCCTAAGGGTCCAGCCCTAAGGTGTGTTTGTAGGCAGATCTTAAAGTCTAGCCTAAAGATATGCATACTTCTTGAGCTCTGCTTGGGGCTCCTGGAGTGTGCTTGTTTGTGGTAGTGGTGGTGGTATTTCTCTCTGTGTGAATCTATGAAAGAGGGCCAGCTTCTTCCACCATTATGGAACTTCCCCTGGATCTGTAAGCTTCAAATAAATTCCTTCCTCCTACAACTAGTGCCTGGTTTGGAAGTTCATCCCAGGAATGTAAAGCTTAATATGACAGTATATAAGGCCAGTATCATACACTAAGCATGGCTTCTCAACTTTGGTGTCATCCACCAAACTGTTCCTCCAGGTATCAAGTGTTACTACCCCAAATGTCAAGAACAGAGCTTCCAACTGCTTGTGGACCAAAACCCAAATCCTAGATAAAAGCTTTCTTCCAGTTTCTAGTACTCAGTCATTTCAGAAATTAGGTTCTTAAAATAGAGCAGCCAGCAAATTAAAAAAGAAAACATACATTTCTACTTCCTATATTTCTTACAGCACATTCTCTCTTGATCCAGAATCCAGTTGCTATTCTAGCCACCACATGATCAGTTCCAGAGATGTTTCTAGCTCTGCCCTCTCCAGAACTTCAGAAACTTACTCCCTAAACTCTTTTGAACGCTCCATAACCATGTCATGGCAACATCTCCAAAAGTCAATTCTGACTTTAGCAAAACACAACTTTTGTTTGCAACACAGCCATTCATGTAAGGTCATGTAAAATAGAGAGCCAAGAATCACTGCAATTCCTCCCTGCTCCAAACTCCAACTCCAGATCAGCACAGGGAGCATCACTGCCCTTCTGATCTCATGACAGCTAGTGTCGCATGGCCGCCAGACCCTGCAAGTGCTTCAGTCGGTGTCCCAGCCTGTGTTCCAGAGCTAAACACCCATCATCCACACAGACCAGAGCTAACCAAATGGCATGACGTCATGGTTCTCCCGTGTAACACCTTCAATTTGAACAGCTGAAGGCACCTGCTCTGGGGCAGCCCCAGACCTCCCTGCCCTGGCCTCTGCTTCCTTCTGTACCATTACCTTCTGTCACACCTTCCACAGATAGGATGCAAGTCACATATGTAACTTGAAAATGTTAGAAACCATGTCACAAAAGTGAAAAGAAGTGGGGAAATTGCTTCTATTAATACACATTATTTAATTCATCTAAAATATCCATTTTGCCCTGTAATCAATATAAAAATTATAATTTTTGTGTACACGCACAGCTCATTTGTGTGTGTGTGTGTGCTGTTTGCATGTGTTCCGTGTCCATGCAGCACACCTGATACACTTATCTACAGAGTGTGCTCACTTGCATGGCTGGAGGAAGTGTCTATTTTCCCTGCTATCATTTTTCTACTCTCACTTGAGCTGGAGTCTCTTAGAGATCTTGAAGCTTGCTGGTTATCCATGAGCCCCAGTGATTCTCCCGTCTCTGTTCCCCATAAGACTGGGGTTACAGACGTGTGGTCACAACCAACCATCCTGGGGACTGAATCAAACCTTCTCTGAGCCCTCTTCGGGCCCACATGCCTTCCCAGGAACTGCTCTTAACATCAAGCTGTCTCTCCATCCTATAAATGAGATTTTACATCCCTTTTTTGAGCTAAGTTTTAAAATCCACTGTATATTTTTGCTTAAAACTAATCTGTTGGAACTATTCCCATTCAAGTGGACCACACCCATGTGTCCAAAGTTGGACAGGGCCTGCTCCAATCAACAAAATGTTTGATGCATTTCCCATAAGCCAAGCTCATCTATGCCACTGTTTTTTCTCCAAACTCAATCAGATTCACCTTCCGAGACTCAGCTCAGGCAACCCTTTGTACTTCCCAAGCTGTGGCAAGTACTCACGCTAAGGATGCCTGTAATGAGTATGCAAGTTCCTCTCCGACTACAGTTCTACACAGTGAGTTCCTCTACCAGTAGTGAGTTACTCTACCTGTAGTGAGTTCCTCTATCTGTAGTGAGTTGCTCTACCACTAGTAAATACTTCTACCAGTAGTGAGTTCCTCTACTCCATACATAAGGCTGTGCGTCTCCAAGGGGAGTACTGCGCCAAAGGTAATTAAAATACTACACAAGCTACTGAATATAACTCTACTGTAAAGCTTTTACTTCTGCTATTTTTATTTTAAAATGCTATGCCATATTACACATTAAATGTAAGATCTTCAGGTATTCGACATGGATAACTTCATAAAATTGTTAATGGCTAAAACAGACAAAATCAAATGTTGAGTCAGGTTTCCACCACCAATTACTTCCAAAAGTGGCACTACTCCTAAGCAACACATGCATGCTGCCACTCTCTGAGTGAGGGTCCTGCAGCCTTCTTTTCACAGGATGACCGAACTCCATGAGGAGAGGACCCTGGAATTCTGAGGTTTTATTCATTATCTGTGAGCAGCACAGCACCAGCACCTGATTTCCAAACTTATAAAAATTATTATTGTTGTTAGATGTACTTATTTTAAAAAATATTTTTATCTATTTATTTGTAAGTGGGGGGGGTGGGGAGTGAGCCAGCCAGGGCCTCTTGCACTGCAAACAAATTCTAGACACATGCACCACCTTGTGTATCTGTCTTTACGTGGTTACTAGGGCAATGAACCCAGGCTAGCAGATTTT
Source organism: Dipus sagitta (assembly GCA_036346955.1). NCBI lineage: Eukaryota > Metazoa > Chordata > Mammalia > Rodentia > Dipodidae > Dipus > Dipus sagitta. The sequence continues at coordinate 66,139,227 of CM070786.1, forward strand.
GCAAGCAAGTGCTTTTACTGCTGAGACATTTCCCCAGTACTTCTCTAAGTTTTACTATTTGCAAATTATTTATCTCTACATATTACAGTATGACTTTAATTAGAAGCCATCGATGTCACCTGGGGAGGATTAATGACGGGTGCTGATTCTCATGGTGCCGCCACAAGGACGCTGGCCTAGTCTGTACTGGAACATTTAGTAAGTGTTACAGTTGACATCAGAAAAGACTATGTTAGGTCATTTTGCTCATAGCAATGTTGACTCTTCAAAGGGAAAGTATAAACACGCTGGCTTTCAACAAGAATAGTTTTACTAAATGGCGGGGTGAATTCTCAGAGCCCAAAATGTCCAAACTTAAATGCATACTGAAAGCTTTCTAAACATTTATAATAGATTTTCATAGATGCTTAGGTTTTTAAATATTGAGAAACTTCTCGTAATAATGGATTAAACTATGCAATTCCCGGTGACAGAATGTGCAGGACAAGGCTACCTCATCTGAGATAATTAAAAATTTTGTCTTGGCTAGAACCGAAGAGATATACCCTCACACTTCAGCCAAGCCACAGCTGAAACTACAGAGGAACTGGGGAGACAAGCAAGAGTGTTGCTTCCATGCTGAACCTGACAATCAGCGCCAGGGTGTAGGAGACATACCCTGAGGACACACAACACCTACCAAAGCAGAGATCCAGAGGCTCCTAAGAGTTCATCACTGAAGCAGACTTAAAGCTCACCCACCATGGCTCAAGGAATTTTGAGGAAGAGAGGACATAAAGATTGTAAGAGCCGCAGGTTGAGACATCATGCCCAGAGGCATTCCCTGGCCCCCGCCCCCCCCCCGCCCCGCCAATAAATGACTCCTGCTCCCACAATGTATAACCCACCACAACCCCATAGGGAATACCTGCAACCCTCCTGAGGAGGGTCCCCAATGGAATGGGAACAGGCATGAAGGAAAAGAGGGTACCAACACATGATGTGTCCATATGAAATATGTTGTTGCTAATAATAATTTTTAAAGATGTTTAAAAAATTGTCTTTTAAGCCGGGCGTGGTGGCGCACGCCTTTAATCCCAGCACTCGGGAGGCAGAGGTAGGAGGATCGCCGTGAGTTCGAGGCCACTCTGAGACTCCATAGTGAATTCCAGGTCAGCCTGGGCTAGAGTGAGACCCTACCTCGAAAAACCAAAAAAAAAAAAAAAAAATTGTCTTTTAATGTTCCCCTAAAGTACATTTTCTTCCATTAAAAAATATGTACTTGGATGGAAAGAATTTCACTATGATTCACATAATTTGTTTTAACTAGATGCTGCCAGATTACTTGTGCTTCATTTAAAGGTTTGGCCGATTACTTTGTGAGCTTTCAATGTGCAGAATCTTTCAAAACCAAAACATACCAGGAGCATTCTTAGATGTGTTCTGTTTATCTTCTGCTGTTTTTCCTGTCCTGACTTTTACATTCATTTCTGTTTTCTACCTCACTATATTGTACGTTTTCCCATAAACACCCTCACACTTTGTGTACCACAAGAAAACATAGGTAGTCATGAAAGGATAAAACATTGTATTTATCTTGACCAAGAAATATTTGTAAGTCTAAAAGTAAATATTTTTTTAAAACTCTTTGAATGTGTAATGTCACAAAAAGCCTGGAAACCTGGCAGGTCTCTGGCCAGGACCCAAGTACTGACTTTAATAATATGTTCCAAGTACTCAGCGTTCATTTCCCATGGCTGATGGCTGCTAAAGAGACTGGTAAACACCAGAGCTTGACAAACAGTAGTTACTATGACAATCCCAGCCCACAGCCTTCCCAAATACAGAAGAGGCTCTGAAACAGAAGGCCAAGCAGAAAGCCAGGAGGGCCTGGGGGAGGCAACCCCAGCAACAAAGACGAGGGTGCCTGGGCGAAATTCTCATCCCAAACAAGGGTATCACAAGCTTCTACTCCATCTTCCCTGGCTAATCCAACGCAGCACTTCACTCCTCGGCTAGCTGTCACCTCCTTGGACAGGCCTTTCAGGACCTTCTGGACTAGGGGAATTCCCTCACCACACTTCCTCCAACCATGCACTGGAATACTTGGGTAATCACCCAACAGTATGTATGGAAGCCTCTGAGCTAGGATTGCTCCAAGTAAGAAATGCAAACACAACACAAAACTCAGCCCCTTTCCCAGTCTCAATCCTAGCTAATGCCCACTGCCCACCCTGATGCCCAGAACCCCTCTGGACTCTCTTTCCTCTGTACTTCTTATTAAATGCTGAGTCATACTCATCCTGGCCTCTGAATTCTCCCCTGAATATAGCTTCCTTCCACCCCACTAGACCCTGTCTAGAATCCTCCATCCTTTTCCCCGTTAAATATTCCCAAAATATCTGACCCACCTTCCAGTCCCCAATCTCAACATCCAACGATGTCTGACAGCACAGTGCTTCTGACCTGTTAGAATCACCCAGCATGACTGGACTTCAGCCCGCTCTCTGCTCAGCTTCCGTATCTTCCCAAGAGAATAGTGTGTTTGAGCCACTGTGAACATTTTGCAGTTCCCCACATATGTGCTACTATTTTGTGCCCAACAATGATACCTACTGTGGTTCCTAAAGCCTATTGGACACCTAACTCACATTAAAAGAAAATAAATATTTTATTTATTTCCAAGGGGGAGGGATATATATATATATATATATATATATATATATATATATATATATGATAGAGAGAATGCTAAGGCTTCCCGCTACTAAAAATGAACTTCAGATGCATGTGCCACTTTTTGCATCTGGATTTTACATGGCTATTTGAGAATCAAACTTGGGTTGTTAGGCTTTACAGGTAAGCACCTTAACCACTGAACCATCTCTCTAGCTCATAACCCACATTTTTTATGAAAGGCATGAATGTTGAGGTATTCATGCCCCCTTCCCTTATATTTATACTCCCCTTATACTAGGCCTTCTGCCTGAACTAATCTTTCTCATATTCACATTGCATAAGCCCATGACAGTATCTGTACCCTGGGAAGTGCTAAGTAAAACTTTAGTATAGGGCTGGAGAGATGGTTAAGAAGTTAAAGTGCTTGCCTGCAAAGACTAAGAACCTAGGTTTGATTTCCCAGGACCTGCGTAAGCCAGATGCACAAAGGGGCGCATACATCTGGAGTTCATTTGCAGTGGCCCTGGCACACCCTTTCTATGTGCCCCCCCTCAAAATGAAATAAATAGGGCTGAAGGGATGGCTTAGCAAGTAAGGTGCTTGCCTGCAAAGCCAAAGGACCCTGGTTTGATCCCCCAGGACCACGTAAGCTAGATGCACAAGGTGGTGCATGCATCTGGAGTTCGTTTATAGTGGCTGGAGGCCCTGGCGCACCCACTGTCTGTCTCTTTCTCTGTATCTCAAATAAATAAAAATAAATGAATAATTTAAAATGAAGTAAATAAATTAAAAAAAAAACTTAAGTATAAATGGATGGGCAAATGACTGACAGGAAAATCACCTGCCTGGACCAAGGACCCAGGAGAACACAGGTGGATGCAGGGCAAGGATCTGAGCCTTCACCATGAAGTCCAAAGGCATTTACTGCTTTCCTTTAGGAACGTGAACTGTGCAGGCCTAAGAGGTAAAATCAGAATAATTTACCACAGTGAACAAAGGCAGAGACATGGTCTTTTGCCCTTTACTTATAATTCATCTGATATTTATTGGAAAAGCATATTGATGGCTCCTTGTAGTAGAACAGGATTGCCCTGGCAGCCACGGGACCGAAGTAAATTCTAGGACACACTCTGCTTCTAATGAGCCATGTGACCTGGATGCAACTCTGTGGCACTTCTGTCTATGTGAGCAATTGAAACTTTATTTTAGCTTTAGTTGGGTTTCCAACCAGAAAGCCTATTCTTAGTATCTCTTATAGTAATATTACTATGTGGGTAACCCCTACCACAAAAATAATATTTTGATTATAGCAAAGACCCTGACTAAAGTCTTTTGACATAAACACAAAAAGAAGAGTTGGCTTGACTTCTAAAGCTTGTTGCACTAACAGATATAAAACGTCTGACTAACGGACATGCATGGCCTACCACATCTGTTCAGGTCCCTGTGGTGGTTGGTTCAGGTGTCTCCTGTGAACTTAACCAGCCCTGAGCGTTTGATCCCCAGCTGGTGGCAATGTGGGAACCAGAGCCTCCTGGAGGAGGTGGGCTTGGGGGTGGGCTTCCCCTTGCAAATTTGGCACACTCTCCTGCTGCCACCGTCCACCTGATGTTGGCCAGGTGATGTCCAGCCTCTGCCCATGCCATAGTTTTCCCTTGCCATCAATGAAGCTCCCGCTCGAGTCTGTAATTCAAAAATAAACCCTTTTCCCTCATCAGCTGCTCCTGGTCAGGCGTTTGTCCAGCATGCAGGGCAACAGACCCTGAGCCTGTCCCTAGTCTACTTAGGGCTTTCTTTCAGTAGGCACTTGGAGAAATGCAGCCTTGACTATCCGACTTCTAGATCTCCAAACACTGGAATAAATCGTTAATGTAACAGATGCATGAGTGAAGACTCAATGGCCAGAAAACCAAAGAGAATAAGTTTAGTAAGGAAGACAGACGAAAGGCCACTTAAGGGTACGAGTCTCTGAAATGACTCTCTCCCGTAAGTATTCTGCAGCATATTTGGGAACATTAGTTAGCTACGGAACTGAGAGCTTCTGTTTTCCTTTTAGTTTATGTGGCTCATAACTGAAGTTTCTTGTCCAGGAATGTATTTTTGATTCTACTTTGTGGATGGAGCATTTTTTCTTAATTGTATGTAACTGCTCCAATAATTAGTTGGAAAAGTTGCTCATTTGTGATTAATTAACATTTTGATTAGTGTGTGTTCAAGAGCCTTGAAGTCTTAGCCATGTACACCTGAAATTAAAATTTATTAACATTAACATAATGAAATCAAATGATTTTATGTAACTATGATTTATATTTATTCAGGAAGTTATTTAAACATGATTTCAAGGTTATTTTCCACCACCACAACTTCTTTCATTCTCCTCATTTTTGCCGGCAAGGAAATGTCGGTACTTTCCAGATCCTCTCTTTATTTACCAAATCTTCTTCTTGGCACCTACTGGTTCTTCTTAGTAATAACTATCCCTCTACCTTCCTCTGCAGTTGTTGTTGTTAGTGGCTCTCCCACTGCTTGGCCTCGTATTTTGTATTTGCCGTTGTCTTCCGTAACTATCCCTCTATGACCAAAGTCCAGACCACCTGACGGGTTGCAGGTCACGATAGCACCCACTGGCTTCTCATTTTCCTGCTGTGTCCTTAGGGTGAATGAGCAGTGCTGACTGATGCTCCTGTCCCCAGTGGCCTTGGGAGAGATGCGGAGAACTAATGGATCGCAGCCCAGTGTGGCCTTCAACACTAGATCAGAAAAGCTCCGCACTCAGCACGCTGCTGGAAGCGACCATGACAGTGTTAGCAAACCACAGCTCGCTCGCTTCTCACCTGCTGGTCATTGGTCTGCGAGGTCAGCTTCCGAGGCAGTGAAGGCTCCAAACAACAAGAGGGTGTGGGAGCAGGGACAATGCAGGGGAGCCAGTCTGCAGCACACGTGACACACATGGCCCCTTGCTCGCACTGTCTCCTCACTCACACATGTGCTTGTGAGGGTGCTCACAGGTGTGCCGGGCCCTCTATGAGGCCCAGGGACAAGAAAAGCCAGACGGGGGCTCTGTCTCGGCTCCAAACCCTTCAGCTGCTCAGCAGGGGGCCTGTCATGTGCAAGGCCTGAAACGCTGCACCAGGGCCTGCTTATTTCTCCTTGACTACAGGCTCTGCTGTGACAGAAAAAAGTGCTACTTGAAGTCGGGAAGGGGAGAGACTGCCACCTCCTCAGCTCTGACATGGCTGCCTGAGAGGAAGCTGGACACCAAAGGAACCAACGAAGTATCTACTAAGCGACCACCTCATCTGCCTGCCACCCCGGGGCAGGATGACAAGCTCCCCTCTACAGACAGTCACAGAGCTTAGAAGAAAAGGATCTGGAGCTACTGAGCTTAAAATGATTTCCAAAAGAAAAAGGAGCAAGGGAGCGGTGGGGGTAGATGCCATGATAAACCCAAAGCCCAGCGCGTCGCCCGGCCACGTCTGACTGCAGTGTGGGCAGCGACAAGGTCACCTTCACTGTGCCATTCTCTGGGGAACAAGTTCTTGTCAAGACCAAAGTTTGAACCTGTCAAACAATCCCCTAAGAAGCTAAGGTTACAGAAGTTCATTCTGATGTACTGCAGGATTCTCATTCAAAGAAAGAATTGAGTATTTTCTTAAAAGGCATTAAGCCCTAGTCCCAGAGATAAAGTTGGGCTCAGGGCCCAGAATCTACCTGATAAAAAGAAGAAAAATGATAATGTATCATTTAAGTCACAAGTTCTTCTACCTCAGGATCATTTACAGGCAAATTACTTTGTTTTAATTACTCTGGTTCTTTATATCCTATAATCTATCTAGTTTCTATTTTTTTATTGATGTGTGTGCATGTGCGTGTAATATGGTGGTGGGTAGTGTGTGTGCAAGTGAGTGTAATGTGGTGATGGGGTATGTGTGTGTGCATTTGAATATAATGTGGTGGTGGTGTGTGTGTATGTGTGCAACGTGCATGTGAGTATAATGTGATGGTGTGTGTGTGTGCATGTGAGTGTAATGTACTGGTGTGTGTATGCATGTGTGCATAATGTATGGTGGTGTGTGCACATGTGAGTGTAATTGGTGGTGGTGGTATGTGTATAAATTGGTTGTGTGTGTGTATACATGTGAGTGTAATGTGGTGGTGTGTGTATGCATGTGTGCATAATGTATGGTGGTGTGAGTATGCATGTGAGTGCAATGTGGTGGTGGTATGTGTGTAACTTGGTTGTGTGTGTATACATGTGAGTGTAATGTGGTGGTGTGTGTGTACATGTGAGTATAATGTGGAGGTGTGTGTACGCATGTGAGTGTAATGTGGTGTGTGTGTGTGTGTGTGCGCGCACGCATGTGAGTGTAATGTGGTGTGTGTGTGTGTGTGTGTGCATGTGAGTCTAATGTGGTGGTGGTGTGTGTGTGTGCATGTGAGTGCAATGTGGTGGTGGTATGTGTGTAACTTGGTTGTGTGTGTATACATGTGAGTGTAATGTGGTGGTGTGTGTGTACATGTGAGTATAATGTGGAGGTGTGTGTACACATGTGAGTGTAATGTGGTGGTGGTGTGTGTGTGTGCGCATGTGAGTGTAATGTGGTGGTGGTGTGTGTGTGTGCACATGTGAGTGTAATGTGGTGGTGTGTGTGTGTGCATGTGAGTGTAATGTGGTGGTGGTGTGTGTGTGTGTGCATGTGAGTGTAATGTGGTGGTGGTGTGTGTGTGTGTGTACATATGTGCATGTGAGTGTAATGTGGTGGTGGTGTGTGTGTGTGTGTACATATGTGCATGTGAGTGTAATGTGGTGGTGGTGTGTGTGTGTGTGTACATATGTGCATGTGAGTGTAATGTGGTGGTGGTGTGTGTGTGTGTGTACATATGTGCATGTGAGTGTAATGTGGTGGTGGTGTGTGTGTACATATGTGCATGTGAGTGTAATGTGGTGGTGGTGTGTGTGTGTACATATGTGCATGTGAGTGTAATGTGGTGGTGGTGGTGTGTGTGTGTGTACATATGTGAGTGTAATGTGGTGGTGGTGTGTGTACATATGTGCATGTGAGTGTAATGTGGTGGTGGTGTGTGTGTGTATACATATGTGAGTGTAATGTGGTGGTGGTGTGTGTACATATGTGCATGTGAGTGTAATGTGGTGGTGGTGTGTGTGTGTGTACATATGTGCATGTGAGTGTAATGTGGTGGTGGTGTGTGTGTGTGTACATATGTGCATGTGAGTGTAATGTGGTGGTATGTGGGGGGGTGTATGTGCCCTTGCAGGACCCATATGCTCGCCTGTGGTGAACGGAGTAGAATACTGAGTGTCCCAATCTATTGCTCTTCTATCTGGTCTTGTTTTTGAGTTCGAGTCTCTCTTTACTGTTTCCAGGCCTTGTGGGGCTCTATCAATTCTCGGTCTCTACTTCCCTGCAGGATTGGGGTTCTAGGTTCTCTCGGCCCTGTCCAGCTGTTTTTATGTGGGTCTGCAGTATCAGGCTGCCATGCTCACACAGAAAGCACATCTAACCGCTGAGCCATCTCTCCAGCCCACTAATTCCTATAATTTGTTTAAAAATGTACATGGCTTTGAAAGGTGAAAAAAATGAGGGGAGCATGACAAAAATCCTCCAAAACAAAGCTAACTCAGTCCAAACAAAGAAATTCCAAACTCTACACTTTGCCATATCTGTAGGTGACAGTCTCTTAGATTCCCAGCCCAAGAAGACAGACCTAATCAAATGTAAAGTTAAAATCACCATGATCAAGGGCTGCAGGTTCAGTCAGAAAACAAAAGTGGGAGACGTAATGTATTCTGGGTGAAAGGAAACAAGCCAGGAAGCATGTGTACATTTGAACATCCAGAGGAATGCACATGTTATATTGGGGGATGCTTTGATGTCGTACTGTGAACAACACTCTCACCAGCAGCTTTCTCTTTTCTCCTTTTACAGGCACACTCCAGCAGATATACCCAGACACCCTCTCTCCGAGGAGACCCCAGTCCTGATGCTCCACCTCCTGACACCCATGGCTCTCCCTCTGCATTCCAAGTCTGACGTATGTTTTAACATCCTGTGCTTAGTCACCAACTACACTCTGAAAGAATACGTTACTCAGGAGGTTGGGACCTCAGACCTCATCCTTACGGTCCCATCTGCCCTATACCCACACTCTCCGAATCAGTTCCTCATTTTTCAGAGCTAAAGTGGGGTTGTAAAACCCAGAGCCAACTGTGTTCTACTATGAACAGCTCATTTCCTCAATGTGCTCACTGAAGTTTCAGTGACATTTTGTCAGCTTCATAATTTCAGTGACATGCCAATTATCAGAATGAGGACAGTCCACGGCTCTGGAGTTCTAGGAGGGTCAGAGTAGGTGAGTCATGTGAGATGTTTGTGTTCCTTACTGTCTTGTCACTGGGCCAAATTACCTAATCAGAGACAACTTGGAAGGAAGGAAAAAAGGAAGGAAGGAAGGTTCATTTCAGCTTACAGTTTGAGGGTCCTTCCATCAAGGTGCGGAAGGCAAGGTAGCAGAAGTTTGAGGCAGTTGGTTGCATTTGGTCCACAGGGAGGAAGCAGGGCGCGATGAATACTGGTGCTCAGCCGGCGCTCTCCTTTCCATACAGTCCAGGATGGAGCCCAAGGAATGGTGCAGCTCAGTTATGGGTCTTTCCATCTCCACCTACCTAATCAAGATAATCTCTCAAAGCCTGCCCAGGCTCAAGATAAACTAGACAAGCCCTCAAAGGCATGCCAGAGGCTATTTTCCTAGACAAAATTGTATTCTGTCAAGTTGACAATCAATATAGACCATTACAATGCTTATTAACTAAGCAGGAAATTATTCATAAGAATTTGACCAAGCAAAATAAAATCTAGGTTACAATGTTACCAATTTATGCTTAACATCCACTCTTATTCCTAAGGCTGACCATATTTTCCATCCTTTCTTCTTGGGGTCAGCAAGCTATGAGCCTTGGAGGAACATGCCCATTCACACGGTGTTACCACGTGTTGTCCTCACACAAGGATCAGCCGGACACTGGCCTGCAAAGCTGCCTCGGTCCTTTACAGAAGATGTTTGCTGAGCTCTGCCTTCATTGACCACAAATTACTGTCACTTCTTTCTCAAAAACCCTTCTCAAATCTAAATGCCAGCCATTTCCAAGCACTACCAGAACCATCCTCCACTGGCTGTGGGGGATCCTCCCAGTCCAGTATGTCCTGCGTCTTTCCTTTAGTTCTTTCGGATGTCATCTGCTCAGTCTTCACTGACTCATGCCTTAGGTGCCACCAAAACTAAGTTCCTAGTTCCCACTCCAATACCCACTTTGCCTTGCTCCTGCCCTTAGTCCCACTGGCTGGTGGTCTTCCTGTTCTCGCCATGGAAGTGAGCTGCTCACACGCCGTGTCTCCTCCACTGCTGCCTCCTGCTCTGCCCAGCCCGGCACAGCCCGTTTCCTCTTCCGTTCTTCCTTAGAGTCTCTTGGGTGCTCCGCATTCTTTCTGCCCTTTGCTTCATGCATGGTGCAGTCTCTACTGCCCAGATCTCACTCGCTCACCAGTCATTTCTTTCCTCACTCGCTCACCAGTCATGTCTGCCCTTTGCTTCATGGTCCAGGCCCTGCTACCCAGGTCTTTCTTGCTTACCAGTCTATTTCATGCTAGATTTTCTGCTCACCTTTTCAGATTTTCAACAGCAACAAAAAGTAAACTAGGGCTGAAGAGATCGCTTTGTGGTTAAGGCACCTGCCTACAAAGCCTAAGGAACCAGGTTTGATTCCTTAGTACACATGTAAGCCAGATGCACATGATGACATAGGCATGTGGAATTCATTTGCAGTGGCTAGAGGCCCTGGTGTGCCCATTCTATCTGCCTCTTTGTCTCTCTCTCTCTCTCTCCCCCTCTCTCTCAAATAAATAAATAAAAATAAAATATTAAAATAAAATAAAGACCCAGACTACAAGAACAATTCTGCTGGGAGGAATTCATTTGGGGGGTGATCCTTTCATAGATGAACAATGTAACACTGCATTATATCTCAACAGGTGGATTGCTGAAACTTCTAGCAAAACTGCTAGCTTGTATCTCTGTCTCACTCTTCAAGGCTCAGGGACCATTGCAGAAGAGGTGGCAGAAAGAGTTAAGAGCCAAAAGAAGGGGAGGACTGCTTGAAATGCTGTCATACAGAAACAAAGTGACCTTGGTGTTCATGACTTCACAGAGGCTGACTCTACCTACACAAGACCTGCATAATAGGAGGGCAAAAATAATGATAACATCAAAATAGAAGAGAGACTAATTGGAAAGAAGAAGGACCCAGGCATGGTGGCGCACGCCTTTAATCCCAGCACTTGGGAGGCAGAGGTAGGAGGATCACTGAGAGTTCTTGGTGGCCACTGCACTTATGGGTTATATCACAGACTCAACTGTGTTCAAGACAATACCTTTGCCTGCTAAGTCTCCACTGGGATATGGAATATACATGACAGTGGAGGTTATAAGAGGAAGTAAGACAGTGACCAACTATAAGAGGGCATATACCATACTATACCAAAAGCTCAGACCTTGCTGTGGTGGTTTGATCCAGGTGTCCCCCATAAACTTAGGTGTTCTGAATGCTAGGTTCCCAGCTGATGGAGATTTGGGAATTAACGCCTCCTGGAGGCAGTGTATGGTCGGGGGGGGGCAGGCTTATGGGTGTTATAGCCAGTATCCCCTTGCTAGTGTTTGGCACACTCTCCTGTTGCTTGATGGACTATTCTGGTCAGAGTTTAAAGACCTTAATGCAGTAAGAACTATGGACTGTGAGGTTTGGCTTATGAGGGTGAGAAAGAGCTTTGCTTGGACTGGGCTAGCAGTTTGTGTGAGAAGCTTGCTGTTATGCCTGTGTCTTGAGAAGTTACGTAGGATTGCTTTAAGTAGAAATGAACTGGTATGAACAGAGGGATATGGCACAGAAAAAAAATGAAATCTTTGGGCCTAAACTGCTGCCCATCCAACTGCAAATTGTTTGAGAGATTACAACCTTTAAAATTGGGCCGGCTGACCTGCGTTAGGACAACAGGAAGAATGCAGACTCTTCTGAAGGGGCCTGAGTGCTCAAGGAGTGCCCTGTTCTTCAAAGTCTGCTTTACTCCTCCCTGGATTAACAAATTGGCACTCTACTGATATTGTGAAGTATAAGAAATACAGGAAAGAGAGGGTCATTGAGTTTGTAACACAGTATTGTGTTTTGGAAATGGCCATGGGCAGTGTGAAGCAGGTTTGCTGGTTGCCTGCATAGAAACCCCATGGGGCCATGAGGATGAACCTTGGATTGCAGTGGAGACCCGGTGGAGATGCCGGGACCACGAGATGGCTGCCAAGGAGAGCTGCTGGTCCTGGGTGAAGTTTTCTAGGACTGTGAGTAGCCTAGCTGGAGGGGCAGAACTGGAACTCCAGAGACTTGTTGCTGATTAGGACTAACGAATTTGGAGACTTGTTACTGACTAGAGTTGTTGGACTTGAATCTACAGAGTCTGATGTTTGCCATGGTTGTTTTAAATCTCATATTGGTTGAATATTTCTTTGCTATGCCCAATGCCATCTTTTGCAATGTTTCTATTCTGTGCCATTATGGGTTTTGGGGAGATTTTTTTTGGTATTATGGCCGTTAAAAGACCCTGGATTATAGAAATGTTTGAACATCATTGGGATTGATAAAATTTATGGGGACATTTAAGTTGGACTGAATGCACTGCATTTTATATCATGGATGGTTGTCAGTTTACGGGGTCCAGTGGTAGAATGTGGTGGTTTGATTCAGGTGTCCCCCATAAACTTAGGTGTTCTGAATGCTAGGTTACCAGCTGATGGAGATTTGGGAATTAATGTCTCCTGGAGGGAGTGTATTGTTGGGGGCGGGCTTATGGGTATTATAGCCAGTGTCCCCTTGCTAGTGTTTGGCACACTCTCCTGTTGCTACTGTCCACCTTATGTTGGCCAAAGGGTGATGTCCAACCCCTGCTCATGCCATCATTTTCCCCTGACATCATGGAGAGTCCCCTTCAGCCTGTAAGCCAAAATAAGCCTCTTTTTCCCACAAGCTGCTCTTGGTTGGGTGACTTCTACCAGCAACGTGAACCTGACTCAACACCTGCTTAGGACTCACCCCTGCACATGGAAGCCAGAAACTTAATCACTTGCTCACCAGATTCTCTGAACATAGGAGGAAAAAGAAAATCTTCTAGCAGGGCGTCTGCTGTGACCCCACACACCCATTTCAAGAGTCAGGGCTTTAACAGGCTGAACATTTATAAAGAAACTCTGGGCTTCTAACAAAATAACAAAACCTTTGCTGTCAAGTCCCTTAGGAAAAGAAGCTGGGTTTCCTCTCTCCTCTCCCACATGCCTATCCTCTGCTCTTGTTCTCTCGGGTTTGCTCACCACACGTCGGTCACTCATGACGAGCCTGCCTCTCCCCCAGTTTCACCTGCCATCCTGGAGGTCACGTACTATTGGGGCACCACTGAGAAACAAGCCTCATTGAGAAATTAAGCTCCAGCCATGCTCTCTGCCTCTCTCAAAAGCCATTAGCATGGATAATTACTACCCCAGCCTTCTCTTTACATTCACTTTAAAGCCATCTTTAGCCCAAGCCTTACCCAGCCCACTAATTACTCACTCTTGAATGAGAACTTTCACTTTTAACTGCTTTTTCAAACATAAATTAAAACACTGGAAAGAAATTGCTGGAAGGCGATGAAAGAGGACATACTTCAGAATCATTTAGAAATTGTGCACGCTTAGCAGTGCTGGATGCCAGAGTCTACACAGAAAGGGCCTCCATTCTATGGACAGGTACAGCGCATGTGGGAGAAAACGCCTCAAGCCTGGAGTGGATTGTGAACATGAAATATTTAAGTTGTGTGACCATTTCCTAGATGCAAGCCAGTGTGACACACGGACAGTGGCAAGGCCAGCCAGGCACGGCGGAGTTAAAATGACTGCAACTGTCCACCACAGTGTTAGTGTGTCACGAGCCACCGGTTGCTGCCAAATTCTAAACCCTCTGTCTTTGAAAGGCTGAGAGCCTGTATTCACCAAGAAAGCAGGTGGCGGTAAGGGGTCAGTGAGGTCAGGTGTCTGTGTGGGTCAGTTTTAGGAAGATCTAAAGTTCCAGAGAGCAGTGTGCATGCACTCAATGTGCAAAGCGGAGAGAGAGTCACCTGTGCTGGCAAATCAAAGACACACACAGCCCACCCACATGCAGCAAGGAGGCAGGCTTTAAATATATAGTTAGCCTTTTAGCCTTTCTCTGTGGAAACGTTAGATTGCTGAGAGCAGCACTGAAGATTCATTGTCATAGTCAGATTTCCCTGCTATTCAACTGTTCGTGAACTTTCTGAGTGGCTTTGCCTCTACTGGTTCTCAGGAATATCTAATGATCAACTACTGTAGCACATGGCTTTTCTCGCCACTAGCTACATCTGTTAGCTGAGTCTGGTCTACCCTTCCAGACCCTCGTGGTAAGTTAGCACAGGCAAATGATAGTCTGCAGTAGGCTGATATACCCTGGGAATCTGAGGCAGTAGTGGGAGGTGCCAGCAAAGAACCAGAGACCCCAACACCCAAAGCAAAAAACAACAAGCCTGCTGACACGCTGGCTGGACAGACTGTCCTCAGTGCAGGCCACAGCCCCACTCTGGTTGTCCATATGAATGCTGTATGTCCCACAGCAGCAAGGGCACACTGCAGTCTTGCGTGCAGGTCCAGCTATGACGACGGGTTCGTGGTGGTGTGCCTTCCTTTCCGCTGGCCTTATGTTTCCATCGGTAGAGAAATGTCCAGTAGAATGGCCTGTCCATCTTTCAGCTGCCACGCTGGCAGGCGCGCTCCCTGATTGGTCCCCATTTCTCCATCAGGTGGAGCTCATCTGTGAAAAGCCTTCAAGGCAGGGAAGTCTGCTCTGTCCCCTATTCCCACCTAAGATGGAAGAAAGGCTACGCCTTGTATGCTATTTCCTTAGTGGGGAGAAGTTGAGGGCAGGAGCCCCTCTGGACAGAGATGTAGAGCTATGTGTTCCAGTGAGTTTAGAAGAAATAAAGGTGACATTCTGTTTTCCCCAGTTATTTCAAGGGGATCATTTTAATTCACTTCAAACTCAAAGAGGGAAGAAAAGACTTCTGGAGACAAGTAATAGAGTAAGTAAATTTGAATTTATAATTAAAAACTTCCAACTTATTATAAAAAGTGCTTGGTGACTGGTGGAACCTACTGGACCCTCAGAAAAACCTACACCTAGAAAATCATGCCATCCATGCCATGCTGTAACTGCCCATGAAATCATGCCACCCCTGTCATTCTGTAACCATTCATCCCTTTTATCCCACTGTCTACAAGCTATTTCTGCTTCTCAAATCCAAAGGATGAGACACATGACTACCGAGTGCTCACAGCATCACATTCAATCGCTTCAGCCAAGAGACAGTCCACCGTGGTCCTACATCAACATATTTTGGGTACCAATTGTGACTGCTCAGCATAGATGAAGGACCCTCACCAGCAATCTAGTATTTAGGACAGAGTCATTTATGGAAGGGAGGCCATGATCGAGCAGAGAGCTGAAATAAGACCAGACTAAACACCAAGTCCAAGTGGATGAGAATCCAGACAACTAAACCCTCTCTGACCTAATTTCTACATTCTAAATTCTGAAATGCTGCAAAAAGATTAAAACCCACAAAAGTTCTGGGTGTGGTGATGCATGTCTGTTATCTTAGCATTCAGGAAGCAGAAGCAGGAGGATTGCAACAAGTTAGAGGCCAGCCTGGTCTACATAGCTAGTTCCAACCAGCCAGTACTATATGGTGAAACCCCATTTCCAAAACAAAACAAAAATAAAAGAATTATCAAAATTGTTCATGAAAAAATCCATAAATTACTTTCCACAGCAAATACAATTTTTACTGTGAAAGCAGTTCTACAGATAATTAAAATCAAGTGGTCACTAACATGGGGGTTTATCACATTGGTATGTGTAAATTTGATGATTAAGAAACTATTTTCAAAACCCAAATCCTTTATTAAAACATCCTCAGGGTCTGCGGAGGGTTCTGGACAAAAGCACTCACCACACAGGCACGAGGCCTAAGAAACCCGGACAGCATCCGAATGTGACCCCCACAAACGTGAAAGCGGGGCGTGGCACGCGTCAGCCTGTTCCTTCAGGGGTGGACACCAGAGAACTGCTGGGGCTTTCTGACAGAAAACTTCAGTTCTGGGAGCTGTGCACCGCTAAAGGGCAAAGCTCCTATAAGGGCTGTACAAACACACTTGAAGAGGCTCCTATGAAGGCTATACTACACAATTTTGATTTCTGGAAACTCCTGAGGATCACTGGCATGAACAGAGTAAAAACTGCCAAAGAGAAGATATCCTCAATCCTGACTTTGCAGAGAAAACAGTAAGCATCACAGTTTATTAATTAATTGATTCATTATTTATTTAAGACAGAATCTCGCTGTGTAGTCTTCAGTGACCTGAAACCTTCAATCCTCCTTCGTCTCCCAGTTACAGAAGTGCACCACCACTCCCGGCTGCAGCCCAGCATTTTAAATGTACTCTGCTGCTCTGCAAGCTTTGTGGCTGTCCAGCCAGGCCCAATGTACCAACTGGTACAATGGTGGCATGCCTCTTATGGGGGAAGCCAGCTGCTTTCTATTGGACTCCAGGCCTGTTCCACAGGAGGGAATTCCTGCCTGGTACTAAAAACCAAAAGTCTATGGCTAGGGGGAAACTACTACTGTTGTCTGGCTAAGTGGCTATTTTATGCCCACCAATCTGACCTATAAATGCTTACGTTTATGATCATATGTTAATGCCACTTAGTTTTGGTTAGAGAAGCTTCTCTTTTCAGTGCTGGTGACTACTGGACTCAAAACTCATCAAAGTGATGAAAGTGATAGCACTAAATGAGACATTTCTATCACACCTTCCAAGGCTTGGGAACCACAGCAGAAGAGGTTGTAGAAAGAATGTAAGAGCCAAAGGAAGCAGAGGAGGGCTTACAATACTGCCTTCCAGACACAAAGTGGCCTTGATATTCATGACCTCACAGTGGCTGATACTACCTACACAAGACCTGCATATTACGAGGGGAAAAAATGATGACATAAAAATAGAAGAGACCAGTTGGAAAGAAGAAGGAATTCAGTGGGGAGGAGAGGAAGGGTGGTAGGAGAGGACTATGATCATGGTATATTATTTATTTATATTTATGGAAGTTGTCAACAAAAAAAAAAGTTAAATAAAATTCACTCCTCGCACTTCCAATGCAGAGTCCGGATCTTGCACAAAACCTTCACCAAGGCCAAGGCCTTCACCTAAGTTGTCTCTATTTATATATGATTCTTTAGACTGTTTTACCAAATTTGGATGGTGTGTTATATAAGCTTTCTCAATTTTATTCTACTGTGCTTCTGAATAAAAATTTATCCAGTTAAATAGAGAACTTCCTTCAAAAAAAAAAAATTCTAGGGCTGGAGAGATGACTTAGCAGTTAAGGCGCTTGCCTGCAAGGCCAAAGGACCAGTTTTGATTCCCCAGGACCCATGTAAGCCAGATGCACAAGGTATCACATGGGTCTGGAGTTCATTTGCAGCAGTTGGAGGCCCTAGTACACCCATTCTCTCCTCTCTCTCTCTCTCTCAAATAAATAAATGAATAAATAAAATATTTTATACACAGCTATTCTAAAACAGGATTATAGACTTTTGGAATTACCCTCACTGTACCTTCCACAAGGTCCTCATATTATTATTTGTTCTGTGTGCACGTTTTACAAGAACCTACCGTATGCAGATCATGTGTGTGTGTGTCTCTGGATGCATGTACCTGTGGTGCACTGTGGAAGTCAGGAGTTGACACTGATGTTTTTCTTGATCACTCTACCATCATCTTTATTCACCTAGTCATCCCCAGCCCTTTGCTATACTTTTGTTAGTTTCATAAGAGCTTTATTTTCATTATAACATTTGACACCACAAAAATTTTTATACTTTATTGAAAAAAAAACTGTGTATACTTAATCACAAATGCTGATCTTTGGGGGCGATATTCACAGTTATGAGTACAATGATGTGACATGTGTCACCTTCAAAACAATGAGCTTCCAAAAGGTTTCCTTTGATCCTATGGCTTAGAAATGAGGGCATGGGGGGGACAAGGAATTTAGATAGTTTTCCATCTGAAAGTAACTGACTGGACAGCTGAGACATGAAGTCCACGTGTGCACCTTTGCTGACAGAGCCGAGGTATGAACGGCTACCGTCTGCTTCTGGTAAACATGCACAGGAGAGCTTAGAATAACTATTACCTGATATATTAAAACGTCCTCAGAAATGCTGTAAGTGAAAACCTCTCATCTTTGGATGTTTTCGGGAGGAGGAGTGGTTTTTAGACAGGTCTTACCACATAGCCTGTGCTGGCCTTGATGGCCCTACGTAGCCAAGCCTAGTCTTGAACTCAGTATCTTTCTGCCTCCACCTTCCAAAAGCATGAA
Organism: Dipus sagitta; assembly: GCA_036346955.1. Classification (NCBI taxonomy): domain Eukaryota; kingdom Metazoa; phylum Chordata; class Mammalia; order Rodentia; family Dipodidae; genus Dipus; species Dipus sagitta. The sequence goes on from CM070786.1 coordinate 66,157,429, forward strand.
CCACCATACTCTGTCTCCACTCTGGGCTCATCTATGGAATCTTTAAAGCAGACACTAATTCTTCAACAGAAATGTAGTCAGTGAGGCTATCACAGTGTTCATGAGTGGAAAATGCTGAAAGGTTACATACTGAACATCAACTTTCTTGAGAAACTTGATAATTCATTTTTCCTTAGAAAAGTACTCTTGGGCAGGGATTTATTGTTGCTAAAAGGCTTTATTAAAAATAAAAAAAATACCAGTAAGAACAACAGATAAACAATTTCAATGTATTCCTTACAATTGGACAACTACCCATAGCACAAACAGCAGACTATTCCTTGAGTCTCCATGCGACATTCTACCTCTGAACCGTCTGACCACTGCTACAGCTGATTGGAGGCCAGTGCCTCAGGCCTGCAAGGTAAGAGAGGGCTGAGGGCCAGTTGCCTGACATGCTACCTGCCCCACTGTGAATCAGCACAGTGCTTCACTGGGGCATCACCTGCTGGTTCCATGACATGCAGATAGGCAGGGAAGTGAGGAAGGCACCACTGGGCACGCACACGCCCGCTCCTGTGAAAGCCCTCCAGAGCCAGGGACAAAGAGCAGGTCCATCAAGCCCACCCTGACTTAATGTAATTCAGTCAGGAATAATGACTCTTTTATCTAAAAGGTGAAAATTCAAGACAATACTAATTTTTTTTTTTTTGGTTTTGCAATACTAATTTTTAAGGAATAAAGGCACCACTGGGACTGTTTTGGGCAAACTGAGATGTGTGGCCATGCATCCTGTCAGTTAGTGAGTCTGCTGAAAGGAGTGCATGGTAATTAACACTGCCAAAAACCACTGAGAACGTGGTTTCAAGCACTACACGGACAGCATTTCAGGCTTGTCTCTTTTTCAGTGCCCACAGTGAGTAGACCTACAAAATGGGCATTATATCTTCAACAGGCACAGTTATTCCTTTCCTCTTCTTGTGTACAAAGCTGAGATTCTGGAAGTATCACTAAAAATCTCTGCGGTTTACATACAGAAATGTCAAAGGACCAAACTCAGTTATTAAATCCCACATTCCTCCATTGGTTTGGTCTGCCCAGCAACCTAACCCTCCTTCTCATGAGGGCAACCCCAACTCCTGTGGGTGAACTAACCTTATGTTTGCTAAACATCCCATTCCTTCCTTCCTCCCTGCTTCCGCAGTACTTGAAAAGAACAAGGCCAAACCAATAAGCTCTCCCTTAGAGAGTTGGATCTTTAATGTCACAGACAGAAAAAGTGTCCCAAGTCATTCCAAGGACATACTCTTGAAGAGGTCAGCACAGCGGAGTACCCTGCTTCCCATTCTTTGTAAGACTAGTGAATGCCCTCCTGGGTGAATTCTAAGACTTATGGGGTCCTTTCAAGTAACTCCTTCCCCTTTTTCCAAAGTCAGTTAGCAAAATTGGTTGCTAATGTTCCCGGTCAGAACCCCTGGGCCTTCCTCATGAATCCACTCTGGAGTCTGTGTCTCAGTCATGGCATCCAGGCATCTTCCTCGTCGGCCCTGGTGCCAGGCAGGCTGCACAGGAAAGACAGCAGTGCCCACTCTGCTGCAGGCCCTTGTGTGTGCCCCATGCTCTGCCGGCTGCGGCCTTGACTCCCGTGGGCTGTGCAGGAGCCGCTTTCTTCCTCCTCGGGTCTTGTTCACGCAGGAGGATCACAGGCAGCTACAGGCAGCCCGGATAAAGGCAGCATCTCTGTGCAGACAGACTTCCCCGGCCTCCACAGCGGCCTTTTTTCTCAAGACACTGAAGAAAATGAAGCGCCATTAGCAGAATTTCTCACCATAGCACACACACTTCTCCAAGCTGCAGCTTCCCAGGGTGGGAATGACAGAGAATGGCAAGATACCCAACGAGCTTTGAAAGTGATAAGTGCAAAACTGCCGATGTGAAGAATCACATAGAAATTATATCTTCAAAAGCAACACATTCACAAAAGGCATTGCCCTCAGACTTGCTACCTCAGCTTTGTATAAATGGCATTTGCTAGTGCCAAAATTTTGGATGCCCCTTATATTAAATTATGCAAAGGGTAGAGAGGTGCACTGAAGAGGCAGCAATCACACTTGGAAAGTTAAAAACCAATACCTCAGGAACGGAAAATGTAGGTCACAGCTAGCTCCATAGTTTAAGTAGTTAGCAACTACTGTTTGAGTCAGACTTAGTTTCAAAAGAGCAACATATGATCTCATCAAAGATGTTCTGGCACACAGATCTGGGCAAGTGGCTTTGTACCAGTTTTCTATTTCTGCATGTGATGACATCAACAAGCAAAGAGGAAGCAGACTGCAGGAAAATGGCCTCAAAGTTTAAATTGGAGCCAACAATGAGAACTCTATGGGAAACAGGAGGAGTGAGTGTTCAATGCATTCAGTGCAGAGCAGCAAGCAGAAGCTCTCAGTCCACTCAGCCCTCATGACATGGACATGACATGAAGGCCCAAAGGCCAGCAAGATCAGAACTGAGCCTCTGACTGCATCCTTATTATTATTTTGCAAACTTTACTCATGTTCGGGGACAAAGGATACTAAGGTTCAGCCTTCATCTCATGAACCCAAGGTGTGCCTGGGACTCCTTAAGTAAAAGCACACAGGGAGGCCACCGCGGGCCTGACTTCCTTTCCTCTTTTCTACTGCCAAGATACTTTTCCCTGACGAAGGTTCTTCGGAATCTTTGGCGGAACCAGCGCTCACTCACACGAGACTCCTTCAGTAAAAGGCAGGTGCTGCTGGCAGCAGTGGGGAGTTAACTGCCCTGTTCCGACTCCTAGCAGCCTGGTTCGCTTATGTCACAGGTTCTCTCCGTTTAATCAAGGCGCGTCTTTCTCTTCCTTCTCGTCCTGCCGCGGCTGCTGTGCAGACAGGGCTCCTCTGAACAGTGGCCGATGCTGCTGGAGTGAAAGGGACAGCCGCTTTCAGGAACCGAGAAGGGCTCCGTCACGGACAAGACACACCGAGCACTACTGCCTGCCAAAAGCACAAACAGAAAATCACATGGAGCCGGGCATGGTGGCACATGCCTTTAATCCCAGCACTCGGGAGGCGGAGGTAGGAGGATCACCATGAGTTCGAGGCCACCCTGAGACTCCATAGTGAATTCCAGGTCACCCTGAGCCAGAGTGAGACCCTACCTCGAAAAACCAAAAAAAAAAAAAAAAGAAAGAAAATCACATGGATCCTACATCTGATTCAAGAATCAACAATTCCACCTCGCCAATGTCTCCCGAGTGCCCCGTGTGTCTAGTCATTTGGCTGGTGTCGGGGACACAGCAAAGATCCAAAGGAGACCCAGAAGCAAAAGAAACAAGGAAGCAGCTTTGCTTCACGGGAGCGAGGCCAGCCCGGCAGACTTCCTGCTGTCAGTGCTGCCTTGACTGCTCTCCATCCTCCTGGCATTCCTGTTCCCCACTGTTGTTCTTGGGTACAGAGACTCTAAACAACCATCCTAAAAGGTGAAACAGCCAATAGACAAAGACAAGAAAAATAAAAATTCTGAAAATTTCAACCTCTAACTAACAATATTTTCTCAAATCAATTATCAGAGTAGTCACATTTCCAACTTAGAACTCTGAAATATCAAAAATTAATCATTTCCTATTTTTTGAGGATGTCTTCTCAATTCCATGTGAAGCTACATGCAGTATCAACTGCACAGCTGAAGAAATATGTAACTCCTACACACCCCAGAGAGCCTCCCTGTCCCAAGAGTCAGCGCACCGGCAGCTGAGCAGAGCCGTTGGCAGTGATGTTCGTTCCTCTCAGACCTGTCTCCAGCGCTGCATAATTATCTACAGGTGCTAAATCATAGCAGCCCAGGGAAAGAGGGCTGAAAACTGTTTATTCACAACGAACGATAATGTAAAGCACTTAATTGTCTTCAGATGCCGGAGCTCCTCTAATGATGAAAGGTTAATGAATTACTAATTTAGGGAGAGGAGAAGAAATTCAGGAAATATATTGTTTAAAAAAAGGCATAGTTAAAAACTCTACTTAAAGTGAAACTGAGATGGTGACTAACCAAATGACCGACATCTCCAGCTCTCCATCAGAGCAACAGGCAGGAAGATGTTTCAACTATACCCAGGGGACTGTAAGAAGCCTGAATGATATAACCGGCATTCATTTTCCATGTTAGTATCCCTTTGTTACCACAATAATAGTTAATACAGGCTCTTAATCAAAGGTGTGAAATGGTGTCAGAAAAAAACACTGATTTCTATTATTAAATGAAATAAACACAATGTTCTTTGTACTCATATTTTTGACACTTACTCTATGACAGTCAATCATTTCGGATACCATTCAACTTGTCCTTTGGCCCACACTAAACATTGCGTTCTCAACAGGCCTGGCAAGAAAAATATCCACTCTTTAGAGCTGCACCACCCTGGCAGAGCAAAGGGTGGGCTGGGCACCTGCCCAGCCCAAAGCTTATGTCCTCTGCATGGGGCAGTTTCTCTGGGGCACTGGGAACAAACATCAAAATCAATCCCTATCCTGAGAGGGACTAGTAGTTTTATTTTAAACTGATTGCTACATTTACTAATATGTGTCATATAATAATGCTGCATTATATAGCATTCCTTATAACTTACAGCATTTCTATAAGTAGGGATATGAAGTTTTCGAAATCTTCACATACAAGAATTCATTTAAGTCTCAATACCATCCTACAATGATAAAATGTTAATCTTATTTTTCCATTGAATGTTGTTCACAGTCACAGGATTAGAGCTTATTAATTAATCCATCAAAGCAACACTGCCTCCTAAGAGCTCATATATTAAAATATAACTATATTTGAAGATAAGACCTTTAAAGAAGGAATTACTAAGCTGAGGTTAATAGGACAGGCCCCAAACCAATCTGGCTGGTCTGCACAGAAGAGGGCAGTGGCACCTACAGAGGGCAATCAGTCTGCTGACCCATGACCCCGGACTTCGGGTGCTTCACACTACCGGGTGTGTTCCCACGCTTGCACGCAGATTAGCCCGGGTGCATGCCGTGACTTGCCTGCTACACACACAAGGTCAGCTTTTAGGTAGCACGAAGTCACCACTTTCCCAAAATGACTCCCTATCTTGCTGTCAGATATTCTAGAAGCTGTGCATCTCATAAATTCTAGCTCTTAAATAACATATAGTGACTTAATCCCAGCACCAAAGTCATTTCTTAAAAACAATGAGTGTGAAGGACCTTGAGCAATATCCTCTGCAACAGGTATAGTTTGAATGGATGTCCTAATATATTTAGGATTTTATTACGGTTTGTAATTTGGACCTGCAGCCACCTGGCAGGAGGGGGTGTCACTGGTGGATTCTCGGGCCCAGCCCTAAGGTGTTGTGGTGGATTTGGAATTCCAGTCTGAAGATACACAAAGTGCCTGAGCTCTGCTGGAGTGCAGGAGTGAGCTTGCTTGTGGTGGTGGTGGTGGCTTTTCTCTCTCAGCATGGGCCTGGGAAAGCAGGCCAGCTTCATCTGCCATTACGGAACTTCCCCTGGAGCTGTAAGCTTCAATAAGCATCCCTTCCTCCATTACTATGCCTGGTTTGGAAGTTCATCCCAGCCACCTGAGGCTGACTGTGACAGTCTCCTTCCAGAAAACAAAGGGAGGGAAGGGCACGCGCAGCTCTATGGGGTCGGTGTGACTGGGAGAAAGGTAATGAAGGATTGCTTCACTGGGGCTGTGGACAGTGGCGAGCTCAGTGGAAACCAGGCACGGCCATGTTCTCTGCTTTAGCCTCCCCAGCGCTGGGACCACAGGTGAGAGCCGCCACGCCCACTTCCGCCGGACCTAACAGTTAGTTTCTGCCAATACACAGGCAGAGAAGTGCTGGCTGGCAGCTTAGGCAGGGACACACAATGCTGCAGAATGGTAGCAGGACTGCCAGTTTAGTCCTTGTATTTCTTAGTCCTGAGCTCTGGGCAGCCACTCAGAGCAGATCTACAAGTTGTAACCTATTTATGACTCCTGCTAAAAGCATGGGAATTTAAATGGAAACCTCTCTCAGATTCCAAGTTGCTCTGTTAAACTCTTGCTCTTGATTATTGCAGCTGGGAAGATAATGAGCTCAGATGAAACCAACCATGAGCTACATGAATGGCCGACCACTTCAACATCACTGGCTTAATTATAGATAAACATAACTGAGGATCCTGTAGCGCAAAGCAAAGAACAACTCTGGAGAAGCCAAACCTAAGGCCCCACCAGGCCCTGGCTCTCACTCTGAGGAGCCAGCCTCCTCTCCTCTCATGGCCACCCCTCACGGTTCTGAACCACTTCATGCTTCCATTAGACCAGACTCAGAAGAGTCAGCAGACCAGAGGCAGCGCTCCCATTTCCAATTCACTTTTAATTATAGAAAACAGTTGGCAAAACATCAAAGGCCCATGTACAATTTCTTCTGGTTCCACTGGGAGCAGAGGGACTTATCAAGGCAAGAGAATAGCACAGAAAAACAATAAAGTTTGAGAATTATGACAATGCAAGAAAGGGAAAGAAAAATGAAGCAAAGGCAGGAAACAAGGACACATTTACGTTTCTCAGCTGGCAGGACATTGGTCCAGCTGAAGGTGGTTATGGCGTTCACTGAGATTAAATGGAGTCACACTGTTGACCTCGCTCGTGTCTACGGTTGGAAAGGGATATTATTACTTGAGGATAAAAAACAAACGTAATGAAAGGCAGGGAGGGAACAACAAAGTTCACCACTCTGACTGACCTCCCCACTCAGAGTGCACAAACTTCCACGGCTCATCAGCTCGCCGAGTGAGTCTGAAAAGAAGAGCAATTACCCTTCCGTGGTCAACATGCACCTTTGTTTAACCAGGTCAAAAAGGACGAGATTAGTCTAAACTGTAAGAAGCCTGTCACAGAATTATTTTCCATTGCCTTTTCCTCACAGTTTTCTTCTGAAACGTTAGGTTGTTAGGATACCTTGAACTGGCTATAAGGGGAGAGGGGTGAAAAGTGAAAATACGTCTCAGTATACACTCGGTCTAACATGCGCATCATTCAGGCAACGTGGAAAGGGAGACAAAGGAAGGTCAAGAAGGACAAAGTGTGGAAAAGACAGCAGGAGAAACCCTGACAGCGGGAGGACATAGGAAGTGAGAAGACAGGATTGGCAGGCAAGGAGCTGAAGACGTGAGGTGCCTACCACCAGGGGACCATGGTCACCAAACACAGACAGGGCATCCACAGGGCACACCTCACGACTTGAGCTCTTGCTGGGAGGACACAAGGGGAGTGAGAATGCCAAGGACCTGCCGCACAGCTGGTTGCCAATACATAAGAGAAGTCAGGTGACGCAGAGCACGAAGACCCAGCCAGGAACTTGATCCCCCAGCTACAAAACTGAGCAGAGCCATGAGCTTGTGGAGCCTCACTGATCCATTCACCAGGACCTCAAGGTGTCTACTTCATGTTAAAAAGCAGGGGCTGGACCAGCCCTCGGGAGGCAGAGGTAGGAGGATCACTGTGAGTTCGAGGCCTACATAGTGAATTCCAGGTCAGCCTGAGCTAGAGTGAGACCCTACCTTGAAAAGCCAAAAAAAAAAAAAAAAAAAAAAAAGTAAAGAGAGATGACTCTGCAGTCAAAGGCACTTGTTAGCAAAGTCTGATGGCCTGGGTTTGATTCCCTAGTACACATGTGAGGCCAGACATACAAAGTGGCACATGTATCTGGAGTTCATTTGCAGTGCAAAAGGCCTTGGTGTGTCCATTTCTTCTCTTGCATTCTCTCCCTCCTTGCAAATAAATAAATAAATAAAATATATTTTTAATGAGCTCTGGGGCTGGAGAGATGGCTTAGCGGTTAGGACACTTGCCTGTGATGCCTAAGGACACAGATTCAAATCCTCAGTACCCACATAAGCCAGATGCACAAAGTGGTGCAAGCGTCTGGAGTTCATTTACAGTGGCTAGAGGCTCTGGTGTGCCCATTTTCTCTCTCTCTCTCTCTATCTGCCTCTTTTTCTTTTTCTCTCTCAAATAAATAAATATATATTTTTTAAGTAGCTGTGGCCTGCTGGACATGGTGGCACACGCTTTTAATTCCAGCACTCAGGAGGCAGAGGCAGGAGGATCACTGTGAGTTTAAGGCCACCCTGAGACTACATAGTGAATTCCAGGTCAGCCTGGGCTAGAGTAGAGTGAGACCTTAGCTCAAAAAACAAAAACAAACAGATAAGAAAAAAAGTCACTCTGGACCTTAGACAGTTACTTGGCATCTCTTAGTCTTGGTTTCCTATCTATTAAAAGAGAAAATAACAGAAGTTATTCATACAGATGTATTAAGGGTTAAAGGAAATAATACACAGCATAAAGAATGAGTATCGTTTACCTTTTACATAGTTGGGATTCACAAAATTTAAAAATTATTTCCAATTACTTTTGCTATAGTCAATGAATGACAATTAAAATTTATTTTTAAAGCACAATGTGTTACACAAGTCTTTTATGATCACTGCTGTTTACTTGTCTCTCGTTGGAATGTCATTCCCTCCTACATTGTGCCAGTGCTATTTCTACTAGAAGGTAAATTGATCAGTGTTGACTGACCAGAGCACAAAGCCAGGACTCAGGTTATAGTCTTGTGGAAATACAAGGCCTCCTTTAGATAACTGTGGCCTCAATGGTCCATTCACGTCTAAGGTTGATAAACCACAGCCTTTATGTAACCACATAAGCAAATGTATTGACTCTACCAGAATTCTGCCCAATCTTTCTTCAATGTAAAACAGTACTTATTAAATATCCTACACACTACCCTAAGAGACACCATAATCCCTGCCTTCAAAAATACCAAAAGCTAACTGTGGCGATATAACACAAATGAAAATTAAAGGCAACTAGCAAATAATTGAATGGGCAAAGAGCAATATGTAGCAGTCCCACTTATGAGGAAGGGATGTACTTGCAGAGCCCACACAGATGCTGAAACAAGGATGAGGTCCAATCCAACATGCACTACGCTTCCTCCTCTGCACACGTACCGAGGTTAGACAAAGAGAGTGACAATGATAAAACAGAACAAATACTGCACCGTGCCATAATAAAAGAGATTCCACCATGCTATTCAGAATGAAAAATAGTGTAAAACTTAAGTATTATTTGATTGTGATTGGCTGAGGGGAACTAAAGCCACAGAAAGCAAGATAACAAGAGGGGCCTGCGCAGCGCACAGGCGGCTGGTTTGGACACAGGAAGTAAGCAGCACAGTCCACAGGGGTCAGACGGAAATGGGACTACCTTTGGGACCCTCTGAGATCACATCACAGGCAGACACCAGGACAGCCCCACAGGCACACGTTTACAACTGAAACCTCACATGCAGGTGGACAGGGGCAAGGTCTGGAGAGTCCAGGACAGCTCAGCATGGCTCCAGTCACTGAGCAAATAAACGATACACACAAAAGTTGCAAGGAAAAGGAACAAGTTGGTTTAACGATACAGAGCCTGTCATGTGAACGCATCCTCTCAGGCTACACTAACTGAGTGCCAACTGTATAACAAAGACACCGAAACAATCAAATTACACGGATACAATGGCATTTGGCAATCCCCCAAAAGGGTGCAAATGCACTAATAAAGTTAGCATATGTAACCTGGGTCAACATGGATCTAAAGAAACGAAATCAGACACAGTCCTTCCTGTCCCTCGAATGTCCATGAGGCTTTGTTCTCGCAGCAGCCCGCCTCCCGCAGCTCAGATGGAGGAGTGCACAGAGCCTGTCTACGTTAGGGTTGAATATCTCATGCACTGGCCCCTCACATGCACGGGGAATGCCCTCTGCTCACTCTTGCCATCACGTGCACTTCTCCAAGGGCATCAAGATTCTTCCCCATGTCACTCTTCCAGGAAGCCTTTTCTTCTGTGCCCAGGGAGAATGAACCAGGTGTCCTGCTGTACACAGACAGGTGCTGCTGCATTCACCATTCCATACAGGCGTGCCCAGCCTCACGGCCTCCCTCTCCATCACAGAGCTGCTAACCTCCAGGAGCCATGGCGTACTCATTCCTCTAAATCCACAGGATAATACTAGGCCCAGAGCACAGTGAAAGCTTGACAAATACTTGAATAGAAAATAAATCAAAATTCATAGAAAATGTGTCAACTGCCAGCAGCATTTACAGACTATACACAATGCTTACTAATGTAGAACAAATACTCAATATGTATTTGCTAATATGTTTGTATTGCTAAAAGAATTTAGGATCTGCACTCGAAGTAAAGCTGTCCAGAAATGTCTGCTTTAACAAAGTTAGTACTAAGCAGTAAAATGCTAATGTTGCATCATAGTTTTCCCTTTATCCCTACGGTTAGCAAAGTTGAGACACACGTGATCCTACTCTTCATAAGCCCATGAAGTGGATGCTAGGAAAACTCTGCTAATATGATCAACTGTCACTCCAGTACAATCACCTGTGATTTGAGATGAGAGAAGAACAGTATTAGGCCATGGCATGTACTAACTACAAAGGCCAGGGGTTTTAAAAGGGACTGCCAAAAAAACAGGATTATGATGGGAACAACACTGATGATGACAAAGCGTAGAATACGTGAGAAAACCAAGACTGTCACATGTACAGGAAGCGAAGCACATGCCAAGAGAAGGCCAAAGCGACAAGAAGGACCCGAGCACCCAGGGAAGGACTGGCTTATGCCACAACAGTGACCGCCAAAGACGCTGCTTCCGCTCTGCGCTGCTGCTGAGGGGCAGCAGGGACGCAGCATGGGAGGAGAGGAGGAGAGCGCTCACAGGCCGAGCCGCAAGCAGGGCTCTTGGAGGCCACGCTGCAACCGCTCTCATTCACTGCTCAGAGAACCACAAAGCGGTACGATCATTTCGAGGACTAAGTTAACAATATCTTATACAATTAAGCATGCAGTACTGTCATAGTCCAATTTCTGTTGCTAACAACAATGTGTAAATTATAAAGAAATGATTTTATTCTGGCTTATGATTCTGGTCCACATCTCTGACAGCCTTCTTGCTGGAGGGTCCTGAGATGGTGCGGTGCGCTGCTTGTCGACACAAGGCCTGTGCACACGCCGCTCCGCTGCGCACTCTCTCTCGCTTGCTCTCACTCTGTTGCTATGGTCACTGGTTCTTAATCATGAGGTCTCCACCCTGATACTTTCATCATAACAGCTTCCCAAAGGTCCACGTCTAATCATCATTGTCAGATTCGGTTCCAGTCCTCTTACTATGCCACAGTGGGAAACGAATCTCCACAGGTTTGGAAGGGACGAGCCGTATCCAAGTCACAGCAAGTACTAAGTACTCACACAGGAAACACACATACACACACCAGGAATGCTGCAGGAATGTTCACAGCAGCACTTACACACAGGAGCCCCACGATGGAAGGAAGCTACCTGTCCACCAGCTGATGAATGGACACACGGATTGTGATACATCCACACTAGGAACTACTACTCAGAAAATATAAAGAATAAAATATTAATATACACCACATGGGTGAATCCCAAAAATACTTTGTGAGTAAAAGAAAGCAAAGAACAAATCCATTAATAGGAAATTCTACAAAAGGTGAAGTACGACAGAAAGAAAAATAATGGGGTGAGAGAGAAAGAGGAGACAATTCAAGGGCCAGGAGGGAACCTTTCAGTTAGAAGGGTTTTTTAGTTAGAAAGTTAGAACTTTCTAAGTCCTATGTTGAGTCATAAACTACTACATAAACTAGTATGTAGGTGATGTGTCTACTTACTGAAATTCAAGCAGAACACCTGAAATGGGTTTCAGAAGTTCAAAATTATATTGTGTGCATGACACCACTATATGCATCTCAACTCCAAAGAAAATGATGGCAGCCTATTAAAGGTGCAAAACTTTCATATCTGTTTACTTAGATATAAGTTCACTACACCTACAGTGCAAAAGCATTTCTGTATGATAGCGATAAATAATCAAAACCAGCAAATCTAAGAGACGAAGACTGGCAGGGCTGTCTGGAGACTCACAGCTGCACAGGAGGATGGCAGCACTCTGAGGAGAAGTAATGGCACCAAGCTCGGAAAGAAGGAAGTAGACAGACGCCATTTTGCATCAGGTGAGATGACTGAACTTGCCAAGTGACTGGAGATGAACCGAAGGAGACACTGAAATATCATGGAGGCATCTGGCAAATGTCCGTTTTAAGCTGCTATACCTCACTCACGCCAATCTCCACACTCAGACCTTCCTCCCCCTTCCCTGCTTTGTTTTCCATGGTGTCACTTGTGGTCTGATGACACGATGCACTCACCCACCATCTCCACCAGACCACAAGCTCCAGAAAGGCGGCTTGGTCCTGCTTTGCTCACTGCTGGAAACCTGACTCCTAGAAAAGCATCTGAGGTCAGTTATATTTACCAAATGGACTGAATGAGGACATTAAAAGAAATAAGAGCTCTATGAAAAGAAGTGTGAAGTGTGTGTGTTTATAAAGAATAGGAAGAAATGGTGTGTTCTGATTCACATATTCCATGTATGAGACAGCAACAGGCAAAGGGCCGGAGGCAGAACGGGATGTTAGCACATGTGATGTTCCCCCAACGACAATGACTAAAGCACAGACTCTTAAAGAGCACTTCCCCTTCAACAAGCCCACAACCAGACACTTACTGTGCCATTACACCCAACAAGGGGTCTACGGCAAACAAACCCACAACCCTTCCTGCAGTGGCGCTGCACTGCTGAACTGATGAGTGTGCCTACACCATGGAGACGTCTTTGTGTGCCGCCAAATACCACCACACAGCAAGTCATGCTGAAAATGGAAGCAAATCTAAGTAGATTAGTTTGGAAAGATTCAAGATCTCTCATAGTGGACACCAACCTTCCTACATCCTCAAGCCCTGACACTACCAGGAAAAGCCCGAGTCCTTTATACAGAAGAGTGCCCAAGCTCTGTATAAGGGACAGAATGGTGGACTGACTGGAGGAAGCCTATGGGGCATTACCAAAATGGATGTCTGTACTTTCTTCCTTAAAAAGAAAAAGAAAAGAAAAAATTTTAAGGTTTGGAAAGATTCAGAGGTACACAGACAAACATAAGTTCAGGGCCTAATGCATACAGTGTAAAAACAAAACAAAACACACACACACACACACACACACACACATCTGACCAAGGACACACCTGAACACAACTCCTACTTTCTGCTAAAGAACAATGCCCTAAACAAACTATTCTCAAACAAAGGGTGTGTCTTCAGGCAGAGCATAAACTCCAAGATGACTGTCCCCTGCAGAACAGCTCCTAAGCCCCTGTAATGGGAAGAGAGAGCTTGGCTTACTCATGCGCTGCTCATGGACTCTTACCACAGGGCCTGCGCTCGAGGTGGCTCAAGTGCTGTTGAAGAATGGGCTGAGGGGACTTCAAACCACACATCACAATTTATCCACTGCAGAATTTACAGAAGTTTCGTCACACCACTCATTTTCAAGAGAAAACGCGCCACAGCACAACACATGAGCCAGTATTCAGGGAGAGGCAGAGACATAAATGATTCACTGGCGTGCATGGATCACAGGCTCCCTTCAGACCTGGGGTTGATACCAGCTCTGCCGTTGATTAAAACAGGTGACTTCAGGCAAGTTTCCTTCTCTCAGTGTCTTCGCTGTTATCCATGAAACAGGAAGTGTAAAACATAAACACGAGGTTGTAAGCACACCAGGAGACACTGAGGCATGGTTCTGCTTGGCACCTGGTATGTGGTTGCAGAGGAATCACAGAGACAGTTGTTACTTCTGTGACTGCCCATGGGCAATGGACACTGGTCCTTTCTACCTCCGCTCCAGAATGTTGCACTGTGTTCTCATACACTTCCTGAGCCTGTCTACTCAGCCTGTTTCAGGAGGTTCAGTACCCACACAAAACTTTGCCCAAGAGGCTGTTTACCAATTAATACCTGCCAGCACTGGGCACTTCTCCACCCAGTGCTCACCAGGCAAAGTATGTTATCTGTGCTGACCTAGAGCCAGAAAGTGTCAGGCGGGGCCCTCAAGATGGGAGGCACCATGTGTGTGGCAAGCTCCGCAGAGAGTAAAACAGCTGCCCTGCAAACTAAAACAGGACAGAGAAACCCGCCATCTGCATGTGCAGCGTTACTGCCGCTGAGCACTTCTCATGCCCACCATGCTATAAAATACCCACCCCAGCCATGGACACGGCAGCCAGCATCTAAACACCTTCCTTCTGTCCCCAGAGTGGCCTTCTAGGGTTGTAACAGCACAGCGCACAGAGCAGAAAGAAGCTCACTAATACATAAATCATAAACCCATCGATGACGGCTCATTTGGGATTCCTAACAATATTGCCATCATCAGCTGACAGTATTGGCATTTCAAGCCCACTGTTTTTCTCCGGTGAGGATGGAGACAGATTGCTGCATGGAAAGGCAAAGAGTTAGATCCTGGTGGCCAGCTCATGTAGCCACGTGACACAAATGCCCACGGGAAACAAAAGACAACCATGATCTACAAGTTGGTCCATCACATGTATGAAAGATGTCTTGTTACTTAGCAACAAGTGATAACACTGGGATGTGAGGAGGAGCCAATCACTACAGCAGTGGCTCCAACTTCTTGACAAGCAGAAGTAAAAACGTAAGACTAACTTCCTCTGAGATCCTGGCTGCAAGGAATTCCCCTTGTGAGATAATCTCTACCTCTACCACTAAGATGAAGGAACATTTACCATGGAGTTTTCATGAAATTACCATTGGGGGAGAGTCCACTTGAGCAGGAAGTTAAAGTGAAAACAAGTCATAGTAATGACAGGCAACAAGAACAAAGCTATTCTGAGTGGCAACCAAGGCCGGGGCTCAGAGGACACTTCTCTATCACAGGTCAGTCACTGAAACTCAAATCAAAACATAAGCTCTTACCATAGAAGTGTCCTGTGAAAAGGGATGGTGATCTCTTTTTCCAAATAAAGTGTTTTTAAAAGTTAAGTTTTACTAGTAATAGTAAGTGAACCTGTGTCTTTGTCTATGTTAATGGCCATCATTTACCAACTATGAATGGCCTGGGGCTGAGCAACTTATCCTCATCAGATCCTTGAGGAAGGTAATACAATCATTTCCACCTCACAACTGAGGGAACAAAGACTGAAAAAGAGTAAGTCACCATCCAAGGGCTCAAAGCTGGTGAGAGGGGGAAGATTCCAGCAGACTCAGGGGCACAGCTGCCTAATAGAACTTTCTTCTGTGTTCTGCAAATGATCTCTAGCTACACTGTCCAACTCAGTAGCTACCAGCCAGCCACAAATGGCTGTTAGTTTATGGAAAAGAGACTAACTTAATTCCAGACCTGCAGTTTCACTTCTATTCAACACAGGCTCCATGGTGATACACAATAGGCTGCCTGCTAGCCAAAGGTATCCAGAGCTAAAAAATGGTGCTTATATTGTTTAAAATGTTAAAAGAGGGCTGGAGAGATGGCTTAGCAGCTAAGGTGCTTGCCTGCAAAGCGAAAGGACCCAGGTTCAATTCCCCAGCACCCATGTAAGCCAGATGCACAAGGTGGTGCATGTGTCTGGAGTTGGTTTGCAGTGGCTGGATGTCCTGGTGAGCCCATTCTCTTTTTCTCTCCCTCTTTCTCTCTCACAAATAAATAAATACAAATAAAACATTTTTAAAAATAAATAAAATGTTAAAAGAAAAGAAAAGCACCAGATTGTAGAGAAGCAGAGAAAATAAAATCTGCTGATGCCCACCCCAAAGCTGGTGTCAGCCACCATAACTGTCAGCTCCTAGGGAAAAGACTTCAAGCGCAGTCCTGTGTAAATCTCACTGGGGCCAAGATGGCAAGAAGCATGATGATGTCAGTGTCTCCCTGTCCCCGTTACAGTCCTTACGTGACGCAAGCCTGGACAAAGGCAAAAATGCTGACCAAGAAACAGCCTCGTGAGGATCCAGCTGCCAAACAGTCCACAGTTATAAAGCACTTCTGCATTCGTTATCTCACATTTTATTGAAAACAATCTTGGGAGCAAGTGAGCCCATTTCATGAAGAACAGTGAGATGCAACGCTCAGGGCCATGTGGAAGAAGAGAAAGCCCAAGTCCACCGACACACATGAGGTGAGATTCCTGACGAGGCTTAGGAGCTTGCTAACCTGTAAGTGTGACTGACTCAAGCAGGGCAGAAAAGGCCCTGGGGTTTCTCCCTCTGGAAGAAATGGCCTGTGGAGTCACCAGTGAATAAGTATGTGCGGAGGGAGAGATGGGGCAGGGCTCCTCCAGGGTCACTTCTGGTTTCCGTACACAAACCCTCTCAGAAGGGTGAAGTGCTTTTCACCAGGGGTACTGAGAGTCAGAGGAGTCTAGCTCTCCTCTAAAGTGTGGTAGCTTTGAGCCTCGCCCTGGCCCTCGGGGGTACTCATGTTAGGCACAGCACTCTATCAGCAGCACCAAGACCCTTTGACAACTCCAGCCAGCGAGACTTCTGACACTCCCATTCCAAAACTCCTGGGGTTCCCAGGATGGGAGGATCCTTGGGGACTTGCTGTGTGAAGCAAACTGGCCTTCGCTGCACTGGGATTACTGGCTGTTCCCATGCTTTCCTGGAGTTGAGAGTTTTTGCATACTCTTCTGTTCAACATAGGGGCCACTGGGTATATGTGGCAGTAACATTTAAGCAACTTCAATAAAATTAAACATCTGGCTCTTCAGTGGAACTCATGGGCAACTCAAGCTGTGTAGCCACGTGTGGCTGGTGGCCGCTACTTTGGGAAACACGAGCCCGGAACACTCCCTGCCACCGTGGCTTCTACTGGACTGTGCTGCAACTCAAACCCAGGAGTCCCTCAGTTCCGATGAGAAGCAAATACACGGCGAGGGAGAACGTGCTTTCCTCCCCACTTCTGACTGGTAACAGCAGTGCCACACAGCCACCACCAAATCCTTACCCTTAACTTCCCGCACGAGGAGTCCAACACCCCGCCCCGCGTGCTTTTGAACACTCTCTACATGTGCCCCTTCCCCACCCAGCAGCTGAACCATGTGTTCGTGTGGAAGATTTACTGGGCATTTTAAATGTTCCGAGGTCTTTGCTCACCTGGAGAACTGTGGCCTAAGTGACGTCAACAGAATCCATCGCAATTGTATATTACTGTCTGAAGACGCTTTTCCTTCCCATCTTCTTGGTTCTCGGTTGCCTGTCTTAATGCCTGCCTAAGCTTGCAACCCCTTCTCCACCGCTCACGACCACTTTGCCAAGGCAGCATAGCAGCACAGTGCGCATCTCCTCCGCCCAGGCTCAAGCAGTCACGTGAAAGTATTCAGTGATGAACGGAGTTGCTACAAAAGCAATGCCTGAGACCAGGAGTTCACTGCAGCGTGTTCTGGGAGAGCAGATGCCCACAGGAACAATGACCCAAGGAGCACAGCTAAGCTCCGGTGTCTTCTGAGACTATCTGTGAAGAGGCTCAACGCCATCACAGCACGCCTGGAAGCACTGGGTGCTTAGAGAACGTGGCCACTGCTGCCACCCTCAGCTGAGGCTGTACCCCAGACATGTTCTCGTGGGAGCCTAGAGAGTGCCCACGAAGCTGGGGGAGTCCACGCAGAAGCGGAACGTGTGCAGACTGCTCTCATGGGCTCAGGGAGTGAGCCCGGGCGATGCCTCGTGCCGCAGTCATGGCAAAAACCAGGGCTGGGAGGAGAGCAGACAACACACTCGCCCCAGACAAGCTTCTCAGCAAGGAGAAGCATGACTTTCCCATCTCATCCTTAAGAACTCGGCTTAAGCAACGCCTTCCTTGAAGCTTTCCCCACACCATACCGTCGACGAGCCGCTCCCGGCCCTCGCCCCGCCTCCCTAGCATGAAGAGGCATTGCAGGGTTCCGTCTGTCTCAGCTGGAGGCTGAACTTGCTGAAAGAAAGAGCTCTCCTTCACCTCCAGGACCCTTGTTGAGCATATAGCATGGCACTACTTACACTCAGGAACCATTCATGTGACAGAAGGAAGAAAAGAAATGGCAGCATGAGACACCACAGAGTTCTTTGTGTATTATCTTATCTCATTTAATCCAGTGAGGGTTATAGTCAGTAAAGTCAGACTTTATCAGATCTGAGATATCACTTATAAGATATTGCAATATCTTATTTACAATTAGGAAAGAAAATTCTTTCAAAGTAACTGGAAGATGGGCTAGAGAGATGGTTTAGTGGTTAAAGCACTTGCCTGCAAAGTCTAATGACTCAAGTCTGATTACCCAGTACCCATGCAAAGCCAGACACACAAAGTGGCGCATGTGTCTAGAGTTCATTTGCAGTGGGTAGGTGTACTGATGCACCCATTCTCTCCCCCCTCATTTCCCCTCCCTCTTTCTCTCTGCCTCTCTCAGAAAAATAAAAATAAAAATCTTTGAAAAAATAACTCGGAAGCTGGGCTTGGTGGTGCACGCCTTTAATCCCAGCACTCGGGAGGCAGAGGTAGGAGGATCACTATGAGTTCGAGGCCACCCTGAAACTACATAGTGAATTCCAGACCAGCCTGAGCTAGAGTGAGACCCTACCTCAAAAAAAAAAAAAAACTCGGAAATGATATATGCTATAAGACAAGTAATGACTCCGGAAATACAAAAAGTGTGTGTGAAGGGGTGTCTCTTGGAATTTTTTAAATGTGGTATGTTTTCAATTTTATGCTAAAAATGATTTAAAGAGGCAAAATTATAAGGCACAGGCTACTGTGTACCCTGCCAGGAATACATGGCGGGCTGCCCAGGAAAGAGGCCCATGTCCCTTGGCTCTGCCCCGCCCCGCTTCAACAGGCTGTCAGCGTTCTGAAAGACCTCACGCAAGGAAACACCTCTGATGAACATTTTCATGCTCAAGAGGGACATCCAAAGAGGTCCACTGATAATTATGAAGGAGCCAGAAGTCATCAAGGGCTGTCTCTTTGGGGAGGTGAAAAAGTGCAGGCCTTGCCTGCCTACACCAAGCAGGAGGGTATTCTGATTTCTCAGATGCAGGGACTTTTTCCACCAGGGCGTGCATGGCAAAAGCAAGCAACATGTGAGACTGGGACGCTGAACTATAACGGATGGGGTGAGGGAAAACTGAGTGTGATTTCTGTTTTTTTGAGAAGCCAGGTCAAAGGGTATGGAACCAGCACTACAGTGGCAGCGGAAGTTCTTGCCGCTCTCAAGCCTAGGAATAACTAAGCAAGTGAACCCAAAGGAGAAGCAGGGAAAGAAATCATGGTAGTGACTCAACTTGCTCTGAGTCTCACTGACAGTTAGAGGTATGGCCCATGCCTTTTATATCCCTTTTCAACATCACGGCAGCCGTGGTCGTAACTAGCTCGTGAATAGGTGGCTGTGGCTACAAGCCTGGCACTGCTCCAGCTCAGCCCCGCCCCTCCCCTACTCTGAGCCTGAGGCCATGGCACTGGTCCGGGCTTCCATGTGGCGGCCCTGGGAGGAACACACGGAGGGCTCCCCCAGGCTTAAGAGACAGGTGGCATCCACTCTGCAGCAAGACGAAGGGATGCTGCCAAGACTATTTCTCCTTCCAGGGACAAGAACACCACGAGGGACAGGAGGGACACTGAGGGGGGAGCAACACACACACAAAGGCCAGCAAGCATTGCTACAGGCAAACTGCAAGGAGCATTCCACAGAGTGCTTTGCAAAATGGATTTGACCTCAGACTAGTGTACACACACACACACCAGCAAGTCCTGTCAAGTGCAAACGCCTGCAGCTCACCATGTAGTCACACTCAGGAAGAGTGAGGAGGACAGAGACTTCAGTCAGCTCAGGAGGAAGATACCCATCTGCTGACCTTGCGAACAAAGTTGGAAAGGACAGAACAAAAGGCCAGTCTTGCTCCAGAGCCTTAACAATTTCCCTAAATGTGTTTTGAAAAGGTTATTTTAGACTGGAGAGATGGCTTAGCAGTTAAGGTCCTTGCCTGCGAAGCCTAAGGACTCAGGTTCGATTCTCCAGTCCCACGTAAGCCAGATGCACAAAGTGGCACATGTGTCTGAAGTTTGTTTGCAGTGGACAGAGTTCCTGGCATGCCCATTCTCTCTCTCTCTCTCTCTAATAAATAAATAAAAATAAAAAATCTTTGAAAAATGGTTATTTCCACTTCAAAGAATTTGTTCAGAACTACCTATTTTGATTTGCAGTTAGAATGTTTACTAAACTCATTAAATATGTACATCACTTGGGGTTAGAGAAAGGACACAATGACCAGATGTGCCCTGCTTGGTCTTATTATTCATGAACTGCATATGTGCTTCCATATTACCTACATTTTTCAGCAGTCTTGTCATAAGTTAACTCAAATTGAATATGTGACAAATTACATCCTCTCCCCACCCTGGAATTGTGCAATTAATTTTCTAAACCTAATTTGAAGGCTTTATATTTAACTTTGCTATTTTTCACCAGGTTATTTTTGGTGCATCGTTTCAAACTATCAAGATTTTCTTGACTCAGGATAAAGTCACTAATCATATTAGCTATCCCTCCCAGCCTGGTGCCAACTGCCAATGTGATAAATATGCCTTTACCAAAGTCATTGATAAAAATCATGAACAAGACAAGTCTAAGGGCACTGCCTCACTCCACCAGAAACAGCCCCCCATGTTAAAATTAAGTCAATAACCTTCACTTTGGGAAAACCTGTTAAGATAAAAACAAATACAGCTAACTGCGCTCTTCTGTACAACCTGCTCTGTCCCAGGGGCCTCGGGGGAGATTTTGGTTTTTTGGGTTTTTTTTTTTTATAGTTTTAGAGGTAGAGTCTCACTCTAGCTCAGGCTGACCTGGAATTCACTATGTAGTCTCAGGGTGGCCTCGAACTCAAGGCGATCCTCCTACCTCTGCCTCCCAAATGCTGGGACTAAAGGCGTGCCTACCCCGCCTGGCTTCTCTGGGGGGCTTCATGAGATGCCCTGTGGATAGCCACATGCACAATGCTACCACATGGCTTTATCTACTGCTAAGCAAATTCAGATTCTTAGCTCAGGATGAGAGGTGAGAGGATTTTCAGCCATGTTTTAGTGGTACCAAGACCATCAGCATCCAGTCCCAACTACCCCACATGTATATCTGCCCCTTATCTTTAGGGGATGTGCCCTAACACCTCCACTGGATCCCTGAAGCTGTGGACAGTATAGAATCCTATGTTTTGTCCAATGTATGCATACCTATACTAAAGACTAATTTATAAAATAGCCCCAGTAAGAGGTTAGCAGTAATTTAAAAGAAGTATATGGGCTAGAGGCATGGCTTAGTGGACAAGGCACTCACCTGCAAAGCCAAAGGATTCAGGTTCAATTCCACAAGTCCCATGTAAGCTAGATGCACAAGGTGGCACATGAAACTAAGTCACACTAGGAAGACAAAGCACTTTTTAAAAATAAAAGAACAACTATAATTCCAGATTACAATAAAATTCCAAGAGTGTGGCCTTTCTCTCTTAGTTGCCTAATAGTACTGTGCCCACTCTTCCACTGAAGATAACCCCCACCCGACAAGAAGACTGCTGAGTGACACACAGTGGGACAAAAAGGAGGGTGAACAGCATGGAAGTGGAGAGGAAAGGGTGACCCACAGACAAGCGCGGTGCAGCACATCACTCAGTATGGTCTGCAACTAACACTCAGGACTTGTTCTTCCCTAGAATACAGTTCCTGAGTACACTCCTGAGAGAATACAGTTCCTGGGTACACTCCTGAGAGAATACAGTTCCTGAGTACACTCCTGAGAGAATACAGTTCCTGGGTACACTCCTGAGAGAATACAGTTCCTGGGTACACTCCTGAGAGAATACAGTTCCTGAGTACACTCCTGAGAGAATACAGTTCCTGGGTACACTCCTGAGAGAATACAGTTCCTGAGTACACTCCTGAGAGAATACAGTTCCTGAGTACACTCCTGAGAGAATACAGTTCCTGGGTACACTCCTGAGAGAATACAGTTCCTGAGTACACTCCTGAGAGAATACAGTTCCTGGGTACACTCCTGAGAGAATACAGTTCCTGAGTACACTCCTGAGAGAATACAGTTCCTGAGTACACTCCTGAGAGAATACAGTTCCTGGGTACACTCCTGAGAGAATACAGTTCCTAAGTACACTTCTTGAGAGAATACAGTTCATGCGTACACTCTTGAGAGAATACAGTTCATGAGTACACTCCTGAGAGAATACAATTCACGAGTACACTCCTGAGAGAATATAGTTCATGAGTACACTTCTGAGAGAATACAGTTCATGAGTACCCTTCTTGAGAGAATACAGTTCATGTGCATACTTCTTGAGAGAATACAGTTCCTGGGTATACTTCTGAGAGAATACATTTCATGAGTACACTTCTGAGAATACAGTTCATGAGCACACTTTTGAGAGAATACAGTTCATGAACACACTTCTGAGAGAATATAGTTCATGAACAAGTACACTTTTAGAGAATACCTCTGAAAGGGTTTGCATATTGGTGGGGTCAATCCCCAAGATTTCATCTTCAGAGGTAAGTGACATGAAAAGCTATAATTAAGTTTAAAAGTCTTCCTGAAGCAGGGAAGCATAAAGTCAGAGCCCTTGGCAAGGTCTTTTTCCCTGTGTACTTGAGACACTCTCCTGCCAGGAAGAGGCACTTGAACTGGGCTCAAAAGACATTTTCTTGGACTTCCAGTCTGTGCTCTGTCCCTTATTTGTAAGAGGACAGAACTGTCCTTGGGAGGGAGACCCAGCTACAGAACACCTTCAGTTCCACACAAACCATCCCCTGTCACACTCAGCCTAGTCCCTCTTGAGTTTGAGAGCTGAGGCCTGGCCTACAAGGACACTATCATGTCCACAATGGTACATATGCATGCACACACATGTGCACATGTCTGAGTATGTCTTGGTTCATGTCTGTGTACCAACTATAATGGGGAGGTGGAGGCTGCCCAGACACAGGCTGGAGAGGCCACTCGGCTACTCTCAGACTCTTCCAAGAAGTTGATGAACCTAATACATTTCAGCCAGCATGCTAAATGTTCCAACCCCTGTGACCATTTTCAGCACAGGACAAAGTGAAAAGACCTTGTAGGAGGCAGAGTTGTTACATTTGAATAAATATCCACCAATGGACTCAGGAGTTCTCTTAAACCATCTTGGATTTCCAGCTCCCTGGCTGGAGGAGGTGTCACTGAGGGTGGATCTGAATTCCAGCCTAAGATGTGCAAGAGCCTGAGCTCTGCTGGTGCTCCCCACGGCTTGGCTGCTGGTTTTTGCTCTTGCTTTTGTGGTGGGTTTTCTCTTTTTCACCATTTTAAAACTTCCCCTGGCAGGGTGTGGCGGTGCACGCCTTTAATCTCAGCACTCGGGAGGCAGAGGTAGGAGGATCGCTGTGAGTTCGAGGCCACCCTGAGACTCCAAAGTGAATTCCAGGTCAGCCTGGGCTAGAGTGAGACCCTACCTCGAAAAACCAAAAAAATAAAAATAAAAACTTCCCCTGGATCTTTAAGCTTCAAATAAATCCCTTCTTCCTCCCATAAACTGTGTCTGGTCTGGAGGTTCATCCCAGCGATGTGACGCTGTCTGCCACACTGAGCATGTGCTGGATCTCGAGTGATGCTGTGCCGGGCAAGCTGAGAAAGACAACAGCCTGGTGTGCCCCAGAATTGCACATGGTTGTGCAGTTTTGCTTAGCTCCTTTAAAGTTGTTATTTAACCTCAAAATGTTAGGTTGAAATGATGTCAATACTATGATTCAAACCAGAGAGATTCTTGGCAAATGTTTCCATATGCATAGATCTGAGCTCACTGTAAGTGGCTATAACATCAATAGGTATACTATGCACAAGTCAAAGTTGGGAAATGGTGATAAAATCAAAAAGGCAAACACCAATGTATTAGAAACAGTTTTATCCTGCTGAGAGACAAGAGTAGATGATTACCTATAGACCCTCCTGCTCCTGAATATGGAAGGAAATACTTCCTCCTGGTTACTTATATGTGTATACAAGAGGCAAGGAAAGCAGAACTCCAGTCAGTCCAGCTCCCAGACTCCTTAAACGCTGTGGGCTGGGATACCTCACTTATGGAGGTATCTGGAATAGGTTAGAACAGATGTTTAATACAAAGACAACATAATTATGCCAACAAGAAAGAGCACACAAACCTAACACATTTCACAGACAACATGCTAAATGTTCCAGCCCCAGTGAGGATTCCTAAGCAAAGGGATAAGTGAAAAGACTGTATACAAGAATGAAGCATGTGCCAGATGTCCAGGCCCTTCACGTGGGAAGAGGTGAGACACAGGCATGTCCGAGAGGCAAACACAGCCTCAGCATGATGAATTTGCCAAAGCAGCAGCTCTCCTACGTGACAAATCATGTAAGTGCTTAAAAGAATCTAAAAAGCACAAGCACATGATAAAGTTTATGATTTGTAATCATTGACTATAAAAAGATAATTCAGAAAACAAGGGAGGTTCTTAACACACCCTTGCAGCAGACACTTGGGCTCTGTCTTACCCATGGGTACTAGACTCAAGGTGGGGAGGGGAAGGGCAGTCTTGGGAGCCACTTCACATGTCTCAAAGGGAAAGAACAGCCAGGCGCGGTGGTGCACACCTTTCATCCCAGCACTCGGGAGGCAGAGGTAGGAGGATCGCCGTGAGTTCAAGGCCACCCTGGGACTACGTAGTGAATTCCAGGTCAGCCTGGGCTAGAGTGAGACCCTACCTCAGAAAAAAAAAAAAAAAAAGGAAAGAATAAGCCTGGGTCGAGATGCCCAACTCTGGAGCAGCTAGAGAAGCTTCGGTGGATGGGCTACTTTGCCTCCAGCTCCACTGTGGACAATGGTGGTGGTTTTCCACTTACAAGCTCCAGTGTTCAGTCACCAGAGAGCACCCTGCCAGTTTGGTTGTGCCCATGTTCTATCCTCCACTGGTAACACAAACTGTGGCTGAGAGATGGAAGAAGTCTCCAGGCAGGGGCTAGGGAGCAGGAGGCTCCTGCTGTCACTTAGTCAGTCAGTCAATCAGTTAGTTAGTTTTGTTTATTTGTTTTTAGCAGTGCCGGCAATCAAACCCAGCACCATGTGTCTGCCATCCAAGCACTCTACCACTGAGCCTGACTCCTACTCCCAGTCATAAAGATACTTAACCTTTGTGCCTATGCTTATTACATGAAGTGGAAATGATACCTCTTATTCTCAAAGTTGGCTGTTGGGCTGAGATCAGTGAAAAAATAAAATGTGAGGACACCACAGGAATGAAATGTTATCATCTGATTACTTCTGTTGCTAACTTTCTAGTTTACCCAGAATTGGAAATAGCTACTCACAAAGACAGATTAGTGGGTGTCTGGGCACAGAGGATGCAAGTGAAATCTGGGAAGCCTCTACTGCAGCCACACCATTCAATTCTTTCAGTGGTACCAGGCCGAACAAATTTCATTCTTTCTGTGCCAGCCACCACGTATGCATATGTATAGAAGTGCTATTAATTACATACAAAAATTAACAATAATCAGGAATGGAGAGATGTGTCTGTGGTTAAGGTACTTGCCTGCAAAGCCTAGTAACTCAGGTTCTATTCCCTAGTACTCACATAAAACCAGATGCACAAAGTACCACAGGCATTGGGAGTTCATTTGCAGTGGCTAGAAGCCCTGATGCGCCCCCTTTATCTCTGTTGCTCTGTCTCTCTTCTCTCTCTCTCTCTCTTGCTCGCTCGCTCACTCTGTAAATAAATAAATGAATAAAATATTTAAAAATTTACAATGATCAGTAAATTGAGGCTCCGAGAGGATGAGCCCAAAGTGACAGCACGGGAAGACAGGCTCAGGTGCACTGAGTCCGAGCCATGCTGCTGGTCACTGGTATGCTGCAACGAGGCAGGACAAGTGAGTCCTTCCATGGATCAAACGAAGGGAAGTGCTGTTTCAGGAAGAAAGTAAGACAAATAATGACACAAGGAGTGTCAGAAGCAGGTCTGTTGTTGACACTGCTCAGAAACCAGTACCTGGGAATCTCTAGAGAATTCTCAAAACTAGCTCCGCTTAGCCCTGTAAAAGGGCTTCTCTGTTTGTCTGTTTGTTTGTTTGTTTGGTTTGTTTTGCTTGTTTTTGAGGATTAAACCTAAGGCCTCCTGCATGCCACTCAAGCACTCTACTAAGTGAGCTGTGCACAGGCTGGCCCTTCACTAACCCTATAGCCCAGGCAGACCTCGAACCTGTGAAGCTTGTGGCTCATTCTCCCAAGGAGCTGGGATTACAAGTGTGCACCACCAGACATGGCCTTGATTGCTTGTTTAAGTTATAAAATCATACACAAAGTACTACAAAAGGCATATGCACCAGGATTGTGGACATACACAGTTGATAAGGACATAACCCTCTATTGAGTCATACATATTTAGGAATGAGGAGCCCTGACTGCCCACACCGACTACAGATATTTCCTCCTGACTATGAAAGCAGTTCTCTTCACTCCCTGTACCATGTGGAGTGCTATGCTGTTCATGCTACTGGCCCTAGATGTGCTGCCTTTCAAGAATCCACGCCCTTCTTCCCCACAGTGCAGGTATTCTTTCTCTTGTATGGCCATTCCTGTCAATGACCCTTGGTGGCAGCGATCTCTCTGCTGTCCCTTCTGGCCACTATTCCTGTTATCCAGCCCCCCCCACCTCCCGTGGCACTGGACAATGTGCAGGCTCTGATTGCCCCCTAAGAACTTCTCTGCAATAGCAAGCACCTTTCTTTCACCAGTTCTCTCCAGTGACCTTCCATGGTACTTTACACCAGGCTACATGCACCTCCCCACTTCACTTCACACATCCAATAAACAGTATCAGCCACTAACGCCTTCATACTGACTAGGAGCTAAGGACTAGATAGTCATTGAAACAGATGAGATCTTGCCCAACTGAAACCTAAAGTCTAGTAAGGACAATAGATAATAAATCTGAAAATAAGTAGGATAATTCAGAAATTGCTAATTTCCATGGAGAAAATGAAGTAGAGAAATATAAAAAACGAAGTAGAGAAATATAAAAGAAAACATGGTTTTTGGCTCAAATAAATAAGAACTCTTACTGAGAGGAACTTGAGAGGGAAAGGACACCTCGGAAGACAATGAGGTGTGGGAAGGCCCTGAGCAAGAGCCACCGGCTCGCTGCAGCTGTGCTGGGGATGGTGTCTCCTAGGTGCTAGCTTTAGCCTTGGGCCTCAGACCCAGGCATCGCCCCACTCTGAAGGATGGAAGGGAGCTCCTCATTCTGTGACTTTCTCAGCAGTGGGGACACTTCCCAGAAGCTCTTGGCTGATGGGCTCTTATGTCTCACCGTCCAGCACAGGGTCATGAATGGAAGAGGCTAATCATCAGTACAAAGATGACTGTGGTTCAGTGTGACTTATCACAATCTGTCCCTAGACAAGAGACAGGAGCACCAAGCCCTAAAATACCAAGGGTCACAGCTGCTACCTGAGCAAAATGACAGCATGACACAAAACAAAAGAAACAACCACCATGTCCACGCAGCAAGCCACAGGAACAGGGGCACAGAGAGAGGAGGCTGGAAAGGGCTCTTGGCACTGTGCTTGCGCATAGAGAAAGGCATGTCCACACCAAACCAGAAAGGAGTGTCATAGCTACAGACCAGCTGAGAGCAAACACTCTGGCCAAAACAATGTCAGCCATTTGGGACACCGAAAACAGTGAGGGAAGATGAGGGTGGCCAACGCAATGAGAGCAAAAGCAGAGGCCAACTACGCAGGGCCCGAGGCCAGAGACTTCATGGGAACACATGCTATGTGACACATTCTCCCATCTGTCCAGTTATTCTGTTTCAGTTCACTGGCAAACAAAGGAAATCCGGACCGTGACGGAGCCCCTCAGGTCCCCCATGGTCTGAATCCACACTGGATCCACACTATACATTCATATCTCCCAGCCATGAAACAGTTCCACAGTCACATTCTTGCCAGTGCCTAGAATCTTCTCTTCCATCCTGTACATCCAACTCAAAGACTGTTGACATAGCTAGTCTTCCAACCATTGGCTGTGGGAGAATTGGGAAACTTCAAAGACTGAAACCAGAAATCTTTGCCAAGCACCCCCAGAAAGCCATTTCTCCTGTCTACAGCCACATCCTTACATCTGGGGTAATTCTTGAGCCACTTGGTGAATTCCAGTTTAAGGATGGCTCTTTTTGACTGAAACTTATCTCTGCACTACCCTTCAACAAAACACAGCAGCGTCTGTGTGGTCCTCCGCTTCCTGCCTTCGCTCTACTTCCTGTGCCAAGCACAGTGCCTGACAAACATCACTTCTTCAGTAAATAGTAAATGAAACAATGCATTCAGAAACAAGTGGACAGAGAGTGCTGGCCGGGCCTGGTCATCAACCTTCCAGTGAAACTGGCACAAGCAGACAGAGGCACAGGCCTTCAGTGAATGCAGCAGTGGCTCAAGAGTGGAGCTTCTTGTGCCCAGCAGGACAGAAGGGATTTCCTAAGTGGAGAGCTCTCTAATCTTCCTATCAATTCTGGCCAAAGCAGAAGGGGTGCTGACCAGAGGGAAGGGTGGCAAAGAGTGGGAAAACAGCGGGAGGGAAGTTGTCTCAAGTCCCCAAATCATCAACACCTAGACAAACATTCTTTTTGGTGCTCTAGAAGTGAAGCTGTCGGCATTGTGGGACAGAAGTCGCAGAGGAACTTTAGCACAGTAAAATTTTCAACTCCACTGATTTTTTTATGTGTGTGTGTGGGGGGGGGGGGTGTTTTGATTTGTGTTTTTCTTGTTTTGTTACTTTACTTTCTATTCTGTTGGAAGACACAGGGTTGCCCTTATCACAAACAAACATTCAATCTTTTTATGCCTGAGTAGATCAGATTAAAATATAAGGAACAAAGATAATTCAACTCAGTCTGCAAGTGGAAAAAGCTTACTTTTCCACCAAATTGAGTTTGAACAAAAGAAGAATTACTGAAAGAACAAAAATGGTGTGTGACATTCAATGTTTTTTTAAACTTCAGGTATCTTCTCCTGAACTAGGAATAAGGAATTTTTATTTACAGAACATGTTTCAGGGGCCTAAGGTATGAACACTCCCAGAGCATGTGTCAGGAGTATGAGGTATGAACACCCCAGAGCATGTGTCAGGAGTATGAGGTATGAACACTCCCAGAGCATGTCTCAGGAGCCTGAGGTATGAATACTCCCAGAGCATGTCTCAGGAGTATGAGGTATAAACACTTCTAGAACATGTCTCAGGAGCATGAGGTATGAACACTTCACAGAGCATGTCTCAGGAGCCCGAGGTAGGAACACCCCCAGAGCATGTGTCAAGAGTATGAGGTATGAACACCCCCAGAGCATGTCTCAGGAGCCTGAGGTATGAACACTCACAGAGCATGTCTCAGGAGTATGAGGTGTGAACACCCCCAGAGCACGTGTCAGGAGCCTGAGGTATGAACGCTCCCAGAGCATGTCTCAATAGTATGGGGTATGAACACCCCCAGAGCACGTGTCAGGAGCCTGAGGTAGGAACACCCCCAGAGCATGTCTCAATAGTATGAGGTAGGAACACTCCCAGAGCACGTGTCAGGAGCCTGAGGTAGGAACATTCACAGAGCATGTCTCAGGAGTATGAGGTATGAACACCCCCAGAGCACGTGTCAGGAGCCTGAGGTAGGAACACCCCCAGAGCATGTCTCAATAGTATGAGGTAGGAACACTCCCAGAGCACGTGTCAGGAGCCTGAGGTAGGAACATTCACAGAGCATGTCTCAGGAGTATGAGGTATGAACACCCCCAGAGCATGTGTCAGGAGCCTGAGGTATGAACACTCCCAGAGCATGTCTCAGGAGTATGACGTATGAACACCCCCAGAGCACGTGTCAGGAGCCTGAGGTAGGAACACTCACAGAGCATGTCTCAGGAGCTTGAGGTAGGAACACTCCCAGAGCATGTCTCAGGAGCCTGAGGTAGGAACACTCACAGAGCATGTCTCAGGAGCTTGAGGTAGGAACACTCCCAGAGCATGTCTCAGGAGCCTGAGGTAGGAACACTCACAGAGCATGTCTCAGGAGCTTGAGGTAGGAACACTCCCAGAGCATGTCTCAGGAGCCTGAGGTAGGAACACTCACAGAGCATGTCTCAGGAGCTTGAGGTATGAACACTCCCAGAGCATGTCTCAGGAGCCTGAGGTAGGAACACTCACAGAGCATGTCTCAGGAGCTTGAGGTAGGAACACTCACAGAGCATGTCTCAGGAGTATGAGGTATGAACACTCCCAGAGCATGTCTCAGGAGTATGAGGTATGAACACTCCCAAAGCATGTCTCAGGAGTATGAGGTATGAACACCCCCAGAGCATCTGTCAGGAGCCTGAGGTATGAACACTCACAGAGCACGTGTCAGGAGCCTGAGGTATGAACACTCCCAGAGCATGTCTCAGGAGCCTGAGGTATGAACACTCCCAGAGCATGTCTCAGGAGTATGAGGTATGAACACCCCCAGAGCATGTCTCAGGAGCCTGAGGTATGAACACTCACAGAGCATGTGTCAGGAGCCTGAGGTATGAACACTCACAGAGCATATCCCAGGAGCATGAGGTACAGATCATGAGGTTTTACTGGTGCTACGGTGTCCCATTCTCTTTGACCTCATTTAAATGCAGTGTTTTGCATTCAAAGATTTCCAACACCAAAAGTAACATTAAAATGAGAACAAGCCGGGCGTGGTGGCGCACACCTTTAATCCCAGCACTCGGGAGGCAGAGGTAGGAGGATCGCTGTGAGTTCGAGGCCACCCTGAGACTCCATAGTGAATTTCAGGTCAGCCTGGGCAAGAGTGAGACTCTACCTCGAAAAACAAAAAACAAAAAACAAAAAAAAAATGAGAACAAGCCAGGCGTAGTGGCACACGCTTTTAATCCCAGCACTTGGGGAGGCAGAGGTAGGAGGATCCCTGTGAGCTCAAGGCCACCCTGAGACTACATAGTGAATTCCAGGTCAGCCCGAGCTAGAGTGAGACCCTACCTCAAAAAATAAAATAAAAATAAATAAATAAAATGAGAACAGAACAAGAACCATCCAAACCTATTTAAAATAATATCACATATGTGCACATGTATGGATGCTATGAACATATATTTGTAGTTAGTTCATGAAACTGCTAGAACCATTTTTTTTCCTATATATAAAATCTTCTATGCTATGTCCTGACTTTGTGTCACTCTCATTTAACAACATGGAGGGCTCTTATTTCTTTTACTCAATAAACAAGCAGACTGACAGCACAGGCTTCTTTTGGCTTTGGCAGACGATTGGACAAACAAACATTTATCCGGGGTTACTCAGCTGTGATACTTAAGGGGGTTCATGACATCCTATGTCTGGTGGCTGCTTTGCTTTGACAAGATAATTGCACCTTGGACCACCTAGAACATTGTGGTAAATGGAGGGAGCTGGTCTTAAAATTTAAAAACATGGACTGGGCAGAATTTAATCAGTCACGCCTCCATAAAATTAAGGCAGATATAAATAAATGGGCAATAGAAAGGTGCAATAAAACCAGGATTAATCAAACCATGATTAATTCAGGATCGGATTAAAGCCAATGGCACCAGCTGCACCCGACCCATTCTGCAGCATTAGTCTCTCCTGCCCCCTCTGTCCTCCTGCTTCGCCCCTTTCATTCCCTCTGTTCTTGCCCCGAGGGCACCTTCCTCGGGTGAATAAAGCTGCAGGAGAGTTAATTGTCACATACATGGATTTAATCACATTGTCCATCACATTTGGGGGCCCTGCCTTCAGCGATCCATGACTAATTGTTGTGGTAATTTTTCAGTCATTAACAGCAGCGCATATGCTGCCGACAAATCCCAAGGTACTGAGTGAAGACAGAGACAAGCAGCCCACAGGCTCCAGAAGGGCTGCCACATGCCTCCCCTCAGCCCCAAGCCCAATCCTATTCGCCATGCCTCCTTGTTAATATACACTTATCCCAGGGATATGGCGGGCGACAGAGAGCTCAGAGGGGCCTGAGCACGCCTTGTGACATTGCCTTGTTTTCAATCTAGACTCAGAAAAAAGAAAGAGGAAGAGGAAAGAAAAGGAAATTAAAACTCCATGTGGGACAAGTAGCTGAGGGCCTATTTTGAATTCTGATTGTTTTTTCATTTACTTTCAGGCAGGTTCCTGAGCTGTGGTAAGTGCCCTTTCTTTGAGTTTCAGCAGTATTAGCGATCTCCATGGCAACCACCAGTGCACATCTGCTGCACCACACTGCAGCTTCTTGGGCTCAATTCTCAAGCCACCCTGGTGTCAGACAGGGCGTGCCATGTGCACTGGTGGGACGAGACCCCGCCTTGGGGAACCCTTCAGCTGACTGAAGCCTAGGTCTAATCACCACGTAATATGAAAGAACAAGATCACAGGGAATACAATCAGTTTGCACACGGCAATAGGATTCCAAGAATGCTATTTAGTTTTTCATTTTCTTTTTCTTAAAGGTCTTTGTTGGTTAAAAGCAAAGAGCCAATAGAATGGCTAACTAAACAAAAATGATTACTTTTAAAAATGGGTGCTACAATGTCGAGAGCCTCTTATTTTTTATTTATTATTCAAGCATACTTCTCATATACCTTTCATTAAGGCAACTTATTTGAAATGAAATTAAAAATCCTCTGTGTTTTTTTATTGGGGAGTGTGTCCTTGAAGAAGGGACATTTGGTATGTTAACCAGAGTATGGACACATAAGAGGATTTGTGGGTTTTCATTCAAATTCTTACTCTTCCTACCAAGTCTTGGGAAATTCCCTCTTACACCCATTTTTCCCAAGATTAAAGTAAGATCCATGTATTTTAGGCACTTAGCTCAGGATCACTGGACAAGACCTCTGCAAAACTTAATTAACATGTGCAATTCATTTTTAGTCTGCAAATGAAACATAGTCCGGCTCCAATACTACGAAACACGGGACAGAGCGCCCTCTGCTGCTGCTTCCAGGTCAGTCTCCCCATGTCTGGAACCCAAAGCTGGGGTTCACTTAGTGTGGTTCCAGACAACGCGGTTCAGAGAAGCCAAAAGGTTGGACAACCTCCTAGACTTGTACTTTGGCTTAAAGGGCATTTGCTAACCCACTAGAGGAGAAGGTGGGGGGTGGGGGAGCAGGCAGGCCTCTATGAATAGAGCAAGACCACTCAAAGCAATCTGAGTTAGAAACAGCATGAGGAGGGGCTCAGTAAAATTCAGAGTGCCCAATTTTACATCATGAAAGCACACTAAAGAAGAATAAAAAGCAGACTCTCTTCAAGGAAAGGATACCCACATGACTATAATGATTAGTCTGCTTTCTAGAAAAGTGAAAGGAAATCTTATTTTCCTTAGAATTTTTAAGTCATAGCACTAGTTATTAACTCCCAACTTTGTCTCCTACCTCTTTCTCAAAAACTCAGATTTGGTTTAGTATGGAATAATACAACATAAATTATAGAGAAAATAAATTCCTTTTTTAAAAAATCTAATTTATTTATTTATTTGAGAGAGAGGCAAAGTGGCAGGGGGAGGTGGGGAGAGGGATGGCTACGCCAGGGCCTTCAGCCACTGCAAATAAACTCCATACATA
Source organism: Dipus sagitta (assembly GCA_036346955.1). Taxonomy (NCBI): domain Eukaryota; kingdom Metazoa; phylum Chordata; class Mammalia; order Rodentia; family Dipodidae; genus Dipus; species Dipus sagitta. The sequence goes on from CM070786.1 coordinate 66,191,056, forward strand.
TGCACCACCTTGGGTATCTGGCTTACATGGGTCCTGGAGAATGGAACATGGGTCCTTTGGCTTTACAGGCAAATACCTTAACTGCTAAGCCATCTCTCCAGCCCAAAAATTCACTTTTAAGCCTATATGGACTTAGTCATGATAGCAAACAAAAAATGCAGAGGAAAAATAATCTAAATGCTACTCCTATTCCTCTTCTCCATTACACAAGTACTGGCAACTAACATGTAAACAACTTCAGCTCAGAGATAAAGCTAGGTATTATATTCAAGAAGCTGGGTTTTTTTTTTATTACAGATTAATTCCTTTTGTAAAGATATTGATACAATAGTGATAACGATGTACTAAGTGATGGTATATCAGAGTCTGATACAAGATGGGCTCTTACTTTGTGTCAAATTATGAGACAGTGACAGGCATTGAACTTTTATTCTTACAACTCTTTGTGGGCAGTGCCAATATTATCCCTCATGGCTGAATTAAGAGAATCAAGAGGTAATTTTCTGGTATATGATTACACAGCTGACAAGTGACAAAACAAAAGAATCCAAATTCGGACCACTTATCACCTTAGCACAAAGACTTCTGAAGAACACTGAACGAAGGCAAATCCTAAGAACAGACTCAAACACGGATTGTGGAGACCATTTCCTTGGAAAGACTAACATTGTAAAACCTGTTTACTTCACATATTTACTCAGCTAAACCCAAACATCATCTCCTTGAGAAGCAAAGAGCACATTCTTTCCCGTTACCTTGCATTCTCATCACAGAGGACCATCTACTGTACCCTGAACTGAGCCAGGACAACCGAAAGAAACCCAGCTCCATGGGGGGACACTGGGGAACTAACACCAGTAGTTAGAGCAGCAGGTGCAGTTAGCTGCATGATTCTGATGTGCGTGCGTGCATGTGTGTGTGTGTGTGTGTGCATGCATACATGTGCACATGCATGCATGTGTGCATGCATATAGGGAAAGGGGTTTTTGTTCTAAGCAGTTGTCAATGCAGAAGACCAAGAAGGCATCAGAGATCATCTACTGCCACCCCAGCCCCGGAGCCTTTTCACCCCACACCAGGAGGGAGGCTGAGTAGCCTCTGCAGTGTGTGGGGATCCACGATGGGGAATGGGGAGGAGAGGGGCTCAGGCAGAACCCCAGGAGGCCAATGGGTAGTGAGGACATGGAGGGAGAGTAATGGTGAACAAGAGCCAGAAAGCTGGCTGCAGCCTGTCCCCGAAGACCAGAAAATGGTCAGAGGGACAGTGGCAATGAGTAATGACTGGCTTTTGCCAAGAAACTCTTTTTAGGAGCTCTTATTGGGCTCAGATCCATAACTCCTCAGGTTCAAAACAACCCAAGCCCAGCAAACAGAACGGCTAGAGATTTTACATTTTTCCTGTCACATAATACCTGGGAAGTGGGCTATAGGATGTCAAGTCATGCAAATACCTACACTGCATAGGTACAAATTGCAGGTGCCAAATTCATCAACTTTGATCATTTTAATAGGTACATTTCCCTAAAAAGACAAATGGAGTCATATTTACACTACCCTTACGATCACTTTCCCATAGAAGATGGAGAACTGAGGCATCCCATTCTTGTGAGCAGTAGGAACATTCTATTAATCACCGACTGTGCATGCTCTGAGACTGTTCTACACACCTAGGAGAAAGACAGCACATTAAGCAATAGTACTCAGAAAGGCACTACAAAGTTTTATGAATGAATGGCTCTCTTTGAAGAAGATCTAAAAAGATTTCTGGCCAATCTGTACTTCAGAAAATAAGATTCTTTCTACACTCTATAGACTCTTTTTAAACATGAAGAACTTGATGCAAAGACAAAAGGCACCTCCATTATTCTAATAGCTAACAGCTTCATCTCATCATCACACAACTCCTCCTTTGATTTCATCATAAAGCCAATGTCCTCTCCCACCAGTGAAGGAGAAAGCTGCAGTCATGGCAGACCTGGTACTGTGCATGTGGAATTGCTCAGCATTCCGAAAGGTGATTTGGCAGTGCACTGCAAGACCAGAAAGGTCTCTCAGAAAATCACGATACTGATATTGCTTACACAAAGGGCCTCAATGAGTGACCTGGGTGTGTCTGACACATCACCAGAACTCCTGAGTTGAGAATGGCATAGCCTTTCTGCAGGGGACAGACAAGATAGATACCTTCTGAGGTTCCCTTCAACTCTGATACTTGGTGGCTGAAGGTTTTGACTATAGCCTCAGTCTCTCAGTGAGGAAAGAGCTGATCACCAGTGCACAGCAGACCCTGGAGTCTAAGGACAGATGGAGACAGAAGGTCCTCTAGTATACTAAGTCCACAAGAGAATCTTTAAACTAGTCCAAACTGTTGCCTCAAGATACACCCAAATTCCCTTGTATAGTGATTGTTGTAGAATGACTCTTCCACACTGGACACCTCAGGTTCTGTGCCCATGAAGAGGGAAAGCCCCCCCCCCCAGGGGGGGGATCATGTTTCTCTGACAACTACTGTTTCACATACAGTAAGTTTTCCCTGTTGTTTCTCACCTCACAGAAACCAGAAGTCCACACATGAAATTTGCCACTTCCAAAATAACATTAGATAGCAATTTTGAATCTATTTCTGATGAGAAAATGCAGGAGTGAGGTGGTTAGATGCCATGGATGGAAATTAGAAGCTCCTGAAGAATATGACAAGGTCCTGCTGGACCATGAAATGGGAGGAACGGCCAGCATTAGAAATCCACATTTTGAAGTAATTCACTGACATTTTATTAACATCTCCAAAATACTGTCTCAACTCAGTGCCTAAGACTTCTCAGAAGCTTGCTGATCTTACAATCAGAAACAAGATGGACAAGGACCATAAAGAACTTCTCATGCGCAACATGTCCCAGGTTTCAGAGTGGTTAACTGCACTGACGTATTATTATGTAAGTTCAGAATATCCATGCTAGGTGCAGCAGACAGCTTCAGGTCCACTGACATGAACTTCCAAACCAGGCATAGTTATGGAGGAAGGGATATTTATTGAAGCTTACAGATGCAGGGAAAGTTCTATAATGGCAGAATAAGCTGGCCCTGCTTTCACAGGTCAAAGCAGAGAGAGAGACAGAGAGAGAAGCCGCAAGCCCAAAGCCAAAAGCCATACAGCACACTTCAGGAACTCCAGGTAGAACTAGGCACTTTGCATATTATTAGATTGGAATCTCAAACCCACCACCACAACTTAAGATCCACCCAGTGACACCTCCTCCAGCCAGGTGGCTGCAGATCCAAACTACAAGCTAATAAAACACTGAATATATTGGGGGCCATCTATTCAAACTACCATATCAGGTAAACAGCAGGTGCCTTCTTGGGGAAAAAATTCTTATTAAATTCATATAGTAAAAAAAAATGCCACATTTATTTTAAAGAATCAAATTCTTGAGAATCTATGCCTCAGCAACTAGGGAATGACTATTCAACTCACAATTAATAAACTAGGGGATGAGTATTCAACTCACAACCAGTGAACTAGGGAATGACTACTCAACTCACAACTAATAAACTAGGAAATGAATATTCAACTCAAAACTAATAAACTAGGGAATAACTTATTCAACTCATAAATAATAAACTAGGGAATGACTATTCAACTCACAACAATATCACTGTAAACCTTGCATTGTATCCAGTTCCTAGGAAAACACCCATGACAGGGAGTGCAGAGTATGTGGCTCTCGACATTCCAATGAAGATGATAACCACCTGCACTCTAAAGAAAGAGGTCACAGCAGCATGTGGCTGAGGTGTCCCTGTGCTCATGAGCTCAAAGAACTCACACAGGAGCCAATGCCAGCTGCTAGCTCAAGGTGGCTCCACTCACAGAGCCAGCACTCCTCAAAGGGTAGCGAACAGTGCCCACACCAGGGCCTCTAGGGTGCCGCTCAGTACAGATGGAGGTACTCCCCGCCAGCCCGCATCGCAGGTTAGCTCCCAGGGCTTTGAGAACAGCCTGCTAGTGACTCAGTGGTTTTGCCAGCAGGCCTAAGAATGAGCTCTCACTGGGTGGGTGGGACCCATGGAGACCACTAGGATGTCTCATATCCCCTGGGAGTAAAAAAATCAAAGAATCCTAAGGAACAAAGGATACTTCCCAGCCTTTCTACCAAATATTTGTTGATTATGCCTGAGATCAAAGCCTTGGGACAGAGTGACTAACAGTTCCTGCTCTTACTCTTCCGGAACTCAACATCTACTGAGAGAAACAGGAAAGACACCCAGCAGTCACACAGGTGTGGCACGGCAATGGAGAGATGTGCAAGGAAGAGAGGAATGGAACTGGAAGGGCAGAGCCCTCACTGGATGTCACAAGCAAAATGTATCATTATGAATCAGTAGAAATTAAGGGGAGAAAAAGAAGGAAAGGCCTGTGTAAGGTTACAGAGGCAAAGAGAGAAGGAGCATTCAGAAAACTTGCTATTATTCAACTTGCTTGGAAAGAAACAGCTGCTATGGAAGTTGTCAAAACAAAAGGTTCAGAAGCACGTGAGGCCAGAAGAGTGGCTTGTGCCTGTAATTCGGCTCCCCAGAAGGCTGAGGCCGGAGGGTAGCTTCAGTATGGGCAGTGAAGCCAGCCTCAGAAATAAAATGAGCTCTCATCTCTTCAAAGAAAAGTAATATGAGACTATGCAAACAAGACGTGAAGATCCTGCTCACTAAGTGCAACTTTCCAGGCTTACTGAGACACAGTAAAAATAAAGCTAATTCCTCTACAATGGACGTGTTCTCAAGCTCAAGACACGAATCACTATTCTTTGTTTTAAATATAGCTATGAAAAGGTCTTTCTGACAAATAAGTTAAAACAAAAAGAAGAATAAGAAAGCTATTGGTACTCACAGTACAAATCTTCCTTTATTATAGTTTTTATTAACTCTTTAGGTCTATGAGAGAAAAAAATCTGCTGATGCTTTTCAAATGATCTGTGGCAAATACAAAGGCTTAAGGGCTGGTTTTCTAGCAACATGTCTGCCACAGTGGATGGAGAATCAGATGTGTGTCCATCTGGGCAGCTAATAAAGGGAAGGACTTCCCAGGGATCTCTACAAAGACATCACCTGGGGGCCAGTCTGAAGGCGGCAGGAGACTCCTGCTATCTCAGCACAGTGCTGAGCCAAGCTGGTATAGCTTTAGTGAGAAGTCAGTTGAGCAGACTAGTGAGAGACTGGGATCTGAAGTGTCCAGATAAAAGTAACTTTAAATGAACAGCAGTTAACACCAAGCAAAGAAGCCAGGATGAAAAGACATGCTCAGTCTACATCCCAACACAACTATAAGAAATGAACTGAAATTGTTTTATTTTGTTTTTAAATAGATGTAATACAAAGATGGAAGCTGGGTATGGTGGTGCATGCCTTTAATCCCAGCACTTGGGAGGTGGAGGTACAAGGATCGCCATGCGTTCGAAGCCAGCCTGAGACTACATAGCGAGTTCCAGGCCAGCCTGGGGTACAGCAAGACCCTACCTCAAAAAACAACAACAACCAAAAATAAAAGGAAGAAAGAAAGAAAGAAAAAAGAAATACATGGGGTTTAAATTTACAAAGTTCAAACCACTTGGTACCAGAGCTCCATCTTCCCAATCTCTGCAGGCTAGCACCCGACACGCCCAGCCCACAGCCCTTACACTGTGGCACCAGGACTCTTCAGTTGTTTACAGACACCTGAAAAAAGATACACCCTTCGGAGAAAGGTGGCCATTTTGTTATTTTCACCCTTTTTAGGCTAAATCATGTAAAATCATTTTTCTCCCTGAAACAAAGTTGATTTTGTTTTCCTTTAACCTATACATCTATTTCTGGCTTAGGGTCACTGATCATTTTAAATGTTTAAAAGTATTATAAAAAAGGTCCAGCAACCTATATTTAATATTTCATACAGAACCAGCATTATAGGAGCTTATAAGTGAAAGAGGAAAACGGGTACCTGAGAAAAACCTAACACTATTAAAGAATGCTCAAATCAATGACAATTACCTAACTAACACTAGAGAGAGTTTCCACATCTGGTAGGGACAAAGTGACAAAGTAATCTTGTAGGTTTGGAAAAGCCCAACTCTAGTAGATGATCCCTCTTCCTAAAAAATTCCCCAAGCTGGAAGTAGCCCAGAACTCCCAATGACTCTGCCCTGCTGCCCCGCTGAACTTGAGGACACCGGCCTGCAAGCAGGTCAAGACCACAGCTGTCTGTCCTGCGCGCACAGTGGATACCAGCCTGCAAGCAGGTCAAGACCACGGCCGTCTGTCCTGCGCGCACGGTGGATACCAGCCTGCAAGCAGGTCAAGACCACGGCCGTCTGTCCTGCGCGCACGGTGGATACCAGCCTGCAAGCAGGTCAAGACCACGGCTGTCTGTCCTGAGCGCACGGTGGATACCAGCCTGCAAGCAGGTCAAGACCACGGCCGTCTGTCCTGCACGCACGGAGGATACCGGCCTGCAAGCAGGTCAAGACCACGGCCGTCTGTCCTGCGCGCACGGTGGATACCAGCCTGCAAGCAGGTCAAGACCACGGCCGTCTGTCCTGCGCGCACGGTGGAAGCAGCTGCTCTCACGTCCCGGCCTCTGCACGAGCTCAGTAGGACACAGCACCTGAAACTGTTCCTGTCTACTCCAGATGGAACGCCAGCCCCTTTGCAGGTCTAGAAAGCTGCCCAGAGCAGATGTTCATTAATACTGCTGAATAGTTAGAGCAGCAAAAGATGAAGAAAGAGAGAGCAGTCACTATCGGGAGCAAGAGGCCTCCAGAAGCTCTGCTTGCCCCAGCTCACCGTCATACTCCTTTACAAAAAGATGGGGAACACTCAGGTAGAGGCTGGATCCTGGACCACTCCACAGTGCCAGCCAGGAGCCCCTGCTCTGGAGATCCCCTACACACGCCTTCAGTAAACACTCCTGTAATAAGACCTCTCTCAATCTACCTACGGGGGGCGGGGCAAGGAAATCAGTACCATAAGCCAAAAGGAAAACCAGAGCAAGCTGGGATGAAGCATGTTACTAAGAGCCTCTGCCAGGCAGCATCAGTGACAGCCAACAGCCGTGTGACGTGCTGAGATGCCAAAATGACTTCAGAACGTGGACCGACCACCACTAAGAAGCCTCTGCACGTGCTGCCTGTGGATTTGAGCCTCTGGGACAAAAGCTGAAATCTGCAGAAAATGTCTGTGATTAAAGTTGGCCTGCACTGACTGTCGTAATCCTGTCCTGCAATATTTCCATTAGCTGCATAATAATATAGCAATGCTCTTTTCTTTTTCCTTATGAAAAAAAGAAAAAAGAAAAAAAATAACCTACCCTAAACTTAGGAAAGGAATTCTATTAGTCTTCTAAGGTTGACAAGAAAGTGAGCCTAACAGTGGGTGAAGTTGAGCCCAAGTCAAGGTACAAAATACAAGATTGCAAAATTTGGGGACATAACAAGGTTTGTAAAATGTCCAGGAATTCACAAAACCTTCCAGAACTAGTGAACAAGTTGTTAAGGTCACAGGATATAAGCTGAATATATAAAAATCAACCATAGTCTACATAGGAACAATGACCAATCAGGAATTAAGCCTTAAAGGAAAACTCCATTCCTAATACCATTTAAACCAATAAAATACTCAGAAGTCAATTTCATAAAGCAAATGTAACATCAATTAAAACTACACAATACTGTTATACAAAATAAAAGATCAAGCCAATCTCCATTTTTGCAAATAAAGAATTTGGAACTAAGCCCACTCATTCTGCATGCTAAGCCCACTACAATGCAGACCTGAGTCATTGTGACAAGACTGGATGGCCCACAGAACAAAATAGTTACTACCTATAAGGAAAAACCTGCCAGCCTTCAAGTTACATAAAGGTAGAAAATATATGTTAACTCAGTCCTATTGAGATGGAAATTTTCTCCAACATGATCTACAGACACAATGCCTGTTCTATGAAAACCCAAGTTTTGTTTCTAAAACAAGCTGATTGTTTAAAATTTGTTTGAATCACAAAAAAACTGAAAGGAACACACATTTCAGAACTTACATTACCTAATTTTTCATGTGTTTTATATATATATATAGTGCTAATCAGTGTGTATACAACACTAATGAACACACTGCATGAGCTTCCAATGCAGGCACTAAGGCAATTCAATGGAGAAGAGATGGTCCTTCAACAACGGATGCACATATTCAGAAAGCTGAACTACCACAGACTAGCACTAGCACTCATGACGTCACAATGGCTGCACTGTCCACACAAGACCTGAATAATATGAAGAAAAAAAAAAGATGCTGACATCAAAATAGAAGACGGAGCCCGGCGTGGTGGCGCACGTCTTTAATCCCAGCACTCAGGAGGCAGAGGTAGGTGGATCACCGTGAGTTCGAGGCCACCCTGAGACTCCATAGTGAATTCCAGGTCAGCCTGGGCTAGAGTGAGACCCTACCTCGAAAAACCAAAAAAAAAAAAAAAAAAAATAGAAGACAGGATTAGCGGAAAAGAAGGCTTCTGTGGAGGAGGATTGGGAAGGCAGGCAAAGGACTCTGGTGGGAGATAATGATGATCAGGATACATTGTGAAAATACATATGGAGGTTGTCAGTAAAAGTTTAAGAAATCAATATGTAATAATGATAATAATAAAGAGGGCTGGAGAGATGGCTCAGCTGTTAAGGTGCTTGCCTGCAAAGCCTAAGGACACATGTTCTACTCTCCAGATCTCACATTAGTCAGATGCACAAAGGTGAGGCAAGCACAAGGTTGCACATGCCCATTAAGTGGCACAAGCATCTGGAACTTGATTGTAGTGGCTGAGGCCCTGGTGCAAGAATTCTCTCTCTTTCTCTCTCTCTCCTCCCATCTCTCTCTTGCTCTCTCTAAAACTAAAAATAAAAAGTAAAAAAATAATTAAAAAGAAAGATGAATTGAGAACCTTTGCTTATACCAGAGACGAAATAGAAATCCACATAGTCACAACTCTACAAGAAAATATAGAGAGAAAATCTTTGTGACATGGTCAAAGGGTTCTTACATGCACTACCAAAAGCATAATCTAGAAAAGAAAAATATCAATAAATTGGACTTTATCAGAATTTTAAAAAATATACTTTAATAGACATTGAAAGAAAATAGTCATGCCATAGACTAAGAGGAAATACAGATAAATCATAAACAAAGTAAAGATCATCTATCAAGAATACATATTGGGGCTAGAGAGATGGCTCAGTGGTTAAAAAATATATAAACAACTCAGTGAGCAGGGTGGTACACACCTATAATCCCAGCTGTCAGGAGGCTGAAGCAGGTGGATTGATATGAGTTCAAGGTCAACCTACTCTACATAGTGAGTTCAGGAAAGACTGGGCTACATAATGAGAACCTGTTTGAAAACAAAACAAAACAAAAGCCAAAATATACAAGCAACTCTTATATATAAATAGTAGGATGAACAATCAAATTAAAAATGAGTCAGCCATCATAAGAGACAAATCACCTGAGCAGCTATACAAATGACGAATGAGAACATGAAAAGATGATTATTTTCATTCTTCCTGAGGAAAATATAAAAAATAAAGCTACCATAGTTTACGTGTGAGTACCCAAAGGGATAGCTGGCATCAGCCAATCAGTCAACACAGCAAGCTGGGGAAGAGGCGGAGCAAACCATTTTGATTTCCATTTTGAAGGCACGTGGATGATCAACTTCAGAAAGTGGCTTGCTTTCATATGGACTAAATCATATGCTGACCACACAACCAAACAACTGTACTCCTGAGTTCTCCCATAAGAACTGAACTCGCTCTCACAAAGACATGTATGTCCACAGTGGTATCACTTAGAACAGACCAAACTCAACAATCTAAATGTCCCTCCACTGGTGAGCAGACAAGAGATGTAAATGTCATTCAACAATATAAAAACAACTAGAGACATGATCACAGGATGAACCACCATAGGCTATGCTGATTAGAAAAATCACAGCAAATGGTTTCATTTATGTAAGGTGTCTAGAAAAACAAAACAATGCAAGGTGCAATAATGACTCTCATCACTGACTCCCGCCCTCTGTTTTGTACTACACTGCTTTCCTAATACCTGGGTTCTTTGAAGACCTTCGGTTGCTACACTGGATGCACTTAGCAAGGCTGAGAACTGGGAGTGGAGACCATCTACCTGGGCTTTGGATATCTTTGTTGGTCACCAAGACAGAAAAGTACAGTGTTTCTCTGAGTGTACCAGCCTCCTATCAACACCAGCATAAGTAGCAACAGACAGATCTGTAAGGTGGTCTGCTCTGGGGACAACTGCTACAGCAAAGTGTTCTTAAAGAGACGTATCCCAAGGTGAGTTTCTGACTTTCTAGATCCTAGAGAGGTATAGGAAACACTGTTCCCACTACCTGGCCCATTCTATGGCTCTGGGACATTCCTAGAAACCTAGTCTTGAGCCTACTCCTTGCACTTCCCATTATGTGGAAGGCACTCAGTCCTGTGTTTTAAGTATCAAAGGTTAAAACAGCTACTCAACTTGTCTTCCTCAACTGAGCCCTGAAGAATAAGCCACCCAGACAGTAATCTCACAGGTGGTCGCAGATCCCTACACAAGAGCAGTAACGGATATTTCCAAGAATCAACAAGGGAGATATCAAGATGATATATGAGAGTCAGAAGTACTGGCGAACTTGCCCAGGCAGGAGCAGATCAGAATATTCTGGGGCAATGCCTCCAAAAGATCAGATAGTTAGAATGATGTAAATGGATGGGTGGAGAATTAGTTCAGACAACTCGTGAAACATGGTTAAATTAGTATCAAAAAGAACCCAGAAACCAAACAATAAAGACTAAGTAAAAAGTTGTGTAGGAAAGAAAAGGCAACCATAGTTTTATGTGAAGATAGTATTCAAATAAAGCAACCAACACAATACTGACCTGTCCTAAATTATCCTAACTAAAGTGAAGTGAGAAAGGATACAGGATTGTAACAGTGTGCTGGGATCAGGAAAGAGTCCTTGAACCCCAAACCCTAGGTTCATGTCTGTATCAACCAAAGAATTGGGTAAACCACACTGAGAAGGAAAATTATTAAATTATTATATTTATTGAGGGAAGTATAAAACCAAGGGAAGAAAAATGGATACAACCACGTGGTCTGAGAGCCCATGAGGTGGGCCTGGAAGAAATGTGAACAGGGAGTCAGAGAAGACAGAAGAAAGTGCAGAGAGCTCCTGCCACATGGAGGACAGTGAGGGAGAGCCCATGTGGGAGTGGAGGTCAGGGGGGCTTACCAGGACGTGGAAGTTCAGAATAAAGGGCAGCCAAGAAAGGCTTGGCCTCTGGTTGGGTCTATTTATGCACTTATTGTGGTGGCCTTCCCTTCAGGCTCGGGTGAACCCAGTCAGGGCTCATTGGTGCGGGCTAGGGACTGGCTCAAGAAGAGGCCAGCCATAATGCCAAGTTTTGGGGCCGAGCTTAACCAACCACAATGCCAGGATCAGATTTAAATTCTAGGAAAGGGGAACTCCCTCCTAGGGAGGGGTTCAGGTTGTTCATGGAATACAAGGTCTAGGGAGCTCCTTTAGGCAAGAGATAAGAAGTTAGACCATTCTTTGACCTCCAGCAGAGTGGAGATTGCAAGGGCAGACTTGAGGACATTCCTGCCTTTACTTTCAAGGGCCCAGTCACCCTCACTGCCACCAGATGCTTTGGTGTAGAAGCAGAGAAGAAATGGCGACATCCTCATTTTTCATATTGCACGATCAAAAAAGAGTACTTAAAATTGGTACAAATTTAAAAATAGTGATATGAGCTACTTAGATTGTTGGTTATGGAAGTTGTAAGAGTTGAAGCTGGTACCTCTAGGGAAGAGGAACTGGAAGGGCAGTGGGCAAAGGGCACTCAAGAATGGCTAAGTTGGTTATCAAACCTCACAGAACTACTTGAGTCTTTAAACTATATTGAAAAAAAAAAAAAACCTTTACACAAAAAGAGAAAATTATTTAAGGAAGAAAACAGGGCAGAGACATGAATCCTCCAGATTTTTCTACTGGCAAGGGCAATATGTTCTAGGTATGGTGCTACCTTCTGCTGTGGGCATATCGAAATAAACAGAACTCAACTGGGCACCTCTCACTGTCCTTTGTAATGGTGGCTGAGTCACTGTGAGTAAGAGTGAGGAAGCACTACAGAGGAAAAATCATCACAGAGGAGAGAAACAGCCAAGAGAGAAGCATCCTGCGGAAGAGAAGTGTCACAGAGGAGAGACATGTCACAGAAGAAACAACACAGGCCAGACGTGGTGGCGCACGCCTTTACTCCCAGCACTTGGGAGACAGAGGTAGGAGGATCGCCATGAGTTCGAGGCCACCCTGAGACTACATAGTGAATTCCAGGTGTGGTAGTTTGAATAGATGGTCCCCAATATATTCAGTTCTTTATTGTTTGTAGTTTGCATCTGCAGCCACCTGGCTGGAGGCAGTGTCCCTGGGTGGATCTTAAGGTGTGGTGGTGGGTTTCAGATTTCAATCTAAAGATATGCAAAGTGTGCCTAGCTGGAGTTCCTGAAGTATGCTGTGTGGCTTTTTGGCTTGTGCTTCTCTCTCTCTCTCTGCTTGATCCTGTGAAGGCAGGGCAGCTTCTTCTGCTATTTTGGAACTTCTCCTGGATCTGTAAGCTTCAATAAATATCCCTTCCTCCATAACTATGTCTGGTCTGAAAGTTCATCTCAGTGAACCTGAATCTGTCTGCCACAGAACTTGGTACTGAGGACTGGGCTGAGATGAACCTGACTATGTGGATGTTGACCTTTTGGAACCTTTGTTTTGGAGGAATAGGCATGGACTTGGTGCTTGCAACTGAAGATGTCTTCTGGAGTGGTAAGCCAAGTTTTATGGACTATTCTGATGACAGTCTGAGAATGCTAAGTGCAGATAGCATTGAACTTCGAGGCTTGGCTTATGAGCTTTCTAAGGGGAAGGAAAGACTGCAGAGAACTTTTTTGGAACTGGGCTACCGGCATAAGGGCTGGCTGCGTCCTGCTGCCCAGGCCCAGAGAGTTTGATCAAGGTTAAATTTGTAATGGACTAATGTGCTTGGCTAAAGATATTGGACTGAGAGATTTAAGATTTTAAGCTGGAAAACCTCAAGCAAGTTAAAATTACAGGCACTGAGACTGGTTTAAGGTTACTGAATCTGCTATTGTCAAACACATTAGCAGTCTTAAAGGAAGATGGTCCAATTGCTTTACCATGGAAAGGATGCCTGAGGAAAGACTATCATAGAAATACAAACACTTTTGGAAAGAGTTGACTGGAGAAGGAATCTGCTTTTCAACGTCATGATTTATTTTGTCCCTGAATTAAGAGTATGGCTGTGTCACACCTGTTGTGTCACACAACACCTGGTATTGGTTTCAGAAGCATGAAAAATGCAAGGAGTGGTCGTGAATTGCACAGGGTTCCAGGAGCTGCTGCCGAGATGCAGCATGAGGTAGGGGCTGATGCCCTGATAGGCTGAAAGAGCCTTTGGAAGATGGACTGTGGTTTGCACGAAGACCTGAAGATGTTTTGGATATACCAGGACAATGCAAGCGCTACCATAGAGTGCACTGTTGGCCTAAGATGGAAGTGTTCCCCGACTACTCTGCCCAGCTGGAGGGGGGGGGGGATTGGAAAATCTGGAGACTGTCAGTCCCTGGTTGTATTGGACTTGAACTGCAGAAGTTTGATGTTTGTTTGATGGTGCTTGAGTTTGCATTGTTTTATTCTCTCCTTGCTATGCCTTATACCAGTTGAAAATGTTTACTCTGTGCCTTTATATGTTAGAAGTGTTTAACTTGTTTGATTTCACAGGTCTTAATATCTTAAATTGGTCAAAACTATGGGGACCTTTGAAATTGAACTGAGTACAATTTACAATGTGTAATGGTTATAAACCTATTGGGGGCCAGGGGCAGAATGTGGTGGTTTGAATAGATGGCCCCAATATATTCAGTTCTTTATTGTTTGTAGTTTGCATTCTGCAGCCACCTGGCTGGAGGCTATGTGACTGGGTGGATCTTTAGGTGTGGTGGTGGGTTTCAGATTTCAATCTAAAGATATGCAAAGTGTGCCTAGCAGGAGTTCCTGAAGTGTGCTGTGTTGTGTGGCTTTTGGCTTTAGGCTTGTGCTTCTCTTTCTCTGCTTGGACCTGTGAAGGCAGGCCATCTTCTTCAGCCATTTATGGAACTTCCCCTGGATCTGTAAGCTTCAATAAATACCCCTTCCTCCATAACTGTGTCTGGTCTGAAAGTTCATCTCAGTGAACCTGAAGCTGTCTGCTACAGAACTAAAGGAAAGAGCCGTGAGCTGTCGTCTCAGCTAGGACTGACCATCGAGGGCACAGCTAAAGGAAAGAGCCATGAGCTGTCGTCTCAGCTAGGGCTGGCCATCGAGGATACAACTAAAGGAAGATCCGTGAGCTGTTCTCTCAGCTAGGACTGACCATCGAGGACACAACTAAAGGAAAGAGCCTGAGCTGTTCTCTCAGCTAGGACTGACCATCGAGGGTACAACTAAAGGAAAGAGCCTGAGCTGTCCTCTCAGCTCGGGCCAGGTCATCGAGGCCACAGCGATTTCCTCAGTGCAGGGGCACTATTCCTAATAGCTTCTACATTCCCCTCCTTCAGGAGGCTTCCAACTCCCCATGTGCAGTGCAGAACCTGCATGTAGACTGGACTTCGTTTGCTAGAAACCTGTCAGGCTGCTGGGCGTCCCTTGGCATCTGCAGAGGCCATGACTTGGGGCGCAGAGGGAACTTTGGGTTGGGTCACTATGGTGTGGCCTCACTCCTTTGTCTATCCTGTCCTGCACCGTGATCAGCTCCAGAGCACAGCTTGTGTGTCTGCTGCCATGGCCAGATCCCTTTGGCTCTCTTCCCCTTGGCTCTGACGGGTCTGCCACTGCCTTCTGCTCCTCGGGTCTGTCTGGGTTTTGTCCTGTCATTATTTAGAGCACAGCCTGCCATGTCTGGACATTCAGCCCTGGCTTGATGGAAACAAGAACTGGTGTACCACGTCTAAGACACCTGACATGCTGCTAGGGCGAGGGGTACCAGGGACCTGGGTGGGCAAACCTGGCACAAGACTGAGTGGATCTGTAGACCTAAGGGCATGCTCTCCAGCTCCGTGCTACTCAGAGCCAAGGCCTTTGTATCTGAAACTGCACATTAATTGACAAATGGGAAGTGGAGCATAGCTCCTGATGATCGTGAATAATTAAGAGTGTGAAGTCAGGGTCTTATTTTCCCTCAGAGATCAGCCTGTCAGCCCAAGCCATTGCTCATTCCTCCGTGTACATGAGGACACTCTGCAGTTTGGCACTTCCAAACCAAAGCCTGATACAGGGACGGTTTATTGTTTCTTTTCTGTCTTCAAAATGTCTGCTTCTTATTCCTGAGAATGGCATGGAGTAAAGGATTATTTATTTCCCCTGATATTTTTCATTTCAAGAATCAACATGGGCAGATTTATAGTGTTCACAGAACATGCTGGTAGCTATTTGATTATGGGGAGAATGAAATTTTGCTCCGGCAAGCACAGATTTATCTGTTATGGTGGGAAAGGCCAGGCCTATACAAATGGTGCAAGTCTGTCTTGAAAACATTCTAACGTGGCTGGTGCTGGGAGTTTTATTTTCCTTTTGTTCTCAGATGCGTTAGAATTATCCTGTCAGACTCTATTAAAGATTAATGCAGGAAACTTGATAGTTTGACTATATGGGGTCAGTTTCCACATGATCTGTTGCTTTGAAAAATTTTAACATCAGCTCATTACCCATGATGTTTAGCTGAACTGGTGACTTGGGCCATGTGGCAAAATGGAGGGAAACAGGATTTCCCTCATAGCAGTGGGCCTAACCCTAAGCCTACACTACTTCCAAACAAAGCACATGGTTCTGTGTGTGCTGGAAATGATGACTCTTGGATATTTCAAAATATACTGGAATTTAGGCAATCTGATTAACTGTTAGCTCAAAATGTTGGCATGTTGAAAATATTTTATTTATTTATTTGAGAGAGAGAAATAGAGAGAAAGAGGGAGGGAGGGAGAGAGAGAGAGAGAATGTGTACACCAGGGTCTCCAGTCACTGCAAATGAACTCCAGATGCATGCACCACCTTGTGCAGCTGACTTACGTGGGTAATGGGAACCTGGGTCCTTCGTCTTCACAGGCAAGCACCTTAACTGCTAAGCCATCTCTCCAGCCCTACATTGCCTTTTTAAAAAAAATTTATTTGAGAGAGAGGGGGGAGTAGATAGAATATGGGAGCTCCAGGGCCTCTAGACCCTCCAAATGAACTCCAGATGCATGCACTACCTAGTACATCTGGATTTACATAGGTACTGGGGAATCAAACCTGGGTCCTGGAGATTTGCAGGCAAGTGCCTTAAGTGGTGTGCCATCTCTCCAGCCCAAAATGTTGGCATTTCTTTTTCTTTCTTTCTTTTTTTTTTTTTTGTTGGCATTTCTTACAACTGTTTTAAGTAGAAGCAGTAAGTGGTTGTCTCCAATTTATTTCAGGTATTTTATCTTTCTCTGAAAAACAGTTTATGATTCTTTTAGTATGGCACCCTCTCAATATATTAGGGTGCTTCTATTATGTCCATTTTTCTTGTTTTATGTCAGTCACTTTGGTTTTCAGCTTCTTCCCTCTGTGACATATCTTCTGTGATTTTTTTTTTTCTTTTTTTCTTTTTTTTTTTTTTCAAGGTAGGGTCTTACTCTGGTCCAGGCTGACCTGGCATAGCAGACAGATTCAGGTTTGCTGAGATGAACTTTCAGACCAGACACAGTTATGGAGGAAGGGGTATTTATTGAAGCTTACAGATCCAGGGGAAGTTCCATAATAGAAGAAGAAGATGGCCTGCTTCACAGGACCAAGCAGAGAGAGAGAACCACAAGCCTGAAGCCAAAAGCACACAGCACAGCACACTGCAGGAACTCCTGCTAGGCACACTTTCCATATCTTTAGATTGAAATCTGAAACCCACCACCACACCTAAAGATCCACCCAGTCACATTGCCTCCAGCCAGGTGGCTGCAGAATGCAAACTACAAACAATAAAGAACTGAATATATTGGGGGCCATCTATTCAAAGTACCACAAGTTGTGTCCTCGATGGTCAGTCCTAGATGAGACAACAGCTCACAGCCCTTTCCTTTAGTTGTATCCTCGATCGTCAGTCCTGGCTGAGACAACAGCTCACAGCTCTTTCCTTTAGTTGTGTCCTCGATGGTCAGTCCTAGCTGAGACGACAGCTCACGGCTCTTTCCTTTAGTTGTATCCTCGATGGTCAGTCCTAGCTGAGACAACAGCTCACAGCTCTTTCCTTTAGTTGTATCCTCGATGGTCAGTCCTGGCTGAGACAACAGCTCACAGCTCTTTCCTTTAGTTGTGCCCTCGATGGTCAGTCCTACCTGAGACGACAGTTCACGGATCTTTCCTTTAGTTGTATCCTCGATGGTCAGTCCTAGCTGAGACAACAGCTCACGGCTCTTTCCTTTAGTTGTATCCTTGATGGTCGGCCCTAGCTGAGATGACAGCTCACAGCTCTTTCCTTTAGTTGTATCCTCGATGGTCAGTCCTAGCTGAGACGACAGCTCACAGCTCTTTCCTTTAGTTGACTCAGCTTCTCTCCCAAAATACAATGAGACCATATGCCAGTTTCCAGCTCACATAGTCAACTATCTGAAATTCAATTAGCTTTTAGTTTCAAGTCGTTAAATACCCATGCAATCCAGAAGCAGGTGCTTCATGGAATTAAAAAAATAAATGGGAGCTGAAGAAATGGCTTAGCATTAAGACACTTGCCTGCAAAGCCAAAGGACCCAGGTTCAATTGCCCAGGACCCACATAAGCCCAGGCACACAACGTGGCACATGCATCTAGAGTTGGTCTTCAGCAGCTGGAGGCCCCTGTACACCCATTCTCTATCTGCTCTTTCTCTCTACTCTCATAGATAAAAATAAAACAACAAAAAAGTCAAATAAATAACTATAAGCAGGCTCTGCTGTCCAGGAGATCAGATCTGGGAGTTTCAAGCAATCCTCAAACAGAATAAAATACGGTCAGTGTCACAGGAGCTTTGGCAACAGCCTACTCGGACAATTCTGCAAACTGAGAGAAGGGTGTGTTAGGTTTGGAAAATAACATTCATAAAATCAGTTAGATATGGGGGCTGGAGAGATAGCTTAGTGGTTAAGGTGCTTGCCTGCAAATCCTAACAACCCAGGTTCGATTCCCCAGTACACACATAAAGCCAGATGCATGTAGCGGCACATAAATCTTGAGTTTGTTTGCAGCAGCTGGAGGTACTGAAGTGCCCATTCTCTCTCTGTTCTCTGTCTCTCTCTGTCTCTGTCTCTCTCTCGCCCTGCTTGCAATAAATAAATAAATAAAAAACAAAAAAAATCAGTCAGATGTGGATAGTGAGCAGGACTGCAGAAGTTTGTGGAGAAGAAACAGACTCTAACCCTGGATGTCAAGCGGAAAGTGAGCTGTCCAGTGGCACTGCCATTCCACACACATGCCTGACTGTGGCAGGATGCTGATATACAGAGACGACAACTTGGTCTTAGAGCTGAGAACACACACAATGGCTTGAAGATAGAGAGTGCAGTCCTTGTGTGACAGGAAACTTGGGTCACCAGCCTGCCCAAGGCTGCAGACAGGGAAGGGAAGGGAAGTGGGGCTCAGATTTCTAGAGAAGGGGATGTTTGAACTTGGTCTGGAAGACAGAGTTTCACAAGCATTGTGAATGTCAAAACTGGCAGCCGATTCCAAGAGCAGAAAAGATTTACAGACACTAAGCATGCAGGCTGCCCTCCTCTGCCTCCCCTTCCCTGCCACCGTGCCAGAGACATCCTTGAAGAAGTAGGGACATCCAGGACTGAGACCTGGATGATGAAAATCATGTTCTTTGCACTGACCCTGAGGGGCAATGATAAATGTTCCCCAGAGCAAGGCATTCCCACTAGACACTTACAATGATGCCTGCTTATTTCCTTCCCCATCTCCTCACAACATAGTCTCTTACCGTGTCCCTTTAGCCACAGAACTGCTCACAAGGTGGTACTAACTAAATTTTGTTAAGTCCTTCAAATGCTCCAAGAATGCAAGCAAGATGGGCAAGAAAGTTCATTGTTTGCAGTCTAATTGATTTCAAAGTCCTAGGAGAGTGCCAAGCACATGGTAAGCTTGCAATCAATACTTGTAAAAATTAGAAAGAACAAGGTTTGATTCATGGAGGTGAGTATTATCTGACAATATAGACAATTTTCAATGTCATCTCTAATTGTTGCCTTTTGTAGCTGAGGAACTGGATGGTCGAGATGTCAAAAGATTCCTGTATAGTCATACTGTGGCTCGGCAGCACACTGGCTCCTTAACTAACATCCAGGATTCCTGAACTTGCTGACAAGCATCTTCCACCCACAGTCCCTCTCTTTTTTACATTTCCAATGCTCTATAATTACGCGCAGTAACACTAGAAAGCACAAGTTTATAGATCTTTAAAGAATTTTATCCTAAAAATGTTTAGAACCTCCATGACAGAATATTAGAAAAATAAAAACAAATTGGGGGCTGTAGGGATGGCTTAGTGGTTAAGGTGTTTGCCTGCAAAGCCAAAGGACCCTAGTTCAATTACCCAGGACCCATGTTAGCCAGATGCACAAGGGGACAGATGCATCTGGAGTTCATTTACAGTGGCTAGAGGCCCTGGCACGCCCATATTCTCTCTCTCTCTCTCTCTCTCTCTCTCTCTCTCTCTCTCTCTCTGTCAAATAAATAAAAATATTTAAAAACAAATTGGGAGAAGGGGGAAACACTGATTTCAGGTCAATGAGATGAAAGCCCGTGTTCTCTGTGTTGTTACCACACTGCTACTCAGGATGTCTGAGACCACCTCCATTACTCTGCTTTGAAATCGCTCAGTAAACCACTTCAGATATTCCTCGACTAACACCTCACAGTCTGGCCTTCCCTGCTGCCTCCCTGGAGACTAACACATACCCAAGCTTCAAAAATCATCTCTTGGCACTGAAAGTGTATATATTTTGAAAGGTAAAAATAGAGGTTTGTGTCATCTTTGGAGTAGCTTTTTGGAATCTATCTTCTGCAAAGATTTAAAAATCAGCGAGCTGCTTGGTAACCATCTGCAAAGTAAGAACAAATAACAAGTAAGTGGTACCCAAGACAGGTTGAAAGAAGACCAGAAAAGGCACCTCCTCTCACTGCTGTTCAAAACAAGAACGTGTGATCCCTGGGTTTGTGCAGGAGCTAGGCGAGCTGCTGGGGAGTGTGGAGAGAACCACCAACCAGATCCCTGTCCCCAAACAAGTGCATGTTATCCCTGGGTCTGTGCAGGAGTTGGGGGCTGGGGGTGAACCAGATCCCAGCCGCTACAAGGTGTATAGGCTGAAGAAGAGAAGGGTCAGTCATGCCGTGACCCCAGGGGTCGTTAGAATGATGACGCTCACCTCAGCAGACAGAGACATGCTTGGAGACCATAGGGCCTCTGACCCACCCTGGCCATCCGGGCAGAACACCATGTGTCGGAGAGATGGCAGACTCATGGGGCAGTGTGGTGGTCAGGACCAGGAAGGACACTGGCCTACAGCCATCCCCTACAGCTGTAAGAACCTAAAGATCACAGAGAGCTTCCATGACAGAGGTTTTCAAACAGTACGAACACATGAAGTCAGGATGTGAGGGTTAGTTGCTGACTTAGCATCTGAGAGTGAAAGCAAGAAATACTACACATGTGTCCAGGGAATGGACATCAGACTCAGTAATCCCAAACGGAGTTGTCAACATTATTAGGCACATTTCTTTGGTGGGGAAGGGGGAGAAACACAATGCTTCAAATACCAAAATACACAATTTCTTAAAACAATTAAATAATGATAATTTCCAGGCTGGCATACAAACTAAATAACAAAACTTCCCATTCTTGCTTTTCAAACATCGCTGAACCATTCTAGACTAAAACTGGCCTGTATTATGAGGTCAGACACAAGCTAAGGTCTGAGCGCATGCCTGTCATCCCAGAATGTGCCTTCCATTGGGATATGTCTGCACTGGCCATGGGGCTGTGGAATCCTTTAAGGTCCCTGTATGCCTTGTTCCCTAGGGGTGCTGGACCCCCAGCCACACACAGGACTCACAAAGCATCAGCTCACAGAGGGAGCTGGTGATGAAAGACAAACAACAGGGTTTGGAAATAATGTCAGATTTAGGTTACAGAGATGTTATAGCGATGTTTCACAATTAATTTCCTCATATGTCAGACAGAGCAAATCAAATCCTGTAGCTCTGTAAGATCAGAGTAAGGAATGACAGCGAGAGATTCTGAATTTCAGTTGTTTCTGTAGATCTTCTGTCTCGTAGGTGAAGGGAATTTTCTCTCAGCTTTTATGTCAAGTATATTGTGTTGTTCCTGAAGGGAAGAGCTTTGATCTTGCAGACACTAGGTAGTATTAATGAAGTGCTTATCTCTTTCCTCTTTCCTTTACCACTGAGGATCGACAGCCAAATCTATCTCTCTGAGCAAATGAGAAATGTGTGTTTCCTAGGTGCAAGCTCATGACAGCTTTATTACTTCCTAATTCTTATTTTTCTTTATCTGTTCTCCTCATTTTACTCAAAATATCCATATCAAATGTCACTATCTTATAACCTTTGTGGAACTCTGTATAAATAAATCTGTAAATAAATACTTAAGCAAAGGAGGCCTTCGAATCCCACTAATTTATGCTTCAGTGAAACTGTTGGTAGTACAGTTTTACAAAACCTCAGTTAGGCTGATTTCCAATCAGAACTACACGGAATGCCTCCCACCAGCCCCCAACAGGATTTCTAAGGAATGACAGGACCAGGGTCTTCAGGAACCCATCTCCCACTTCTCGGCTTCGTTGACCCTTGGTGGCGTCCACTCTGTCTGCTCATCGCAAAGGCCTGTCACTCTCCAGCATCTACTTCCTCTTTGAGTTCTGTGGCCACAATTGTAATTCAAGCTCTGCCATTTCTCTCCTGAGCTGCTGCAGATACTCCTGACCAGCCTGTCTCCATCTTGGCTCCAGTAAATCTGCTGATCAATCCAGAAGTGGAGAGCAAAGAGTTTGTGAACAACACAAAAGCAAAGCAATAAATGAACTTTAGCAGAGTTTGAAAAATGAGAGCTGGGGCTGGAGAGATGGTTTGCAGTCAAAAATGCTTTCTTATAGGCTGGAGAGATGGCTTAATGGTTAAGGTGCTTGCCTGTGAAGCCTAAGGATCCAGGTTCAATTCTTCAGGTCACATGTAAGCCAGATGCACAAGGTGACTCATGTGTCTGGAGTTTGTTTGCAGTGGCTAGAGGCCTGGGTGTGCCCATTCTCAATCTCTCTCTCTCTGTGTCTCAAATAAAAATAAAAAATAATTTTTTTTTTTTTTTTTTTTTTTTTTTTTGGTTTTTCAAGGTATGGTTTCACTCTAGTCCAGGCTGACCTGGAATTCACTATGTAGTCTCAGGGTGGCCTTGAACTCACAGTGATCCTCCTACCTCTGCCTTCCGAGTGCTAAATTAAATTTTTTTTTTTTAAAGATGCTTTCTTATAAAGTCTTGCAGCCTTGGTTTGATTCCCCAGCACCACATAAAGCCAGATGCACAGAATGGCGCATGTGTCCAGAGTTCTGGAGTTAATCTGCAACAGGTGGAGGTCCTGGTGTGCCCATGTCCCCCCCCCCATGTGTGTGTGTGTGTTTGTGTGTGTTAAATAAATATCTTTTAAAGGTTACCTTCAAAAAGGAGAAAAACAGTTAAATTTCAGCAGAGGTCCTGGTGTGCCCATATTCATCCTCCCTCCCCACCCCCCCGTCTCAAATAAATATCTTTTAAAGGTTACCTTCCAAAAGGAGAAAAAGAAAAGGCAGAGCTGGCCACCCCCAGGACCCCAGCATCTGTGCTGCAGGCTAAAGAACCCCGAGGAGCGGCCCAGCTGCAGCAAGAATGGGAAGGAGGAAGAAACCCCGTGTGATGGCCCCAGGCCAGTTATCCTGTGCTCCATGGGCTGAGTCAGAAGCTCATGAAATTGAGGCTAGCCTAGGCTATACAGCCAACTCAAGGCTATCCTGAGCTATACAATAAGACCCTGTCTCAAAAGTAACAGAAAGGAAAGCAAATGAGAGTGAGAGAAAGTAAGAGGCAGGCACAGGCTAGGGGAAGGGCCTGGCAGGCCACTCGGATCTTACCATGTGACTCCTGTCTAAAACCGCAGTGGTGTCTCACTCCAAACACCGATGCATTGCCCTCATCTCAACTTCCCATACATTGCAGTGCCTGCCTGCATGGTCCTCCTGAAAGACTCCCAGCAACTCACTGTTCCCTGTGGCTACTGTGTGGCCCCCTCCCATCCTATCCCATTTCTGAACTCCAAACACTATCACTTTCTTCAATGCAGTTTAATGTCATAACCACTAAGTATGAATTAATTATGGCTCCTGCCACCAGGAGCTTGGAGCCTTGTACAAGAAAAGGCTAAATTGAGTAACTATTATATAAGGCATGGAAGTGGCATGTACAGGAACATCTATTGGTGTTGCAGTAAGGTTTTGCAGTCAGGTTTGCATTGCTGGTAGAAATCACCCAACCAAGAGCAGCTTGTGGGAAAAAGAGGTTTATTTTGGCTTACAGGCTCGAGAGGAAGCTCCACAATGGCAAGGGAAAATGATGGCAAGAGCACAGGGTGGACATCACCCCCTGGTCAACATCAGGTGGACAACAGAAACAGGAAAGTATGCCAAACACTAGCAAAGAGGGAGGTGGCTATAACACCTATAAGCCCGCCCCCAACAATAACACTACCTCCAGGAGGGGTTAATTCCCAAATCTCTATCAGCTGGGAACCTAGCATTCAGAACACCTAAGTTTATGGGCGACACCTGAATCAAACCACCACATTCTGCCCCAGGCCCCCAAAAACTGATATCCATACATGATGTAAAATGCAATACATTCAGTCCAACTTTAAAAGTCCCAATAGTTTTCATCAATCCCAATGCTGTTCAGACATTCCCATAGTCCAAGATCTGTTAACTGAATCATAATACCAAAAAATCCCCCCCCCAGGCCCCATAATGGCGCAGAATAAACATTCACACTGCAAAAGATGGCAATGGGCATAGCAAAGAAATATTCAACCAATACAAGATTAAACAAGACAAACATCAAACTCTGTAGCTCCTAGTCCAACAACTCTAGCCAGTGACAAGTCAGCAAGTCCAATAATTTTAACCAGCAACAAGTCTCTGGAGTTCCAATTCTGCTCCTCCAGCTAGGCTACTCACAGTCCTGGAAAACTTTATCCAGGGCCGGAAGCTCTCCTTGGCAACTATCTCATGGTCCCGGCATCTCCACTGGGTCTCCACTGCAACCCACAGTTCATCCTCATGGTCCCATGGGGTCTCCATGCAGGCATCCAGCAAACCTGCTTCACACTGCCCATGGCCATTTCCAAAACACAAGACTGCAAACTCAATGACCCTCTCTTTCCTGCATTGCTTATACTCCACAATACCAGGTAGGGTGCCAATTTGTTAATCCAGGGGGGAATAAAGCAGACTTTGAAGAACAGGACACTCCTTGAGCACTCAGTCCTCTTCAAAAGAGTCTACATTCTTCCTGTTGTCCCAGTGCAGGTCAGCTGGCCCAATCTCAATGGTTGTAATATATCAAACAATCGCAGCTGAATAGGCAGCAGTTTCGACCCAAAGATTTCATTTTTCCATATCCCTCTGCTCACACCAGTTCGCATTGCTGGCAGACATCACCCAACCAAGAGCAATTTGGGGGGAAAAAGGATTTATTTTGGCTTATAGACTTGAGGGCGGAAGCTCCATGATGGCAGGGGAAAATGATGGCATGAGCAGAGGGTGGACATCACCCCCTGGCCAACAACAGATGGACAATAGAACAGGAGAGTGTGCCAAACAATGGCAAGGGGATACTGGCTATAATACCCATAATCCCGCCCCCAACAATACACTCCCTCCAGGAGGGGTTAATTCCCAAATCTCCATCAGCTGGGAACCTAGCATTCAGAACACCTAAGTTTATGGGAGACATCTGAATCATACCACCACAACTGGGTAATTACTTAATTATAATAAGAATATTCAGGGGCTGGAGAGATAGCTTAGCAGTTAAGTGCTTGTCTGTGAAGCCTAAGGACCCTAGTATGAGGCTCAATTCCCCAAGACCCATGTAAGCCAGATGCACAAAATGGCGCATGCATCTGGAGTTTGTTTGCAGTGGCTGGAGGCCCTGGTGTGCCCATTCTTGCGCTCTCTCTCTCTCTCTCTCTCTCTCTCTCTCCTTCTTTGTCTCTCTGTCACTCTCAAATAAATAAATAAAAATAAAACAAAAAAAAAGAATATTCAGTGGGAGGTCAGTTGTTTGGAGTCATGTTTCAAAGCAAAGCCACATTTAAACTAACCTTGTGGTTACATGGAATCTAACCAATCAGATCTGACAACAAACACCAGCACTGGCTGCTTATTTCCATCTCTCATTGTACCTGGCCCACACTAAAATCCAATATTGCCTGCTGAATAAACCATATATAATATGCACCGTAAATTTTAAATAAGATATTAACCATGTAGAACATTACCTTTAACTGTTAATTTTAAGAAATGTCCAGGGGGATCTTGTGTCAGAGCAATGCCACTGAGGCAGATGACACCCATAACCTCAAGTACAGAGCCAGGACCCCACAATCAAGTCTCCACTGGTCATTTCTCAATTGTAAATTCAAGCAGTGAGCCCCAAATCTCCAATTCTATTGACAGCTCAGGAACCATCATACTGGCTTACTTGAGAATTAAATACTAAGCAGAACATGTTTCCTAGAGACAGGAATAATTGAATTTTCATGAAACGTAATGCGGTGTTTGCTTATTCTGTGTAAACATACACAGATTGCAAGCAAGGCTAGATTAATTCCTTCAAAGCACACTAGATTCCCACAAACATAATGAAGATGTCTGGAGTAATAAAACCTTAGAAGTCAACATTTGATGACTTTTTCATTTATTTTCCTATACCTGAAGTAGTGAGATGAAAATATGACTTTTATATGTAAATTAATCCAGAAGTGGTTCTTGTAGGAAATACACGATAGCTCAGAATGAAAGCAAACCTTATACGCACACACAAAGTGAGCAGTGGCCTAGGGAGCCTCAAAGTTCTTGTGACGCCTCCAGTCACATCAGAGTGCTACGTCACCATCAATGGCACAAGCTCCTTCCCAAGTTCCTCCAGAAAGAAAGTGGAGTATAAGGCAGCAGACAATAGGGAAAGCCTTGAAAATCGTCCTGAGGAATCACACAGGGTTCCACAGGAAAGCAGAGAGCTGACGGGAGAGATGGCCAGGCAAGCTGTGTCCTGTGATGATTAGAGCACACAGTCCTATATAGACAGTCCTATACAGGCTCCAAGAGCTTTCTCTGGCCTCTCTAACCCTAACCTGCTGCCCCTCTTGGCTAGAATAAGAATTAGCAACTGTAGACCTCAATCCGAAGCTGGCACCTTCAACTCCATTTATACGCACCCTTCAAGGGAAGAATCAACTTCACGTTTGTAAACTGCTCGTGTATTAGCATTCATGACACTTGGATATCACAGGAAATTATCAGTGTCCACAGATGGCTACTGGAATCCTGCCACACTTTACCTGCTCATCTGCACCTGTCTCTGTGCTCCCACAGTAAAGTGGACACTGCAATGGGGGCCAGAAATCTGGCCCAGCCTCCAATGCTTCCCAAAATGTCTGTCGACAGATAGCCTACAGCACACATTCTCTCCCCTACTCCCACACCAACTTTCACCTATCCTTCGACTTTCAGATGAAGGCCTTTTCTGAAGACCCCAGCTCACCCTAGACATGTCCTCTGTCTCCACAGCACAGGGCCTGCCCTTCCTGCTGCAGGCACAGCACCATGCTGTCACTGCAAGCAGCCTGTCTATATTCCCATCTTTCCGTGAGCTCCAGGAGGACAGAGACCATCTCTAGCCTTACATTTCCATTGTAAGTTGGTAGTTCTGAGTGCTCCATACATACGTACTGAGCAATCGCATGACTGAAGAACACAGAACCACTGCACTTGACTTCTATCATCTAATGTAAGCATCCGTATTGTCCAGCTCATGCCTGACATCCAAGGAGAGGCCTCCTGCACAGCCTCTTCAGGAACCGCTTCCTGCTTCAACTGCTACCACAGAACTGTGGACACGCTGGCTTCCCCATCAATCTCTACCCCCAGACTGAACAGACTTTAAAGGTAGAAACTACCTCTTCAAGCACGGGGCCTACCACGCCGATGATTAGTAAAGGACTGCTGAAGGGATCCAAGTTGGAAGGAAAGGTGGGTTGTACTAGCTAGAAGTTCTGAGTATATCCATGATGGACTGTGAGAGCTCTTCTCTGAGTATACCCATGATGGACTGTGAGAGCTCTTCTCTGAGTATACCCATGATGGACTGTGAGAGCTCTTCTCTGAGTATACCCATGATGGACTGTGAGAGCTTTTCTATGAGTATACCCATGATGGACTGTGAGAGCTTTTCTATGAGTATACCCATGATGGACTGTGAGAGCTCTTCTATGAGTATACCCATGATGGACTGTGAGAGCTCTTCTCTGAGTATACCCATGATGGACTGTGAGAGCTCTTCTCTGAGTATACCCATGATGGACTGTGAGAGCTCTTCTCTGAGTATACCCATGATGGACTGTGAGAGCTCTTCTCTGAGTATACCCATGATGGACTGTGAGAGCTCTTCTCTGAGTATGCCCATGATGGACTGTGAGAGCTCTTCTCTGAGTATACCCATGATGGACTGTGAGAGCTCTTCTCTGAGTATACCCATGATGGACTGTGAGAGCTCTTCTATGAGTATACCCATGATGGACTGTGAGAGCTCTTCTCTGAGTATACCCATGATGGACTGTGAGAGCTCTTCTCTGAGTATACCCATGATGGACTGTGAGAGCTCTTCTCTGAGTATACCCATGATGGACTGTGAGAGCTCTTCTCTGAGTATACCCATGATGGACTGTGAGAGCTTTTCTCTGAGTATACCCATGATGGATTGTGAGAGCTCTTCTCTGAGTATACCCATGATGGACTGTGAGAGCTCTTCTCTGAGTATACCCATGATGGACTGTGAGAGCTCTTCTCTGAGTATGCCCATGATGGACTGTGAGAGCTCTTCTCTGAGTATGCCCATGATGGACTGTGAGAGCTCTTCTCTGAGTATACCCATGATGGACTGTGAGAGCTTTTCTCTGAGTATACCCATGATGGACTGTGAGAACAGTTCCTTCCAAGGCCTTTACCACTCACAAAGTGCTCAAGACTAGATCTACACAGAAAAATAGGCCCACATGCTGAATGGGTATTCTGAATTCCTTGTGTTGATATCGGTCATTACTTTCACAGTGAGGTGCTCCTGCAGGAAAAGGTTTAAGGAAGAACACCTCATTGTTTGTCATTATCTTCCCAAAAGAAGCTTCTCCACTCCCACAAGCCTTGGCAGCCAATAGAAGAAGATGTCTTTAAGTCTTCATCTTGGGATGTGTTCCATCAAAAGAATTTTTCTTTCAACTAATGTATGTATCTGTGCATGAACATATAGGGTCCAGAGGACAATCTCGAATGTCATCCTTAGGACCCTGTCTATTTTTTTAAGTTAGAACATGGAGTTTGCCAATTAGGCCAGACTGGCTGGCCAGCAAGCCCCAGGGATCCACTGGTCTCGGTCTCCAGCACCAGGAACACAGGTGCACGTTACCAAGTCCAGCATTTTTACAAGAGCAGAGGATCGCACTCAGGCCCTCATGCTTGTGCAGCAGAGTTTACCGACAGCCATCTGCCCATCCTGAGACGCTGTGCTGTGGAGGCAAGGGCAGGGGAGGGACAGGTAAAGCTACTGTGCGCTCTACCTCTTACTTCTTCCCACCTTAAATGTCTTGCAACAAAGAAAAGTGTCCAATATTTTCAAACCATCAGTTCCCACATTTAGAACTACCAACTAATTCTCTCTCCCCCCCCCTCTCTCTCTCTCTGTGTGTGTGTGTGTAAAACACCTAATAATATAATAATATTCAGCTCAATTAAAAGTCATAATTTTAAAATCTGGTATAAATTACACTCAACGTCATCACTCCTCCACTTTTCCAGGAGTGTAACATGGCCATTTCAAGAAGACTTTGCTCCCAACTTAAAATACAGAAATGAACCTTGAGGGAAAAAAAATGGCACAAGAACAATAACTTAGCAGATTGCTTTTACCCCCACAGTACCATAAATAATTCCTCAACTTCCAAATTGCCTTTTTGAGGGGAAAGAATAAAACCAAGCCACTGGGAGCACATCATACCTGCCTCCAAGGCTGCCCTAATCCCATAAACAAGGGCTCTGTAAGTACTTTAAATGAAATGCAATTATATGCACATCCCCTAATACCATAAACAAGGCCTCTGTAAGTACTTTAAATAAAATACAATTGTATACACATACTAATTTTTTGTGTTTCAGTTTGTCACTGGTGGTGGGGGCGCGGTTAAGCAACCATATATACCAAATTCCTGCTGGCATGCTATTTCCCATGTGGTGCTTCACAAACAAACGCAAAGCCCTGTGGATCTGATTAATATTTAAAACTCCAGGTTGTTTTGGAGGCTGTGTTCTAGAATTTGAGAGTTTAAAGAAAACCTGGAAATGAGGTTTGTGGACATTCAATGCACAGATGACAAAACCAAGACCCATAGGAGCTGCCTAAGTTATGCAGCCCAGCAGGGCCAGGCCAGGTCTAGACTAGGAGGCCCTTCTGTTATTTTACTCAACTAGGAATCCTACAGAGCAGCTGAGGGCAGGACGGGCCAAGGCTTAGCTCAGGAAGCTAGGAGAGTTTTCCTTTCATATTTCTCTTTCCTGACTGTGTACCTAAGGAAAGTGTCATTAACCTTGGCATGAGGGGACAGCAGCCTCTCATGTACCTAGCTCATCTGGAATCTGTGTACCGAGGGCTTATGAATAAATTAGTACAATCTTTCCGAGGCATGCAATAACCATCAGGCATTTGTGGGGCTGGGGTCCAGCTAGCTAGACTAGCTGGGCTTTAACTCTAACATGTACACTCACAAAACCCCAGAAGCTTTTCACCATTCTGAAACCAGCAGACTACACGTGGCACACTCACCCTTTAACCACTGTCGAGGCTCTGGTCCTATCATGTCTGCTAATGCCCCACTAGCCAGAGCAGTCAGAGGGCAAGTCACAGATGAGCAGGCAGTCTCCCACAAGGGAGCGTGCATCCCCAGGCCAGGACAAAGCAAGTGGACAAGGGAAGGAGTGAAGAGCTGTGAATAGTCACGGGCACTGACGAGAGAAGTGGGCCACTGCGAACAGTCCAAGCTGGATCAAATTCACTCGAGTCTTATTTGGCCTCTTCACAGCAGACCTCATCAGTTTCAGGACATCAAAAGCGATGACCAGATTTGGCCAGTTTCAGGTATCAGGGAGACAATGGGAAAAAGGATAACATCTGGAAACGAAAAATTAAATCACATGGATGGGGGAGGAATGGGGAATTAATTACCTTATGTAGTCACCAAGGAGAGAAAACTTTAGACTGCAGAAAGAACCACCCTAGAAGACAGAACGGCTCCTCTTTCCAAGTTTCCAATGCCCAGAAATCATGCTGCCAGCTGTCTTCAGCCCACACCACCACAGCTGGACGCCTCAGAAGAACAGGCGTAGCCCTGCTTGAATCCAGGGCTGAGGCCTTCACTTTGTGGGAGCAAGAGAAACATGGGACGGTGACAGGATTAGAAGCAGGATTAGGAAGAACTAAAAACTACACCAGGAAATACATCCAATTCAGTGCAAAAACCATCAATGGAGACCGCAGGCAAGCTCGAAGCTACATTTTCTAGTCACACAAGAGTACTCTACCACACACTTTCCTAGCACAGAGGAACTGTCACAGAGGGTGGGACCAAATCTGACAGAACACAAGGAGAAAGAAGGTAGATGTCAGACAGTCATGAACTATTCAGATTGCCAGTGCTGAAAATATGAATGACAGAGCAAGCAGCACAAGAGACGTGAAACTGTGAGAGGGGACACGGCAGCGGCTGAGGGATGTGAAACTGTGAGAGGGGACACAGCAGCGGCCCGAGGGACATGAAACAGTGACAGGGGACACGGCAGCTGCCTGAGGGACGTGAAACCATGAGAGGGGACACGGCAGTGGCCCGAGGGACGTGAAACTGTGAGAGGGGACATGGCAGCAGCCCGAGGGACGTGAAACTGTGAGAGGGGACACGGCAGCGGCCCGAGGGACGTGAAACTGTGAGAGGGGACACGGCAGCAGCAGGGTTATCTATCTTCATGCAGCTCATCAACACCTACCCACTTGCAGTTTCCGGTGACGTGATTTTATTTTTAGGAGAACGATGTGATATAAGATAAGCCCAGAGCTAGAGAGCTCACTGCGTAAAGTTTCGCCTCACGAGTACGAGAACCTGAGTTTGACACCCAGGACCCAGGTAAAAATGCCAAGCATGGTAGTGCACACTTGTCATCCCAGCGTGGGGAAGTAGAGGCAGAGCATCCCCAGAGTTCAGGGTTCATCAGCCTAGCCAGTGACCAATAAGAGACGAGTCTCTAAAGGAGGAGGATGGTAACACTTCAGGAGGTCTTCTGGCTTCCACATGCACAGCTCACATCTACACATGCACCCCACCCATACCATAGTAACACACACACACACACATCATACACAGGCAAAAATAAATAAATAAATAAATGAATAAATAAATAAATAAAAACAAGAAGAAACCTAAAGCTACTCAAGAGAAAAATATATGTTTCTTTTATGAAAGAGAAACTTAGAAAAAGTCATAAGCCTGGAGGATTATACTACATAGACACACCTAATGACTATTATCTAATATAAATGTAAAAAATTGCCAATGAGATAAAAAGAGAGAGAGAAATGGGAAAATGAACCCAAGTTGAAAATGATTTTTCTGTTGTTTTTTGAGGTAGGGTCTCACTCTAGTCCAGGCTGACTTGGAATTTACTATGTAGTCTCAGGGTGGTCTCAAACTCACAGTGATGCCTCCTACCTCTGCCTCCTGGGTGGTAGGATTAAAGGCATGCACCACCACGCCTGGCTCCAAGTTGAAAATGTAAAAAAGAAAAAAACTACAAATGTCAGTTAAGCATGTACTCAGCCTTCATGGCAATCAGTAACTAATAATGCAAGGCACTGTGAGTTTGCAAGTTTCACCTCATCAGACAGGGAAAATCAGCTCTTTAAGAGGAGGCAGCTGTGGGGTCTCGGGACAGAGCACTAGGAGCACCATGCGGGGTCTGGGGCAGAGCAGCGGGAGCACCATGCGGGGTCTGGGGCAGAGCAGCGGGAGCACCATGCGGGGTCTCGGGGTGGAGTAGCGGGAGCACCATGCGGGGTCTCGGGGTGGAGTAGCGGGAGCACCATGCGGGGTCTGGGGCAGAGCAGCGGGAGCACCATGCGGGGTCTCGGGGTGGAGTAGCGGGAGCACCATACGGGGTCTGGGGCAGAGCAGCGGGAGCACCATGAGGGGTCTCAGGGCAGAGAAGTGAGAGAATGAAAAGAAAGTATGAAGCTGTCCCAGTATGTTTTCAGGTACCATTAGAAAACACAGATCCAAGAACTTCAGCAAACATGTCTAACCACACCCGAAACTCAACAGTGAATTCAAATAGCCCAGCCCTGGCTCCTCCTCTGAGAAGAGCAGACAGTGTGTGCTCACTGCTGCTGAGGAGCCCACAGGGAGGACGCACTCTCCAGCACCGCGGGCCTCTGCCTTGGGCACAAGCTTCATGGACTGGAGAGGAAACAGCCAGTCATATCACTGTCACAGTTCATCGCAGAGAAATACTAAGGAAAGGGCTCCAAGCCGCGCATGCCAAGACTGGCCCATCCACGCAGAAACGATGAGATGAAGGACTCAGGAACCAAAGGGATGCCATGACAGGCTTCAGAGTCACCAGTAGGCCCAAGTTTCTGTTTCCCAGCAAGGTTTAAATAAGAATTTACCAGTTACTGAAAAAAAGATCACAAACTGCTTATGCCATACATTTCTATAGTCATAAGATAAGTTGCTTAAGTTCCTTAAACACACATAGCCAATCACAATAAAGGTTACCTAATCTGCTTGAAATTCCCCTAGCTCCTGCTCACCAGCTTTGCCCCCAGCATCCTAAGCCTACCAGAAAAATACAAGTGCAGCTACTACTTAAATCTACCAATCATGTAACCATTCCCCTACTTCTTTGTTCAAATCCCTATAAAAAGCCTGCCCCTTGCTGCTCAGGGCTCTTGTACAGATCCACTGCATTGGTGAAGTCAAGAGTCCGAGCTTAAGCCCGAAATAAAGCTCCTTGCCTTTGCATACATGTTTGGTTCTCCTTGGTGGTCACTGGGGGCGCCGAGAACTGGGCATAACAGAGACTCATCAACCACAGTGACTGTGCTGTGTGGTCTGAGACAACGGAGATGTGCAGGGATATTTGGCAGAATAAAAGCCATCCAGGTCCACCTGAGAACAAAGGAACATGGACATGCTAGATATGATTCTATCTTACAAAGAATAGGGTTCTATAAAGAAATATGTGATATATGACCTCAAGTTTGACTTAAGTGACCATGAAGTTACTTTCATTCTTTTTTATACTTCATGGTTTCAGTCATTAGAACTTATGTTTCTACCAGAAAGAGCCTTATCATTTTATTACCAATTCCAAGAGAGGAAAAAAGAGTTCCCTATTCCAATAGATTAAATATATGTCATAAGGAGGAACTTCAAGGCAAAACTTCACTTCACATGGGCCTGAAACACATGTGTGGCCATTTTAAAAAGCAACAAAAGGGCCAACACTGACAGCGGAAGGAAGGCAAGTGTGGGTGAGAGAAAGGGACAGGAGAGGGAGACATGGAGGAAGCAGGAAAACGAGTAAGCAAAGAGGAGCCAGGACAAGAGCTTAGTCAGCCTTGCCTGCTCGGCCTCAGAACTACAGCCGGCTTAGCCTTGATCAGTAAAGCTGACAGGGTAAATAGAAAAGTGGAGCCAATGTAGCCAGGGGTACAAACTTGTGTCATGCAAAAATATTCTTTCATCTGGACTGCCTTCGGCTCCTGTCTGGTAAGCATACTAGTCAGCCCCTCCCTGGGATTACAAGTGAAATCTCTGAGCAGGTAAACAAAACCCCAGAGAACTCTGGAAAGTAAACAAATAGACAATTACAAGAAAGAGTCAAAACCTGTTACATCACTTCCTGCCTTGTTTTCTTCCTCATATGATTTTGCCAAGGTGATTCCAAGGTGGAGAACACAAACCCCAGGCAAGGAACACTTAAAAGCAACCCCTGTGGACAGGGCTGGGGCTTCTGTGACCTGGAGAGTAACCCTGGATGGAGTCCTGACACAGAAACTCCCACCCGTCTGTATCAGTCAACCTCCTGAGCAGCACAGGAGCAGTGCGGGTCATAGAAGCCTCCTCACAAAGTTCACACAGCAAAGACACACTCAGAACAGAATCACTCAAGAATGAAGTCACAACCAAGGCCTGACTCTCGAAGGTTGTTCACATACTGAATCACCAACAGGCACCTCAGACTTCTAACAAGACAGGCCAGCATGGATACAACTGACCCATCGCAATGTCCACACCCAACAGGAAATTGTTGGACAAAGAACTTGGAAGACATGACCATTTCTCGAAAGAAGTTGTTCAGATATTAGACAAGTGCTTTATTACTTGGCTTAAAGAAAGAGAACTATATTTGGTAGAAGAGAAAATATAGGTATTCTCAACAAAAAAGCAGACTGAAAAACATTGCCAATTTTAAAACTAACAAAAAAATGTGCTAGAGGGATTGCTTAGTGGTTAAGGTGCTTGCCTAAAAAGCCAAAGGACCCAGGTTCAATTCCCCAGGACCCTCATAAGCCAGATGCACAAGGTGGTGCATGCGTATAGAGTTCATTTGCAGTGGCTAGAAGCCCTGATGCACCCATACTCTGTCTCTATCTGCGCCCCTCTCTCCATATATATCAATATCTATACCTATATATACATATCAATAAGTATGTATATATTGATATTGGTATGCATATATATCAAATAATAAATAAAAACTAACAAAAGAGCTCTGAAATTAATAATAAAAATGTCCCTGGTAGGAGGATCACCATGACTTTGAGGCCACCCTGAGATTACATAGCGAATTCCAGGTCTGGGCTAGGGTCAAACCCTACCTCAGAAAAAAAAAAAAAAAAAAAAAAGGAAAAAAATGTATCTGGTGACCAGGGCAGCAAAGTGGAGACAAAATGGAGAGTCCATAAACATGAAGACAGTCAGTAAAGATCACCCAAGAGTCTATGAACAAAAAGTCAGTCTGAAATCACCCAAAAGTCAATAAACATGAAGTCAATAAGCATGAAGCCAGTCGATGTGGATCCCTGGAGAGACTCTAAGCATGAAGACAGTCAATGGAGATCACTGGAGAGCCTCTAAGCATGAAGCCAGTCGAAAGTGATCACTGGAGAGCCTCTAAGCATGAAGACAGTCAATAGAGATCACTGGGGAGCCTCTAAGCATGAAGCCAGTCAATAGAGATCACTGGAGAGCCTCTAAGCATGAAGCCAGTCGAAAGTGATCACTGGAGAGCCTCTAAGCATGAAGACAGTCAATAGAGATCACTGGAGAGTCCCTAAGCATGAAGACAGTCAATAGAGATCACTGGAGAGTCCCTAAACATGAAGACAGTCAATAGAGATCACTGGAGAGTCCCTAAACATGAAGACAGTCAATAGAGATCACTGGAGAGTCCCTAAGCATGAAGACAGTCAATAGAGATCACTGGAGAGTCCCTAAACATGAAGACAGTCAATAGAGATCACTGGAGAGTCCCTAAGCATGAAGACAGTCAATAGAGATCACTGGAGAGTCCGTAAGCATGAAGGCAGTCAATAGAGATCACTGGAGAGTCCATAAGCATGAAGACAGTCAACAGAGATCACTGGAGAGTCTCTAAGAATGAAGGCAGTCAATAGAGATCACTGGAGAGTCCCTAAGCATGAAGGCAGTCAATAGAGATCACTGGAGAGTCCGTAAGCATGAAGGCAGTCAATAGAGATCACTGGAGAGTCTCTAAGCATGAAGGCAGTCAATAGAGATCACTGGAGAGTCTCTAAGAATGAAGACAGTCAATAGAGATCACCAAAGAGTCTATAAACATGAAATCAGTTAATAAAGGTCACATAAGAGTCTATAAGCCTGAAGGAAGTCAGTAGAGATCACCCAACATGAAATGTATATTAATACAGAGAAAAAAATTATAGGGTCTCTGGGGATAAAATCAAAAAGTCTTACATGAGAGTTAGGTAAACTCAAAGCAAAAACATATCTAGAAATATCTAATTACACAGCTGAAAACCAAGGGCAAAAATCTTGAAAGTCACTAGAGAAAAAGAATAGACACTAGACAAACAGGTGAAGTACAACTGACATTATTATGTATTTTTCCATCAGAAACCACAGAGGCAGAAGCAATGAAATACCATCTTTAAATTTCTAAGAGAAAGGACATACCCATGAAAGATAAATTCTATATTCAATAACAGCATTCTTAAAAGGGTCTGGGGAAATGGTTCAGGAGTTAAGGTGTTTGCCAAGCAAGCCAGAGGGCCTGAGTTGGGACCCCCAATCCCCATGTCAAAGGAGGTGTGGTGGCACATGCCAGCCTCAGGGCAGAAGAGGCAAAGTCAGGACAAGCCTTGCTGGCTGGCAAGTCTGGCCAGGTGAGTGGACTCCAGGTTCAGTGACCAACTGTGTGGCAGTTCCTGCCTTGCTACTGGGACAAAACACCTGGCCAGAAGCAGCTCATGGGAAGAAAGGGCCTATGTTGGCTTACAGTTTGTCTCAACGAATGCTCCATCGGGGCAGGGGAAGCATGGAACCAGGGTGTCACGGCTTCATGCAGCAGCAGGAACAGGAAACCGTCTCAGAGGGAGGTAGTCAGGTAGCATCCAGCAGGGCTGGACCAGTTAATAAACCTCAAGCTCTGCCCCAGTAACACACCTCCAGCCGTACTTCACATTCCAAATGCCCAGCAAGCCTCCCCAAATGCCACCAGCATTCAGAAGACACTTGACATTCAATCTACTGCTACACTGCTCTCAGAAAACAGGCAAGAGAACACTCTGAGTAAGACACTCCATGATGGGCTCTGGTCTCCACATATATGCACATACATGTGCAAGCATAACCACACATACGTGCACACATACATACAAACATGCACTCACACCACATACACATGCAAAAATGTCTCAAGATAAAGAAGAAATAAAAGCATGCTCAGATAAGCATGAAGTAACATCACCAGCAGGTGCAGTTGATATGAAATGCCAAAAGAAATTTTTCACAGCAAAGGTAAAAAGTATTAGAAAGAAACATGAGTTTTTAAAAGTAAAGGCAGAGCAAGAAAAGTGGTAAATCGCTACATAAATTACAAAGTATTGTTTTGTCTCAATTTCTTTGAAATGCATGACCATGAAAGAAAAGATTGTCACACTGAAATGTGAGGTTTTCATTTCATGTCGATATAACATGAAATTAAAACATAAATGCAATTAGGGAGAGCTAAGAGAAGGCTTGTGATGGCTTACGTTGATTGTCAATTTGACAGGATCGACAACCACCTAGGAAACAAGTCTCTGGGCATGCCTATGGGGGATTATCTTAAATTAGCTGAGATGGAAAAAAACTCACCTTAACTGTTAACAGCCCCAGTTCTTGTGCTGGGATCCTAGACTGAATACAAAAGAGGAAGCCAAGCGAACTGAGACCAAGCATTCATCTCTCTTGGCTTCCTGACTGCAGATACAATGTGACCAACTACCTCATCTTCTGGCCAAAATGACTTCCCCATCATGATGGACTACACCTTCAAACCATGAGCCAAAATAAACCCTTCTATCCTAAATTGTTTGAACACAGCAAGGAGAAAAGTAAGGAAGAGAACATTGGAAGAGAAATTTTTATATAAACAAAACAAACCAGAAAAAGAATTATCATACATAAAGATGTTTATTTCATAATGACAAAATGCCCTATAGCCTTATAATTCCTTGGCAAAAAATGCCAACTATATGTACTAATAATATAGCATCAAAAAAAAATGAAGACTCCTTCTGACAGAAACTGATGGGTAATTTACGACCACATAGTGATCACCAACACCGGCACTGGACCAGCACAGCTCTGCCCATAAGCACTGACACATGGAGGGTGGAGGAGGGCAATAGGAAGGAGACAACAAAAGAGGAAGGACTGCCCTGAAAGAGGAGGGTCCTCGGTGGAATGAGGGCAGGAGAGAAAGAACAAAGGAGTGTGATCAGAACATGGCCAAATTACAGTATGCTTATATATTAGAACCCCCAACATTTTTTTTAATGAAGAAAAATTGACAGAACAAAAGGACCACCTAGGTAACTCCATAACCATAGTAGAATTTCTCTTGCCCCAGCATGTATAAGATGCAAAGATAAATAAACAACAAATGTGTAACTCAGTAGGTACAGAAAAAGTAAACAACCCTAGGAATTACTTTGATGTAACTTACATTTATAGAACATTCTACCAGAGATTTCTTCTGGAAGAGAAATGGAAACGTGTCTGCACAAAGGCCCTTATACAAATATTTATTGCATTTTGGATTTATATTTCAAACTAGCAACAACATGAACGCCCATCTACAAGTGAATGGCAAACAAGCTGAAAGGTGTCTGCCAAGGGATACCGTCTACGAGACAAAGTAACAAGCCACTGAAGCACGGACCGGCATGTATAAGGAAGGTCTCAAAATCACCGCAGGCTGAATTGAAGAAGGCACATGTACGCAATATGGTGACTGTGGCTAGAAAAGGAAACCAGTACAGCAGCAGCTGCTACTGTGCCATGCAGCCAGGGAGGGATGGTCACAATCACAGTGGTTCAGAGGAAACGTCTGTCGGTCATGGACACGGATGCTGTCTTGACTGTGGTCCTGACTGCACGGCTGTGTGTAAAGATCAAAACGAATCAAGGTGGCCACTTCAGATACATGCAGCTCAAGAGGCTGTGATGATTACACACATGAACTGGGGAAAATTACCAGCCTCACCTGAACACAGGACTTTCAAAGCATGCCAGACTCGACTCGGTCGGGAAGTCGCCGGGGCACGGCTGGCTGAGTGGGTGCTTCTGCTCTGTGGTAAGGCAGCACATCATGGTGGGGACACACAGTAGAGAAAACTGCTCACCTCTTGCAGCAGAGAGCAGAGAGAGAGAGAGAGGTAAGAACAACCCAGAGTCCCAGTACCCCTTCAAGGGCACCTCTCCCATGACCTAACGTGCTTCTCTAGGACCTGTCTCCTAAAGATTCTTCAAATGGCACCAATCTGGGAACCAAGTCTTTCCACATGGGCTTTAGGGGGTAATTCAGATCTAAACCTTTTTAAGTTTCATAGGGGAAAACACATATTCGCTGTTTTTCTAACCCTTTGTCGAATACCTGCCTTGTACACAAGAGACTCTAACAATATAAGCAACAGGCCTACTTGTGTCTGACACAGGCCTCTCTACGCCTTGCTGTTGTTACCTACAAGTCACCAACTTAGATCAACAACACTGAATCGTGTGTGTGTGCGTGCACACACACGCACGTGCATGTGATATATAGAGAAAAGCTACAAAAGTGAACAGGCTAGACGTAGATTCACACTCACACAGGAAAACAGCCCGAGGTATGGCACTGTGCAAGGGGCAGAGAAAGCACACTCACATTGGACACAGGAGCCTCACTGATGTGCAGAGCACATGTCAACACGACCTTCATCACTGTTCCCTCCTGAATGTCATCAGGACGACCTTCTGACCCAGTCTCCTCTAACCCTTCCCTTCCTCCCTCTCCTTTCATTCTGCCTACTAATCTCCCACAAACACTTATTACACAACGCTATCATCATTTCTGTGTCTGTGTGCTGGGACATTCTCAAAGGCAGGAAAAAGGCTTATTTAGTCTCCTACAGCCTCAGAAGAGCTTCAAGAAATAACTTGATAAGTAGGGAAATGAGTGTTTGAAACTAGAAAATGTCCTGCATGGGTTGACAAGTGTTTCCTGAGATTTACTTTTGGAATGTTACCAAGGAGAGAAGTACGTTCTGTGTTTTACAGGTTATTTTCCATTACAAAGCATCTTCTCCCTTGGCCTACATATGATCTTCTAAACCTCATGGGGGCTCAAGGCATGGTAATTTCCTTCTTGGTGTGATCGTGAGTGGTCATCATCCTTGGATGGCACTAGATGACTGTTCCCCACACACCATGTGAGAAGACAAATGCAGCCTGAGTCAACCCAGTGGGAAACAGTGTGTAGTACTAGGGATGTGACTCAGTACTGTCCTCAAAACACCTCCCCAAGGACAAAAACAACCAAGTCCTCAGGAGAGTGGTCACACTTACATCACAGTTACTCAGTCTAAAGAACTTGAATGTAATGCTGAAGATATATATTATAAGAAAGAAGAGGGCTGGAGGGATGGCTTAGTGGTTAAGCGCTTGCCTGTCAAGCCAAAGGACCCCAGATTGAGGCTCGGTTCCCCAGGACCCACATTAGCCAGATGCACAATGGGCGCACACGTCTGGAGGTCCTTTGCAGTGGCTAGAGGCCCTGGTGTGCCCATTCTCTATCTATCTATTGGCCTCTTTCTCTCTCTGTCTGTCGCTCTTAAATAAATAAATAAATAAATAAAAGAAGAAATAAAGCAAAATTCCACGAGCCATTTGGAAAACCTATATTCCATGCACTGAAACAGTCAACCTTGGTGTGCCCCATGTTTTCACTGGCTGCTTAAATTAGCAATCTCATTTAATGCTTTAATTAAATGTACTGGATCACAGGAGGTAACACGTAAGGTGACAGTCCTTCTTCCTAGGTAACTAATTACAGAACATGTAAGGTTTTGCCTGCTTTTTCTTCCAGTTCTGTATTTTATGTTAGGTAGAATGATTTATTTGAACTCAGTTTTTAGCTACTGCAAAGCCATGCACTTTATGATTTGGGTAGCATTACACAGTGGTTAACAGCTGTGGTGGTTTGAATCAGATGTCCTCCATGAACTCACGTGTTCTGAATGCTTGCTTTGTCCCTAGCTGGCAGCAGCTTGGGAGTCAGGAATCATGCCAGAAGAAGTGTGATGCTAGGGGCGGGCTTCGGGCATTGTGGCCAGCCCCCCTTGCCAGTTTGGCTCTCTCCTGCTGCTGCTTTCCACCTGCTGTGGCAGAAGTGATGTCTGGTCTCTGCTTGTGCCATGCTTTACCCTGCCGTCATGGAGCTTCCTCATAATAAAAATAAAACCAAAATAAAGCATTCTTCCCAAGAGCTGCTTTTGGCTGGGTGCTTTCCGACAGCAGTGGAAAGGTCACTGCAGCAGTGACTGGCATTAAGACTTGGGAGTCTTCACAAGCACTGCCCAGCTAATAATCCCATGGAGTCTCCTTCTTGGACTTGGTGAAATGGAATTCATGCCAGCTTCTACCCCCGAGCCTCACTGTCAAGGCTAATAGAAGAAAGCACAAACAGCAGGCGCTCCGAGATGCTGACCTGATGGTGAGGTGAAAGGGCGCTGACCACTACCCTTGCTTCAGCCTCTACCTGATGTTCTACAAGATGCTAAGAGAAAGAGAATGCACACCCATCAGCGATACTGCATCTTAGTTCTCCCTCCTTCAGCCCAGTATGGTGCTGCAAACATGTCAGGCTGAGGCAGGAGAATCAGGAGCTCAAAGCCAGCCTCAGCTACAAAGCATGGGCTTCATGAGACCCCCATCTTAAAAACAAATTCTCTCTTAAGACAAAATACTGGGAAGACGGGACAGGAAGAACAGAAAGGGGAGACACTAGAGAGGAGAAAGGGGGGCAAAAAACATGAAAGAAAGTAGGAACTAGAGGGATTACATATAGCCAGTCTTTCTTCAGACTGTAGGCAATCAGAAAACAGAAAATCACTTACACTCATCAAATAATTTCTATGATTAGCAACTGCCTCACATGTGGTTTTAATTTTTGAATGAAATCAAAACACATTCAAATCTAAACACCGAGCAGAAGTTTTTCATAATGATAAGCAAAAAAACAAAACCTACACAGACTGTTTTTTTTTAATCACCTCTTCTTTCATTTCCCTCACTCGTGAGATATTCACACGTTATGGTAGAACCACCCAACAACTTGAGCACACCCCAATATCGCTATGAGTCACTGAACCACACTTGATTGTGGTGGCATGTGTGGTATGTATGCACACATGAAAGGCGCATGCACGTGTGTACAGATGCATGCACTCCATGCACACGTGTGGAAGCCAGAGGGCACAAGGTGTCCTCCTTTATCACACTTCCTTTTGCCTTCATATCACTTGACGTGACCTTTTCTCTTGCTGCTGCTGCTGTTTGTTACATTGCCATTACTTTCAAGGATACCTGACAGAGCTGGTACAGCCGTATGACAGCAGTGTCACCAGTGTGACCAACATCAGGAAATTACTGTGAGGGGAAAACTCAAAAAAACATAGAAGATAACAGGTAACAAAGAACACGGGATTGCAAGCAACAACTGACCCCATAAGGAAGTTCGGTATACTTTACATCCTTGCTCAGGCCCCTTGACAATGCGTGTCAGGGAAGAAGCTGAAGTAGGACTCATTCATTCAAATCCTTTGACGAGAAAACAGGAGAACAAAGGCCACGGGGGCATCTGAACCCTTCCTAGACAAGGAGACACAGGACCTTAAACACTTGCCCCACATTTTGTACTTCTGTTGAAAAGCACAAAGTCTACATGCTTTCATTTCTCTGTTTCCTATTACTTTGTGTTTCCTTTAGAAGTGTTTACTCGATCAATGAACACAGAGACAGTTACAGATCATAAGTTTCTTGAGTTTCACCCAGTTAAATATGGATTGTACACATGTAGGACAGCTTTTGTTTAGGCATTTCCTCTTTGATGAGAAGACTGTAACCATTAGCAAAAATTTAAAAACTATATCAGCAATTAAACTCCACTAAATATTTTACTGCGTGCCACATTCCTTACTGAGCATTTTATAGCCATCACCTCAACTAGTCTTCATAAAGAACTTGAAGGTGGTGTCACTGTGCCCATTCCAACTATGAAGCATTACAGGAAATAAGCAACTGTTACTGTACCGAGCTGTGACAAAAGCCCAAGGTGTCCAGAAAGCCAAGGACAACTCTCACAACTCTTAGTCACCACTTCCCACCCAAGGTCTGCCCTTCAAATACTTGAAAGCCGTCCATGAAGCACTGACCCTGGACCCTGAAACCACCTTGCTCAGCAGCACACAATCACAACCTGTCAGCTGACCAAACCCACGCCTGGGCCAATGGAGGAAACCAACAGCAAAACCAAGGGCAACCTGAGCAGACACTGGCGCACAAGGATTTCTGGTTAACTGCTGTGATTACCAAGTCTGGAGGTCACATACCAAAGAGCTAGCTAGGTATCCACTAATTTTGCCACTGGTAATGCCGTGAGTTATTGTTACTTTGGTAAAAACTGTTAAGCAGTACTTCAAGAAGAAGAGGAGGCCTGTTCTGGTTATTCAAACTGGTTGAAATCATTAGTACTTCACTGGGACTTGCACTGTTGTCTGATAATGTCAGAGGGCCACAACTCTACACTCAGATAGACTAGACCAGACACCACCATTCCCTGTGAAGAGCCATGGTGTGTCACTACACATGGGCAAGGGGCTGATTACTTCCCTTTACCCTGACTCTAATCACCTTTCTCTCGGCTTGCCTCAAGCCGTCCTATGGGACATCCCCTTGGCCTTATTCTCAGAAGGGTGGATCTGAGACTGGGGCTCCTGCCTCCTCACATCTGGCACCTCAGGAATTAGCTTTTCCTTTTGCAAAGCTCATCATTTTGGTGGTTCACTGGCATGGAATGTGGCTGGCAAAGCTGGCCTCTCTTGTGACAAGAGTCAGGGAGACCAGGAGTCATGTCTACCACAGCTCAGTCATCATTTTACTCTGAATGTTCTGTCCTACCACATCTCTGCTCCCCAGCCCCAACCTGGCAGCACACCCCGACCCATGGCCTGTCCTTGTATCACCAACAAGGACACCTCTTGCTCACCCTGAGGCAGAGGCCCTGCACCCAGCCCAAGCCAGCTGCAGTCTGAGAGCACACGGCCAACGTCCTGGGACGGGGCGGGCTACGACCGTGGGAATGAGCTCCTCTGCGCGCTGCTTCCCACGTGTGCTCTGACATCAGATGTGCCGTCCCTCAGCGTCTCCTGGACAGTTTGATATTTGCAAACCTCCACGTTCCACTGTTTATTTAGGCAGCACTCCTGCAGCACAGAGCTAGAGACTCACTCAAGTGGGTCCATTTGATCAGCAACAGGCTTTCCACTTCCCTCTTGGGATGGGATGGGATGGAATGGCACTGCATCATGGGAGCAACTAAATATTGTGGGCCCAAGTATTACTCTTGTAAATTTTTGGTGCATGTATGTGTGGTGTACACACGTGTGTGCGTGTGTTCATATGGGTGTTTGT
The DNA here is from genome assembly GCA_036346955.1 of Dipus sagitta. NCBI lineage: Eukaryota > Metazoa > Chordata > Mammalia > Rodentia > Dipodidae > Dipus > Dipus sagitta. Next base: position 66,235,837 of record CM070786.1, read on the forward strand.
GCATGTGTGTGTACATGCATGCATGTGCAGGCTAGAGGCTAATGTTGGGTATGCTCTTCAGTCACTTCTCAGCTTACTGGTTTGAGACAGGGTCTCTCAACAAGGCCAGAGTTCCGATCAGCTGGATCAGCGAGGCAGTGCGCTCAGGAGAGCTGCCTGTCTCTGCCCCCCAGTGTTAGTATTAAAGGCCTGTGTCATCACGACAAACATTTTATGTGGGTGTTGGGGATCCAAGCTCAGGTCCTCATGCTTCCACAGTAAATGCTTTACCCACTGAGCCAGCTCCCCAGTGCCCTAAATGGTTTAATCCTGTGTTTTCATGTATTTAAGTAATATCTACTGGATTGAGCTCTGGAGGTGAATTAAAGAACAAAGGAGTGTTACACATTCATTTTGCTGGTGAATAGTTTAGAAGACACAGTGCACTCCTGTGGAATGGACCAAATGCCCTGCAGCAATGACAAAACAGCTAGTCAAAAACACAAAATCTTAAGGCGCAAATCCAGAACCAACAAGGGCAATCCCCTACGAGAAGGTATGTCCTCCAGGACCACAGGTGAGTCTTCGTGGCATCTGAGGTCAGGCTGCTAATGCTGCCCCTGGAGAGCGTGGACAAGCCCGTAAGGGACTGCGGAGGCAGGTACAGTGAGAGCAGAGCGGCCCTCTGTGCAGTGAAGGGGTCTGTTCTACCTGAATTGACGAGTTTCTGTTCCATCACGCCACAGCCAAGAACTTCCAGCCATTCTCCATGGAAGTTGATCTCCATCTCAAAGGAAGGATGAGTGAAAGGAAAGTAGCAGTCTACCCATCGGACCTCCAGCCCTGCCAAAGGCAAAGGAAAAGTGCAGTGTTACCTTTCTTGATTCAAATTCACCGTTCAGCTAATGACACTGTTACAATCACAACAGTGAGTAAAATAAATAAGCAACTAATTTGCAACATGTGAGGGCAAGGCAATAAATCTTACAATCTGTGAAAAACTAGGCATGTCTTTTCCAATATGGAAAACACTTTGTGTTGTTCCAGAACCTTCTAAACCAAATCAATCACCTGTCAGGTGCCTGCAACCACATGGCAGTGTAAAATTAGTTCAAGATCATGAGAAAGCAGATGAGTCTGTTATTTTCTGGAAGCGACAATGACATATCACAGTCAGAGGATCCCGGAATTTCTGTTTGGAATAACCCCACCATCCACATCACAGCAAGTAGACTCCATGAGAACAACTTGGGCTTATCCTCTTCAACTTCTCATTATCGCTAAATGTTCTTCATTAGACCTGCTTCCAACTATTCCCTAGTCCTACAAGCTCATAACAAACTGGCTAGTTGTCACTTCGTTTTTATTTGAGAGACAGAGGGAGAGACAGAGACAGAGACAGAGAGATGGAGGGAGAAGAGAATGGACTCACTAGGGCCTCCAGCCACTGCAAACAAACTCCAGACGCATGTGCCACCTTGTGCATCTGGCTTACTTGGTTCCTGGGGAATCGAATCTGGGTCCTTTGGCTTTGTGACAAGCACTTTAACCATAAAGCCATCCCTCCAGCTGGGCTTTCACTTTCTTAAATGTGTATTTTTAAAATTATAACAGCAAATAAGGAGCTTTTAAAACAAGACATCCAAATGTAAGTAAAACGTTTACAAAGTCAAATGTGCTGGGCATGGTGGCACACACCTTTAATCCCAGCACTGGGGAGGCAGAGGTAGGAGGATCACCATGAGTTCAAGGCCACCTTGATGAAAAAAAAAAAAAGAGTTATTTTTTTTTCCTAAAAATCAATGCCCAATACACATAAATTTAAATCTCCACAAACAAGAAGCCCAATGCCCAAATGGATTTTCAATAAGCGATTAGAACTATGGTACTGTTAGTTAACAAAGGAAAAGCTTATTGAACTCAAAAGCAAAGGTTGTCTGAGAAGAGCAGAGGTTAGTGAAACAGAAAATGAGATGGGAGGTCACCTAGCAACTTGATGACCCCACCCAAAACACAGACAACAGCAGGCAGTGACAAATCACCTATTCCGGTCCCTTCAGGGAGCTTCTTTCTCTCCCTATTCCACACAGTGCCTCCTCCTTGCGAAACACCCAAATCTCCACGGAAACATGGCCCTGTCCAGTGAATTTAAGAGACTGTATGTTTTGCTCAAAGCTATCTACATTTTAAGCCTCTGGAAACCAAATTGTGGGATGGATAAAAATAATTTCCTCTTGGTGCTGAAGAGACTGCTTAGTGGTTAAGGTGCTTGCCTTCAAATCCTAAGAACCCAGGTTCAATTCCCCAGTCCCCACATAAGACAGACAGACAAGGTGACGCATGCAAAGTTCATTTGCAGTGGCTAGACAGCCTGATGTGCCCATTCTCGCTCACTTGCTCTATTTCTCTCTCTCTCTCTCTCTTCCTCTTTCTTTCCCTCAAATAAATAAAATATTTTTAAAAATAAATTCCTACATCTACTGAATACTTCCTTGCCTCTGCCACCAGCCTTCATAGAGAGAGAAGGCCTAGAGAGACTATCACCTAGCTGGAAATAAACTCCTGAAAATCTGGTACTGTGCTACAAGGCCACAGTCTAACCCCAAAAAAGTGACTCATCCCTGCTGGCAAAGACATCTGACCAGGAAACCTCTGTCAGCAGGAAATCCCAAAAGCCCTCTGTCTATACACCAAGCCACTGCTTGGCTTTACAGATGCTCACTGGTGCTCCCATTTCAATAACACTCTTTAAGAGTTGTCTGATTAAGTAACATGTTCACAGGCTTCAACATCAAAACCCTCTCACGTGACCAACCTCATCATGGATGAAGCAGGCCAGCACGGAGACATCTCCCTTGTGTCCCTGTCCTTGTTTCCTCCACACACTTCCAAATCTTATAGTTCTCTTTATTGCCAGATGTAATCAGTCTTTTTCTGTTTCCCTACACACATCATTCCACACCATGTTTTTTTCACCTAATGAAATGCCTGGAGGCCAATCGGAGGGAAGACACAGAGCCCTTCCTCATTCCTGTCTTTGCCCTGGCAGTGCTCCGCCATGTGCCACCCTGCGATCGTACAGGAAGCCCCTGACTGATATGTACTTGGAGAACATCCATTATTTTGTTATTGAAAGCAATGTTGTAACAAAATACCCTTCTGGGCCAGAGAATAAATGCTTTTATGACTGTGATAAATATTGCCAAGTTGTCCTCCATAAGTGCCATGTAACATTTTATGCTAGCATTGGCTCAATAGTTTTCATGGGGACCAAGGCATTCAGCTAATTAGTGGAAGCGCTGCCTGACCCCCCTGGATAATTGCTGTAGGGTCCATAAGCTGAGAAGCCACGGCCGGGATCCCCAGACTCAGGCTGTCTTCCTGGCTGCTTGCCATCTGTATGTACCGTGGTCTCCCCCAGCAAAGAAAAGTGTTCTTTGGAATGAGCAACCATGTCACAGCAGTTATGAGGAAGAGGAGACACATTTAAGATCGGAAGCATCCTTGTGGGCATATGAGTGTTGATTCCATTTCCAAGGCAGCACAGAGTCACTCATGACTTACACTCCATCCCCATCTAGGGCCTCACAAACCTGGCAATGGCACCACGGTGACTCTGTAGTATGCCATATATATCCTCCATGTCCGCACAGCCATGAACTCGGGGGTACAATGCTGCAGACGGCTAAGTGAAATGAAGTCATTTCCTGCTGCAAAGCGAAGGTGAGCCACCCCCTCTGGCCTCTCAAGGGTGAGGAGCGCTCCGAAACACACACGAGAAGATGGTTGTGTGTTTCAGCCACAATGACTCCCTCTGCCAAAACACACACAAAGTGGCAGAGAAAGCTGAAAGGCTGGCAATTCCCCCAGCACACATGAGTGATGCCACCGCTGTGTCTCCTGCTAGGGAGGACAAGTGTGTCCTGGGAGTCCTCTTCATAGGAATCTTCTGATTAGGAATAGGATCTGAAGATTATATCATTTCTGTACCTCCACTATAAGGACAGAAATCGTCAGTAGCATATTTCAATGGGTCACCTCATTTTAAAAACTGGATATGGGGCCAGAGGCACTGCAACAAGTGACATACTCTCTCCTGCTACTTAGAGATGCAAAACGTTACCACAGTTGGCTGAGTGGCTTCAGATAAGTTCATTTCCTGGTACCTCAACATGATTAGGATATTGCAAGGTTTTGTGACAATTTAGTTAAGAAAAGTAAAAAGGAAAGCACAGAGCTTGGCACCTAGTAAATGCTAGATGGGTGTTTTTTATTTAAATGTTATGGAAATGAACCAGTAATATAAAAAGTTCCTTACCTCCTTTGTAAACAAAGAAGTAAACATTTCTAAATTGTAGTGTTCCAAAGGGACACAGCATTTGTTGCTCATTTACTGTGTGCTAGGTACATGTAAGTCGTACCCATGCGTTCTCTCAATGCCACACTGGTGTGTGGCTGGCACTGGCACCCCCAACGGTGCTCGCCATTTTCCTCTTGCAGGTGGAGGAAGCGTGGCCCATACTGCTTACTTAACTTTCCAGCCCAAGGCCAGAGCCATGCACGTTTGACAACAGAGGCTCGTGCAGCCAGCACTGGAGCCGACAGAGAAAACAACACTCGCTCATGTTCCACACAGAATGCACTTAGGGACCAGGACGGCAGAGTGGGGAGTTTCAGATTCTAACCCAAAAGAGGGACAGGACAGAAAATAAAAAGGACATGGACATTGCAGTGAGAGGACAAAACAGGATTGCTGGTCCACAGCCCGAGAGCACCATGAGCTTGTCCTCTGCAGATGACATACTGCCGGCGTGACACCCAGGGGTGGTGAAAGCTTTGTCATGGCTTGGACAGGATAAGCTCAAGGCAAGGGCAAGAAGGGGGACACAAGCTGTCACCCAGGGAGCTGGGGAGATGGCTCCACAGATAAAGGCACTTGGTTGCAAAGCTTGCTGGTCTGGGTTAGATTCCCCAGTACCTACGTAAAGCCAGATGCACAAAGTGGCACATGTGTCTGTGTCTGGAGTTTGTTTGCAATACTAAGACGCTCTGGCATGTCCATATTCATTCATATTCTCTCCCTCCCTCTCTCTCTCTCCAAGTAAGTAAATAAAAATATTTTTTGTTTAATTTTTACCCCAGTGCAGCCTGAGGCCGTGGCTTTGAAGACTTGTAGATTGAGAGATCCAAGGCATGGGGCATCTGGACCCCTCCATCATTGCTGGTTACTGTATCAACTTCCCATGACACTTTGCTCACTTCTTCAAGTTCTTATGTAAAAAGACAAAGCAAGCCGGGCGTGGTGGCGCACGCCTTTAATCCCAGCACTCAGGAGGCAGAGGTAGGAGGATCGCCGTGAGTTCGAGGCCACCCTGAGACTCCATAGTGAATTCCAGGTCAGCCTGGGCTAGAGTGAGACCCTTCCTCGAAAAACCAAAAAAAAAAAAAAAAAAAGACAAAGCATTCACATATGACTACACACATCTTCCTAAATTCTTTAAACCACCTTTAGATTACTGAAACTTAACACATGCAAATACTCTGTCCACAGTTATTAAACTGTGCTATTTAGGGAATAAGAAGAGACTACTGCTTAGGAATCGTATCAAGATGAAAACATCCACAGGCAGTACAGATGGAAATTTTAAACAAAAAAGTTCTTGATCCACATGTACAGAATTCCTGGAATGTATGAAACACTGGACACCAGGGACAAAGAACTTACTGCTGAAGGGTGAGATTTACAACACTGCTCCCGGGAGAAAGGCGGAAGCAGGGCGAACCCAGTGACCTGCCTGAGAAAAGAGGCAGAGCAGGGAGTCTGGATAAGCTACGGTGGCTGGGATGCGCAGGGCGAAGGAGAGAAGCACTGTGAAGATCTGCAGAGGATCCCTCAGTACTCGGAGGAATGTCAACCAGGGTGTGTATGTTGGAGGCACCAGTTGTGGTGAGGCAACAAGCCCCACGAAATGGGCAGGAATGATGCCCGTAGAGATCAGAGATAATGTCCATGCCCATGAGCAATGGAAAGCCTCCGAGGAGACAGGCTTGTCAGTTACAGTACTACGAAAAGCACCACATGAGCGATGGGGAAAGCCAAGCACATCCTAAACTCCATACTGACCGTGCCTACGATGCTTCAAAAGAAAAATCACCACAGGGTCAAAAGGCCTCTGAGTGCCCCCAGTGCAAAGTTCTGAGGTGTTATTCAGGTACAAAAATATCCAAAGCATCACAAAGTAAAGTTAACAATGCTGGCATCATATAGATAATTATCAGATATACAAACAAGAAAAAATATTAAGGCGAAAAAAATCTTACCGAGAAATAGCAGGTGATAGTGGGAAAAAGACATTAAAACACATATAATAATGATATTCAACTTGCTCACAAAGCTAAAGGAAGAGTGACATGTTAAGTAGAGAAGGGTAAGACAAGTTAAAAGTTCTGCAGTGAGACACATGAATGTGATGAGGCTGCTCAGATGGTGCAGATGGGATCAGCAGCAAACTAGCCATGACAGAAGCAGAGACTGGTGACCTGGAAGATGTGGCAATGAAAATTATCCAACATGTACCAGAAGATACAAGCTCAGGAGTGGAAAATGAGCAGAGCTCCAACAAACAATAAAAAGTGTCAGCATGCACATAAATGCATAATTAAGGCTCTCCAAAGGAAAGTATGTGACTCTCTGTAATGTTTCCTGAGATAGTGTCCTCATTTATATGCTGAGCACCTCTACTGTCATGACAGAAGGCAGCTAACATCTCCCTATCATAAGGATCTTAAACCTCAGGAAGGCTCAACACATGGGAGTTTTACTTGAAAAGTGCGGCCTGCTGTGCAGCACATCTAGACACCCAGGAACACAGGCCTGTCAACAAAGCTTGCTGAAGTGAATGCTTGGCTATACCACCAGCTAGGAGCACTCTGAAAATAACCTCCGAATCAGATAGCACCAGCCAGACAAAAAGCAGATTTAAAGCAGGGCTGGAGAGATGGCATAGCAGTTAAGGTGCTTGCTGCAAAGCTAAAGGACCCAGGTTCGATTCCCCAGGACCCAGGTAAGCCAGATGCACAAAGTGGAACAAACATCTGGAGTTCATTTGCAGCGGCTACAGGCCCTGGCAGGCCCATTCTCTCTCTCTCTCTCTCTCTCTCTCTCTCTCTCAAACAAATAAAGTAACAAAGTTTTTAAAAATTTTTAAAAAGATTACCAAAGTTATATGTTTTAAAATATTTTTAAATCAATGCTTACCCTTTATTTTTAAAGATTTTACTTGTTTGCAAGGAGAAAGAGACAAGATAGAGACAATGGGTATGCCAGGTCCTTTTGCCCCTGCAAATGAGCTCCAGATGCATGTGCTGCTTTAGACATCTGTCTCTATGTGGGTACCAGGGAATCGAACAGGGACCAGCAAGCTTTGCAAGCAAGTGCCATTTCCCTAGTACACTTTAAAATATTATTAAAAGTTCAATCTAGGGGCTGGAGAGATGGTTTAGCAGTTAAGGCACTTGCCTCCAATGCCAAAGGATACAGGTTTGATTCCCCAGAACCCACGTAAAACAGATGCACAAGGGGGTAAACACATCTGGAGTTCCTGTGCAGTGCCTGGAGGCTCTGGCATACCCATTCTCTCTTTACCTGCCTCTCTCTCTCTCCTCCCCCTCTCTCAACTAAATAAAATAAACATTTTCAAAAATTCAATTTAGGATCAAAGTAGAACACTCATAAAACTAATTGTTCAACTCAATTACTTTCACTTCATAATATTAACAGAGACTCCTGGGTAGACAAAATATGAAAAAAAATATGTAAGACATGGGTTCTCTGTTACTGTTACCTCAGGACTTCCTCTGGCCCAGGTCACCATTCACAACACAGAGCTCTAGAAGGTGGTGGTTGGACAAGAGCATAGACTGGTCCCTGTGCTGACTGGGTTAGAAGGCAGGTTACTTGGGGGCATCAGCACCCATGGAAAGACAGTAGGCTAGCGACCAGGCTGGGAGGAAGGGCAAGAACACCAACTGCAGCCAGGCCTGACAGAGCCGTGCCCTTGTCAGCAGTGTGGACAGAGGCTGTGGGAACTGCCCCGTGGAAGGCCTTCACACTCCTGCCATGCTCAGCCTTCTGCTGTAGGACGGACACGCCCTCAGGCAAGGTGGGTCCTGGGAGCGAAGGCTATGACACTGACAGGTGGAGGCCACGTGGACACCAGCAATAAGGACCCTTCGGGAGGACTCTTAGGGCTATGTTTTAATGACCACCACAGGCCTTTGAGTTCTATAAAACTTAGGAGAGCTGTGCCTCCCAGAAAGGGACATGTGCAGTCATGAGGAGCGCAGTGCCAGCCATTCCTCCCTCAGAGCGGCCATCTGCTCCCCACTGACACTGGTGCACTATAAGGGAAGCAAGCACCCGTATGTCAGACACTGTACCAGCAAACGGCTCAAGCCCTGGTACGCCAAGCATGACACAGAATTTACAGAAGACTGCTAAGAAATAAGAAAAAAAAAAAACAATGAATTCCACAAGCATAAAAATATTCTGCAGGGTTATTTGATTTCTTTCTAATTCTGGGATGATAATCTTATAACACCCTTAGGACACTGGTACAACTGAAATGTTCGCACAATATAATAAACCACATGTATAAAGTGGTGAAAATGCCTGAACTAAAGCAGATATAATAATGACAAGTTGCCACAAGGAAATAATGGTTCTCTGGTTTTTAATTTTGCTTTTCGAGAAAGAGAAACCAGTAATAATAACAAAAGGTGAAAGCCTGCCAATACAAACACACACAAGAAGAGCCACTGAATGTGTCTCAGGCTCACAATCCAGTTCCCATTCAGTAAGGAGCTGTAGAAGGAATAAAGCTGAAGTCCTGAGGTGATCTAGGGTACCCAAAATTCAACTGGATATGATGCGACAAATGAGGCTTTGCCAAAAGCTGCCCCAGGAGTCAGTCACCAGGAGAGAGACAAGATGCTTATTTTCACATCACAGTTTTCATAGCCTACTATTAGTCTCAGGAATAAGATACTAAAATGAGTGAGACATTCATTCCCCCTCTTCTCTGCCCTCCTTCCCCACCCCTCTCTCTTCTCCTACAACCTTTTGTCTCCTTCTCTCCCTCTGTCTCTCCTTTCCATTTTAACACAGTATCTCACTTTTGTAGCGCTGGGTGGCCTTAATCCCATGATCCTCCTGCTTTTGCTTCTCAAGTGCTAGAATTATAACCCTGCACCAAAACGTGGTTGTTTAATATATATATACACCTATATATATATATTTGGTTTTTCAAGGTAGGGTCTCACTGTAGCCCAGGCTGACCTGGAATTCACTCTGTAATCTCAGGGTGGCCTCGAACTCACAACCATCTCCTACCTCTGCCTCCTGAGTGGTGGGATTAAAGGCATGCGCTACCATGCCCAGCTTGTTTAAAATATTTTGACTTGGGGCTAGGGATATGGCTCTTGGCACAAAGCACTTTCTGCAAAAGCTTGAGTACCTGAGTTTATACCTCCAGATACCAAGTAAAAGGAGCCATGATGAACTTCTAGAATCTTAGCACACATATGGCTAGATAAGTGGTGGAGAAAGGAGATTCTTCTGGAACCTTATGACCAGCTAGCCCACCTAACACAGCAGGGAACAACAAGATAAATCCTTACCTAAACAAGGGGGACGGTGTGGAGCAACCCTGGAAAGTCACGCTCAGACCTTCTCATGCATGTGTTCATGTGTGTGAATATGAGCATACACATGTCAACAAGAGAGACCCTACCTAAAACAAGGGGGATGGTGTGGAGTAACCCTGGAAAGTCAGGCTCTAACCTCATGCATGTGTGACATGTGTGTCCCATACTCACAAACGTGAACACATGCACACAACCAAAAAAAAAACCAACCCTAAGGAGTGGACAGCAACACCAGCACGCTGGCCAGCAGGTGCATGGATCCTAAGCCACAGTCATTTTCTTTCTCCTGCAGATTCCATTTCGATTCCTCCTATACCTCAAGTCGAATTAACCATGACAGCCATATGGTCTGTCCCACAAAGAGCGGAACCATTAAGCCATCACTTACATACACCAATAAATAAATAAATACCCTAGACACAAGCAGCCTCAGTGATTTATAACATGGTAATTGCTGACATGAAGCCGCCACAGACATAAATATGTGCACACCTACCATCTCCAAAAAGATGCTTCACAAGCCTGGTGAGGACTTGCTTAAGGTCGAACTCAACAAGCTTCACAGCCTCCATGGTGTGTGTCTCTTGCTTGTGGGCAGAACGGAAACTTTGCTCAAAGAGCTGCAGGCTTTCTCCATGCTTTACATCAGCAAATAACTATGAACCAAGAGAAATAAAAGAAGATAAGCCAGCCAGGTCAACCTCTATCAAACAACATAGAAAATCTAGTCAAAATAATATTTATTCCCAGGCGATAACGTAGGAATAAGAATTACATCCTGTAGTTAATAAATGTACTGAAAGTAACAACCACTTTGTACCCACTTTGAGCAAAGCTCTCTGCTGCATGGTGGGGAAGGCTTCTGGGGAATCACGACACTGTTCTGATAATTGCTGTTCTGTTTTACATTTGCATAAATTTATACTCACTTCCTCACAAGGGACATTGTCCTCAATTCCAGGCAAAATGTCAAGCTTTCAGACTCTAAAACAGTAACCTTAACTGTCCCACAGGATCTCAACAGCATCATCTGACACTAGATAAGAAAGCACAGTTTCAGGATAAAATCCAATGAAGTACACAAAACAGGACGCATGCTGGAATTTCATCTCTCTCTCCGGGCGCCCTCATGGGGTCTTATGCATATTTCTGCCACTGCTACCCATTTAACTTGGACATGTGATATGGTCACTAAGCCTCAGATCATGATATATACACTAAGAAAATGTTACATTTACAGGTTTGATGATAGATGACATATGGAAATGCAAGTTAAGTGGTGGAGTACAACAACTAAATAAAACAAAACTGTCATCATCTTTACTGATCGGGAGCTATTTCACTATGGAGATAGGGTGCCTCCATCTTCAGTGAAGGAGCAGATCTTTACTTCTGAGAAAACTGGGTAAAGACAAAGAAATGAGCAATAACCATCATTCTTCCCACCTACAAAAATCAAATCAAAAATGAAAAAAATGACTAATTAAAGGAGTGAAGCAACTGTCATTTCTAGTAATCTTGTGTTGAATGACTAAAACCAAACCTCCTGATTAGTACTTCTAGAAAATCCAAACATTGCTAAAAGCACTGAAAAAGTAACAGTAGACAGAATTACTAAACAAAACTCTATAAGATAGCATAAACCCAAGGACCGGAGAGATGGCTTAGTGGGTAAGGTGCTTGCCTGTGAAGCCTAAGGAGCCAGGTTCAACTCCCCAGAACCCATGTAAGCCAGATGCACATGGTGGCACATGCTTCTAGAGTTTATTTATAGTGGCTAGAGACTCTCATATGCCCATCCTCCCTCTCTCTCTCTCTCTGTCTCTCTCTCTCTCTCTTGCTCTGTCTCTCTCATAAATAAATAAACAAATAAATAAATAAATTTTCAAAACACAGAAAAAATAAAGCACTAAGACACTTGCTTGTGAAGCCCAAGGACCCAGGTTTGATTGCCCAGTACCCATGTAAGCTAGATGCACAAGGTGGCACATGCATCTGGAGTTCATTTGCAGTGGCTAGAGACCATGGTGCACCCATTCTCGATTTTTGTATCTGCCTCCTTCTCAAATAAAAAAATAAATAAGAAAATAAAATATTTTTTAAAAAAGAAAGCATAAAACCAGGAAAAATGTCCAGCATGAAGCCACAGACAGTTCCAAACTTTTCAGGACATCAAATAGATGCCGAGCATAGTTAGTAACAACTTACACAGCCAATAACAAGAGTGCAAGCCCAGGAGCTGCCCAAGCAGGTGTGTCTCACAAGCAGCCCTGAAGGACTCACCTTCCCAAGAAGAGTGAGAAAACAGAATCCAGACCTTGTGGAGACCTGACCCTGCCGACAGCTGTCACATTTCCTGTGCAACAAGGAGAGCTGAGGCTAGGAACAGGAACCAAGGCAGCCCCAGACTGAGTGCTAAGTTTTTTCAGCAAAAGAGCCTACTATCCTAGCCTAGGCCTCAAGTGTGTCTCAGGAGAGTTGAAATAATGACAGATGCAGGGTCTGTGCCTTCCAGTACTTCCTCTGAAAATAACAGAGCAAAAAGACAACCAAATAAACATCTTAAATACAGTGCCCTCGGCATAATGTGAAAATAGAATGTCTAAACATCAACATAACTATATGCTAAAATGTGGGCAGGCAGACAGAGTCCAGGAAGAGAGCTCGCACACTCCTGCTCTATTACAAACTCTTGATGAAAGCCAGGGCAAACCAGAACAGTAGAAGGGCAGAGGAAAAGGGTTGAGTGGGTGCTAAGATTAACCTGAAAATCAGCACTAGGCATGTGATAGTGGGGTATTGTGATGACACAGTGAAAAAGGGAAATGACAGTGGGGACATTCTGATATCTCAATGGAGCATTCATTGTCAAGGAACTACAGGGCAATGTGATGTGATAATGTAGCACTGTGATGTCATAGATGGACATTTTAATGTGAAACTGAGGCACTGTGTGAAGTCACAGTGGGGCACTGTGACATGACAGGGGGGCACTGTGTTGTCACAAAGTATCAGTGTTTTGACTCAGTGGAGTATTGTGAAGTCATAGTGAGGCATTGTGATTTTACAGGGTACCACTGTGATATCACAGTGTCCCATTGTGAAAACGGGTCATGGTGATGTCACAGTGGGACATTAAAATGTCACACTGAAGCAATAAAATGTGACAGGCCAGCAATGATGTGACATTAGGGTGTTGTGCTGTCACAGTGAGATACTATGATGCCTGAGAAAAGTGCTGCAATATGACAGCTTGTAAAGTCACAGGAGAGCATTGTGATATGACAACCGTGTATTCTGATGTTGCAACAAGTCATTGTGATGCAACAATGGGATACTTTTATGTCACTATAGGACACTGTGACATCACAGTGGATCATGTGATATGGCAATGGGTAACTGTGAGGCAACAGTGAGACACTGTGATGTCACAGTGGGAAATTGTGATGTCACAGCAGGACATTGTGATATTAATAGTAGACCATGGTGATGCCAGAAAGTAGCACTATGGTGTGACACTGGGGCACTGTGATTTCACAGCAGGTACTGTGATGTGACAATGGAGATTCATGATGTAACAGTGGGGCACTATGATATCACAGTAGGGAATTGCAATATGACAAAAGGGCACTGGGACATTAAAAGGAGGCATGGTGATGTCACTATGATGTGAGGTAATGTGATGTCACAGAACGGATTGGAATATGACTGGGGTATTTGATCAGAAATGGAGTACTGTCACAGCGAGCACCATGGTGTCAGGGCAGGGCATTGTGAAGTCACAGAAAGAATCACGATGCACTGTTGCAGTCAGGTTCGCATTGCTGCAGAAATCACCCAACCAAGAGCAGCTTGTGGGGAAAACGGGGGTTGTTTTGGCTTACAGATTCGAGGGGACGCTCCATGATGGCAGGGGAAACGATGGCCTGAGAAGAGGGTGGGCATCACCCCCCGGCCAACATAAGGTGTGCAATAGCAAGAGGACAGTGTGCCAAACACTGGCAAGGGGACACTGGCTGTAACACCCATAAGCCCGCCCCCAACAATACATCGCCTCCAGGAAGCGTTAATCTTCAAATCTCCATCAGCTGGGAACCTTGAATGCAGAAAACCTAAGTTTATGGGGGACACCTGAATCAAACCACCACATTCCGCCCCTGGCCCCTATAAACTGATAGCCATCCATGATGCAAAATGCAATGCATTCAGTCCAACCTTAAAAGTCCCTATATTTTTTATCAATCCTAATGATGTTCAAATATCACCTTAATCCAAGATCTTTTAACTGAACCATAATACCAAAAAATCCCCCCAAAACCCATAATGGCACAGAATAACCATTCACAGTGCAAAAGATGGCACTAAATACAGGGAAAACACCAAACTCTGTAGCTCCAAGTCCAACAACTCTAGCCAGTGACAAGTCTAAGTCTGATAATTTTAACCAGCAACAAGTGTCTGGAATTCCAATTCTGCCCCTCCAGCTAGACTACTTACATTCCTAGAAAACTTCACCTGGGGCCAGCAGCCCCCCTTAGCAGTGGTCTTGTGGTCCCTGAATTGTCAATGGGTCTCCCCATTGCAACCCACGGTCCATCCTCATGGCTCCATCGGGTCTCCATGAAGGCATCCAGCAAACCTGCTTCACACTGCCCATGGCCATTTCCAAAACATAAAACCACATTGTAAATTCAATGGCCCTCTCTTTCCTGCATTTCTTATACTCCATAATACCAGGTAGGGTGCCAATTTGTTAGTGGGGCAGTGAAATAAAGAAGACTTTGAAGAACAGGAAACTCCTTGAGCACTCGGGCCCCTTCAAAAGAGCTTCCTGTTGCCTCAATGCAGGTCAGCTGGCCCAATCTCAATGTGTGTAGTCTCTTATAATTGCAGGTGAATAGGCAGCAGTTTTGGCTCAAACATTTCATTTTTTCTGTGCCATATCCCTCTGCTCACACCAGTCCATTTCTACGCAATGCAATCCTGCACAACTTCTCAGGATAAGGCCATAACAGCAAGCTTCTCACACAAACTGCTTCTAGCCCAGTCTAGGCAAAGCTCTTTCTCACCCTCATAAGCTAAACCTCACAGTCCATAATTCTTACTGCATTCAGGTCTTTCATCTCTGACCAGGATAGGTCATCAAGCTGTACTCACAGCACTACAAGGCGTCTCTGAGGCCAAGGTTTCAAATCTTTCCACATTCCTCTTAAAAATCAACTGCAAAAGGCCAAAGCCATGTAGTCAGGTGTCTAGGAACAAATGACACCACTCCTCAGTACCAACATTACTGTTGCAGTCAGGTTCACAGCACTGGCAGAAATCACCCAACCAATAGCAGGTTGTGGGGAAAAAAAGGATTTATTTTGGCTTACAGACACAAGGGGAAGCTCCATGATGGCAGGGGAAAACGATGGCATGAACAGAGGGTGTACATCACCCCCTGGCCAACATAAGGTGGACAAAAGCAACAGGAGAGTGTGTCAAACACTAGCAAAGGGCTAGCATAAGCCTGCCCCCAACAATACACTGCCTCCAGCAGGCATTAATACCCAAATCTCTATCAGCTGGGAACCTAGCATTTAGAACATTTAAGTTTATGGGGGACACCCGAATCAAATCACCACATGTGTCATTGTGGTGTGACACTTGAGCATTGTGACATGATTAGGTGATATGATAGCAGGGTGCTGTGATGTCACAGTGTGGCAATGTGATGTGAGATCGGGGCATTGTACTATCACAGAAAGTACTGTGATGTGGCAGTATGGCATTGTGATATGACAGTATGACATTGTTATGTGACACTGGTGTATTGTGATCTCACAGAGCATTCTGATGGGAGAGGGTACTATGGTGGGAAAGTGAGGAACTGTCATGGAAAGGTCCAGCATGGTGATGTCTGGGCACACTATCTCATTATGTCCACCCTTACCCCACCCACATTGGCACTGATATATCTGAATTCAGGCACACTCATCAACTCAGTGCCCACCTGTATGGCCTTCCCTTACTGTCATGGGTGTGAGTGACTGCAGTCGCCCACTCTGCCCACTCCTCACTAAACCACCTGCCATTACCATTCTACATGTGAGCCTGGCTCCACTGCCTACTTCTCAAAGTCCTCTTCCCATTCGTGTTGCTCACATAATCTACTTACACGTACTGGCCTGCAGGTAACGGGCTATTCATGAACTCTCAACCAAACTGAGGTCGCCTAACCTACCCCATACAGGAAACATCACAATTTCCACATATGAACATCAGCACTGAACTGAATAAGCAATATATAAATTCAAGGCAATCTAATAAAAATTTCAGTATCATTGTCACAGAAACAGAATAATGTTAAAATTGATATGGAAGCAAAAAACACCAAAAGTAGCCAAAAGGATCCTCATAAAAAAAAGAATACTGCTGGAGGTATCACCATACTTGATTTCAAGTTGTAACCATGAACCACAGCAATAAAAAATTGCATGGAGCCGCTCATGGAGAAATACGCCTTTAATCCCAGCACTTTGGAGGCAGAGGTAGGATCACCGTAAGTTCAAGGCCACCCCAAGACTACGTAGTGAATTCCAGGTCAACCTGGGCTAGAGAAAGATGTGACCTCTAAAAACAAAACAAACAAAAAGGCATGGTACAGGGACAGAAACACATATATCAAAGGAATACAATAGGTTCCAATATAAATCCATATAACTATAGCCAAATGATTTTTTACAAGGATTCTATAAATGCACATCTTGAAAAGATAGCATCTTCAAAAAATGGTGCTGAGCCGGGTGTGGTGGTGCACGCCTTTAATCTCAGAACTCGGAAGGCAGAGGCAGGAGGATCGCCATGAGTTTGAGGCCAGCCTGAGACTACAGAGTGAATTCCAGGTCAGTCAGCCCGGGCTAGAGTGAGAACTTACCTCGAAAAAACAAACAAACAAAAAAAAATGGTGCTGAGACAAATGATGCCTACTTATAGACAAATGAAACTAGACCATTGGACTACAGAGATGGCTTAGCAGTTAATGTGCTTTCCTGTAAAGCCAAACGACCCAGGTTCAGTTCCCCAGAACACATGTAAGCCAGATGCACAAAGTGGTGCAGGTGTCTGGAATTTGTTTGCAGTGGCTAAAGGCCCTAGCACATCCATTTTTTTTTCTCTATCTATCTATCTATCTATCTCTCTCTCTCTCTCTCTCTCTCCCTCTCTCACTCTCTCTGCATCTTTCTCTCACTCTCAAGTAAATAAAGTACTGAATATTTTTTAAAATAAGAAACTAAACCCTTATCCCTCAACGAGCACAAAAATCAACTGTCTGGATCAAAGACCTCAAAGTAGGAAGCCCTGAGACACCTGGAGGAAACATAAGGAGAACCTTTGAGATAGATGCATGGAGGACTTTCTGAATATGACCCTAAGAGTCCAGAAAACAAAGCAAACAATCAACAATGGGACCTCATGAAACTAGAAAGCTATTTTACAGCAAAAGAAACCATTAAGCAAGTCAAAAGGCAGCCTAAAGAATGTGAGAACATCTTTGCCAACTACACATCTGACAACGGGTAAATATACAGAACACACAGAGAACTCAAAAACTGAACATTAAGAAAAGAACCAACTCAACCAAAAAGTAGACCACACAAGTGAACAGAGTTCTCAAAACAATAAATACAAGTGGCCAACAAATATGTGAGAACGATTTCAACACCCTAGCTTCACTCCGGATCAGAAAAACAAAGGGCCGCAAACACTGGGGAGGGTGTTGGGGAAGGAAACCCTTGTGTTCACTGCAGGTGGGAGTGCACACAGGAACACCATTATGGAAATCAGTGTGAACCCCTTCCACAAAGAGCTACAATGAAGGGAGCTTCAGAAATAATCACCCAGTAAGGCGCTTGCTTTACCATCATGAAAACCTCAGCTCAAGACCCAGAACCCATGTAAAAAAGCTAAAATACAGCTGTGCATGGTGGTGCACGCCTTTAATCCCAGTACTTGGGAGGCAGAAGTAGGAAGATGGCCATGAATTCAAGGCCTGAGTCTACATAGTGAAATCCAGGTCAGCCTGAGCTAGAGTGAGACCTTACCTTTAAAAAAAAAGCTAAAATCAAGGCACCATATGGCCCAGCTGTACCACTTGTGGGCTCACACCCAAAGGACTCTATCGCCTACTACAGGCATACTACCAATCCAGAACTGCTGTTGCTCTAGTTACAACAGCCAAGAAACAGAATGAACCTAGATGGCCTGCAACTGAGGAATAGCTAATTAACATATAATGCATATACCAGTATAATTTTATATAGCTGTCAAGAAAAATGAAATTGAAGGAAACAGGATAGAACTAGAAAAAAAACATTACGTGAGGTACCTCAGAAAGACACTCCCTCTTCTTCAATAGTTTCATGAAGGTAATGGGGATAAGACACACTCTATGGTTGGACTTGGCACTAGCTCCACAGGGCGAGTGCATATCTGGTACTGACAAGCAGGTTCCAAGCCTGTGCTAGGGAGAATGGCCTCAGGAAGATCTACGACTGCTGTGGTACTAATGGATGTGTTGTCAAACTGCCTGCTCAACATTTATCATTACGTAAACAGATCAGTTCTACTCTTGGCCCAGGTCAGAAAAGCGTATTTATTTATTCTATTATTTTGTTTTAATTTGGCAGTAGGAGATAATCAGTGCAGAGAATCAAAAGTGGTCAAGTGCTGAAAGTAAGTGACTGGTGCATACTCAGCGCTAATCAACACATACACAACATCTCCTGTGGGGCTCAAAGAACACCGCACATGAGACAGAAATAATGTCCTGGGGGACAGAGAGAAATTCTGGGGTCTGGACATGAGAAAACTACTGCAATCATGAACTCACACCAGCTGCCCAAGACCTGCAATGACAGGGCAAGTCAACATTCTATCCTGGGGGAGGGGGCTGGGAAGGCCACTCCTCTCCTACATTAGTTAATGACAGCTAAAGGTTGCAGGAGAGGTGATGTCATTCTCTTCAGTGGCATAATTTAGATAGATGATAGACAGATAGATAAATAGATAGATAGACAGATAGTATATAAATAGGCAGTTGGCGTATCTCTGTATCAATATGTCACCTGCCCCTTCACATGCACAGCTTACTCTATTAGCAAAATTCCCCCAGTAGAGTGGTAAAATTTATGCCCTCAATGGACCTATCCTGACACATTACAGTCACGCACAGGGTACAGTCCGCATAGGTCTGCTCACTTCAGAAGCACTTATACTAAACTGAAACCATACTTTAGCTTTGTCTCCTGGAGCTCTACATTCTAGGGGTTTTCAAATGTGAAATGAGACATACCCACCAACGTAGTATTATGCCAAATAGTTTCATTGTCCTAAAGGACATCCGCATTCTGCAAATGCATTTATCTCTCCCCAATAACCCAATCCTTTAAAAAAATTCATAATTTCACACATGTGTATAATGTATTTTAATCATAGTATTCAACCCCCATAAGCATTTCTTATCCCCCTTCCACTTCTGTTGAACCTTTTATTCTTCCATCTACTCCCCGATTTTCGTGTGTGTGTGTGTGTGTGTGTGTGTGTGTGTGTGTGTGTGCATGTGGGGGGGGAGAGAAGAGAGAGGGGGGAGAGAGAGAGACAGAGTTTAATTAGGATTGTTTGCATAGGCATGGATGAGAAGCGATTTACTCGTCTGTAACTTACCAGTGGCCACACTACTGGGGAATGTGACTCCCCTGCCCAAGCAATCAATAACTGCCGATGGCTCCTCAGGGAGGTACCCCATGAGCCCCTCCTCCCTCCAGGATGGAATGGTGATGGTTCTAATCATGTGCAATTCTTTTGCAGATAACCTAAGCTGCTTTGAGTGCATGACTGCAATGGCTGTTGCTGTCCTTAAGAGAGTGGTATCACAGCACTCCTCACTCTTGTATTATTTCTGCCCCTGCTTCCATAATGTTGCCTAAGTCTTGTACAAAGTGACACAGATGTCCTGTTAAGGGTTAAGTCTTCAACAGTTACTTATCCTCAACATTCTGAATAGCAGCATTAACCATGGCCCACTACAATAAGAAGCTTCTTTGACCATAGTTGAGAACAACAATAATTCTTGTCCCATCCTATATGTGTCCAACCCCTGATGTCTTTACTCTGCTCCATAATTTTACCTTTTCCAAAATATCAATTGAAATCATAGAGCATGTGAGCTTTTAAAACTGGCATATTTCACTTACCAATATGCATTGTTCTTTATGTATTTTTATGTGTTGATAGCTCACTTACAGTCTTTTTGAATAAAATATTTTATTACTGATATAGTTATGATCTCATTTTTTATATTTTACACCTAGGAGTTCTAACTGGTGAAGCAACTGAGGACAGTACTGGCTGTCAATCATAGGAACAGTCTAATAGCATTCTGTTCGCTGTGTTTCCTGATCTTAAGTTTGTGGATGCTAATCAGTGGGAAACCCAAAGGCTCAACTTCAGGATGATTTCAACTTCAAAGATTGCGTGTGTCTAGAGTGCTGACCACTATAGGGCCAATTACAGCTTACAATGAGAGCCCCAGGTTTTATTTCTCCATTGTAGCTAGTGAAGGAAAAAAGGTACCTACAGAAACCCCCACATGCCACATGTGCTTGCTCCAGGCTATCAGTTCACTCCAGTTTTCACTCCTCAGAGAATTCACCCCCCTCCTTTATTTTATTTTATTTATTTATTTTATTTTATTTATTTTATTTTATTTTATTTTTGAGGTAAGGTCTCACTCAAGCCCAGGCTAACCTGGAATTCACTACATAGTCTCAGGGTGGCCTTGAACTCACAGAGATCCTCCAACCTTTGCCTTCCACGTGCTGGGATTAAAGGTACCACACCTGGATAAATTCATTCATTTCTATAAGCTTTAAAAATGTAGCAGAATTATTTTATATGTTTAGCTTTTATAACTATTCCTTTTTCCTTCTTCTGTCAGCATATCTGGTCCACAATAGAATAAGTTTTTGGAACTTGATTTTGTGAATGGCTTTCAGGGTAATACTACAAATTCCACAAGAAGTGAGCATCCTTTATACTTTTTTATATTGTATATTTGTTTTGTGGTATTTGGGATTGAATCCAGGGCCATGTTATACCTGGTTCTTTTAGTTGTTCTTATTGTTTGTTTGTTTTTGTTGTTAGTTTTAAGCAAGGTCTCATACGTAGCCCACACTGGCCTGTAACTATGTGGCTCAGGCTGGCCTTAAACTTGAGGCAACCATACTACCTCATACTCCCTAGTGCTGGGATTATAGGCATGAGCCACCACATCCAGCACCAGTTCCTAATTTAAAAAAAAAAAATTATTTATTTATTAAAGAGAGCGAGAGATAAAGAGGCAGAGAGAGACTTCCAGTTAAGGTGGCAGCGTAGGAACCACACCAAAGCAGCCTAGGGGAGAAAAAGCCAAAAAAAAAAAACAAAACAAACAAACAAAAAAAAACAAAAAACCAGCAAATTACACTCTTCTACTAAAAAGTGAGGTGTATAAGAAATTAAAACAGCAGCAGAGAAGTAGGAGAGATCCAGAGCACCCAGAGCCCACACAGGCAGGCCGAAGCCTCTCCAGCAGCGGCGGCACCATGTCCGCGGGGCCACAGTTGCAAGGCTCGGCTTGAGCCACAGGAAAAGCCAGGTGAGGGATTTTCCTCTCACATCGGAGTTCTTCACAAACTCAAGAAATGTGAAGAACCACAGTGAACAACGGAGGAGCAGATCACGATGTAGAGGATCACATGGACCAGCAGGAGAACTAGAGCCACCATCCACAGCCTCCCCTCCCCCACCGCCAGTGCAAGCACCAGCAAGCACCAGAGACCTGGGGAAGGGAGGTCACAGCACCCAGCACCGGCAACCAGAGCAGCGATCCAGCGACCCAGGCAGCCTACTTGAACCTGCACTGCACAAAAGAGGGACCAAAGCAGGATCATAGCATAACTGAGACCAAAATCATCCCAGAAGGAAACTGAGATTACACCAGGTCAATACCCGCCAAATAAGCCTGGTATATAGGCTAGAATTGGAAGTGGTAATTGTACCTTGCATGTCAGAATAAATTATATGTTAAATCTGATGGACAGTCATATTTGGCTATTCTTAACTAAGCTAGATTTTGGGCTTGTCATTTGTTGCTTCCTGATTTACAGTGGCTTTGTTTCCTCTTCTGTTGTTCATTAGGGAAGGGTCTCACTTGGTCACAAGCTGACTTGGAACCCTCACCAGAATAGAAATCTTAGTCTCCTCATTGACAGGATTAAGGTTGTGGGGCAGCAAACATCCTAAGGACTGTGACTTTGTTAGAGGATCTATTTGTCATAATACCTACTCTTGCATAAATACTCTGTGCTGTTTTTCATTGAATGTGTACATTGTTTAGTTAAATTTTAGAATCTGCCTATATTTTGTTCCACTCAGCCTACCTGAATACTCTCACAGTGAGGTCAGGGGAAGAGATTGAATAAAGGAAAGGAAGAGGGATGGCTAATCAAAATCTAAGAGGATATAAATAAATCATATGGAAACCTACTTTTTTGGATAATGGAACAGTCAGAAGCCATAGGTTGTTACTAGAAAATTTTCAGTGCTAGAGATGGGATACCTTCCAGTGAGCTGTTGTCCAGGGAGGTCCCTGATGCCCCCAAAACATTACAGGCCACTGCCAAGGCCCTTGGTTTCCCACCAGGATTAGATGGTAAGACCCTATTGCTGAGGATTCTACATATTTGGGCTGCAAGGTCACTAAGAAATCCTGCTGCAGCTGAGCTGAAAACCTACTCCATGTAGACTAGCTGACAGAAAGTTGTAAGAAGCCATTCTGCATGCAGTTCAATGGCAGAGAGAGAAATCACCAGGGAAGATACTCAACAGTGGACAAGTCTTATATTTTGCCAGCCAAGCAAAATGAGCGAACAGGTGCAATAGTGGCACGTCTGTCATGGTGGAAACCAAATGCACTCTAATTGGACTGGAGGCCCACTCCATGGGAGGGAATATATCCCTGATACTGAAAACCTACAACAGGGGTAGTCATGAGCCCTAGGGGTGTATCATCTGCTGCTTTCTAGCTAAATGTATACACTATGCTCATCAAACTGCCCAGTAAGTACTTCTCTTAATGTCCTTACCCATATATTAATGCTATTCTCACTTTTGGTAGGTGACCTTGGTATGACTCAGAAGGCATTATGGTGCTGGGAAGAAGTGACAGGAGTGCTCAGCACTGCAATATCTCTTTCACACCTTCCCAGGCTCAGGGTCCATTGTGGAAGTGGTGGCAGAAAGAATGTAAGAGCCAAAGGAAGGGTAGGACTCCTTACAACATGCTCCTCCAGGCGCAAAATGGCCTGGATATCCATGACCTCACAGTGCCTGACACTACCTAGATAAGACCATCATAATAAGAGGTAAAACATCATGACATCAAAATAAAAGAGAGACAAAAAGAGAGGGAGAGAGGATATGATGGAGAATGGAGTTTCAAAGGGGAAAGTGGGGGGAGGGAGGGCATTACCATGGGATATTATTTACAATCATGGAAGTTGTTAATAAAAAAATTAATTAATTAAAAAAAGAGTCAGAGACAGAGAGAGAGATAATGGGCTCACTAAGGCTTTCAGCCTTTGCAAACAAACTCCAGACGCATGTCCCACCTTGTGCATCTGGCTTACATGGGTCCTGGGGAATCAAACCAAGGTCCTTTTGGCTTTACAGGTAAGCACCTTAACCACTAAGCAATCTCTCCAGGCCCAATTCCTAATTTTTAAAATTTTGTTACTCAGCTTGGTCAATCAAAATTCTAACTATATGTCTAAATGGTATTTTTTATCATCTTCAAAAATCAAGTTTGTCCAGAGGCACAGTCTGAGGATCAATGACAATAGATCATGACAAAATTGCAGCCAACCTTGAAAGTAGCTCAAGCAACATGCCCATCACTGGAACTAATGTCCTCTGAGGAAATTAGATGAATGACAATAATAGCCTTTTGATTACTAGAATGCTGTTCTGTTTTTATATATTTATTTTTTTTAATTACCAATGCTCCCAATTGCTGATGTTACCACATGCTTGGGCTGCAGAACACTGAGGAGTTAAGATGGAGCTGAGCTAGAAGCCTGCTCCCTGCTGAGCAGCTGTCCCGATACTTGAAAAGAACTGTGCATTCTGTAGAGATAAACATCACCAACAATGTGAACAGACCTGTAGAGATAAAGGTCACCAACAATCTGAACAGACCTGTAGAGATAAAGGTCACCAACAATCTGAACAGACCTGTAGAGATAAAGGTCACCAACAATCTGAACAGACTATGTCCACTTCACGTCTGGAAAGCTAGGCCATTGGTGCCAACTGGTGCAATGGTGGTGTGTCTGTTGTGAGGGAAACAAACTGCTGAATGACTGAATTTGAGTGTTACTCCGCTGAGGACATTCATGCCCGATACTGAAAACCTAATCTAAAGCCTATAGCTGGGGAGGTCATAAGCCCTAAGGGGAAAAGTACTACTGTTGTGTGACTAAATGGATGCATTACGTCCACCAAACTGCCCTCTAGATACTTATGTTTATGTCCATATATTAATGCTACTCTCACTTTTGGTTAGAAAAGCTTCTCTTTTCAGATGGTGGTTACCACTGAGGAGACTCAAAACTCATCAAAGTGCTAAAAAGAAGACATAGATAGTTCAGTACAAGTAAGACATTTCTATCCCACCCTCCAAGCTCAAGGACCACTGTGGAAGAGGTGGCAGAAAGAATGTAAGAGCTAAAGGAAGGGGAAGGGTGCTTACAATACTGTCTTCCAAATACAAAGTGGCTGTTGCATTTGTGACTTTACAGTGACTGACGCTACCTACACAAGACTTATGTAATAGGAGAAAAAATGAGGACATCAAAATAGAACCAGGACTAGTTGGAAAGAAGAAGGGATTCAGTAGAGGGGTAGGGGAGGGGGGGAAAGAGGGCATTGGGATGGGATTATAATCAAGATGTATTATGTATATGTATGGATGTTGTCAATAAGTTTTAAAAAATAAAATAAACAAATATAATTTTTAAACTCTTGGTAGGGAAAGCGCTGTACACACTTGGGTTCACAAACACTATTTTGCATTAAAGACAAATAATCTAGTAAATGCAACATCAAATCAGCAAGCAATCCCAATTTCTCTTTATAGAACAGTTACATTTGAAAAATATTATATCATTACTAGAGATGTTGTTAAGTCATAACATGAACATTAAAATTCAAGATTTAAAATGAAATCATAACATTATAAAATTTTATCATCTGTATGTGATAGGATTATTCATAATTTTTCCTTCTGTTTGGTGTTCTCTATATTTTGTATGTTTTCCAATAAAGATTATCTTTGAAGTTATATAGAACACAATAAGTGTTATTCGAAAGACAAAAGATGAAATGGAAAAGTATTTAAATGTCTGTATTTCATACTACAAAACAATATAAGGACTAGCTCTAATACTGCTACAGCACATAGAGCTCTGACATCCCAACAGGTAAAGATAAGGATGTCTTTCCTTGGGATGAGGACCACCGAGAACATAGGGTGGGGAATTGAAACAGTGAACCGGCATGGTGAAATGGAAGGGAGACTGCATTAGTAATGCTATATGCAAAGCAGGGCTCTTGGGGGAAATGTGGATCCACACAGAGGCTCATCCCTAGCAGACAATAAACAACAGGCCAGGACCACAGAGGTCTTAGGTTTGCAAGAGAATTCCGTTGCAATCCAGGAAAGTTCCAAGTCCTGCTAGCTGAGCTGATTCAATAACAGAAAGAGGTATGGTCCCACTGCAGTATGTTAAATGTACAATCAGCACAGTGCTGAGGGTCATCCAATTAGAAAAGGGACTAGAATGTGGCCTTTGAGTGAGCCTGCTTTCCCCAGGCGTCATTACAAAGAAGACCACAGGGTGGCAGCCCTCTGTCTACTCCAGAGTGCAGAGAACCTTTTATTGACAATGGAATATGGCTCTTGTTCCACCTCAATGTCAGGATAAGTGTCACGTGTACCGTAATGAGCACCAGAAAGATGCTGTTCTATACTACAGTGATGTAAGGACACTGCTGCAGTCAGGTTCGCAGTGCTGCAGAAACCACCTGACCAAGAGCAGCTTCTTGGGAAAAAAGGTTTACAGTGGCTCAAAGACTCGAGGGGAAGCTTAATCATGGAAGGGGGAAACGATGGCATGAGCAGAGGGTGAACATCACTCCCTGGCCAACATCAGGTGGAAAACAGAAACAGGAGAGTGTGCCAAACACCAGCAAGGGGAAGCTGGCTGTAACACCCAGAAGCCCGCCCCCAGCAATACACTGCCTCCTGGAGGCATTAATTCTTAAATCTCCATCAGCTGGGAACCTAGCATTCAGAACACCTGAGTTTATGGGGGACACCTGAGTCAAACCACCACAGATACTGAATGTTTCTTCAATGCCGTTTATTATCAACAAGGATATTTCAAAGTGACATTCAATCATGAACAAGAAAAACGGCGTATTTCTCTACACATGTCATCAAATTAGGCACCTCCCAGCTGAACGGTTAGATTTTAACATCCCTCCAAAACTATGCAAATCATGCCAGGTGTGGTAGTGTGTGCCTGTAATCCCAACACTGGGAAAGCTGTGGCAGGAGGACAGTGAGTTTCAGAGCAGCCTGATATAAATAAGGAGACCCCATCTTCCCACCCAAATAAAACAAAACAAAACAACAACAAAAAAAACATGATTTTACAGTGATCTTTTCATGTATAAGTGTATCTTGATGCCTAAAATCAGCTCTATGTACCTCCATCTTCTGAAGCTTCAGCCCCACTTTGCACCAATGTCATTAGTCTGTTAGCAAGGAAAAGTGTAATCTTCACTCCATCTGCCATTCGTGCCAAAGAGAAATACTGGATCATCTGAGAAGTCAAAAGCTAAAACTTTAATCCAATGGGACCACCTTGCTGGTTTCAATGAGCCAGAGCCACAGGCATGGTGGACCCCAAGTACAGACACTAAAGCCAGTGCTCTTCAGCCGATAAGACCCCCAAAATCGTGGAGGAAGGCTCGGTTGTTATCCCTTCCCAACAGCGCATAGCAGGGACCAATGACAACAGAGCTTCAGGACGGTCCCCGTCATTACACACCAGTGAGGAACTATCTCCAAAGCAACACAAGCACTTACATAAGGTGGGGAAGCACTAGAATAAGAAGCTGGAAGAAGCAGAGGAAGTCAATGCTAGAGAGGAAAATAAAGAGTGAGTGTTACAAACTGGCGTTTCAGAACTCTAGCACTGAAACAGATATGATGAAATCACTTCAATCACATCTGAAAATATTAAGCTGTTGGCCAATCAGTCAGCCACTACTGAATCACCAATTTGGCTAATTTTAGGTCTGTAAGTCAATCTTTGCCTGAGGTAGTAAGAGTGAAAAAGATACAACTCTATGGAAGAGACAGTGTATCATTTTTGCTCTGCACCCTGTGAAATATGCAGAACAGTGACATGCGGCACAAGCACATGATCCATGATCATGTTCATGGAAGGGACAGCTGGGATCTGCAGCCAACCACGATAGTTAGCCACAGTGACTGAGAACATAGAAAAATGGGGTTCAAACTGTGAACTCAGATTTTGCAAACCAGTACTTGAATGAGGGGGACAGCAAAAGGAGGAGGACAGAAGGAGCAGGAGCTGCTTTTAAAACTGGACAACAGGACTGGACAGATGGCTTAGCGGTTAAGGTGTTTGCCTGCAAAGCCAAAGGACCCAGGTTTGATACCCCAGGACCCACGTAAGCCAGATGCACAAGGGGCACATGCTCCTGGAGTTCATCTGCAGTGGCTGAAGGCCCTGGTAAGCCCATTCTCATTCTCTCTCTCTCTCTCTCTCTGCTTGGAAATAAATGAATAAAAATAATTTTTTTAAAACTGGACAACAGTATCCAAGTGGTATTTGGTCTGCTAATGTGCTTTGTCCACATCACAGAATACTGTGGCAAATCACTGTGTTTAAATTAGTCATATGATTTTATTAGAAAAGGGCCTACCTGAGGAAATGAGCAGAGAAGGAGGCAGGAAGAAAGATGCTTTCCCAATAGTAACAGGGAAGCCCTTTGGCAACCAAGGACATACATGGACATCTTGTGAGAGACAAAAATAACTGGTGTGTTTGGAAGTGAAAATGCAAAGAAGGGTTCTTCCTTCCCTCCTTTCTCCTTCCCTCCTTTCTCCTTCCCTCCTTTCTCCTTCCCTCCTTCCCGGTTTTGGAATTTCCCAGGAAGTAGGAGTCAGAGAACTAAGGCCTGCATGGGGGAATTGGTAGAACAATGGAGAAAGGGGCTTGAAGAGAACAGACAAATCCACTGTAGCTTTCCCAGAAGGACTTCGTTACAGGTTACAAGACAAAAGCACACTGTCCATCTCACAAAACTATCAGCAAGTCCTGCACCACTCGCAGGATTCATTACAGGCACTTTGCAGTGCCTGGAACAGATTTCCAGGTCTGTGCTCAGCTGAGAGAAGTGACTGTGGGGCGCACACCTGGAAGCATGGAATTTTGGCCAGATTAGGTTTTCTCTTGCCAAATCCTGTAGCTTAAGCATTACAGGCCAGCATGAGATCAGTGCCATCTAGAGGTAGAGCAAGGAACTGTTTCACCATTGGCTGGGACCAGGACATGTCACGACAAACACACTCTCCATTGCTTATGACCATTTTTTAAAGATGAATGTCAAACAAATTATATTCACAATAATACCTTTTAAATTAAAGTCAGATATAACTGAAACAAGGATGATATTAACTTGATAATATTCCACTTATATTTATTTTTTTCTGTACTTTTCCCACCTCTCTTACTTGTAGGATTTCTGAAAGATATAAGAAGAATTCAGAAAAGAAAACTGCAAACTATTGGCTTAACCCTGGTTTCAGAAGCTGCTGGCTCCTCACACTGCCAACGTAATCTAAAATGCTACAGCAAGAAAGGAAACGGAAAAACAAAAATGAACCTAGGTAATAACAAAAGGAACTTGGTTTGTGCTGGGCACTGTGGAGCACTCCTGTACCACAGCTGAGGGAGGCTGGTGCTGGGCACTGTGGAGTACTCCTGTGCCACAGCTGAGGGAGGCTGGTGCTGGGCACTGTGGAGCTCTCCTGTACCACAGCTGAGGGGGGCTGGTGCTGGGCACTGTGGAGCTCTCCTGTACCTCAGCTGAGGGGGGCTGGTGCTGGGCACTGTGGAGCTCTCCTGTATCACAGCTGAGGGAGGCTGGTGCTGGGCACTGTGGAGCTCTCCTGTACCACAGCTGAGGGGGGCTGGTGCTGGGCACTGTGGAGCTCTCCTGTACCACAGCTGAGCGGGGCTGGTGCTGGGCACTGTGGAGCTCTCCTGTGCCACAGCTGAGGGGGGCTGGTGCTGGGCACTGTGGAGCTCTCCTGTGCCACAGATGAGGGGGGCTGGTGCTGGGCACTGTGGAGCTCTCCTGTACCACAGCTGAGGGGGGCTGGTGCTGGGCACTGTGGAGCTCTCCTGTACCTCAGCTGAGGGGGGCTGGTGCTGGGCACTGTGGAGCTCTCCTGTACCACAGCTGAGGGAGGCTGGTGCTGGGCACTGTGGAGCTCTCCTGTACCACAGCTGAGGGGGGCTGGTGCTGGGCACTGTGGAGCTCTCCTGTACCACAGCTGAGCGGGGCTGGTGCTGGGCACTGTGGAGCTCTCCTGTGCCACAGCTGAGGGGGGCTGGTGCTGGGCACTGTGGAGCTCTCCTGTGCCACAGATGAGGGGGGCTGGTGCTGGGCACTGTGGAGCTCTCCTGTACCACAGCTGAGGGGGGCTGGTGCTGGGCACTGTGGAGCTCTCCTGTACCTCAGCTGAGGGGGGCTGGTGCTGGGCACTGTGGAGCTCTCCTGTACCACAGCTGAGGGAGGCTGGTGCTGGGCACTGTGGAGCTCTCCTGTGCCACAGCTGAGCGGGGCTGGTGCTGGGCACTGTATAGCACTCCTGTGCCACAGCTGAGGGTGAAGGAGGCAGAAGACTCACCTGAGCAAGGAGTCTACCACCTGTCTGGGTGACACAGCAAGACCCAGGCTCAAACAAACAAAAAAAAAAAGTTTAATGCTATGTGAGGGATCATAAGTACTGCTTGAAGGTTCATGTGTTAGCTGCAGTTCCCTAGCCTGCGGAACTCCTGGAAAGTGGTAAAGGAAGTCAGGTCATGGGGGTGTGCTCTTAAAGAACATTATGAGGCCCCAACCCCTTCCTCCCTCTCTTTACTTTTCAGCTACTACAATATGAGCATCTTGCTCAACATGCGCCCACCATAATGTGCCTGTCATAGGCCCAAAGTCAGTGGGGCCAAGTGACCACAGAATGAAACCTCAGAAAGCAAAACAAGCCTATCTTCAAAAATTATCTCAAGGATTTCTTAGAGTATGAAAAGATGGATGTAACATAAATTCTGACAAATGTACCATAGTAGTAAGATATAGATAGTGGGAAAGGCAGAATTTGAGGTGTTCAGACTCTCGTGTCAATAATTTTTCTGTATACTTACATTTCTTCTATAATACAAGGGTCAGTACAAAACTGAATACACAAAAGGATAAAACCCCAAGTGCAGCATTAATCTCCTACTGTGTATTAGGCGGGCAACCATGGTTTCCAAACAGCCTACTGTGCATGAAGATAGGCAACCGTGGTTTCCAAACAGTATACTGTGCATGAAAACAGGCAACCATGTTTTTCCAACAGCTCAAGAGCACTAGGAAGGCTCTGGGTGCCAGAAAGGCCTCAACACAGTACTTCGCCAGTGTCAATGCTTTGTGCAAGCCTCTCTAACTACCTGATTAATCTAGAACTTCCTCAGTAAGCTCATGCTATGTCAAAAACGAAATTCTGGAGAAGGAAGTATTAGATGTTCTCTCCAATTAACATCAGAGACCACACTGATCAGGCACCACACTCCTTCCAATATTCCCACCCACTCTCTTTTCATTTGCTTCCTGCTTCCTTACTGAGAACAGAGAAGCCACCAGGTAAAAACTTCCCGGGTTCTAGTCCTCCATCCCTTTCCTGCACGGGTACATCCGCGCTGCAGTTCGGTTCCCACGCTCCCCAGCCTAGTACTAGAGAGAAACCGTGTTTGTCAAAGTGCGCCTTCCTCTGGCCAGGCCTGGACTTTCCAGCGTCTTGGGCACCTCTCCTGTTGCTTGGTGAGCTCACAGTTCTTACTTAGAACGCATGTCATATTCCTACCTGTTTCTCTTCTGGCACTTGCCTCTCAATGAACACATTCCACTCTTTACTCTAAAGTGCCCGCCAAACAAATGAAACTCCCTCTAATACTAGGTCATACCCTATGATCCCTTCTCACAGTCACAGTGAGTGTTCACAATTTTGGCTCTTGCTCTCAGCATCCCTTTCCTCCCACCGTCACGAAGTATTAGTAATTCACAAGTCTCACCCTCTGCCCTCTATACCCTTGCTCTGCACACCACTGCGCCTACATGAATGTGCTCAACCCAGAGCTCCAGCTGCCAGCTACACGCTGATGCCTTGCAGTGCAGATGCCATGGTGGCTGGGACCTCATTCAGACACTGCCCTCCAGACAGCTGTGCTCAGCCAGGTCCCACAGAACGGCCGCCAAGGGGCCATGGCGGAGTCCTCCACCCGAGCATGCCCTGGCATCAATTCTCCCTCTGTCCCCAGTATAAAGCGTGCTCCTCTCCCTGCGAGCCTCACTCGCAGTGCTCCTCCTTCCCCTCCCCTCCCACATGCCACAGTGAGGCCCAGTATGTGCCTCCCACTCACCGTTCTGTCCTGGTCACCGAGCCATCTCCTTGGCCTGACCCTCACTTCACTTCCTAACTCAGTGTTCCAGCTCCAGTCTCAGGGGGTTGCTCCACTGACCATCACTTCTCAGCATTACTTAAACTTGTCAACTTGATTGCCTCACTTTTACGTTTCAACATGATTAAAGACACCTCGGATTTTTGGGAAACTAAAATGTAGATGCCCAAACAGTTACATGGGAGGGCCTCAACAAGCAGCTCGCGCCTCCCTCTTTTCCACCATCTCACGTCACCTCTCAATGTGTCAGCCATTCGACAAGACCTGTTCTAGGGATGGGTCACAACTGTCTTATTTTACTGCCATCATATCTTCTACCCCCTCACCTGATGGTGCCTGACCCTTCTCTGCCTGTATAAGGACCTGTTCAAGACTCTTCCAGCCACCACCTCCTCCTCCCAGGAACGGGCATTTCTTGCTCTGCGTGGTGGCGTGGTGGCGTGGTGGCCATCTCTCTTGCTGTGTGCAGTGCGTGGCTTAAGAAAACCTTTCTCTCCTGAGACATAAACAAAAGGAACAGGATGCAGGATCTTCTTTTACTTCACCCTTGCTTAGAATGAGGTCCCCAAGAGCAAGTGGTACACACACAGAGGCAGTCTACATCCAGAGGAGCTGACCCACAGTCTAGGGCAGCACACACGACAAAGCAGCTGAGCTCTGGGCCCTAGGGACAAGCCAGTCCTCTAAACTGAGAACTACGGCCCGTCACTCTGACAAGTGTGCCTCATATATTTCCTTCTGACCCAACAGAAGTACCGAGAATCCCTCCGAAACATGATCACATCCACACATTTTACCTCAGGACTCCCAAGCCTGCATTTCCCATGAAAGCAGCAAGCAAATTCAATTAT
This sequence comes from Dipus sagitta, assembly GCA_036346955.1. NCBI lineage: Eukaryota > Metazoa > Chordata > Mammalia > Rodentia > Dipodidae > Dipus > Dipus sagitta. The sequence goes on from CM070786.1 coordinate 66,268,277, forward strand.
GTTATCTAAATCCAACTAAAGCATTTCAGCAAATATTAAGTATTCAAATCTCTTTGGGGGAAGGATTGGGATGTCTTATATTAAAGGGATAGCTGACTCATTTAAGTGGATTTCAGATGGTAATTTCCACAGTTTTTAATTTCTTTAAACAACTGGGCCCTAAGTGGGATCTTCTGCTCCTCATTTGGGAAGACTTGTGTTTGGAAGGGCCAGTCAAACACATCGCTGTCTTCTGGTCTCTGCGGGAAGTCCGTTCTTGCTCCAGCTAATTGATACTGAACCAGCTTTGTCTTTGCCTGGATTTCAATAATGCACCACGTGCTAGTTAATCACATCACTGAGATTAGCAAGGAGAGGGAAGCATGGAAGCTGTGCACTGAGACAAACGACATTCTTTTCTCCTGGGGTTAGACTCATTTCATCTCCCCGAAACAAGACTGTGCCTGTGGAGTCAGGGGAAGTGCCAAACAGACATGGTTGTGGTGAAAGAAGAACACCATTGCTTGTGGGGTGCTGTTTTGGTGAGGTGTCTCCCCTGGACTAGACATGTGCCTCTCATTTCAGTCTAAGCTTCCTTGGGATGTCTCCTACTTCACTTGAAATGAACCTCATTTGCAAATTTAAGGAGGTCCTTGATGGGCCACACGGTCTGGCCAAGGCTCCTAGCCTCCATGACAGAAAACTCGAGTGGAATATTTAATCCCTTCCTAAGTCAATTCAAACAATCCCTGGGGAGGCAGGTTTGTGGCAGGACTTGGCATGGCTGCAAGCTGAGATGAGGCTGCCCCCCAGGCCACTGAGCGCACGGCGCCACTGAGCAAAGAGCGGCGCCCCACACCAGGCTTCTCAAGACACTGCCAAGGCTAAGGGGACCGCACGTTTGGTGAGCTGTCCTACCTGCTTTTAAGAATGCTGACATCTATGACATGTGTAAAGCAGCACCTTTCTTCGGTTGAAATTCTCCCAGGGTGTAGGTGGAATAAGAAGGTGATTAATATTCTGTCAAGTTCTGGCCAAGACAGAAAATACCAGATGTTTCAACACATCGAAGTTAAGAAATGCATTGCATGGAGCTTTACTAAAGTGCAAGAGAGATTCAATATGTGGACATGTAGGAGCAAAATGCAACAAAAATGGAAACAAAAGAAGCCACATCCATGTGTAAATTACCTCGCATGACAGTACTGGAAGAACAACTTCGTCCAATGTCCAATCTAATTTAATGCTCTCTCATCATGCTCCTCCCAGGTCAAAGGAACAGAGGAGAGTTGCATTCTTTCCTTCTTCACATAGGAAAACCACTCATTCATGATCCAATGGGAGAACAGTGGCAGGACAATCACCACATCTACACTCTAACACTGGGTGAACTGTGACAGGACAATCACCACATCTACACTCTAACACTGGGTGAACTGTGACAGGATGAACACCTCATCTAAGTTCTAACACTGGGTGACCTGTGACAGGATGATCACCTCATCTAAGTTCTAATACTGGGTGATCTATGACAGGATGATCACCTCATCTAAGTTCTAACACTGGGTGACCTGTGACAGGATGATCACCTCATCTAAGTTCTAACACTGGGTGACCTGTGACAGGATGATCACCTCATCTAAGTTCTAACACTGGGTGAACTGTGACAGGATGATCACCTCATCTAAGTTCTAACACTGGGTGATCTATGACAGGATGATCACCTCATCTAAGTTCTAACACTGGGTGAACTGTGACAGGATGAACACCTCATCTAAGTTCTAACACTGGGTGAACTGTGACAGGATGAACACCTCATCTAAGTTCTAACACTGGGTGAACTGTGACAGGATGAACACCTCATCTACACTCTAACACTGGGTGAACTGTGACAGGATGAACACCTCATCTACACTCTAACACTGGGTGAACTGTGATAGGATGAACACCTCATCTAAGCTCTAACGCTGGGTGAACTGTGACAGGATGAACACCTCATCTAAGTTCTAACACTGGGTGAACTGTGACAGGATGATCACCTCATCTAAGCTCTAACAATGGGTGAACTGTGACAGGATGAACACCTCATCTAAGCTCTAACACTGGGTGAACTGTGACAGGATGAACACCACATCTACACTCTAACACTGGGTAAACTGTGACAGGATGATCACCTCATCTAAGCTCTAACACTGGGTGAACTGTGACAGGATGAACACCTCATCTAAGCTCTAACACTGGGTGAACTGTGACAGGATGAACACCTCATCTAAGTTCTACCACTGGGTGAACTGTGACAGGATGATCACCTCATCTAAGTTCTAACACTGGGTGAACTGTGACAGGACAATCACCACATCTACACTCTAACACTGGGTGAACTGTGACAGGATGAACACCTCATCTAAGTTCTAACACTGGGTGAACTGTGACAGGATGATCACCTCATCTACACTCTAACACTGGGTGAACTGTGACAGGATGAACACCTCATCTAAGCTGTAACACTGAGTGAACTGTGACAAGATGATCACCTCATCTAAGCTGTAACACTGACTGAACTGTGACAAGATGATCACTTCATCTAAGCTCTAACACTGGGTGAACTGTGACAGGATGAACACCTCATCTAAGTTCTAACACTGGGTGAACTGTGACAGGACAATCACCACATCTACACTCTAACACTGGGTGAACTGTGACAGGATGAACACCTCATCTAAGTTCTAACACTGGGTGAACTGTGACAGGATGATCACCTCATCTACACTCTACCACTGGGTGAACTGTGACAGGATGAACACCTCATCTAAGTTCTAACACTGGGTGAACTGTGACAGGACAATCACCACATCTACACTCTAACACTGGGTGAACTGTGACAGGATGAACACCTCATCTAAGTTCTAACACTGGGTGAACTGTGACAGGATGAACACCTCATCTACACTCTAACACTGGGTGAACTGTGACAGGATGAACACCTCATCTAAGTTCTAACACTGGGTGAACTGTGACAGGATGAACACCTCATCTAAGCTGTAACACTGAGTGAACTGTGACAAGATGATCACCTCATCTAAGCTGTAACACTGACTGAACTGTGACAAGATGATCACTTCATCTAAGCTCTAACACTGGGTGAACTGTGACAGGATGATCACCTCATCTAAGCTGTAACACTGAGTGAACTGTGACAAGATGATCACTTCATCTAAGCTCTAACACTGGGTGAACTGACAGGATGGATGCCCTTAAGTGGGATCACTGTTTTTTTCTCACCTTTAGACTAGAACTCACACTACTTTCTCTCTGCTTCTTGTGCCTTCACACCTGAGCTGGAAGTACACCTCCACAACTACATGAGCCAATTCCTTATAATGATTCTCATAAATCTTTTTGTTTTTATTTCTCAAAAGAACTCCAATACAAAAGCAATACAAATCTTCTAAACCTTGGAACACATCAGAAGGAAACTATAAACAGGTCTCTCCCTAGGTGGATTTGTAGGTGCAAAATGCTTACAGAGTCTTTGAAAAAAATAAATCAACTATATTCAAGGCACCTGAGTTGAAATAAGAATCATTTCCACCATTATTGCTAGAGTAGACAGATACATATTCCACATAATCCCGCCACAAAAATCCCTTGAAATTACACTGATACTATGGTTTTGGGGTGTCAGTCCTCCAGAGGAAGTGAGAAGAACCTAGGCAACTACACTGAAGCGACTTTTATATTTTCTGTTTTTTTTTAATTTTTTTTTTGGTTTATTTATTTATTTGAGAGCAACAGGCAGAGAGAGAAAGAGGCAGATTGAGACAGAGAGGATGGGCGCGCCAGGGCTTCCAGCCACTGCAAACGAACTCCAGACGCATGCGCCCCCTTGTGCATCTGGCTAACGTGGGTCCTGGGGAATTGAGCCTCGAACCGGGGTCCTTAGGCTTCACAGGCAAGCGCTTAACTGCCAAGCCATCTCTCCAGCCCGACTTTTATATTTTCTAGGAGGTTTTAGTCTTAAACAATCCAAGAACTGATCATGGTACATTGTCTATATGTATATAGGCTATCAATAAAAAGTTTTAAGAAGTCGAGAACTAAAAGCTATCAGGCTAGAGAATAGAAATCAGAGTTCCCTTAAACCATACTCTCTCACCCAGAGTCTTTCAGGTAAGAAAATTATTCTTTCCATTTGACCACCATAAATTCTTCTATAAGCTTAGCTCATAAATTTTAAGTGTACAACAAATTAAACTCCAGCACAAGATGGGACTCCCAGGGTCAAGGTGTATCTGAAACCTACTGCTCCTCACAAGTTCCATGCCCCCAATTCTGTACCTGTGCCTGACCTTGAGGGGATGCTGTTTTACCACCACTATTCCCCTGTCTTCATTCCAAAGGGTCTTTTGACCTTCAAGCCATCTTAAAAGGTGACATATGGTCACTCTCAAGTGAGGACACAGTCTATGTGATCTGGTAAGTGGGGAAAGAGAGAATCAATTCAGGATGAGAATTACCATAGAGACTGAAAGTCTCTTTGTTGCTGACTACAAATTACATGGTCTAGTCAAGGAACCTGTAAATCCCTCACACAGTGCACAAAAGTGTGTGTACACACGTGTCTGTACTGTCCAAACCGCTCACAAGATTCTGAATTGACAAGAGACTGTGTTGTACATGTGTATGTATATGCATGTGTGTGTGTACTATGCAAATTTATCATGTGATTCTGAAGAGAGACAAGGAGAGCAATCACTGCCAGATAAAACACCATCAGTCACACACAAAATCACAGTCATGCTGGGCATAGTGATGCACATCCTTAATCCCAGCACTCAGGAGACCAAGGTGGGAGGATCACCATGAGTTTGAAAGCAGCCTGACACTACATAGTAAATTCCAGGATAGCTTGAGCTGGAGTGAGATCCTACCTCAAAATAACAAATCGAGAAAAAAAACATTAGTCTCTATGGAAGTAGAAAACAAAGCTGAAAAAAAAACATTGTTTTCAGATGATGATGTACTTAATAAATTTTTTTTGCCTCTCAAATTGAAGTGAACCCATAACAATCTACAGCTGTACAGAGATCTACACAGGAGTCAGGACGATGGTGTTGGAGAGTGGCCTCGTCCAGAACTCAGAAAGAGGACCTGAAAGTGGCTGGGACAAGTGCATCATCAGCCTCCAACAGAAGCAGCCTCTGCATCTATGAGTTCACTCAGAGTACTCCGACCGGCAGGGTGTGAGCATCACTGCCGCCAGCCGGGTCTGAGGCAAGGTGGGAAAGCCTCTCACCTGCCACCCACCTGGGCCTCCCCAGCAGAACATGAGAAGTGATGCCAAGCCAACCCAACAAGCAGTTTGTGGCAATGTGCACCAGGCAAGGAAATGTGGTCCCTAGCAAGCTGTGAAGTCTACTGAACACACATATCTTAGGATACCTACTGGACACACATATCTTAGGGTATCTACTGGAAACGCACATATCTTAGGATAGTTAGAAAAGACATTGTTACTGTAATTATACGGATTCAGTGAAACTTAAACGAGCCCTCTTAGCCTTCAATAGCAAGAATGTGAATGACGGCAGTTTTCTTGAGATCTCGGGAAAACGAGGCATAATGGACATACGGTATTTTCTGCTCATTACAGAAGCTCAGGCTTTCCCGGTCAATAGACCCTCAATCCTATACGAGAACTAAGAGGCTTCCCCACTGGTTATACTCCAAAGCATTAAGTTAGAACCAAAACAAACGTTTGTTTCCTAGGTGTGGCTTTCCCTAAAACTCATTGACTTTTTGACAAATAAAAGCCTGTCTCCCTAAAAGCTAACAGACACTGCAGAAAAAGAGCAAGCAGTAAATCGCTTTCTTAGTCATAAACCAACCTTCAACGCCTGCTCTGTGGAAAATGGAGTTGAGCCTTTGAAACAGTTTTTCTTTGGCAGCTCTCAAAACAGCTTTCGCTAAAAGGTACATTTTCAACAAATTTCAGGTATGAGCATCCAGAAATCCCACCAACTGTCACCATGCCCATTTTTGACTTATTTGGTTTGCCACAGCGCTTTGTGGAGTGCTCATTACGAGTCCTGCAGCAGCCGATGCTCCTTGTATCCCTGGCTCTGTATAGTTCTCCTCGCTGTTCACTAATCAGGCCTTTGTTCCCACAATGCTGTGCTGTGGTTGATAATTCTTGACCTGATGATGTGGCTTCCAGATGGCCGCCCAGGCCAGGGTGGGGCTGTGCAGTGATGCAGATGCGTCTGAGTCACCCTTGCTCCTGTAAGCAGCCTCAGTAAGCGCCCTGCTTTACCAAAAATAATAAATCTCAATGG